>CM075779.1:10295000-11495000 GCA_037974665.1 Ehretia macrophylla
CCATCTTTTGTTTACTTCTCTTTCTCTTTCTTTTGTCACATTTCTTTAATCTTGACTATCATAAAAAAAATGCAACAGATCTTTCCAATAAAGTGGAATAAATTGCATCTAGCGAGCTCTTTGTTCATCTTATTATTTTTTTTTTCAGATTACAAAATAAGACTTGAAATACTAAATCGGTGACTGAAAATAAGATTATAATATTTTAACATAACACATAATATGTAAGAAATACTGTAAAATATGCTTTTAAGCATAAGTAGACAGTGTTTATCTATTTACTTATTTGGATATAACATAAAAGGAATAGCACTATGCTGCAGTAGAAGATAATTCGAACACAAAACAAATCATTAACTCATATAGTCATATGGGTGGATTAACTAAATGTCTACGTGTTTTACATGAAACGTGTATAACACATCCTTTTTTTATCATCTTAATATTGACCACTATAGTCTTTGCAAAAGGGTTCCCATCGCCAAGATATCTATCGCCATAGGGCTTGCATTTGGGTTCAATACCAAAATAGTTAGATATAAATAATTATTAAGTTTGATTAGAATGGTAAGAGAAGTTAGTGATAAGGTAGACATAAATAATGTTAAAATTATTAGAAAAGTTAGTGAGAAGTTAGATATAAATAAATGTTATAACTATAAGAAAATTGGTGTTAGATATAAATAATGTTAGGATATAGTCAGAAAAGTTAGTAATAAGTTATAATCAAATTGGGAACAAGAAAAATTTAGTTCAATTAAAGTTTCAACATCCTTGTGAGCAACATTAATTAGGTCCAAAGATCAATCCAACATTCCTTTGAGTGACGTAATTTTATGTCCAAAATTTGCAAGTCCGAGAAAAAGTTCATTTAGTTAAATATTAAATTTTCATGTCCAAAGTCTAATTATTTATACTTTTAGAGAGGTTAAACTTTGCCAACTCTATGATTGTAATATATTAACTAATCTATAACAAATAATCAAACGGTAATTGAAAAGAGAAGGATTATATGTACCTTTGATAATGAAGTGGTCGGATACTTTGTTGTTTGCTACTTTGACAGAGTTTCATATTGATAACGTGTTATAAACTAAAACATAAATACTAAGAAAGTAATACTAAAACAAGAGAGAATTTGAGAGAATAAGATTGTTGATTTCTTCAAGTGTATATCCTTCTTACAAGCTCCCTCTATTTATAGAGTTTTCTACCATCTTGATGACATATTCATTACATCACATTCCATATACATATAATAATCTCCACTATACAAGAATCCTATAAGCATCTTTGACCAACAATTGTAGTAATCTTCCACTTAGGCAAGGATCCTATAAATAAATCTTTTTATCTTGATAAGTACATAACGATGAATATACACAACATTATATTTTCATAACAATTTTAAAAGGGGTTTGAATGGAGAAAACAAAGTGCATACAGATCTTGAGTGCCTGACCAAGAACAAAGTATTTAAAGAGCATTAATACTTGACCATCACCAATAAAGGTAGTTTATTCCTTCATAACGATATTTTAAATGCTACTCACTTTTTTGAGCAAGCTGTTTGATCTAAAGCCTAATTTTTTATATTCTTTAAGGAATCAAGACGACGGAGTCAAAACCAGTCAAAATTAACTCTATTATAGAAAGTCCAAGAGTCATATTAAAAAATATGTGATTTTGAGTGTGTCATTAATATTTTTAAACAAGTATGAGAGAAATTGAGTGTGTGTATATATATATATATATACTAAACAAACTAATTGGGAGTAATGAAATAAATATTTTAATAAAACCACTATTATAATTAAAAGAATACCTCAACCTAATTCAATTGAAGAAATTAAAGTGGAGCTCCTCTTCTTGAAAATAAATTAAGACTTGAAAGTTGAATCAGCCTTGACATTTTGAACAATTAAGAGTTAAGAGTCTTGTTAACTTCGAACAATTGAAATTTAAATCTTGTAAAATACTCAGCACTTAAGAATATATAGAGAATTGAGATAAAAAAGATTGATTTAGTGTGAGAATAATGAAAATCATTAGGGTATTTATAGGAATTATTGAGGAACTAAAATGTAAATAAAAAAATTAAATCTTTTTAAGTTTTTAAACAATAAATTAGCCGTTGGCAACATAGCCTTTGCCAACGGCTACTTACTAATTAATTTTTTGCAGCATAACCATTGTCAACACTTTTTTTTTTTTGGTGTAAAACATTGGTTTATATCTTTTATTTTTTTGGAATTATAGTTTCAATTTGCATTTTGCAATATTGTAGAAAATATTTGATGACAAGTCATCTAATATCAACTTAAAAAATAAATTTGCTATTTGTTATTATTAGTTTGTCTTAAAAGAAAAAAGTTAGTTACTACAACTTGCTAGTTTTTTTTCCTTTTTTTTTTCTAAAAAAAGTTACTAATTTATGCTTGAATAATACATTTCAATTTTTTTTTAATAAGTGGGCTTGAATTATGCTTTATTTATGTTGGGTCCGAGTTGGGCTCGATATGGGCTTGAGTTAGGCATGTACTGGGCTCGAGCTAGATTTCAAGTTGGGTTGGGCTGGGCTGGTCTTGTGTCGAAATGGGCCAGAGCTTAAATGGGTTGGGTTTACATGACCTAACTCATCCCACCTATATGTGGTAGGTTGGGCTGAGTTGAGTCGACTTTCAACTGAGTTGGGCTGGGCCCAAATTTTTGTGGCTTAGCCCAGCCCAAATGCCACTTTTATTCATTGGTTCAGAAAAATATTCAAAAAATTTGTGTACTTTTAAAAAAAAATGTTTATGTATTCTTAGTTAAAAAGATTAATTAGCCTTCATTGAAAAAAAAATATTACATTTTAACCTCCACTAAAAAGAAGTCTTGGATCGACACCTGGACTAAGATACTGGCAGGAATAGAAAAACCTAAAAGCCAAATCTTTTAGACTAGAAAAGAATTTTACATGGGAAATTATTAAATTTGAGTAATAATTGGAGGCATATTTGTTCGTGCATACATATATATGCTAAAGTTCTAAGCTGTACACGAAGAACAAATAGGGTTAATGCAAATTCCAGGATAGAGTGCAGAAACTGTAATGTATGTCATGCATACACTACTACTAAATTAATGATGGCGCATCACACACAGAGCTGCAATAGATATTGAAAGCTCAAGAAACATGCAGAAATTAAACTGAAATAAATTACACAAACATAGTAATTAATCATGTACTATAGGATTTTTTTTTTTTTTGGATTTAAGGGAAGTTAATTTAATTTGTACAATACATATCAAATGATATCACCAACAAAAATTGATCACGCAATCTCTTACAGTCCCAACAACAAAGAATATACCATTAGACCAAAAGCCATGCGGTATGTAATATATATATATAACTTAAAGAGATATACTATACGACTTATATAACTTAGGATCAAACAACTAGAAGAATCAAATTTTCAGATATTAATGGTGAAAAAAAGAAGTGCAAAATAATGAGGAACTGATATTCTAACGATTTTGAAGTGCAAGGGACTTGATCTTACAACCATTATACCAACTAATACAGTTCGATAACGTGTTTTCGGGTTCGGCATCGTTTTCCACTGATTTGTACTAGGCTTGCATACATAATATCTTACATGTCGATCTTTTCTTCGTGCACAACATAGAATTAATGCTTGATTTGATGAAGCCAAACTTGGATTTTCTCTGCAAATGTATTTTGATGGAGAAAATGAGGGTTTGATCAAGCATGTCATGCATTGTAACGTGATGACTGCAATAGATGTATTTGGAGGTAAAATCATGGTTTCATACTAAAAATAAATTCAATTTTCTTGACACATGGAGAATACAATAACGTGCTAAAACAAGAATATTCCCATGATTTGAGATGCAATAAATGCTCTAATATGAAAGATCTTGTTCTATAAAATTGGGGTTTATTTGTTAAAAAAGGCTTTTCTTACCTTCATCAAAAGCGCAATCTACAACTTCTAGAATTCAAAAATTATGACGAGTTTTCACATTTTAATATCAATAAAATATTCATGTATGAATACTAATTATACACAATTAACGCAGTTACACCTAAGTTCTCGAAGGACATTTAAGCCTAGATCCTTTTTATAAACTTGAATTGATATAGAGTACAAACTAATTAACATAGATTTGTAAATTACTTATCCACAAGTATAGACGAATCTTATGGTATGGGAAGATTGAATGATTCTCTTCGAACCGTGCTGATTGCTCTTTGAGAGGGACTCAAATTGGCTGAGTTGTTACAGATTGCATAATTGACAATTGACATAGATTCTATATTGGTGTGTAATCTTTTTAACGACAGTTCGTATCTTGCTACCCATTTGTGCCCACTCATTGAAGAATGCAAATATATCTTTTTGCGCCATGCTGATCATTAGCCCTTTAAGCTTTAGACAAGCGAAGTTCTACCTTAACACACTTGACGCAGCCTGTTTCATTTAGTCCCCGTCCATAGAAAAAGCTTTCCATAGGCTTTCAATTTCTTCTAGGACCCTTTTAGGTAGAACAAAAAGATTAGACCAGTATGCTTGAATACCAAACTATAGAGGCATTCGACAAGTGACTAGTTGTTTTTGGTGAAGTTTTTAGAAGGCCAATTACTACATAAAGAGATTCATATACCAATTATGAATGATAACCCCTTCCAAGCCCAAGAAACCGGAGCCACCTTCAAAACCTAAAAAACCAAAGCCATCGAGTCCTAAAAAATTTGAACCCAAGAAACCAAAGCTACAAGCTCCCAAGAAACCACTCCCTCCGTCAGAGACGAAAAAAACAAAAACCACCAGTTTTTAAAGAATCTTGCCCATCTGTTCTAGATATTCCTAAAATTCCTAAGACCCCTAAGATTCCCAAGGTTCCTAAGATACCTGATATTCCCAAGACTCTCCCAAAGAATTACCACCACCCTAAGGTTCCACCCCATGCTCCTCAGGCATAGCTTCTCAAATTCTACAAATACTTGTTGGAGCAATTAGGATGATTGATTATTCATGTGTGACGATGGGGCAGAGGTGAAGAGTGTCCTTGGTTCAATAAAAGTTTCAATAATTTGTGTTAATCAGATGAAGTCGACTTGTTTTTGTTTTTCCAATTAGTCGCCTGGTTTTGGAATTTTGTAAAAGTGTTAAATGTATTAGGCCATCTCCAACAGGATATGTAAAAAGCATTTTACCCTACATGTAGAAAATATGTTGGAGATAAACATCTCCAACAGGTTCCCTAGGGATTCTCTACTTTATAGAGAATCCTTACATTCAATTTTCAGCATCTCCACATGTGGAGATGCTGAATAAATGCCCTAAACCATTCTCTAAAATAATACGTAAAAAAGATTTTGGAGTAAAATAAAAATAAAGATTCTCTAAAATAGAGAAGCTGCTGGAGTGATACTGAAATATGGATTCTCTAAAATCAGAATGTAGGGAAGCTGTTGGAGTTAAACTGAAATAGAGAATCTCTACATGTAGATAAATGACCAAAATTCATTACATGTAGGAAGAAAAATAAAGAAGCTGTTGGAGATGACCTTACAAGAAATAATAATAATAATAATACTTCCTTTCTCAGCAGTCATTGTTGTTCATTTTCTCATTTAAATTCTGTTTTGCAACCACAATAAGGCAAAACTAACAGAAACGAAAGCGATTGAATTGCTAATATAGCATTTAATCATCCTTCGAGCAGCCCTGAGTTACAACAGCCTCCGAGAGCTTTAGAGTTACTTATTGCAAATGATAGAAAGAGTGAATCTATCCCAAGAATAGTTGTAGTATAATACAACATTTAGCTTCCCAAGCATGTTAAAAATAAAAAAATAGATTGAATATACACTACAAGAAAAATCAGTTTCGGCGAGGGAAGATTCCCCTCGCCGGGCCCTTGCCGAGACCCTTTCGGCGAGGGCCCGGCGAGGGGAATCTTCCATCGCCGAAACCTTCGTCGGTGAATTGCAGTCCCTTGCCGAGCCCATGCTATTCGGCAACGACTCGGCGAGTGACCATTTCGGCGACGACTATGCGAGGACAATTAGCCATCGCCTTTTTCGTCCCTCGCCGTGCCCTCGCCTTTTTCATCCCTCGCCGTGCCCTCGCCTTTTTTCGTCCCTCGCCATGCCCTCGCCGAACTCTCGATTCTCGCACAAATGTAAATTTATATTTGTAACAATATCCATTGTAATAATAAGTTGTTTGACCTGTCAATTAAATATTTAATACTAAAAAAATAATGTCTAATGCACATATTTATCGAATTAGCTAATAAATATCTAATAATATTGTTCAAAGTATACTTAATAGTTATTACAGTCCGATTGTAATAGAGTTTTATAATGTCATAACAGTAAAAAAGTTATAAATTCAACTCATTTTGGTCATTATTCGCAGATGAAGACGCAGACGACGAACGCTGTTGTTGTGCAGGGTCAGGTAACCGTGAAACAAGTAGTGCTAGTTGTGCTTGGACATCACGGAGCTGTGATGAATGTTCTTGTTGGAGTTTGTAGTATGCCTCGGTCTGCTTATCCATCTTCTTTTCCAGATTGTGGTACGCCTCGTTATTCTTGTCCATCTTGTCTTGTAGCTTGGAGTACGCCTCGTTGCTTTGTTCCAGCTTGCTTTCCAAAGATGCTGTGGCTCGAGCAACTGCCTCCTGGAGATCTCTTTGCGTGATGTGGCTTCCGGTAGTAGGGTAACTATTTGATGTAGATGCCACAGAGACCTGTGATCCCACCCCGTATAAACGACCTTTGCATGGTCTACCAACTACCTCCAAAAATAATGCATTACGATCAACAGGAGTTGGAGCTGAACCGGATTCAGATGCCTCGGTTTGTTGTGATGCTTGTTGAAGCAGTTCTGTGTATCGAGCCTGTAACGCACAAATATCAACACGTAGAGACATGAATAATATAATATTGAAAATTTCGGATTCATACCAAAAATATAATGGCCAAACCATCAGAGAAACAAACAAAACAAGCAGTAGGGAAAACATACATTTAATTTCATAAAATGTCGCGGTCCGACAAGACCCCATGCTAAAAGGGTAAGTTTGGACCTGAATAACGGACATAATCTACTCTGTACCGTGGACTAACTAATTACCTGCACTCAGAAGAAATAGCCACAACGCAATATACATTGCATTCACACTCAAACACAATGAAATATTAAACAAAATTCATGTATGCATTTCCATTCTCTATTTCAATACTACCGCTATAATTCCGATTATCATATCAATCTAACATATCGGATTTAACTTTAACTTAGTAGCAAACAAGAATGTATGATTACTCAAGTTTTAACCATTCAACACTTGAACTAAGTTCAATTGCCCCATTGCCATCATTACATTTCATATAATTAAGCTTGTAATCAACAATTAACAAATTTTCTTAAAAATTTCGGACCCCACAAACGGATAGAATCTCCTCTGTACTATGAAGTAACTAGTTACTTGTATTATCTGAAGATATAGCCACAACCCAAGATACAAGCATTGACAGTCAAATACAATGAATATTAAAGAAGTTTCTAAGGCAATCAAACTGTTTCTACTAAACAAAATTGTATATTTATGCATGCCCTTTCATTTGCTATTGAAATGCTATGTCTATAATTCTGATTATCATACAATTCTAATATACTTTACTAAACTTTCTCAGATATTAACTCGTTCAACCAACTTTAACTTAGTTTCAAACAATCATGCCAAGAGAATATAGAAGTGTTTTCCATTCAACACACTAACCTAAGTTCAATCATGTACTTGGCATCATCATATTTCACATAATTATGGGTGTAATCAACAATTTAACAAATTTGTGAGCGAATACGAGTTCTTCATAATTTGTGTGGATAAAACATTTGTATAAACTCTATGTATATCAATCATCAACGTTCTAAAGATTAAATAAACTAGCTTACCACTGTCTGTTCAGCCCGTGCGTCTGTGTATGGTCCATCACCACCCTTCCGATGAGCTTTGTTGAAAACATCAACAAATGTCACTTCATCCCCGCGTTCTTTGGCCTACATAAAAAATTAACCAAAACAGATAGCTCGACATGTAATGAACAAGATAATATTGTTCATTATTCGTCACTTATAGCAATACAGTCAGCTTTATTCTTACCATCCTCCTTGCCCATTCGTGTCCGGGGATACATCCCAAATGATGCGTAGATGGATTTTTCTTTCTATTATCAGAGTTTCTTTTGGATTTGTTCTGCCATGCTTGGCTACTCCACACCACTTTCATTCTATCCCATACATCCTGCGAGAGCCACGATGGCTTCTTATTTTGTCTACGCGCTTTGCTTAAGTTATCAGTTACGCGTGTTTGCCCGAAAAAGTTAAACCTCTCGGCAACGGTTGCTTCATCGCATGGATACCACTTGTACATCCTCTGTGAATCATATAATAAAAATATTTGATGTACATATGATATATATCTCAAGTACATAATATGTTTATATAATATATAAATTGAATGCGTTTTTCAAACCTTAAAGTAATCAAAAAATTTATCCTTCACATCGGGTGGAATCTCTCCCCAAGTTGTCCAAGGCTCTAAATAGGCTGCATGTAGTGATTTCCTAATATCTCTGGTCGCGTTATATGGATCCCATCTACAAATTATAAAAGAAACTGTTGTGTTATATGGTATGAAACTTAACTTTCACTATATACATATATTGTTAATGAATAATTCTACTTACCCAGCACCTTTAACTTTAAGATGCTTGCGTGAATCAGTGGCCCATGTTGCAAATTCTTCCATAGATGAGAATCCATATGTTATCCAGTCTGGAATGCCATCAGCTCGATCTTCTGCAGCTCTTGATGACTCAGCCACCGGGTGACATTGTGTGTCACCATGTACAGGAGTACCATCCCTCTCAACATGTAAATCATCAAAACCTTGTCGCAATCCGGATGAGGTAGTGGTTTGGGGTTACGTGAGGGTGATGTGGAATGTTTGGACTAGTATGACCAGTTATATGGTCAACGGGAGCTCCGGATGAACGTGAACGTTCACGAGGCATTACCTGCTGTGGAAGTGGAGTGTTTGCCACCCGCTGCTCCGTACCAATGGAGGCTGAACTGGAGTTATGCAATGTTATACCATGTTCACCTATGGAATGGCGAACACTCGGACTTTGACCATGTGTTTGTCGGCGACCATATAATGGCTGCCCTGTACCTGTAAACTATACAAAGTTGTCAACTATGATACAGAACATAGAAATCGGAAGTATTAATTTTAATTGAGTAAAATTAATAATATTGTATACATTACTAACCTGTCGATGTGTTTGCCCCTTGCCCACGTTCTTTGCGCCTTCCTAAGAAATCCGTCAATTTAATTTTTTTGCCCTTGGGGTCATTATCGTTACCACCTCCCATCTAAAATTTAACACAACTTAGTTATAGTTCACTTAATATATTAGTTAACTTCATATCTTACAAGCAAAAGGAATGTCTATTAAAAATCTAATGTTACATCAGTTGCGATAACACAAAATATCATAAGTTATTCCAACTACTATCTATCTTTATTAAAGACTAATATTCAGCATCTTCATCACTATTTTCATCATCATCATCACCATTATCATCATCGTCGTCATCTTCAGTAGCATCTTCATACTCCTCTTCATCTTCAGTCTCATCTTCATATTCCTCTTCGTCTTCTTCAGGTTCTTCCTCCTCATTTTGTTCACTGATAAGCTGACCATGGATGTCATTTGGATCATCTTCCAATATTTCGTTGTTGTCACCCGAATCACGACGGATTGTTGGCAAATTACTTTCATTATGTTCTCTTACGGGCACATGCATCTCATCGGACTGGAAACTTGTTCTTTGTTCCACTACTCTTTCCTTTTCAGGCATGGCATAGATATTTCTAGGGCGTACTTTAACTACTGTTTGCCAATTTTTACGGTTCCCCTTCGCCCCTGGATATCTACAATAATACACTTGCTGAGCTTGGGCAGCCAATACAAATGGTTCATATTTGGGATACTTTCTCTTCACATTCACTTCAACCAAACTAGACTTGCGATAGTATTTCACACCTCTATCATTTGTGGTATCGTACCAATCGCACTTAAAGAGAACTACCCTTGTATGTTGTAAAGTTGGATTATTATATTCAAGTTGAATAATGTTGTGCAACACACCATAGTAGCCAATATCCCCCGCCCTGCCATCGCTTATCCCTTTCACATATACTCCACTATTATTTGTTTTCATCGATGTAGCATATTCGTGTGTTGCAAATCTGTATCCATTCACCATGTATCTTGACGAGGTCCTAACCAATCTATAAGGCCACATTGAAAGACAATGTACACGATGATCTACATCATTCCTGTGCTTAACCTACAAATATATATCACTCTTCTTTTAAGGTATGCATACCGTAAGGGATAAAATAAATTTCTGTTATGAGACATGTACATACATATTCATATAACCATTTCGGGAATAAGTTGTCAACATACAGTTGGAGTTCTCTCGGATTCAATGGGCCATATTGGTTGCGAATGTAATCCTCGAACATGCTGGCAAATAGTCAAATATTAGTCAATTTATGTTGTATATTTAAAGCCCAACACGTTAACATATTATTAAATTACCATAGCCTTACTTGACATAAGGTAGTACCTCTGTGCAATTCATCAATACATAGCGGTGTACCAAATAGAAATCTTCTTCCGCTATTGTCATCTCTTTCCATTTCCCAATTGAGCGGCCCGGATGAGTAAATAGAGCCAAACATCCATCGGGGTGTTCTACATCGTCATATTGGTCATTCCGACCAAGCCTTCTACTCTTAGTGGCCACGTGCTCTTCAAAATAATAAGAACAAAAAGTTGACGTTTCCAGTATGTGGTAGGCTTCACAAATGGATCCTTCCACATGTGCCTTATTCTTTACTTTCCTCTTAACCCCTGCAAAAACCTCTCAAAGGGATACATCCACCGATATTGTACAGGGCCACAACAAATCGCTTCGTGGACCAAATGAACAGGCAAGTGCTCCATTGAATCAAAGAATGCCGGAGGTAACAACTTCTCCAAGTTGCAAAGAGTCACGACAATGTCTTCTTGCATCCTTTCCAAATCCATACTTTGCAAACTTGTGCAACATATGTTAGTAAAGAACAAACTTAGTTGTGCAAAAGCCTCCCAAACTTGTTTAGGCATCAGCTCGCGTAATGCAATCACAAGCAATCCTCCATGAAGACATGACAGTCGTGGCTCTTCATGTGTGACATCTTTAATTGTTGCATGTCAACACATCTCGCTAAATTTGATGCATAGCCATCGGGAAATTTTAATTCTTGAACCCATTCAAGAAGTAGTTTTCTCTTTGCCACGGGGAGAGTATACACACCAATCACATTAACGTACTCTCCACATAATTCGGGACGATCACAATAGACCTCCATGTCTTTTCTCGCTCTTACATTGTCTTTGCTCTTTCCTTTGACACCCATAACAGTGTTGAAAACATTGTCAAATACATTTTTTTCTATATGCATGACATCCAAATTGTGGCGTACAAGATGCGTCTTCCAGTAAGGTAAGTCCCAAAAAATATTTCTCTTTGTCCAGTTGTGCCACTCCCCAAACCCATTCAATTTCATTTTTTTCCTGTCATTCATCATTTCTTGGATTTTTGGCAAATTCATCACACTCTCCCATATTTGATCACCATCTAATATGGGCGGAGGCCCACAAGTCTCTCTTTTACCCCTTAAAAATTTTTTTGTGTCTCGTCGCATATAACTATTACTCGGTAAGAATTTACGATGACAATCAAAGAATGAATTCTTCCTTCCTTCTTGCAACCGAAAAGCATCAAAGTTATTCATGCAATATGGACACGACAGTCTTCCATGTGTGCTCCAGCCAGACAACATACCATAAGCTGGGAAGTCATTTATGGTCCACATCAATGCTGCCCTCAATTGGAAATTAGTCTTTGTTGAAACATCATAGCACAGTGTAGTAATTCAACAATGAGAGGCTCTAAATACACATCTATTGTCTTACCAGGATTTTTTGGACCGGGGATAAGCAATGTCAAGAACATGAAAGGCTCTTTCATGCACATCTATGGTGGCAGATTGTAAGGTGTTAATATCACTGGCCAGCATGAATAAGGTTTTGCATTTGAACTGTAAGGTGTAAACCCATCTGAACACAAACCAAGTCGAACATTTCTAGCCTGATTAGCAAAATCTGGATGTAACCTGTCAAAGTGTTTCCATGCTTCAGCATCCGAAGGGTGACCAATATAACCATCATCTATTTGGTGTTTCTTGTGCCACTGCATGTGTTCAGCTGTAGCCTTCGACATGTACAATCTTTTTAACCTCAGTGTTAAAGGGAAATATCTTAATTGTTGGTAAGGTATAAGCTTACGCCCTCTTGTAACACCTGTTGTTGTCTTGAAACGTCGGTGGCCACAATGCGGACAATTTTCAAGTGAACTTCTGTCCTTATAAAATAAAATACATCCATTTACACATACATCTATCTTCTGATAACCTAACCCCAATGGCTTCAGCATTTTCTTAAACCTGTATAAGTTCTCAAGTAGATTATTTTCTAAAGGCATCAACTCCATAAACTCTGAGACCACACGATCAAATAGGTCGTTGCTCATATTATGTTCTGATTTCATATTTAGATAACGAGCCACAGCAGACAACTGGGTAAGATTTCTACAACTCACAAACAATGGTTTTTCAGAGGCATTCAACAAATTAAAAAATTCTTGTGCTTCCATGTTTGGTACTTCTTCACTCACGTTCTGATCACTTAACATATCTACTATAGCAGCATCAAAGACCATTGTCTGATAGTTATTTCCATAATCTAAGTCGTGTAACATGTTATTACCAACGTGTTGTTCAGTGACCCTTATGTTGTTCGACACATATTCCCCATGTGCA
This sequence comes from Ehretia macrophylla, assembly GCA_037974665.1. Taxonomy (NCBI): domain Eukaryota; kingdom Viridiplantae; phylum Streptophyta; class Magnoliopsida; order Boraginales; family Ehretiaceae; genus Ehretia; species Ehretia macrophylla. The sequence continues at coordinate 10,308,030 of CM075779.1, forward strand.
ACCCATACATAGTAATTAGGCATGAAACCCTTACTATAAAGATGTTTTTATCACAATGTCAGTGGTAAGATATCGCAAGTTTTCGCATTTGATGCATGGACATCTTATTTTTACACCGTCCATGTAATATGGTTGACTACTTGCGAATGTTATAAATTCATGCACACCTTCAACAAAGCCCTCATTGATATATCCATCAATCCATCGATTATACATCCATTCACGTGATGATGCCATTCTGACGGACACATTGCATCACAAATAGTAATTTAATATTAGAAACAATATTGTAAGACTAGAAGTTTGCCCAACTTAGTTAGCTTTACTTACTTCTACAATACTTTAACTTATCATACTCTCATGTTAATGCACAGTCATGTTAATTTGCTTCGTAACTTTGGCAAATTATTATTTTAGTCAACTTTACGTACTTCTCACTAAACTTTTTGCATTACAAAACTATTAGCTTACTTAAAATACTTTATTAACTTAACTTGCTTCTTGTCAACATGCTAACTTTTATGATACTATAACACAAGATTGGGTCGTTTTTTTTGGTCATTAGATTGGGTCGTTGGCTCACGTAAATCTGTCTATTTTTATTAGAAATTTGTGAAAGTATGAGTGTGTAAAGAAAGTAAGGAATGGGAAAATCTCAAATTCATTTCACTTGAACAAAAGATCAAGGACGCGATGGCCACGTCAGATGCCCCAACTTTTAGCGGACCGGTAGGTCACGCTCCACGTGATGTCCCTATGTCCCCCCCAACCTCTCGTCTTGTAAATTACCTCATTTCCTCGCCATCCAATTATGAATGTAAAAAGTTGAGTCTATGTGGAAAACATATAGTCTCAATTGCCTGTTGACTAGACATAATAAATATACAGATTCAATTATGTACATATAGAGGTAAATTAATGTGCCAACTAGTTAACTAATTTCGGGCTTTATTAAGTATCCTTTGAGTTTTTTAAAATTATCGATCAATCTAGTCAATTGACTCGACTCATAAAAAAAAAATAAAAAATAAAAAGAGTGAAATATCCCCTAAAATAATAATTGTATAACCATTTTCATATTGGATCTGTTCATGCCATGGGATTCAAATAAAATAAGGTGGACTTTGCCCAAGAAAATTCTTGATGCAATTTTCTCAAATCATCCAAAAGGTAGTGGCACATTATCAACTAGTAGCATGATATGGACCATATCTGAAGTCATAAATAAATTGTTGACATTTCACCCTTCTAAATTAAAGAAGGTATAACAAAATGAGTAATCAGTCGACGGTCCAGATTGATGGCCCATCAAGTTAAGCAACCAATCGGTAAGAATTTAAATGTTCAATTTACACAATTTATTAAACATGAATATAACAAAAAAACACCACAATATCATACATTTTATGAAACGAAATTATAAGGCCAAAATACTATATTGTTCAACATATTACTATATCAATAAAAACACTAACCTGAGCCTATGGAAAGTTTAAGCGTTGCAATCTTGTATGGATGCCCCAAACCTAACGATCATCAAAACAAACACACCAAAATAAACTAATAATTCTTTAAAAAACGAATATTAAAATAAATTAATTTAATAACCTAAATATGAAAAATACAAAATAAAATTTTGAAATTTTTAAATATATGCCATTTTTTAATTCCGAAAATTGACAATAAATTATTATATATGAATTTTCTTTATAAATTCATCATTTTAAAAATCTGAAAAAAAAAAAAAAAATTGAAAAAAAATACTCAAATCTATAACATAAATACAAAATAATTAAACACTAGATATTACGAAAAATAAATAAATAACTAAATGCATATATACACATTAAAACATGTATAAAATGGAAAAGGACATAATATATATACATTAATAGATATATGGAAATATCTATTAAAAAAAAAAAAACACTATTACCTGTAATGCGCGCGCGCGGGGGGAGGGGGGGTGGGGGGTGCTGTCGCTGAAGGGGGCAGGGGGGTTATAATTTTTTTGGGTTTTGGTTTCAAATCGAGGGCAGCAGCTGCTGCCCTCGATTTGAACCCAATTTCGGCGAGGGCCCAGCGGCGGTGGGCCCTCGCCGAAATAAGTATTATAATTTAGCTGCTGCCCTCGATTTGAACCCAATTTCGGCGAGGGCCCAGCGGCGGTGGGCCCTCACCGAAATAAGTATTATAATTTTTTTTTTTTTTTTATTTTTTTTTTTTTTACTTATGGGCAGCGGCCTAGCCTAATGCTGAGCCGCTGCCCAGTAACCAATGGGGAGGCCCATTGGTTTAATTTCGTTTTTTTTGTTTTTTTTGTTTTTTGTTTTTTTTTATCTATGGGCAGCGCCCCAGCCTAATACTGGGCCCCTCCCCAGTAAACAATGGGGAAGCCCATTGGTTTAATTTCTTTTTTTTTTTTTACCTATGGGCAACGGCCCAGCGTAATACTGGGCCGCTGCCCAGTAACCAATGGGAAGGCCTATTGGTTTAATTTCGTTTTTTTTTTACCTATGGGCAGCGGCCCAGCGTAATACTGGGCCGCTGCCCAGTAACCAATGGGGAGGCCCATAGTCTTTACCAATGGGCATCGCTCATTGGATTTAATTTGGGTATCCTTTTTTTTTATTTTTTATTTTTTATTTTTTTATTATTTTATTTAATTTTTTTTTGTTTTTGTTTTTGCCGTATTGTTTAATTTTCATGATTCATTTGTTTTAATTTTTTTGCATCATATTTTTTGTATTAATTAAATATAAATTTGTTTCGTTTTTATAATACTAAATTTTTTTTGTTTATTATTTTACCTTTTTTTTTTCTTTATTAATTTATTTTTTAATTTTTGCAACATAATTTGTACGTTTAATATGTTATTACTTTGTTTTTTTATTGTATTTATTTGTTTTCAATGCAACTTCAATAATTCTTTAATTAATTAATATATTAATAAATTCATCAAAAAATTTATTAGATATTATTTTTTTTAACATTTTTTTGTTTATTAGTTTTAAAATTTTTTCTTGTTTTTTTATTTTTGATTTTAATATTTTCTTACGAATAATTTTATTAATAATGCATATAAATATTTTATATTTTTAAACTTTTTGTGGTTATTATCTTAAAATTTTGGATTCTTTTTATTAATATGTATTTTCATATTTTCTTCCAAAAAATTATATTAATTAGCTATTACTTTATTTTTTTCCACTTTTTTCTTTTTGTTTAATTTGTAATTTTTTGCCACTTTTTTTTTTTTCATATAATATATTTATTTATAACGAAGATTAGGTGACATATATATATATTTTTTTGTGGATTAGCTAATTTCTCTTCTTCTCACAGGAGGCCTATTTGTGCATCCAATGGGCCTTGCCCATTGGATTATATATAAGAGACGGACCAACAGGTCCATTTCCTCTTTTTTTTTTTGAATTTTTTTTCATAATATCATCAAAATAATTATATTAATTAGCTAGTAGTTTGTTTTTTAAACTTTTTCTTTTTGTTTTGATAAATTTTTTTTTTTTGGCATTTTTTTCCCATACTAATTATTTTTTTTAAGCGAAGGTTAACTTTACTTTCATTTTTTAATTTACACAATTTCGTCTCCAAAACCTGACACACCATAGGCTGTCTACAAAAAGATTTTTTTTTATTACTTCTTAAATTATTAAATATTAATAAACAAATTATTTTTATGAATTAGTTCTCATGTAAGATGAGATATATATATAATGTGAAAGATATACAAGTTAGGATAATTTTAATAATCCATAAATATTATGTAATTAATTATATAAACATAATAATTTAAATAGTTTTTAAAGTATTAAAAGTATTCAATTAAACAAATAATTAAATAATTTTATTGTACATAAATATAATATGTTCAAATTGTAAATATCAATGCCGCCAAGTCCCATCACCATGACTTTTTTGTTCACGATAAATGAAATGTACGATGAGAATATGTTATACGCGACAATCTCTCCATAAAATAGTCCAAACTTGCAAGGACACGTCTTCCAAGGGAGTTGGCTTTAGGAACTTCACCATCTCCAAAATACCAAGCACACCCTGTCACCAATTATTTCACCGATAGAAGACTAATGGGTAGAGTCCACGTGCCCACGAACCACAGGGCATAATATAATGAAATGACAGGGGCTTCTTTTGGCATAGGAATGGAGAAACACATGTTTTGCATGCATTGTGTTAGCGTGCACAATGCATGTGGACAATGATTTCACATATTGACATATATACATTTACGTCTCCAAGGAAAACAAATTTTTATTATTCTTTGTAATAATTAATGTGTTTCTTATAACCATTTTTTTAACTTTCATAAATGTCGTGAAGTCCCGTCAATAACATCAACTCCATCACGGGCTGTCATATGGACCATTGATTAATCTTGTCATGAGTACTATGAGAACATCTTATAGGCTACCACGGGGCAGAATGTGGTAAGAACTGATAGGGCCCCGTTGTGCAAAAGATATGGACACAACAACTTCTAAATCTCCAAACAATAAAAAACTCTATGTCCTCAATTATTTGACCCGTCAAAGTCCAATGGTACACAAACACGTGTCAACGAACCATTCGTTGATATATTGACCCTTGTAAAAATTGAAGAGTTGTCTCCATACGCTCACCAAGCTATCAATCTTCTCATCTAATGACCTAGTTTCTATAAATAGCACTTGGCATTGCGTTTTCTCATAGTATCTCAAAGTAGTAATTGTAAAGATTTCATCTAAATTGTTTGAAGGATGAGTAAGGATCAACAACACCACTCAGCTAATCGTCCAGTGACTAAAGATGAAGAGATGGATACAATGCAAAAGTATCCAATTTACAGCGAATACGTTAAACCCCAACTTGATCTAAATGCTCCGCCAAAGTACGACGGATTCATTTCTAATGCCCAAGTAGGCCAAAAAGTTCAAGCCGACATGTTGCGGATCTATTTACCAAACTTTTTTCCCTAATATCTATATCTTTTTATCATCTTAGAAGCATCAGCAATAGTAGAAATTGTTACTAAATATAACAATGTTACTACGTTCTTCTGCCTGATGTGTAGTGTGCACTTGTTATGTATTAGTGATATTGCAGTACTATGTTAGGTATTAAGTAGGTGTGTTTATGTAAGCCCTCGAAAATAATTTGTAATCTTTATAGGGTTTTAGGTATTAAGTATTAAGTAGGTGTGTTTATGTAAGCCCTCGAAAATAATGTGTAATCTTTATAGGGGGTTAGGTATTAAGTCGTTGTGTTGCATTCTAAAAAATGCACGCCATGTAAATCCTTTAGTAATTCCAAAAAATGTAAAATTAAGTTAATGCTTGTAATGCATTAACTCTTATAAGAAAATGCTTTAATTATAATTTCGTGATGTCAATTTGATAGAAATAATTATATATTTCTATTTTACATGACGTTAAATATAAATTTTGTATATAGTTATGTATACGCCAATCTAGGACATTTTAAAAAGGAAAAAAATTACTCACTAGTTGCATGTATAATTATTTAAAATAAATTTACTACATATTATTAAAACACTCATAAATTATTATAAATTCAATGCTTTTAAAACACTCATAAATTATTATATGAAATAATCATAATTGTTAAATGTAAACTTAGAACTAATTGTTTGTAGTAATTATAAATTACGACTATTTGCACAAAGCGTCACAAATGTTGGGGCCGAATCGGCGAGGGGAATGATTGTCAGTTGCCTAATTGTTCGAATTGACCTTTATTAAATTTTCAAATTTTATTTGTTCAATCTAAACATAAAAGTGAATCGGCAAGGAACATCTAATTTCCTCGCCAAGTCAGTGAGCGACAGCGAGATCCCTCGCCGATACATGGCCTTCCCTTGCCGAATCGGCGAGGGATAGCGAGTTCCCTCGTTGATTCGGCGAGGGACAAGGCCTTCTCTCGCTGATTCGGCGAGGGACGACACTCTCCCTCGCCGATTCGGCGAGGGACGGTCTCCCTCGCCGAGCCCTCGCCGAAAAGCGACGGCACAACGACGCTCCGTCACCGAAACCGTTTTTTCTTGTAGTGATATTATTAATTAGTTTGGCCAATATGTCAGTTCGAATGTTACCTGTTATAGATCTAGAGTTGCCATTAATACTTGCCCAAGTGGAGATTAGATACTATAAAACTCTTATTGGTAAGATTACAACGAAGATACAAAGTTGGCATTCAAAGAATCTAACCCATAGCTTAGCCCATCGTGCAGGGGCGGAGTCATAAATCTTGTTGGGGGGCCAAATTTTTATTTTTTTACAGCAATGTTGGGGGATTATTTATTTATTTATTTTTTCTTCGTACAGTATTATTTGTAAAAAATAATATACAACTATAGTGATTTAAACTCACACCATTAATATAAATGTATTTGTGACTAACTACTACAACTATCTCAACATTTTTGAAGACTTTTATAACTTTTTCACTTTTAATTGAGAGGGCTAAATCTTTCTTTTTTTTTTTAATAAAAAAAATCCATTAAATATTCTTCTTTTTTCTGGACGTTGAGGGGGCGGGGCCCCCGCGGGCTCCCCTCTTCCTCCACCCCTGCCTTCGTGCTTCCCTTTGCCCACCTATCATATCGGCTAGGTTTCACCCTAAAAATGCAGTTTATCATCTCTTTGATGGAGGAAAAAGTTTAAAAGGTATTGATTACGGTCATAGATCAGGTCTAAGTCAAATAGCAATGATTCGATCGAAGAACTTCTTTTTACATTATTTCGACAATTGATGAACTATGATACTAAAGGTTGTATTCACCATTTATGATTCGGGTTAGTTTTCATTATGAAACTGCAGAAAAGCTGCATACTGCGCCATGAAATTTGATGAATGGACGTTGATGCTCTAGTGAAATAAAATTGCTCAGGCATGCCATTGATAATAAAATTCAATTTTTTTTTTTTCCTACTAGTTTTTCCTTATTGTGGTTGCAACTTGTAAAACAAAATGACCAATTAAAATAAGAAGTATTATTATTTATTTCAAGGCATTAATTAACAGTTACAAACTTCCAAAACCAGGCAACTAAATGGACTAACCACACAACTCAACTTCATGCCATTAACGAAACAATTGAAACTGATAACATCATTCTCCGCATAGTTATATCAAGTTCTCGTCTCATATAATTTTCCTTATAGCTTTCTGCCTTTGTCTGGAAGCCGTTATTGCACCAATGGCACTCTTCACTTCAAACCCAATCATCACACATGAAATATTATATCAGACATCCTATTTACTCCAACAAGTGATTGCAGAATTTAACGAGCCTATGCATGAGGAGCATGAGGTGGTAGAGGAGGGTAATGTGGAACCTTATGGTGGTGGTGGTGGTGATACTTTGGAGGAATCTTGGGGATATCAGGTATCTTAGGAATTTTGGGAATCTTTGGAATTTTAGGAATATCTGGAATAGATGGAGAAGGTTTCTTAAAAACTGGTGGCTTTTTTGATGGAGACTTAGTGATTGGTGGCTCCGGTTTCTTAGGCTCTGACGGTGATTTTGGTATCTTAGGAACCTTGGGAATCTTAGGAATATTTGGAATTGATGGGCAATGAACTGGTGGCTTTTCTGATGGAGATTTGGCGACTGGTGGTTTTGGTTTCTTGTGTTCGGATGGAGGGAGTGGTTTCTTAGGTGCTGATGGCTTTGGTTTCTTGGGCTCTGATGGAGGTTCTGGTTTCTTGGGTTCTGGTTTTTTGGGCTCTGATGGTGGTTTTGGTTTTTCGGGTTCTGACGGTGGTTCTGGTTTCTCAAAGACAGGAGGGAAAGGCTTCTTGTAGATTCGGGGGAATTTGAAATGATGGCCAAAGTGGTGCACGGCTATCTTGTCATCTGCCTGACAGTAAGTTGCAGCAAATAATAAGGACGATACGAAGAAGCTCAAAACAACTACTCTGCAAAAGGAATTAAACCCCATTGAGACTTTCAGATACACACTAGTGAAGAGTAGGCTGCGAAGCTATTGGCTTCTTTGTGTTATCAGCTCAAGGCCTGAGTGATTTGAGTCTTGGAGACCTTGTTATATATAGTGACATCTCAGCAGAAGTGTTTTATGATATTTACACTGCACCAAAGCAAGATTCAAGAACCTCACATGCGGTTTGGTCCCATTGCTGGAAACAATATGAAATTCTTCCTAATAAGTGGTCACTGGACGCTGGCATCATTGAATGAGCTTTAAACTGCACATTAACACATTTTCATCTGCTAACCAACTTATCAACTCATGAATACTTTGCTAAATTCCTGAATTTTCGTGGTTCTTTTCACTTTCTTTTTCCTTTTAAATTTGTGTACTGGCGCAATTTTTTGTGTTTGTTTGAAGTTATACGCTTAATACGTCATAATAATAAAATCTTGTGATTTATAAAAATTCGAACTCTCCCTGTATCATCAGACATGGAGGAACAGTGAGACAAACTTTTATAAATTATAAAAGTTATTAAATTTTTGTGATTATATAAGTTTTAATGTATAATTTTGTCTAAATATTAAAAAAATTTGCATGTAACCCTTCAAATCTGATGGCAGCCAACTTCTAACCCACGTAACCTTGGCCCTTCATTCAAATTTGCTTAATTATTCAATTTGTTTAATAACTTTTTTTTTTGCATAAATAAATAGCTTAATGACATTAGAGTTTGTACGAGTTGAAGGATTGTTGACGGAAAATTGATAACTGATAAGTGATCTCTCTTTCTCCTATTCTCAAATGTGGGATACCGTAATAGAAAATAAAATGGCATATAGAAACTTTTTCTTATAAAAAAGAAAGATAAATTGATTACTATACTCTAATATATGAAATAATTTTCAATTTCTTTTGATACTCTTCTCTAATTAGAGTAATCCTAAATTATTACTTTTTCAAGACAAATGAGAACAAAGGGCTAGACATCGAGGATGAATACTAAACAAGTATTGGTGTATATTTGCTCCTTTATTCCAACAAATTCAAGACTTGGTCTCATGGTGTGGCCATGATTTATGTCCCGCCTTCAATCGCTTCAATAATATTTTCTAGAATTTCTTATTTTTTTACAACGAACGTCGAAGCCGTGGCTGTGAAGAAACTTTCAGATGCATATATATTGTGCCCGAAAAATGATGTTTGTCATACTCCTTTTGTAGAGGAGAAGTAAAGGGTATTGCATCCTATGCTGTTGTCATTTGATGAATGTTGATGCTCTAGCTAGCTAAATAAAATGCTCAGGCATATTATTGTTCAATCTATTTTTTTATTTTTAACATGTTTGGGAAGCTAAATGTCGTATTACACTACAACTATTCTCAGGATAGATTCACTATTTTTATCATTTTCAATCAGTAACTCTAAAGCTCTTGGAGGCTGTTGTAACTCATTACAAAAAAACTATTTTTGGCGACGCCAAAAAGGAATTGGTGACGGCTGGCAATGGTACGGAGACGAAAATGGACCGTCGCCAAAACTATCATCGCCAATTTGGCGCCCAGTTGCTAATTCGTCACTTTTGGTGACGGAATTTTTAGTTCGTCTCCAATTCATCTCCTTTGGTGACGGATTTTCCTCATCACCGTTTTGTCACCAAAATCCGTCTCCAAATCGTCTCCAAAAGTAGTCGTCACCAAACCGTCACCAAAAGTTATCATCTCCAAACCGTCGCCACAATTTTTCATCACTTAGCCGTTGCCAAAGTATGTCGACACAGAACCGTCGCCAAATATGCATCACCAAGCTATCGCCAATCTTTAATTATTTTATTTAGCAATTTTTGTAATTAAAATAACCAAATTAATTTTTTTTTCACAAAATTAATATAAAAAATTAATTTAAATTTTAATGCATATAAATAAAGAAATATATAATCTAAAATTATAATTTAAATTAAATCCAAACAAGTCATAAATTTAAAATTACAAATTGTTTTAATATCTTAGCAAAAATATAAATTTAAAATACAATTTGTTTTAATATCTAAAAAAACACTAAACACCTCGATTGATCTTCATCACCAGGCAGATGCAGAAGCAGTTGTTGAGGTGGAACCGACAACCTTTGCATGAGCAACATGATCTGTTCTATTTCCCTTACATATGTTACGTCAAAACCAGATTCTTCAGTGACGTCTATATATAAAGCAATCAAGAAATCTCCAAGTTACTTTCAGAGAAAGTTCATAACTGTTCAATATCTTCTATCTTTAATAAAATCAAAAGAATCAAAATCAGAAACCAGCAGTAACAGAGAAAGAAATCACAAGTATTGCAATGGCATTGAGAAGTCCAGGTTTACGCACTTAATTGAATCCTCGGAGCACAGCATTTTAATGAAAAGCATTTTTTGTTGATTCCTCTAAAGGAATTTGGAATTTTAGGCAAGTTTGGAAGGTAAAAGTCATCAATATCTACAGAACTCAACTCATGAATATCTCCAAGTGCATTCAGTAAAGCTTCCTCAGTTATTCATGCAAATGAGTCTACACATATTCCAGTCCATTATGATGTACTTAAACAGAAATATGGCACCGAAGCTCATTCAATTGAGAGTCAAAATTGAATAATACCATTCAATAATCTATCGGCAATGTCCTTAAACGCCTCCAACATCTTACCCAAATACCAACTGCTTGGATGCTATGAAATTTAACAACATAAAAAAGACATTTATTTGTTTTCAATGTTTTGGAATATGATTTCATCCACCACTGCTTGTATGTATCTGAAGTAATTGGTTAACATGTTTAGACCAGAGTGCAATGCAGTCCCATATGATTGAATCAAATGATGTATGATTTAAAACCTCAAGGGATTGTCCTCAGATAGATTTCATTCATATCTGTAGGTTCTACACCTCAAAATAGGTTCAGGAAACATCATAATGAGAGAATGGGCCAAGCGATGTTTACTCAATAAGTTTAGATAACTAAAGAAATTAAGCATAATGCTTTATCTATCTGTGCCCATGTTTTGTAGCCGTTAGTCCATTATCATGAAAGATACCAAGCAGTACCCAAGATATGATTTTAATGTCCTCTATACAGGGAGGAAATGCTGCTCATCTATGCCATTTCAGGAAGTTTGGAAGGAAAGAAAAAAAGAAGACCAATGCGAGATGCGAACTAGTTTATCTACATTTTATTATTCTGTGGAGAAATCAAGCAAACTTAAAGAGATGTTTCTCCTGTGGTTTTTGTGGAAAGCATATAAACTCATATAAATTACATGATCAAAATAACTGAGATTTCTAACAGATGTTTGCAGCTATATACTTCATGGTGAGTACTATATACACTCAGGCATACAATGTAACAGAAGAAGCAGAAAACAAAGATCGACAGGATGCAATCAAATGAAATTGACAAATAGGAAATAGGAGCAATTTTGTCTTCATCCTAAAACCAAATTCTGAACATCAATGTCTCAGCTAGAGGAAATCTATTATTATCAAATTCTGAACATCAATGTCCCAGTTAGTAGAAATCGATTGTTATATATTATTGCTACTCTTTCTAGCTTTCCAAAAACGCATCAGATGATAAGATTCAATTGTAACTATATCAGGCTGAATCATTTTTAACCCATTAAAAGTTAACAATGCTTTTAATTAAATAGTGAGAAAAAACTTTGAATCGCTAAATATCACTCAATGCTTTTAATTTCCCACATTCTTTTTCATCTTGTGACAGAATGTAATTGAAATCTTCGATGAAAACATGAGGCATGCAGGCTACAATTCTCCTGAGTGTTGAGGAAAGAAAAAAAGGTTCAGTCGTTGATTTACCAAAAAACTTGAGACCATCACAACACAACCTAAGAGACAAAAAGGGTACACATTTTTAAGCCGAACTAATGTTAATAGCTAAGCTTACTGCAGATTCCTTCCATCCCATGTTTTATTTCCTTTTTTTATTTATGCAAGTGCCAAAAGGTGTCCAACTAATGCTTAATCTTGCCATAATCAAATAAATAAACCCAAACATTGTGTGAGTGTTTCAATTAAAACTATTCAACCTTCAACCTTCAACCTTCAACCTTCAACAAAGTGTGATAGTTTCACTTAAACTCTTCCGAATATTGAGCTTGTGAACTTAGGAAATCAACCTTTTTTCAAAAGACTAATCAAATAAATTGCAGCAAAGCCAACACTATTAGATAGTAACCTAAATAGGTTTTCAGAATGCCCATGAGGTACCTTCAGATTTCTGGAGCACTAGTGACTGCTAGCGCAATTTCAAAAGAATACAAGCAAAGAAAAGGAAACGGAAAAAGAAAAAGAAGGAAATACTCACCTCCGTAAAATGCATTCTTATATTCTTGTCTCACTAGGACATGTCTCTGCTAGTCAATATTTTTTATGGCGAGAACCTACAAAATCAAACCAATAATTAAAAATTTAACCAAAAAAAGAGAAAATTAATAATAATAATTAAAAATTATAACATATTAAAAACTCAAACATAAAAAACATAAAAAACCAAAAAAAAAAAAAAACCAAAAAGTTCAAAAACAACTAAAAATAACATAAAACAAAAATAAATACAAATAATATAAATACAATATATATATAACAACAAATATGTTATGAATATATATAATGTATATATACGTTATATATATATATATGTAGGGCTAGCAGGGTGGGGGTGGAGGGTGGGACGACGCTGTGGGGTGAGGGATAGGTGGGGAACGGGTGGGTGAGAGACGGGGAGTGGGGATGAAGGAGCGCTGTGGGGTGAGGGGTGGGTGAGGGACATGGGGTGGGGAGTGGGGGAGCGCTGTGGGGTGAAGGGTGTTGAGTGGTGGGGAATGTTGAGTGGTGAGGATGGAGGAGTGCACCAAATCGGGGTGTGGGGGGTAAGGTTTTATTGTTTTGAATTGAAAATATGGGGCAACCCTCATGAAAATATCGGGCTTGGTGACGGCCCAGCCCAATATGGAGACGGATTGGTCCGTCTCCAATTTGGAGACGATCCAATCCATCTCCAATTAGAAAAGAAAAAAAAATCTATTCTATTCTTTAATTGGAGACGGCCTTTTTTCCGTCTCCAAATTTGGAGATGGACAAAGTCGTCACCAAATTAGAGACTATTCAGTCCGTCTTTAATTAAGAAATTAAAAAATATATATATTATATTATTTAATTGGAGACGACCTGTTCCGTCTCCAAATTTGGCGATGGTCCAAGCCGTCTCCAATTTGGAGACAGACCACAGGTCCATCTCCATTTTGGAGACGGCTTAGACTGTCTCCAATAAGGATATCTATATATATATATATATATATTTTTTTTTTTTTAAGTTTTGTTTTTTTATTATATTTGATCGAGGAATAAAATCAAGTACTATAAAACATATTAAATTAAAAAAAATTTATTAAAATACTATAAACTAATTTTATTTTAATTAAGAATACCTTTTCCATTATATAAATTTTTTCCTTTTATCAAAATATTTATTTTAATTACATTAATTGAATTAATTAATGTAATTAAAATAAATACGTGAATAAATTTCAGTATTTAGTTAATTCTTTAATAAATTTTAAGCATTAATTATTAAAAAAAATTATGACTTCTTAGTAATAAATAAAATTAGATAATTAAATAATTATGAGAAAGTAAATGGAAAATATAATAGTTAATTATAAATGTAACTAATAAGGTATTAAATAAATGTAATATTCAGTTAATGTTTGTTTTGCATTAACTTTTATAATAAATTACTTTATTGAAATTCTTTTTTTTTAGAAACGACTAATTGTTTATATTTTGCATTTCGTTAAATACAGAGGTCAAGACGACTCAAAGATACTGGCCATTAACTCTATGGGACATGAATATGTTGTATTTAGACCTCAAACCATATGACTTAGCTATATAGTCGCCAATTTGGCTCCTTTGGACGACTTAGCAATATAATTGTTAATTGGTGACGGCATGGAGACGACATAGAAATCGTCTCCATGCTGTCACCAATTGGAGACGGTTTGGAGACAAAATGGAGATGACATAGCTAAGCCATCTCTGAGTAGTCGCCAACTGTTAATATTTGGAGACGTAATCTAAGTCGTCGCCATTCCGTCTCTTTTTGGAGATGGAATGACGACTACTTGGAGATGACTTAGCTATGTCGTCTCCATTCTGTCTCCAATTTGTCACAATTCTTGGCTATAACAAGTTCCGTCTAATTTATGTCCCCAATTTGGAGACGGAATGGCGACGGACCGTCACAGAATACAATTTCTCTTGTAGTGACTCAGAGCTGCTCGAAGGATGATTAAATGCTATATTAGCAATTCAATCGCTTTCGCTTCTGTTAGTTTTTCCTTATTGTGTTTGCAAAACAGAATTTAATTGAGAAAATGAACAACAATGACTGCTGAGAAAGGAAGTATTATTATTATTATTTCTTGTAATACATTTAACACTTTTACAAAATTCCAAAACCAGGCAACTAATTGGAAAAACAAAAACAAGTGGACTTAATCCGATTAGCACAAATTATTGAAACTTTTATTGAACCAACGACGCTCTTCACCTCTGCCCCATCGTCACACATGAATAATCAATCATCCTAATTGCTCCAACAAGTATTTGCAGAATTTGAGAAGCTATGCCTGAGGAGCATGGGGTGGAACCTTAGGGTGGTCGTAATTCTTTGGGAGAATCTTGGGAATATCAGGTATCTTAGGAACCTTGGGAACCTTAGGGGTCTTAGGAATTTTAAGAATATCTGGAACAGATGGGCAAGATTCTTTAGAAACTAGTGGTTTTTGTTTTTTTGTCTCTGATCACCACAAAAAAAACTGGATTCTGCAAGAGACGGTTCCCCTCACCGTGCCGTCACCAATGTGAAATTTGCGACGGCACCGTGAAGGGAATTGTCCGTCAGACAGGAGATTGTCGCCAAAATGGTTCCTGTCACCGTGCTGTCACTGTTTTGGCGACAGCTAAAAACGCTCTCCATCCCGTCTCCAAATCTGTCTTCACCAACCCCTCACCATCAGTTCCAGTCTCCAGGCCGTCACTATTAGTCCGCCCTCACCAACCCCTCACCATCATTTTCTGTCTCCAGGCCGTCACCAAACGTTCCTGTCACTATCCCCTCATCAATTAGAGCCGTCTCACAACTGTCACTGTATATCCCATAGACATGCCCTCGCCAACATTTCCCCTCACTCGACCGTCACCATTATTTGCTGTCACTGAACACTCGCCAACTTAACCCCCTCACAAAACTGTCACAAAATTGTCGTCGCCAAGCCTTCACCAATCTTTTCCCTCACCAAACCGTCAATAACCATTCCCTTCGCATAGCCCTCACCAACTTAACAATTCCATCTAATTAAACTACTCATAATTCCTTGAAAAAATCATGAATTTTTTTCCCAAATTGAACCTATTTCACATATGAAATACAATTCCAATAATGACGCAAATACGATATTATCTACATATATTTAAAATACAAACCATTATGTTAAACTGTAATCAAAAGGAAATGTATTGTATATGCCAGTGTATTAAACATCAAACTACAAAGATAACATTCTTACAAACTACTCTCCATCTTCACCACTATGTGAAGATGAAGATTGTTGGTCTTCAGATTGACCATACACTTTCGCGTAGAGAACTTCCAACAATTTGTTCTGCTTCGTTATTTGTTGCTGAAGTTGAATGATTAACTTGTCCTGACTCTCGATCCGCTGGCAATGACTTCGTACGGTTTCATTCAAATTCTCTGTGGCACGTGTAACGGCGGCAGCCAGTTGTTCCTCTGTCATGACACGTCAATGATGGGATATGGTATTTGACACGGACTCAACGGATACCTGAGAATCTACCCCGTATAGCCGACCTTTTCGTGGTGGTCCAACAGCCTGCAAAAATACTGCGTTCTCATCCACAGGCGTTGGATTCGAGTCTGATTCAGATGCATTCCTTGCCGTTTGGAGCATTTCGTCGTAACGAGCCTACAAAGACAGTAGTAACAAGTTATTGTTAAATAACCGATGTTAGTTAAAACGCAATGATAACAAGATACATATACTTAATATTGAAACACAGATTATTAAATTACTACATCTGTCTTTAATGCATTTACTCGTCAAAAAATAAACGGAGTTACAACCATATGTTTATATGCTACACATACTTAATATTGAAACACACAATGTTAACATTACTACATGTGCCTTTAATGCATTTTTGAGATGCTTAAAAAAAACGGACATAGTCTCCTCTGTATTTCGGACTTTTCCCAATTACCTGTTTGTGAATAAAGCCAACTTACTACATAGTATCAAAGCTCATACAGTTCCACACTTAACATCAACATAATAATCATGTTTTACTACAACGCTAACAAGACATTTCTAATTACATTAGACAACACAACAAGTTAGTGTTGAATAACCGATGTCAACATGCAAATTTTTATATACTACACATACTTAATATTGAAACACACAATATTAAGATACCACCTCTTTCTTTTATCAATATTTACTATAAAAAAAAAAATCAGACATAGTCTCCTCTGTATTCAGGACTTTTTCCAATTACCTATTTATGAATAAAGCCGACCTACTACATAGTATCCAAGCTCATACAGTACCACCCTTAACCTCAACATATTAATCATGTACTACTACAACCATAATGAGTCATTTCTAAATACTTTATAAAACACAACAAGTTACTGTTACATAATCGATGTGAGTTACCACCAAATTTTTTTAAGCTACACATACTTAATATTCCAACACATATTATTAAGTTACCACATCTGTGTTTAATCAATATTTACTCGTAAAAATAAAATACAATGGACAGAGTCTCCTCTGTATTTAGGACCTTTTCCAATTACCTGTTTCTGAATCAAGCCAACCTACTATGTAGTATCCAAGCTCATACAGTACCACACTTCATCTTAACATATTAATCATGTTCTACTACAACCATAAGGAGACATTTCTAAAAAAATTAGACAACACAATAGAGGAAAACATGTATCCAAAGTACATTTGTGAATTGTTTTGGCACCGTGTACATACGTATTCATGCTCACTAATCACGAAATATGTTTTCCCTCTGTCACTGTAGCTTTAACAATTATAGATACTTTGCAAAACCAACGAACCTTGGATAAAATTGTGAATCCCATATTATCTTCAATAAAAACCCTATGTCTTCCTTCCTCTTATAAACAATACATGAAAAATACATACCATTGTCTGCTCGGCCTGAGAGTCTGTGTACGGTCCGTCAGTCCCCTTGCGATGAGCCTTCTTGAAAACCTCTGCATAAGTCACTTTCCTCCCTAATTCTTTTTCCTACAATAGCAATTGCCCAAAATCAACCTACATATATTTGTGTAGTTCTACGAATTTTTATTCGTACACATAACATGTAAGAGTAAACAAGATTATATGACAAAATCAAAACCATTCTTCTAGCTGCTTCATTGGTTGGGATTGAACCCAAATGATGAATAGACGGATTGGCCTTTCGATTAGCTGAATTTCTCTTTGATATTTCCTGCCATTCTGGCCTTTGCCATTGCTCCAGCATTTCATTCCATATGTCCAGTGGTATGAAATCTGACTTTTTCGTTCTTGTCCGTCCTTTATTTGTCAGATCTGAAATTCGCAGTCTTGCAGTTGATTCAAATTTGCGCCAAACTTCAGCTTCATCAATTGGAAGCCATTTGTACTCCCTCTGAAACCGTTAATACTATCATCCATATAATTCAACAATGGAATATACAATTAAACAATAGTTCTCACAATATCTATTGATTTAACAGTTCATACCCTGAAATATTCGAACCATAATTTCTTTGTATCACTTGGAACATGTCTGTATCTCAACCACGGCTCTATATACCCAGCATGTAGAGCTCTTGTAACACCTTTGACAGTATTATATGGATCCCATCTATAACATAACATAATTCAAACAGATACATTAGGGTACAACAAAGAGAATATTTAAACTTCAAATTGGAACTATTATATACCCGTTTCCTACCACCTTCACATAGCGTCCCTTGTCATTTTGCCATACCAAATATTCGGCTTCAGACTGGAATCCATAAAATTGCCAATCTTCAATACCTGCAGCCCGTCTCTCAGTAGCGTGCGATGACTCGGGCATATTAGAAAATTGCGCACCACCGGGTATTGAAGAGCCATCACCATCTACACATAAGTCTTGTAGCTTCTGTGGCAGTCCAGCTGATGAACAATGTTGTTCATTATGACTAGTGGACGTGGCCTGTACATATGGCTGCTCTTGTTGGGGTTCCGCATCGTCTGGGATCCGATGTCGCATTCCCACTGATGAATTAGATGAACCACGCCCAATTACCACAGGGACATTACCACGAACACGGTCAGTTGCTGTATGTGCACTTGTGGAACCACGTCCACTCATATGATTTGCACCTATAGATCCACGGCCACCCATATGTTGAGCGTCATTCGGTCCAGCCTGATTGAATCGCTACGTCTCGGGCACAATAGGGGGAGTATTTGTCGATGATGTCCTTTTTCCTAATAAACTGCTCTGCTTCAATTGTTTTTTCCCCTTGCGAGCTGGATCTTCACTGCCTCCCATTGCCTGTTTTTATACAATAGCATTAGAATATATAAATAATATAAAATGACTGAATACATGTAATTATGTAACACAACATACCATAACTGTCATATATATATGTATATCACTAGCAATCATTGCTTGATCAATTGAAATACTTCCTCAAACAAATATTTGTTCACTGGCCTATCTTTTTTTCCAAAATTCATCATTTCCTTCATTATCATCGTCATGATTAAAAACTGGTTAAACATTCCCCATCTTCCTCCTCCTCATCATCCTCCTCATCATCCGCATCATCATCGTCATCTTCATTATCATATGGGTCACAATCAATATCATAGTCATCTTCATCATCATCATCATCATCATCATCATCATCATCATCATCATCACAATTATCATTTGTTTCATGCTCATATTCTTCGTCATGTACATATTCTTCTACTTCTCTATGTTCGTCATTATGATATTCGCTTACATTTTCACTATATACATCCGAATAATTAATATGTGAATTAGAATAAAAAACATTCAGTTCCACTAGGGGCACATTCATGTGATATGATTGAAAACTTGTGTTATCATCCACATCTATCTCCTGTTTGTCTATGTCATAAAAATGCCTTGGACGGATTTTAACGACGGCCACCCAATCCACTCTATCTCTCTTGGCCCCTGGATAAACATAATAGTACACTTGCTGGGCTTGACCTGCCAATACAAATGGTTCGTGCTTGGGATATCTTTTTTTCACGTTCACCTCAACCAATCCGGTCATATGATTTGACTTCACACCTCTATCATTTGTGGTATCATACCAATCGCACTTAAACAGAACAACTCTTGTATGTTGTAACGTTGGATTAGGATATTCTAGTTCAATAATGTCTTTCAATACCCCATAGTACCCTATTTCCTCAGTTGTACCATCGCTTGTACCTCTTACAAAAATTCCACTATTGTTCGTGGATTTTGAAGACCCATATTCGATCGTAGAGAACCTGTATCCGTTTACCATGTATCTACACCATCTTCGTGCCTTTCTGTGCGGCCATTTGGAGAGACATTTCACATGATCATTTACATCATACCGATCTCTTAACTGCAAAGTGATTACATTTGGTTAATACTCAACTACTCGTGCCCTTAATGAATAGGCATAAATTGCATACAAAATACTGACCTGACAATATAACTATCTCGGGAAAGATTTGTCAATATGTAACTGTCTATCTATGTTGTTAATAGGGCCGTATTGTTCTTCCAAGTATTCTTCAAACAATCTGCATTAAATTTTTCAAACTGCTCATTAAACAATGTGTAATAATCCCAAATATCTATGTTGCATAACAAATCGTTGCGAACATACCTTATATAAGGCTGCACCTCTGGGCAATTCATGAGTACATATAAGTGTGCCAAATCGAGATCAAACTCTGGTAGTGAGATCTCTGCATTCTCTAATTGGACAACCCGGACAAGTAAATATAGATAAGCAACCCTCAGGATATTCTACCTCATTATACTGGTTGTTTCGACCTAACCTTATATTTTTAGTTGACACGTGTTGTTCAAAATAATATGAACAAAAAATTGATGTCTCTAGGACGTGATAAGCTTCACAAATAGATCCTTCAACACGTGCTTTATTCTTAACTACCCTTTTCAGGCCTTGCAAAAACCTCTCGAAAGGATACATCCACCTATATTGAACAGGTCCACAGCATATAGATTCATAAACCAAATGGACAGGTAAATGCTCCATTGAGTCAAAAAATGCAGGAGGCAACATCTTCTCCAGTTTGCACAGCGTCATGACAATATTATCTTGCATCCTTTCCAAATCGGTTCTTTGCAATGTTGAACAACATAGATTGGTAAAAAATAAGCTCAGTTCAGCAAATGGCTCTGCAGCCTGTTTCGGCATTAATTCTCTCAATGCAATGGGAAGTAGCCTCTCCATAAAGATATGACAATCGTGACTCTTCATGTGTGACATTTTCAAATCCTTCATATCGACACAATTTGATAGATTAGAAGCATAACCATCGGAAAATTTTATGTCTTCAACCCATTGTAGTAGCAATTTTCTCTTTTCTCTGGTGAGGGTGTATACACCTAACATGTTCGTATTGTCTTCGCATAACTCTGGACGATTGCAAAAAGTGTACATGTCTTTTTGAGCTTGAAGGTTGTCTTTAGTCTTACCATTAACTGCCATTATAGTATTGAATACATTGTCAAAAATATTTTTCTCAATATGCATCACGTCTAAGTTGTGACGAACAAGATGCGTCTTCTAGTATGGCAATTCCCAAAAAATACTTCTTTTCGTCCAATTATGATCAATACCAAACCCATTTAGCTTTTTGCAAGATATCTCTTGGATTGTTGGTAAATTTTACACTCGTTCCCAAATTTGTTGCCCAGATAATCGTGGTGGAGGTGTAGATGTCTCGTGCCTATCCCTGAATTTTTTTTTTCTGTCACGTCTTAATGAACTATTCTGTGGTAAGAATTGACGATGACAGTCAAAGAATGAATGCTTCTTCCTCGCTGGTAAGTGAAAAGCTTTTGAATTTTCCATGCAAATAGGACACGATAACCTCCCATGTGTGCTCCAACCCAACAACATACCATAAGCCGGGAAGTCATTTATTGTCCACATCAAGACTGCCCTCAAACAAAAATTAGACTTCGTAGCAATATCATAACATAATGTTCCTTCCGACCATAGAGTTATCAATTCATCTATTAGAGGCTCTAGGTAGACATCAATATTCTGACCGGGATGCTTGCGAACAGGAATGATTAGTATCAAAAATATTATGGGATCCTTCATGCACATCCATGGTAGAAGGTTGTATGGGGTCATGATAACTGGCCAGCAAGAGTAAGGTTTAACATTTGAACTGAACGGGTTAAAACCATCTGAACAAAGGCCTAGCCGAACATTTCTTGGTTCTGCTGCGAATTCTGGATACATGGAGTCGAAATATTTTCAAGATTCGGCATCTGATGGATGACAAATCTGTCCATCCTCCACATTGTGATATTTGTGCCACGTCATGTGTCTCGCTGTAGCAGTTGACATGTACAATCTTTTCAACCTTGGTGTCAGAGGGAAATATCTTAACTGTTTGAGGGAAATAGGCTTGCCCTGTTTTTTACCACCAGCTATATCCTTGAAACGTGCGTGGCCACAACGCGGACAATTTTCCATGAGTCTCCGATCTTTGTAAAACAAGGTGCAACCATTTACACAAACATCGATCTTCTGATATCCCAACCCCAATGGCTTGATTAGTTTATTAAATCTATAAAGGTTTTCAGGCAAGTTATGATTCTCGGGCATCACTTCCCTTAATTCTTCTATGAACTTGTTAAATAGGGAGTTGCTCATATTATGCTCGGACTTCATATTCATATAGCGAGCCACTGCTGACAATTGAGTAAGTTTAGAAAAACCATCAAACAATGGCCTATCAGCGGCATTCAACAACTCAAAAAATGCTTGTGCTTCCATGTTAGGTTCTTCATTAACCTTAACATTGTGATCGTTGATGAACTGTATACCGGCAGCATCATAAACTAATGTTCGGTAATTATTCGTTTGATCAAGTTGTTGTTCTTCATTATACGCCCATGTTGGTGCACATTAACCACTATTGTTATACACATGTTCGCCATGTGCAATCCATTGATAGTAAAAAAACATAAAACCCTTCTTATACAGATGATCTACCACAATTCCTGTTGTTTGGAATTTTAAGTTTCGGCATCTTACACATGGACATCTTATCTTGGTGCCATCCATATAATAATGTTGGTTATTTGCGAAGGATACAAAATCCGAAACACCTTGGATAAAGGCCTCATTAAGATTACCGTCAATCCATTTCTGATACATCCATTCCCGGTTTGATTCCATGAAATGATACACTGAGAAATTGTTAAATGTATCATTTCCTTTTAAATAATATATTATTATGTAAAAGAACTATCCGAATTCGATGAGTGAGACTTATCATGCATGAGTTTGACAACATGGCAAAGATACAGAACAATCCAAACCAACAACAATGTTATTCAATGCAGAAGATGATATCAACATTAAAAATTGTGCAACAAAAAACATACATGAAATTAACTTTAAATTATTTGAAAAATATTAATCAAATAATTAAAACATCTTCGTGTGCAAGGTACAATGTTCACAAATAAAGCATTGAAGGGCATAAAGTACAATGTACAAGGTTACTCAACATAAATATGAGAAAACTTCAATAAAAATGAAGTTACAAGCATTCATTATAAAACAGGTTAATAGTTGATCCGGGCTATGACGTGACATTGAAATAAATAATTTTATGGTTGACGATTATCTGAATCTGAATATATATATATCCAAATTGTGAATATAATATAAGAGTAAGCGAAGTTTCAAAAAATATTACCCTCAAATCTATAGACTCCGGACGGGACAAATGGAAAGAAGTTCCCCACAACACCCTTTAAAATTTAATAACCTGCAATTAAGAGATTTACATAGCAACAATACATTATTTAAAAAAATAACAAAAAACAAAAAATACAAACAATCCTGAAATTTTAAAAACTAAATATCCGACAAAAAATACAAAATATAAAAAAATAAAATAAAATAAAAAAAATTGTGTTAAAAAATTTATTAAAAAACCAAAAATAGAAAAAAAAAGAAAAAAAAACAGAAAAAAAATTAAATCCGAAAATTTTAAAAAAAAAACAGAAAAAACAAAAAAATCAATAAAAAAAAACCAAAATGTGTTAAAAATAAAACAAATTAATAAAAAAAAGAAAGAAATTATAACAAATAAAAAAAAATATACAAAAAAACTCGAAAAAAAAATCAGAAAAAAAATTTATATCCGAAAAAAAAATTATAACAAAAAAAAGATACCAAAAAAAACCGAAAAAAAATCATAAAAACAAAATTAAATCCGAAAAAAAAAAATAGAAAACTCAATAAAAAAAACCAAAATGTGTTAAAAATAAAACATATTAATAAAAAAAAAGAAATTATAACAAATAACAAAAATAGACAAAAAAAAACAAAAACAAAAATCATAAAAAAAATAATTAAATCCAAAAAAAAGAAAAGAAAAATCATAAAAACAAAACCAAAATGTGTTAAAAATAAAATACATTAATAAAAAAATAAATTTTAACAAATAAAAAAAATAAACAAAAAAAAATGAAAAAAAAAATCATAAAAATGTGCATATAAATAAACTAAAAATGTATCATATTTACATACACATATATATACATACATACATATATATAGCTAGCTAGATCTTCGCATATATATATATATATATATATATATATATATATATATATATATATATACACATAACATGTATAAAAACTAAAAAAATACCAAGGTATTACCTCAAAATCATTGCAAGTGAAGGGTATATAGAGAGGTGGGAAGGTTTGGCGGGGGAGGGGGAGTGGGGTGGGGTTTTTCTCAAAGCTTAAAAAAAAAAAACGTCACAGAGGGCAGAACCAGGTTCTGCCCTCTGTTAAATGAAATAAATTGGGCGACAGCCCTGCTGCCCTCTGTTAAATGAAATAAATTGGGTGACAGCCCTGCATGAGCCAGGGCTGTCGCCCAATTAAAGAGGCCCACGTGGTGGGCCTCTTTAATTTGGAGACGGGCCGGTGCCCGTCTCCAAACAATGCCCGTCTCCAATTGGAGATGGGCATCTACCCGTCTCCAAAATGGAGATAGGCTGATGCCCGTCTCCAGTTATAGAGGCCCACGTTTGTGGGCCTCTTTTTGGAGACGGGCTGAAGCCTGTCTCCAACATGGAGACGGGCATGCCCATCTCCATTTAGAGAGGCCCACGTTTGTGGGCCTCTTATTCAGCCCATGCCCGTCTCCAACATGAAGACGGGCTGACACCCGACTCCATTTAGAAAGGCCCACGTTTGTGGGCCTTTTATTGGGGACGGGCTTCAGCCCGTCTCCATTTAGAGAGGCCCACGTTTGTGGGCCTCTTATTAGAGACTGGCAGCTGCCCGTCTCCAAAATAGAGACGGGCATCAGCTCGTCTCTATTTATTCTAATTGGAGACGGGCATCTACCCGTCTCTAAACTGGAGAGGGGCGGACGCCCGTCTCCAGTTATAGAGGCCCACGTTTGTAGGCCTCTAATTGGAGATGGACATCTGCCCGTCTCCAAAATAAAGACCGGCAGCCGCCCCTCTCCATTTTTGGAGACGGGCTGACACCCGTCGCCAACATGGAGACGGGCGTCGGCCGGTCTCCAATATAGAGACGGGTTTGACGCCCGTCTCGAACGTTGTGACGGCCTACTGTCGCCAGCCCGTCTCCATTGGAGACGGGAAAAGCAGTCTCCATTGTGGAGACTGGCAACCCGTCTCCAGCCCGTCTCCAATGTTGGAAGTCACGTGAAGATGGCACCAATAATTTGGGGAAAGACCCCTCACTGTGCCATCGCCAAATTTTCACTCATTTGAGTTCTATATAAAGAGTAAACCATCCCGCATGTTCAAGACATCCATATTCACAGCCATCTTTATTCATCGATACTTAAATATCAAACTAAACGATGAGTAAGGAAGTTCAAGGTGAGTGGGTCACCGTGACAAAAGAGAAAACGACAAAGAAATGTGATTTATCGAAGGCAAGAAGTAGCAGAGTTGAAGGTAAATTTGATCTAAACGAACCACCAAAAGAAGATGGTTATATTTCGATGGCTCAACACCATCAAAGGAATGTGGAGCAAATGTATCGGATCCTTCTGCCGAAGTTGTTCGAGTGAAAAACATTGTAAAAATGTAGTAAGTAATTAAGGTTAACAAATATGTCATATATTCACAAAATATGTGTGTGTAACTTGTTATGGACATTTGTATGGTTTCCATCTAATTAAGTTAACCGTTTGTTAATGTAATCCCTAATTATCGAATGTTATGCAATAAAATCTTGTTCATTGTAAACTATGTTATGAAATTTCTATAATATTGTAGTAAAAACTATGTAGATAAATTTAAACATAGTATTTACAAATTGTGTTTAAACAATGACTACTTATATACTCGAAGTTAAGAATACATAAGTAATTGGTATTGTCACTGAAACACTGAGTAACTGATATTGTTACTCAGTGTTTAAAGACGTTATTCGTTAAAAGAAATATGGCAAATTGCGAGGCAAACTATTTGGTGAAGGCATGGTGACGGACTGTCACCGTACTGTCACCAAACCGTTTCTATATATCGGAAGGGGACAAACTTGTCACTGAGCCGTCACCAAATTAGTGACGGTCGTAGCTGGGCCGTCACCAAATGAGTGACGGCTAATAAGCCGTCACTGTTAGTGACGGCTCGGTGACAGTTATTGTTGCCCGTAACTTTACCGTCACTTTTCCGTCACAAAACTAGTGTCAAAATTTTCCTTCACTGTACCGTCGCCATATTGGCGACGGATTGGCGACGGTCCGTCGCAAATATTCAGTTTTTTTTTGTAGTGGATGGAGGGAGTGGTTTCTTGGGAGCTTGTAGCTTTGGTTTCTTGGGTTCAAATTTTTTAGAATTCGATGGCTTTGGTTTTTTAGGCTCTGAAGGTGGTTCTGGTTTCTCGGGTTCTGATTGTGGCTCTTGTTTCTTGGGCTTGGAAGGGGTTATCATTCATAATTGGTATATGAATCTCTTTATGTAGTAATTGGCCTTCTAAAAACTTCACCAAAAACAACTAGTCACTTGTCGAATGCCTCTATAGTTTGGTATTCAAGCATACTGGTCTAATCTTTTTGTTCTACCTAAAAGGGTCCTAGAAGAAATTGAAAGCCTATTGAAAGCTTTTTCTATGGACGGGGACTAAATGAAACAGGCTGGGTCAAGTGTGTTAAGGTAGAACTTCGCTTGTCTAAAGCTTAAAGGGCTAATGATCAGCATGGCGCAAAAAGATATATTTGCATTCTTCAATCAGTGGGCACAAAGGGCTAGCAAGATACGAACTGTCGTTAAAAAGATTACACACCAATATAGAATCTGTGTCAATTGTCAATTATGCAATCTGTAACAACTTAGCCAATTTGAGTCCCTCTCAAAGAGCAATCAGCACGGTTCAAAGAGAATCATTCAATCTTCCCATACCATAAGATTCGTCTACACTTATGGATAAGTAATTTTCAAATCTATGTTAATTAGTTTGTACTCTATATCAATTCAAGTTTATAAAAAGGATCTAGGCTTAAATGTCCTTCGAGAACTTAGGTGTAACTGCGTTAATTGTGTATAATAAGTATTCATACATGAATATTTTATTGATATTAAAATGTGAAAACTCGTCATTATTTTTGAATTCTAGAGGTTGTAGATTGCGCTATTGATGAAGGTAAGTAGAAAAGCCTTTTTTAACAAATAAACCCCAATTTTATAGAATAAGATATTTCATATTAGAGCATTTATTGCATCTCAAATCATGGGAATATTCTTGTTTTAGCACGTTATTGTATTCTCCATGTGTCAAGAAAATTGAATTTATTTTTAGCATGAAACCATGATTTTACCTCCAAATACATCTATTGCAGCCATCACGTTACAATGCATGACATGCTTGATCAAACCCTCATTTTCTCCATCAAAATACATTTGCAGAGAAAATCCAAGTTTGGCTACATCAAATCAAGGATTAATTCTATGTTGTGCACGAAGAAAAGATCGACATGTAAGATATTATGTATGCAAGCCTATTACAAATCAGTGGAAAACGATGCCGAACCCGAAAACACGTTATCGAACTGTATTAGTTGGTATAATGGTTGTAAGATCAAGTCCCTTGCACTTCAAAATCGTTAGAATATCAGTTCCTCATTATTTTGCACTTCTTTTTTTCACCATTAATATCTGAAAATTTGATTCTACTAGTTGTTTGATCCTAAGTTATATAAGTCGTATAGTATTATTTGTAAAAAATAATATACAACTATGGTGATTTAAACTCATACCATTAATATAAATATATTTGTGATTAACTACCACAACTATCTCAACATTTTTGAAAACTTTTATAACTTTTTCACTTTTAATTGGGAGGGCCAAATTTTTTTTTTTTTTTTTTAAAATCCATTAAATATTCTTCTTTTTTCTGGACGCTGAGGGGGCGGGGCCCCGCGGGCTCCCCTCTTCCTCCACCCCTGCCTTCGTGCTTCCCTTTGCCCACCTATCATATCGGCTAGGTTTCACCCTAAAAATGCAGTTTATCATCCTCTTTGATGGAGGAAAAGTTTAAAGGGTATTGATCACGGTCATAGATCAGGTCTAAGTCAAATAGCAATAATTCGATCGAAGAACTTCTTTTTACATTATTTCGACAATTGATGAACTATGAGACTATAGGTTGTATGCACCATTTATGATTCGGGTTAGTTTTCATTATGAAACTGCAGAAAAGCTGCATACTGCGCCATGAAATTTGATGAATGGACGTTGATGCTCTAGTGAAATAAAATTGCTCAGGCATACCACTGATAATAAAATTCAAAATTTTTTTCCTACTAGTTTTTCCTTATTGTGGTTGCAACTTGTAAAACAAAATGACCAATTAAAATAAGAAGTATTATTATTTATTTCAAGGCATTAATTAACAGTTACAAACTTCCAAAACCAGGCAACTAAATGGACTAACCACACAACTCAACTTCATGCCATTAACGAAACAATTGAACTGATAACATCATTCTCCGCATAGTTATATCAAGTTCTCGTCTCATATAATTTTCCTTATAGATTTCTGCCTTTGTCTGGAAGCCGTTATTGCACCAATGGCACTCTTCACTTCAAACCCAATCATCACACATGAAATATTGTATCAGATATCCTATTTACTCCAACAAGTGATTGCAGAATTTAACGAGCCTATGCATGAGGAGCATGAGGTGGTAGAGGAGGGTAATGTGGAACCTTATGGTGGTGGTGGTGGTGGTGGTGATACTTTGGAGGAATCTTGGGGATATCAGGTATCTTAGGAATTTTGGGAATCTTTGGAATTTTAGGAATATCTGGAATAGATGGAGAAGGTTTCTTAAAAACTGGTGGCTTTTTTGATGGAGACTTAGTGATTGGTGGCTCCGGTTTCTTAGGCTCTGACGGTGATTTTGGTATCTTAGGAACCTTGGGAATCTTAGGAATATCTGGAATTGATGGGCAATGAACTGGTGGCTTTTCTGATGGAGATTTGGCGACTGGTGGTTTTGGTTTCTTGTGTTCGGATGGAGGGAGTGGTTTCTTAGGTGCTGATGGCTTTGGTTTCTTGGGCTCTGATGGAGGTTCTGGTTTCTTGGGTTCTGGTTTTTTGGGCTCTGATGGTGGTTCTGGTTTTTCGGGTTCTGACGGTGGTTCTGGTTTCTCAAAGACAGGAGGGAAAGGCTTCTTGTAGATTCGGGGGAATTTGAAATGATGGCCAAAGTGGTGCACGGCTATCTTGTCATCTGCCTGACAGTAAGTTGCAGCAAATAATAAGGACGATACGAAGAAGCTCAAAACAACTACTCTGCAAAAGGAATTAAACCCCATTGAGACTTTCAGATACACACTAGTGAAGAGTAGGCTGCGAAGCTATTGGCTTCTTTGTGTTATCAGCTCAAGGCTTGAGTGATTTGAGTCTTGGAGACCTTGTTATATATAGTGACATCTCTGCAGAAGTGTTTTATGATATTTACACTGCACCAAAGCAAGATTCAAGAACCTCACATGCGGTTTGGTCCCATTGCTGGAAACAATATGAAATTCTTCCTAATAAGTGGTCACTGGACGCTGGCATCATTGAATGAGCTTTAAACTGCACATTAACACATTTTCATCTGCTAACCAACTTATCAACTCATGAATACTTTGCTAAATTCCTGAATTTTCGTGGTTCTTTTCACTTTCTTTTTCCTTTTAAATTTGTGTACTAGCGCAATTTTTTGTGTTTGTTTGAAGTTATACGCTTAATACGTCATAATAATAAAATCTTGTGATTTATAAAAATTCGAACTCTCCCGGTATCATTAGACATGGAGGAACAGTGAGACAAACTTTTATAAATTATAAAAGTTATTAAATTTTTGTGATTATATAAGTTTTAATGTATAATTTTGTCTAAATATTAAAAAAATTTGCATGTAACCCTTCAAATCTGATGGCAGCCAACTTCTAACCCACGTAACCTTGGCCCTTCATTCAAATTTGCTTAATTATTCAATTTGTTTAATAACTTTTTTTTTTTTGCATAAATAAATAGCTTAATGACATTAGAGTTTGTACGAGTTGAAGGATTGTTGATGGAAAATTGATAACTGATAAGTGATCTCTCTTTCTCCTGTTCTCAAATGTGGGATAACGTAATAGAAAATAAAATGTCCTATAGAAATTTTTTCTTATAAAAAAGATAGATAAAATTGATTACTATACTCTAATATATGAAATAATTTTCAATTTCTTTTGATACTCTTCTCTAACTAGAGTAATTCTAAATTATTACTTTTTCAAGATAAATGAGAACAAAGGGCTAGACATTGAGGATGAATGCTAAACAAGTATTGGTGTATATTTGCTCCTTTAATCCAACAAATTCAAGACTTGGTCTCACGGTGTGGCCATGATTTATGTCCCTCCTTCAATCGCTTCAATAATATTTTCTAGAATTTCTTATTTTTTTACAACGGACGTCGAAGCCGTAGCTGTGAAGAAACTTTCAGATGCATATATATTGTGCCCGAAAAATGATGTTTGTCATACTCCTTTTGTAGAGGAGACGTAAAGGGTATTGCATCCTATGCTGTTGTCATTTGATGAATGTTGATGCTCTAGCTAGCTAAATAAAATGCTCAGGCATATTATTGTTCAATCTATTTTTTTATTTTTAACATGCTTGGAAAGCTAAATGTCGTATTACACTACAACTATTCTCGGGATAGATTCACTATTTCTATCATTTTCAATCAGTAACTCTAAAGCTCTCGGAGGCTATTGTAACTCACTACAAAAAAAACTGTTTTTGGCGACGTCCAAAATTCATCTCCATGCCGTCGCCAAAAAAGAATTGGCGACGGCTGGTGATGGTACGGAGATGAAAATAGACCGTCGCCAAAGCTATCATCGCTAATTCGTCACTTTTGGCGACGGAGTTTTTAGTTCGTCTCCAATTCATCTCCATTGGTTACGGATTTTCCTCATCACCGTTTTGTTGCCAAAATCCGTCTCCAAATCGTCTCCAAAAGTAGTCGTCACCAAAACGTCACCAAAAGTTATCATCTCCAAACCATCGCCACAATTTTTCGTCACTTAGCCGTTGCCAAAGTATGTCGTCACCGAACCGTCACCAAATATGCGTCACCAAGCTGTCGCCAATCTTTAATTATTTTATTTAGCAATTTTAGTAATTAAAATAACCAAATTAAATTTTTTTTCAAATATCAAATTAATATAAAAAATCATTTAAATTTTAATGCATATAAATAAAGAAATATATAATCTAAAATTATAATTTAAATTAAATCCAAACAAATCATAAATTTAAAATTACAAATTGTTTTAATATCTTAGCAAAAATATAAATTTAAAATACAATTTGTTTTAATATCTAAAAAAACACTCAACGCCTCGATTGATCTTCATCACCAGGCAGATGCAGAAGCAGTTGTTGAGGTGGAACCAACAACCTTTGCATGAGCAACATGATTTGTTCTATTTCCTTTACATGTGTTACGTCAAAACCAGATTCTTCAGTGACGTCCATATATGAAGCAATCAACAAATCTCTAAGATACTTTCAGAGAAAGTTCAAAACTGTTCAATATCTTCTATCTCTAATAAAATCAAAAGAATCAAAATCAGAAACCAGCAGTAACAGAGAAAGAAATCACAAGTATTGCAATGGCATTGAGAAGTCAAGGTTTACGCACTTAATTGAATCATCGGAGCACAGCATTTTAATGAAAAGCATTTTTTGTTGATTCCTCTAAAGGAATTTAGAATTTTAGGCAAGTTTGGAAGGTGAAAGTCATGAATATCTACAGAACTCAACTCATGAATATCTCCAAGTGCATTCAGTAAAGCTTCCTTAGTTATTCCTGCAAATGAGTCAACACATATTCCAGTCCATTAGAATGTACTTAAACAGAAATATGGCACTAAAGCTCATTCAATTGAGAGTCAAAATTGAATAATACCATTCAATAATCTATCGGCAATGTCCTTAAACGCTTCCAACAGCTTACCCAAATACCAACTGCTTGGATGCTATGAAATTTAACAACATAAAAAAGACATTTATTAGTTTTCAATGTTTTGGAATATGATTTCATCCACCACTGCTTGCATGTATCTGAAGTAATTGGTTAACATGTTTAGACCAGAGTACAATGCAGTCCCATATGATTGAATCAAATGATGTATTATTTAGAACCTCAAGGGATTGTCCTCAAATAGATTTCATTCATATCTGCAGGTTCTACACCTCAAAATAGGTTCAGGAAACATCATAATGAAAGAAAGGGCCAAGCGATGTTTACTCAATAAGTTTAGATAACTAAAGAAATTAAGCATAATGCTTTATCTATCTGTGCCCATGTCCTGTAGCTGTTAGTCCATCATCATGAAAGATACCAAGCAGTACCCAAGATATGATTTTCATGTCCTCTATACAGGGAGGAAAGGCTGCTCATCTATGCCATTTCAGGAAGTTAGGAAGGAAAGGAAAAAAGAAGACCAATGCGAGATGCGAACTAGTTTATCTACATTTTCATTATTCTGTGGAGAAATCAAGCAAACCTAAAGAGATGTTTCTCCTGTGGTTTTCGTGGAAATCATATAAACTCATATAAATCACATGATCAAAATAACTGAGATTTCTAACAGATGTTTGCAGCTATATAATTCATGGTGAGTACTGTTGTGAAAATACATGACAATTAAAATAATTGCGCAGCGGAAAATAAATCATGTATCCGTCCATATTTAATTATGCAGATTTAAATCAGATAACAATTTAATCTAATTAAATTAAATCTGCAATAGTTTTAGGATTACCTCTTGAAGCGTAATTCAATGTAGAATCTGAATCAAACTCCTCACGTGTGAAGCCTCCAAGATTGATCCATACAGAATCTGCACTTGCTAATTGGATTTCTACCCTCACTAGGTTTCTAGAGAAATCCTATATATTTTTCTGACTGATGAAATTGTGCTAGCTATTGTCTGTCAGAATGCTGCAATATATAGAAAACACATCATGACCTAGGGTCATATGTGGACTGGACTAAAATAACCTGTCTTGGGCTTCATATTAATCAGATTATCATCTAATTACTACGAGCCCAATTAAATTAATATTTAGGACAATCCTAAATTTAATTTAATATTTTCTCTAATCCAATTAATCTGCAAATTCCATTTGTGTGTGACCTCTCGGGTTCATAATTAATCGGTAGCAAATAATTAATTCAACTAATTAATTAAATTATAACTCTTTCTAATTAATTCAAAAATCGTGAGTGACACCTAGCAGTGTATCATGATTACCCAATTAAAGATGAAGTACAAGCATGCGAACCCAAATAGTAATTTCTATACAATCAAATCCTATTGTCTCAACTATCCCAATCAAGCCAGAGTCATGGATTGGGTCGTCAAACTCTCTTACTTGACCATATGTCAAAACCCAATTAATTAGTCAATAATGAATAATTCGTGAAATAACTTTCAGTATTCTACCTTGGCCAAGGATTTTAAGTCACTCAATTAATCAGATTGCATAGGACACCCAAATGACAGTTTCCGTATCTACACATACATTTCTTCATGATAGAATAAATCACAACCACTGAATATATTGTCTAATCCATGATTAGGACTAGCTTATCTGCACCAGCAAATCATGGCATTCCTAATCATGAGATAATCGTAGTGTCTCAGCCCTGAGGATTAATTGTATAATTACATGATACAACGAATTATTGACATTCCATGTAATTCGTTGTATCGGTGGTCAAGTCCAGTTACTTATTCACAATAAGTACTTATACATCTACTATAACGATATGAGACAAATCGCCCAAACTGATATCTCATATAATTTGGTTAGTAGACTGTAATCCGATCTATCCGGATAAACTAACGCCCAATTAGTTTTTATTCTATGATCGGGGATAACTTTTAGAATATAT
Organism: Ehretia macrophylla; assembly: GCA_037974665.1. Taxonomy (NCBI): domain Eukaryota; kingdom Viridiplantae; phylum Streptophyta; class Magnoliopsida; order Boraginales; family Ehretiaceae; genus Ehretia; species Ehretia macrophylla. The sequence goes on from CM075779.1 coordinate 10,341,906, forward strand.
TCATGATTATAGATTCCGTTACTCATATCCTTACTCCTAAGGATAGAATCTATAAATAGCATTCTAAAGACTTTATTTATTCAATCAAAACATTTATAATAAATAAATAAACCGCCCTTAATAAATGAATGAATTAATTAAATAATACATTATCTATAATTCCAAAATATAATTTATTTGGCTTTTGGGCATTATTCCTAACAATCCCCCACTTGCACTAAAACTAATCAGAATGGTATCTTATACCCATCCCCTCTAAGTGTCGATTCAAAGACTGCTTAGTCAGAGCCTTGGTCAACGGGTCAGTAGTGTTATCTGCTGAAGCTACTTTCTGCATCACTATGTCGCCTATTCCCACAATTTCTCGGATAATGTGGTAATGCCTCTCTACATGTTTGGATTTCTGGTGAGACCTTGGTTCCTTAGCTTGCGCTATCACTCTATTATTATCACAATGCAAAGGCACTGCAACCTCAATGGAGGGCACCACTCCGAGTTCCAAGACGAACTTCTTGATCCAAACTGCCTCTTTTGCTGCATCTGATGCTGCGATGTACTCGGCATCTGTAGTGGAATTTGCAATCGTACTCTGTTTAGAACTCTTCCAACTGACCGCTCCTCCATTACAAACGAAAATGAATACAGATGTGGATTTACGATCATCCACATCAGACTGAAAATCCGAGTCAGTAAAACCCTCGATTTTCAATTCCCCACCTCCATATACCAAGACCATATCCTCAGTTCTATTTAAGTACTTCAGGATATTCTTGACTGCTATCCAGTGTTCCTCACCTGGATCTGACTGATATCTGCTAGTAACACTTACAGCATGAGCGATATCAGGCCTAGTACATAGCATGGCATACATAAGGCTTCCAATTGCTAAAGCGTATGGAATCCTATTCATCCTCTGTTTTTCTTCAGCTGTCTTATGACTCATAGCCCTAGAGAGATGAATGCCATGTCTAAAAGGTAATAGCCCCCTTTTAGAATGTTGCATGTTAAACCTTTTTAACACCTTATCTATGTACGTACTCTAAGAGAGACCTATCAATCTTTTCGATCTATCTCTATAGATTCAAATTCCTAGGATATAGGTTGTTTTTCTCAAGTCTTTCATGGAGAATGTTCCTGATAACCAGACCTTGACAGATGTCATCATACCAATGTCATTCCCAATCAGTAGTATGTCATCTACATATAAGATGAGGAATGTAACTGCTTTATTACTGACTTTCTTGTAAACACAAGGTTCATCTTCATTCCTAATGAAGCCAAAAGTTCTGACGACCTCGTCAAAACGTTTGTTCCAACTCTTTGAGGCTTGTTTGAGTCCATAGATGGATCTCTTTAGCATGCACACTTTGTGACTTTCACCCACGGAATCAAAACCCATCGGCTGTTCCATATAAATGTCTTCTTCAATGAAGCTATTAAGGAAAGCCGTTTTGACATCCATCTGTCATATCTCATAATCATAGTATGCAGCTATAGCCAATAAAATCCTAATGGATTTGAGCATTGCTACTGGCGAGAAGGTTTCCTCATAGTCAACTCATTGTCTTTGACGGTAACCTTTTGCCACTAACCTTGCTTTGAAGGTCTACACCTTCCCCTTTACACCCCTCTTTCTCTTATAAACCCATTTGCACCCAATAGGTACCATACCCTCAGGTGGGTCTACAAGATTCCAGACTTGATTAGTGTACATTGAATCCATTTCTGATTTCATGGCTTCAAGCCATTTTCCTGAGTCCCTATCAGAAATAGCTTCTTCATAGGTTAGGGGATCATCCACATGATCACCATAATCCAATGTGAACAACTCTTGTCCTTGGCTATAAAGATAGCTATATCTTGTGGGGGGGCGAACGGTCCTTAAAGATTTACGTATCTGTGGTGAAACAATTAGTTCTTCTTGAATAGTTTCATCCTAAATCAAATCCTGGGTTTCTACATGGTCAATTGGTCGCTCATTGTCAACTTTTTTTTTTTTTTTGGTCTAAAACTTTGGTTTATATCTTTTATTTTTTTGGAATTATAGTTTCAATTTGCATTTTGCAATATTGTAGAAAATATTTGATGACAAGTCATCTAATATCAACTTAAAAAATAAATTTGCTATTTGTTATTATTAGTTTGTCTTAAAAGAAAAAGTTAGTTACTACAACTTGCTAGTTTTTTTTCCTTTTTTTTTTTTCTAAAAAAAGTTACTAATTTATGCTTGAATAATACATTTCAATTTTTTTAATATGTGGGCTTGAATTATGCTTTATTTATGTTGGGCCCGAGTTGGGCTCGATATGGGACTGAGTTAGGCTTGTGCTGGGCTCGAGCTAGGTTTCAAGTTGGGTTGGGCTGGGCTGGTCTTGTGTCGAAATGGGCCAGAGCTTAAATGGGTTGGGTTTACATGACCTAACTCATTCCACCTATATGTGGTAGGTTGGGTTGAGTTGAGTCGACTTTCAACTGAGTTGGGCTGGACCCAAATTTTTGTGGCTTAGCCCAGCCCAAATGCCACCTTTATTCATTGGTTCAGAAAAATATTCAAAAATTTTATGTACTTAAAAAAAAATATTTATGTATTCTTAGTTAAAAAGATTAATTAGCCTTCATTGAAAAAAAAAATATTACATTTTAACCTCCACTAAAAAGAAGTCTTGGATCGACCCCTGGACTAAGATACTGGCAGGAATAGAAAAACCTAAAAGCCAAATCTTTTAGACTATAAAAGAATTTTACATGGGAAATTATTAAATTTTAGTAATAATTGGAGGCATATTTGTTCGTGCATACATATATATGCTAAAGTTCTAAGCTGTACACGAAGAACAAATAGGGTTAATGCAAATTCCAGGATAGAGTGCAGAAACTGTAATGTATGTCATGCATACACTACTACTAAATTAATGATGGCGCATCACACACAGAGCTGCAATAGATATTGAAAGCTCAAGAAACATGCAGAAATTAAACTGAAATAAATTACACAAACATAGTAATTAATCATGTACTATAGGATTTTTTTTTTTTTTTTTTTTTTGGATTTAAGGGAAATTAATTTAATTTGTACAATACATATCAAATGATATCACCAACAAAAATTGATCACGCAATCTCTTACAGTCCCAACAACAAAGAATATACCATTAGACCAAAAGCCATGCGGTATGTAATATATATATATATAACTTAAAGAGATATACTATACGACTTATATAACTTAGGATCAAACAACTAGAAGAATCAAATTTTCAGATATTAATGGTGAAAAAAAGAAGTGCAAAATAATGAGGAACTGATATTCTAACGATTTTGAAGTGCAAGGGACTTGATCTTACAACCATTATACCAACTAATACAGTTCGATAACGTGTTTTCGGGTTCGGCATCGTTTTCCACTGATTTGTACTAGGCTTGCATACATAATATCTTACATGTCGATCTTTTCTTCGTGCAGAACATAGAATTAATGCTTGATTTGATGAAGCCAAACTTGGATTTTCTCTGCAAATGTATTTTGATGGAGAAAATGAGGGTTTGATCAAGCATGTCATGCATTGTAACGTGATGACAGCAATAGATGTATTTGGAGGTAAAATCATGGTTTCATGCTAAAAATAAATTCAATTTTCTTGACACATGGAGAATACAATAACGTGCTAAAACAAGAATATTCCCATGATTTGAGATGCAATAAATGCTCTAATATGAAAGATCTTGTTCTATAAAATTGGGGTTTATTTGTTAAAAAAGGCTTTTCCTACCTTCATCAAAAGCACAATCTACAACTTCTAGAATTCAAAAATTATGACGAGTTTTCACATTTTAATATCAATAAAATATTCATGTATGAATACTAATTATACACAATTAACGCAGTTACACCTAAGTTCTCGAAGGACATTTAAGCCTAGATCCTTTTTATAAACTTGAATTGATATAGAGTACAAACTAATTAACATAGATTTGTAAATTACTTATCCACAAGTGTAGACGAATCTTATGGTATGGGAAGATTGAATGATTCTCTTCGAACCGTGCTGATTGCAAATATATCTTTTTGCGCCATGCTGATCATTAGCCCTTTAAGCTTTAGACAAGCGAAGTTCTACCTTAACACACTTGACGCAGCCTGTTTCATTTAGTCCCCGTCCATAGAAAAAGCTTTCCATAGGCTTTCAATTTCTTCTAGGACCCTTTTAGGTAGAACAAAAAGATTAGACCAGTATGCTTGAATACCAAACCATAGAGGCATTCGACAAGTGACTAGTTGTTTTTTGTGAAGTTTTTAGAAGGCCAATTACTACATAAAGAGATTCATATACCAATTATGAATGATAACCCCTTCCAAGCCCAAGAAACCGGAGCCACCTTCAAAACCTAAAAAACCAAAGCCATCGAGTCCTAAAAAATTTGAACCCAAGAAACCAAAGCTACAAGCTCCCAAGAAACCACTCCCTCCGTCAGAGACGAAAAAAACAAAAACCACCAGTTTTTAAAGAATCTTGCCCATCTGTTCTAGATATTCCTAAAATTCCTAAGACCCCTAAGATTCCCAAGGTTCCTAAGATACCTGATATTCCCAAGATTCTCCCAAAGAATTACCACCACCCTAAGGTTCCACCCCATGCTCCTCAGGCATAGCTTCTCAAATTCTACAAATACTTGTTGGAGCAATTAGGATGATTGATTATTCATGTGTGACGATGGGGCAGAGGTGAAGAGTGTCCTTGGTTCAATAAAAGTTTCAATAATTTGTGTTAATCGGATGAAGTCGACTTGTTTTTGTTTTTCCAATTAGTTGCCTGGTTTTGGAATTTTGTAAAAGTGTTAAATGTATTAGGCCATCTCCAACAGGATATGTATCTCCAACAGGATATGTAAAAACCATTTTACTCCACATGTAGAAAATATGTTGGAGATAAACATCTCCAACAGGTTCCCTAGGGATTCTCTACTTTATAGAGAATCCTTACATTCAATTTTCAGCATCTCCACATGTGGAGATGCTGAATAAATTCCCTAAACCATTCTCTAAAATAATATGTAAAAAAGACTTTGGAGTAAAATAAAAATAAAGATTCTCTAAAATAGAGAAGTTGTTGGAGTGATACTGAAATATAGATTCTCTAAAATCAGAATGTAGGGAAGCTGTTGGAGTTAAACTGAAATAGAGAATCTCTACATGTAGATAAATGACCAAAATTCATTACATATAGGGAGAAAAATAGAGAAGCCGTTGGAGATGACTTTACAAGAAATAATAATAATAATAATACTTCCTTTCTCAGCAGTCATTGTTGTTCATTTTCTCATTTAAATTCTGTTTTGCAACCACAATAAGGCAAAACTAACAGAAACGAAAGCGATTGAATTGCTAATATAGCATTTAATCATCCTTCGAGCAGCCCTGAGTTACAACAGCCTCCGAGAGCTTTAGAGTTACTGATTGAAAATGATAGAAAGAGTGAATCTATCCCAAGAATAGTTGTAATGTAATACGACATTTAGCTTCCCAAGCATGTTAAAAATTAAAAAATAGATTGAATATTATTAATTAGTTTGGCCAATATGTCAGTTCGAACGTTACCTGTTATAGATCTAGAGTTGCCATTAATACTTGCCCAAGTGGAGATTAGACACTATAAAACTCTTATTGGTAAGATTACAACGAAGATACAAAGTTGGCATTCAAAGAATCTAACCCATAGCTTAGCCCTTCGTGCAGGGGCGGAGTCATAAATCTTGTTGAGGGGCCAAATTTTTATTTTTTTTACAGCAATGTTGGGGGATTAATTTTTTTTTTTTTTCATACAGTATTATTTGTAAAAAATAATATACAACTATAGTGATTTAAACTCACACCATTAACATAAATGTATTTGTGACTAACTACCACAACTATCTCAACATTTTTGAAAACTTTTATAACTTTTTCACTTTTAATTGAGAGGCTAAATCTTTTTTTTTTTTTATAAAAAAAATCCATTAAATATTCTTCTTTTTTCTGGGCGTTGAGGGGCAGGGCCCCCGCGGGCTCCCCTCTTCCTCCACCTCTGCCTTCGTGCTTCCCTTTGCCCACCTATCATATCGGCAAGGTTTCACCCTAAAAATGCAGTTTATCATCCTCTTTGATGGAGGAAAAAGTTTAAAGGGTATTGATTACGGTCATAGATCAGGTCTAAGTCAAATAGCAATTATTCAATCGAAGAACTTCTTTTTACATTATTTCGACAATTGATGAACTATGAGACTAAAGGTTGTATTCACCATTTATGATTCGGGTTAGTTTTCATTATGAAACTGCAGAAAAGCTGCATACTGCGCCATGAAATTTGATGAATGGACGTTGATGCTCTAGTGAAATAAAATTGCTCAGGCATACCATTGATAATAAAATTCAAATTTTTTTTTGGGTGAAGTGCATCAGACCCCCTTGTACTTTAGCGAAAGTACACAACACCCTCCTATAGTTTAAAAACCCCCTGAGTTAGTCCTTATAGTTTTTCAAAAGTGCACAATACCCCCATACCGTTAAAAAATCCGTTAAATTTAACGGAGAGTGTATTTCACACTCGTTAAGTGAGATTTTTTTTTAATTTTTAACGAATTTATTCATTAAATAATTATATGAATTGACCAAATTACTTTTTTTTTTTGGCCTAAACAAAACAAAAGAGAGAAATGAAAAAAAAAAATGAGGGTATTTACGTCTTTTTTACAAAATCCGTTAAATATGACGGATTTTATAACTGTAGGGGGGTGTTGTGCACTTTTAAAAAACATAGGGACTAGTTCAGGGAGTTTTTGAACTATAGGGGGGTGTTGTGCACTTTCGCTAAAGTATAAGGGGGTCTGGTGCACTTAACCCTTTTTTTTTTCCTACTAGTTTTTCCTTATTGTGGTTGCAACTTGTAAAACAAAATGACCAATTAAAATAAGAAGAATTATTATTTATTTCAAGGCATTAATTAACAGTTACAAACTTCCAAAACCAGGCAACTAAATGGACTAACCACACAACTCAACTTCATGCCATTAATTAACAGTTACAAACTTCCAAAACCAGGCAACTAAATGGACTAACCACACAACTGAACTTCATGCCATTAACGAAACAATTGAACTGATAACATCATTCTCCGCATAGTTATATCAAGTTCTCGTCTCATATAATTTTCCTTATAGCTTTCTGCCTTTGTCTGGAAGCCTTTATTGCACCAATGGCACTCTTCACTTCAAACCCAATCATCACACATGAAATATTATATCAGATATCCTATTTACTCCAACAAGTGATTGCAGAATTTAACGAGCCTATGCATGAGGAGCATGAGGTGGTAGAGGAGGGTAATGTGGAACCTTATGGTGGTGGTGGTGGTGGTGGTGGTGGTGATACTTTGGAGGAATCTTGGGGATATCAGGTATCTTAGGAATTTTGGGAATCTTTGGAATTTTAGGAATATCTGGAATAGATGGAGAAGGTTTCTTAAAAACTGGTGGCTTTTTTGATGGAGACTTAGTGATTGGTGGCTCCGGTTTCTTAGGCTCTGACGGTGATTTTGGTATCTTAGGAACCTTGGGAATCTTAGGAATATCTGGAATTGATGGGCAATGAACTGGTGGCTTTTCTGATGGAGATTTGGCGACTGGTGGTTTTGGTTTCTTGTGTTCGGATGGAGGGAGTGGTTTCTTAGGTGCTGATGGCTTTGGTTTCTTGGGCTCTGATGGAGGTTCTGGTTTCTTGGGTTCTGGTTTTTTGGGCTCTGATGGTGGTTTTGGTTTTTCGGGTTCTGACGGTGGTTCTGGTTTCTCAAAGACAGGAGGGAAAGGCTTCTTGTAGATTCGGGGGAATTTGAAATGATGGCCAAAGTGGTGCACGGCTATCTTGTCATCTGCCTGACAGTAAGTTGCAGCAAATAATAAGGACGATACGAAGAAGCTCAAAACAACTACTCTGCAAAAGGAATTAAACCCCATTGAGACTTTCAGATACACACTAGTGAAGAGTAGGCTGCGAAGCTATTGGCTTCTTTGTGTTATCAGCTCAAGGCTTGAGTGATTTGAGTCTTGGAGACCTTGTTATATATAGTGACATCTCAGCAGAAGTGTTTTATGATATTTACACTGCACCAAAGCAAGATTCAAGAACCTCACATGCGGTTTGGTCCCATTGCCGGAAACAATATGAAATTATTCCTAATAAGTGGTCACTGGACGCTGGCATCATTGAATGAGCTTTAAACTGCACATTAACACATTTTCATCTGTTAACCAACTTATCAACTCATGAATACTTTGCTAAAATCCAGAATTTTCGTGGTTCTTTTCACTTTCTTTTTCCTTTTAAATTTGTGTAATGGCGCAATTTTTTGTGTTTGTTTGAAGTTACATGTTTAATACGTCATAATAATAAAATCTTGTGACTCTCCCGGTATCATCAGACATGGAGGAACAGTGAGACAAACTTTTATAAATTATAAAAGTTATTAAATTTTTGTGATTATATAAGTTTTAATGTATAATTTTGTCTAAATATTAAAAAAAATTGCATGTAACCATTCAAATCTGATCGCAGCCAACTTCTAACCCACGTAACCTTGGCCCTTCATTCAAATTTGCTTAATTATTCAATTTGTTTAATAACTTTTTTTTTTTTGCATAAATAAATAGCTTAATGACATTAGAGTTTGTACGAGTTGAAGGATTGTTGATGGAAAATTGATAACTGATAAGTGATCTCTCTTTCTCCTGTTCTCAAATGTGGGATACCGTAATAGAAAATAAAATGTCCTATAGAAATTTTTTCTTATAAAAAAGATAGATAAAATTGATTACTATACTCTAATATATGAAATAATTTTCAATTTCTTTTGATACTCTTCTCTAACTAGAGTAATCCTAAATTATTACTTTTTCAAGATAAATGAGAACAAAGGGCTAGACATTGAGGATGAATACTAAACAAGTATTGGTGTATATTTGCTCCTTTATTCCAACAAATTCAAGACTTGGTCTCACGGTGTGGCCATGATTTATGTCCCGCCTTCAATCGCTTCAATAATATTTTCTAGAATTTCTTATTTTTTAACAACGGACGTCGAAGCCGTGGCTGTGAAGAAACTTTCAGATGCATATATATTGTGCCCGAAAAATGATGTTTGTCATACTCCTTTTGTAGAGGAGAAGTAAAGGGTATTGCATCCTATGCTGTTGTCATTTGATGAATGTTGATGCTCAAGCTAGCTAAATAAAATTCTCAGGCATATTATTGTTCAATCTATTTTTTTATTTTTAACATGCTTGGAAAGCTAAATGTCGTATTACACTACAACTATTCTCGGGATATATTCACTATTTCTATCATTTTCAATCAGTAACTCTAAAGCTCTCGGAGGCTATTGTAACTCATTACAAAAAAAACTGTTTTTGGCGACGCCCAAAATTCATCTCCATGCCGTCGCCAAAAAGGAATTGGCGACGGCTGGTGATGGTATGGAGACGAAAATAGACCATGGCCAAAGCTATCATCGCCAATTTGGCGACCAGTCGCTAATTCGTCACTTTTGGTGATGGAATTTTTAGTTCATCTCCAATTCATCTCCTTTGGTTACGGATTTTCCTCATCACCGTTTTGTCGCCAAAATTCGTCTCCAAATCGTCACCAAAAGTAGTCGTCACCAAACCGTCACCAAAAGTTATCATCTCCAAACCATTGCCACAATTTTTCGTCACTTAGCCGTTGCCAAAGTATGTCGTCACCGAACCGTCGCCAAATATGCGTCACCAAGCTGTCGCCAATCTTTAATTATTTTATTTAGCAATTTTTGTAATTAAAATAACCAAATTAAATTTTTTTTCAAATATCAAATTAATATAAAAAATCATTTAAATTTTAATGCATATAAATAAAGAAATATATACTCTAAAATTATAATTTAAATTAAATCCAAACAAATCATAAATTTAATATTACAAATTGTTTTAATATCTTAGCAAAAATAAAAATTTAAAATACAATTTTTTTTAATATCTAAAAAAACACTCAACGCCTCGATTGATCTTCATCACCAGGCAGATGCAGAAGCGGTTGTTGAGGTGGAACCAACAACCTTTGCATGAGCAACATGATTTGTTCTATTTCCTTTACATATGTTACGTCAAAACCAGATTCTTCAGTGACGTCCATATATGAAGCAATCAAGAAATCTCTAAGATACTTTCAGAGAAAGTTCAAAACTGTTCAATATCTTCTATCTCTAATAAAATCAAAAGAATCAAAATCAGAAACCAGCAGTAACAGAGAAAGAAATCACAAGTATTGCAATGGCATTGAGAAGTCAAGGTTTACGCACTTAATTGAATCATCGGAGCACAGCATTTTAATGAAAAGCATTTTTTGTTGATTCCTCTAAAGGAATTTGGAATTTTAGGCAAGTTTGGAAGGTGAAAGTCATGAATATCAACATAACTCAACTCATGAATATCTCCAAGTGCATTCAGTAAAGCTTCCTTAGTTATTCCTGCAAATGAGTCTACACATATTCCAGTCCATTAGGATGTACTTAAACAGAAATATGGCACTAAAGCTCATTCAATTGAGAGTCAAAATTGAATAATACCATTCAATAATCTATCGGCAATGTCCTTAAACGCTTCCAACAGCTTACCCAAATACCAACTGCTTGGATGCTATGAAATTTAACAACAAAAAAAAGACATTTATTAGTTTTCAATGTTTTGGAATATGATTTCATCCACCACTACTTGCATGTATCTGAAGTAATTGGTTAACATGTTTAGACCAGAGTGCAATGCAGTCCCATATGATTGAATCAAATGATGTATGATTTAAAACCTCCAGGGATTGTCCTCAAATAGATTTCATTCATATCTGCAGGTTCTACACCTCAAAATAGGTTCAGGAAACATCATAATGAAAGAAAGGGCCAAGCGATGTTTACTCAATAAGTTTAGATAACTAAAGAAATTAAGCATAATGCTTTATCTATCTGTGCCCATGTCTTGTAGCTGTTAGTCCATCATCATGAAAGATACCAAGCAGTACCCAAGATATGATTTTTATGTCCTCTATACAGGGAGGAAAAGCTGCTCATCTATGCCATTTAAGGAAGTTATGAAGGAAAAGAAAAAAGAAGACCAATGCGAGATGCGAACTAGTTTATCTACATTTTCATTATTCTGTGGAGAAATCAAGCAAACCTAAAGAGATGTTTCTCCTGTGGTTTTTGTGGAAAGCATATAAACTCATATAAATCACATGATCAAAATAACTGAGATTTCTAACAGATGTTTGCAGCTATATACTTCATGGTGAGTACTGTTGGGAAAATACATGACAATTAAAATAATTGCGCAGTGGAAAATAAATCATGTATCCGTCCATGTTTAATTATGCAGATTTAAATCAGATAACAATTTAATCTAATTAAATTAAATCTGCAATAGTTTTAGGATTACCTCTTGAAGCGTAATTCAATGTAGAATCTGAATGAAGCTACCCACATGTGAAGCCTCCAAAATTGATCCACACAGAATCTGCACTTGCTAATTAGATTTCTACCTCCACTAGGTTTCTAGAGAAATCCTATATATTTTTTTGACTGATGAAATTGTGCTAGCTATTGTCTGTCAGAATGCTGCAATATATAGAAAACACATCATGACCTAGGGTCATATGTGGACTGAACTAAAATAACCTGTCTTGGGCTTCATATTAATCAGATCACCATCTAATTACTACGAGCCCAATTAAATTAATATTTAGGACAATCCTAAATTTAATTTAATCTTTTCTCTAATCCAATTAATCTGCAAATTCTATTTGTGTGACCTCTCGGGTTCATAATTAATCGGTAGCGAATAATTAATTCAACTAATTAATTAAATTAGAACTCTTTCTAATTAATTCACAAATCGTGAGTGACACCTAGCAGTGTATCATGATTACCCAATTAAAGATGAAGTACAAGCATGCGAACCCAAATAGTAATTTCTATACAATCAAATCCTACTGTCTCAACTATCCCGATCAAGCCAGAGTCATGGATTGGGTCGTCAAACTCTCTTACTTGACCATATGTCAAAACCCAATTAATTAGTCACTAATGAATAATTCGTGAAATGACTTTCAGTATTCCACCTTGGCCAAGGATTTCAAGTCACTCAATTAATCAGATTGCATAGGACACCCAAATGACAGTTTTCGTATCTACACATATATTTCTTCATGACGGAATAAATCACAACCACTGAATACATTGTCTAATCCATGATTAGGACTAGCTTATCTGCACCAGCAAATCATGGCATTCCTAATCATGAGATAATCGTAGTGTCTCAGGCCTGACGATTAATTGTATTATTACATGATACAACGAATTATTGACATTCCATGTAATTCGTTGTATCGGTGGTCAAGTCCAGTTACTTATTCACAATAAGTACTTATACATCTACTACAACGATATGAGACAAATCGCCCAAACTGATATCTCATATAATTTGGTTAGTAGACTGTAATCCGATCTATCCGGATAAACTAACGCCCAATTAGTTTATCCTATGATCGGGGATAACTTTTAGAATATATTCATGATTATAGATTCCGTTACTCATATCCTTACTCCTAATGATAGAATCTATAAATAGCATTCTAAAGACTTTATTTATTCAATCAAAACATTTATAATAAATAAATAAACCACCCTTATTAAATGAATTAATAAATTAAATAATACATTATCTATAATTCCAAAATAGAATTTATTTGGCTTTTGGGCATTATTCCTAACAATCCCCCACTTGCACTAAAACTAATCAGAATGGTATCTTATACCCATCCCCTCTAAGTGTCGATTCAAAGACTGCTTAGTCAGAGCCTTGGTCAACGAGTCAGCAGTGTTATCTGCTGAAGCTACTTTCTGTATCACTATGTCGCCTATTCCCACAATTTCTCGGATAATGTGGTAACGCCTCTCAACATGTTTGGATTTCTGGTGAGACCTTGGTTCCTTAGCTTGCGCTATCGCTCTATTATTATCACAATGCAAAGGCACTGCAACCTCAATTGAGGGCACCACTCCGAGTTCCAAGACGAACTTCTTGATCCAAACTGCCTCTTTTGCTGCATCTGATGCTGCGATGTACTCGGCATCTGTAGTGGAATCTGTAGTCGTACTTTGTTTAGAACTCTTCCAACTGACCGCTCCTCCATTACAAACGAAAATGAATACATATGTGGATTTACAATCATCCACATCAGACTGAAAATTCGAGTCAGTGAAACCCTCGATTTTCAATTCCCCTCCTCCATATACCAAGACCATATCCTTAGTTCTATTTAAGTACTTCAGGATATTCTTGACTGCTATCCAGTGTTCTTCACCTGGATCTGACTGATATCTGCTAGTAACACTTACAGCATGAGCGATATCAGGCCTAGTACATAGCATGGCATACATAAGGCTTCCAATTTCTAAAGCGTATGGAATCCTATTCATCCTCTGTTTTTCTTCAGCTGTCTTATGACTCATAGCCCTAGAGAGATGAATGACATGTCTAAAAGGTAATAGCCCCCTTTTAGAATCCTGCATGTTAAACCTTTTTAACACCTTATCTATGTACGTACTCTGAGAGAGACCTTTCAATCCTTTCGATCTATCTCTATAGATTCAAATTCCTAGGATATAGGTTGCTTTTCCCAAGTCTTTCATGGAGAATGTTCTTGATAACCAGACCTTGACAGATGTCATCATACCAATGTCATTCCCAATCAGTAGTATGTCATCTACATATAAGATGAGGAATGTAACTGCTTTATTGCTGACTTTCTTGTAAACACAAGGTTCATCTTCATTCCTAATGAAGCCAAAAGTTCTAACGACCTCGTCAAAACGTTTGTTCCAACTCCTTGAGGCTTGTTTGAGTCCATAGATGGATCTCTTTAGCATGCACACTTTGTGACTTTCACCCACGGAATCAAAACCCATCGGCTGTTCCATATAAATGTCTTCTTCAATGAAGCCATTAAGGAAAGCCGTTTTGACATCCATCTGTCATATCTCATAATCATAGTATGCAGCTATAGCCAATAAAATCCTAATGGATTTGAGCATTGCTACTGACGAGAAGGTTTCCTCATAGTCAACTCATTGTCTTTGACGGTAACCTTTTGCCACTAACCTTGCTTTGAAGGTCTCCACCTTCCCCTCTGCACCCCTCTTTCTCTTATAAACCCATTTGCACCCAATAGGTACCATACCCTCAGGTGGGTCTACAAGATTCCAGACTTGATTGGTGTACATTGAATCCATCTCTGATTTCATGGCTTCAAGCCATTTTCCTGAGTCCCTATCAGAAATAGCTTCTTCATAGGTTAAGGGATCATCCACATGATCACCATCATTCAATGTGAACAACTCTTGTCATTGGCTATAAAGATAGCTATATCTTGTGGGGGGGCGAACAGTCCTTAAAGATTTACGTATCTGTGGTGAAGCAATTAGTTCTTCTTGAATAGTTTCATCCTGAATCAAATCCTGGATTTCTACATGGTCAATTGGTTGCTCATTGTCAACTTTTTTTTTTTGGTCTAAAACTTTGGTTTATATCTTTTATTTTTTTGGAATTATAGTTTCAATTTGCATTTTGCAATATTGTAGAAAATATTTGATGACAAGTCATCTAATATCAACTTAAAAAATAAATTTGCTATTTGTTATTATTAGTTTGTCTTAAAAGAAAAAGTTAGTTACTACAACTTGCTAGTTTTTTTTCCTTTTTTTTTTCTAAAAAAAGTTACTAATTTATGCTTGAATAATACATTTCAATTTTTTTAATAAGTGGGCTTGAATTATGCTTTATTTATGTTGGGCCCAAGTTGGGCTCGATATGGGCCTGAGTTAAGCATGTGCTGGGCTCGAGCTAGGTTTCAAGTTGGGTTGGGCTGGGCTGGTCTTGTGTCGAAATGGGCAAGAGCTTAAATGGGTTGGGTTTACATGACCTAACTCATCCCACCTATATGTGGTAGGTTGGGCTGAGTTGAGTCGACTTTCAACTGAGTTGGGCTGGGCCCAAATTTTTGTGGCTTAGCCCAGCCCAAATGCCACCTTTATTCATTGGTTCAGAAAAATATTCAAAAAATTTATGTACTTTAAAAAAAATATTTATGTATTCTTAGTTAAAAAGATTAATTAGCCTTCATTGAAAAAAAAATATTACATTTTAACCTCCACTAAAAAGAAGTCTTGGATCGACCCCTGGACTAAGATACTGGCAGGAATAGAAAAACCTAAAAGCCAAATCTTTTAGACTAGAAAAGAATTTTACATGGGAAATTATTAAATTTTAGTAATAATTGGAGGCATATTTGTTCGTGCATACATATATATTGTGATAACCCGAACTTGGCATGCATTTAATAGCACTTGACTGCATTTGATTAAATGTTTAATTAGTTAAATCATCTAATTTTCACTGTTGTGCTATTTCTTTTAGAAGAATTCGAAAAGGATTTATATTAATTGATTAAAAGATTATTATCTATTTCTAATCATTGTAGTAATTGAATTTATTCTCTTGTGATTAATTAAGTGTCATCTTAAATGTTAATATTTAATTGCACTTGATTACATGTTTATATTTATTTGTTCATTTGTAACTTAACATGAACTTCATAATTCTTTAAAATGTTCTAGAAATAGTTAAATTAATTATTTTTAAATGAATATTGATTACCTTGATTGTTTTGATTATTTTAATAATCGGTTTTGGTTGTTTTGCATTAAAATCACTCGGTTTTCAAATAAATAAGGAAAGTAACTCCGAGCCGGAGTGAATTTTAAACTATTCTACTATTCTACTTTTCAAAGAATTAAAGTTTTATATTATTGCTCTTCACTTTATTAGCGATCGATTATTGACCGTTCGATCGTAGAATTTCGAAAATAATAGTTAGAAAAATATTCTTCGGACTTAGTGAAAAATGTTTTTTAGCTTAATTTAACTAGTTTTAGTTGTTTTTTATTTAATTGCATTGTTTTAACTTGAATTAGATTTAATGGCATCAAAATAAGCTTATTTGACTATTTTTAATTAAAGTTTGATTTTGCAAATGATCAAAATGCCCTTGTCACCATTTAAATTAAAAACAAGGCAAAAATGACTCAAAAACAAAACCATAAATTTCTTTTTTGTCCCCCCCATGGCCGAAGCTTTGCAAGAGAAAAAAAAATATTTTGCTTGCATTTTCTTCTACAATCGTGCGTGGAACTGCTCAGGGTCGTGGCTCGGGTCATTGCGGGTCTTGGTCTTCAATCTCTTTGAGGGTTTTCACGCTTTTGTGCATTTTAATACGAATTTGATTTTTGAGTCAGTTTTTCAGATTTGATATTTATCGCGTTATAATGCCTGTTATTGCTTGAAATAGCTTGCTTAGGGTTCGTAGAGCATTGTTTGTTAGTTATTTAGCAATTTTTACGGTTGAAACTGCGTATTTGAAATTGGGGAAGAACATAAATAGTGAATTATAAATAGTAAACCCTAGAATTTCGGATTTCGATCCGAATTGCGATTGATTGATTTGGATAGGTGCCATTAGTGATAGAAAGATAAAATGTGAAATAAAAACGGATCGGCCTTTGTTAAAATTGGAAATTAGACAAAGAAATGTAAAGGGGCCGTTTGACCAAAAGTTGATCGTGCTCGAATTGAGTTGGGGGTTTTGTAATTGAGGGTATGGAAGCACTTTTGGCGCTATTGTGGCGTTGATTGAATGACCGGTTAGCATAGCTGTAGTTCAAACGCAGTAGGTAGACTTTCGGGTCTCGGGTGAGAAAGTGAAGTTTAGTGACATAGAAACGTGCCTTGTAGTGCCTGAGTGAATATAGTGAAATCGGTTTCCTAATCCCGTAGCTCGTTTGCTCGTAATTGTCCTTGGAAGTTGGGGTTGAATAGTGATGTTTGTTGTTTTCGTGTTTGAACTGTCGTTACTTGTTTAATTGTTGTTATTGTTGCTTATTATTGCTTGTTATGCTTGAAAAGTTAGTTGGATGCTAATATTGATTGTGATTGCTTATTATCTCGTTTGTTGTCACTAGTTTGTATTGTTGTGCTATCGCTCGTTTATTGCCTTGTATCGAGTCTTGCATTGCATAGTATCCCGCACGTGAGTGATGGGCCTCTCTGGGTAGTCTCGGGTTGCCAGTGTTGGTTGCTCTAGCTCCGTAGCTATTCCCTTTTCTCGCTTGGGTTGCCTCCCAGGGAGATTTGGGTCGTAGATTGATGGTTACTTCCGGGGTATTCCAAACTGGTGTTATAAGGTGGTTGCGCGCTTATTGTCATCGTTGTCAACATCAAGCTCGAGATTGATGTATCGCTCGTGAAATGGTACATTGCTCGTATGAGTGAACCATAGCCTTCAGAGTGTGGTATAGCTTTGAATGGTTGTGTTAATGCTTTCTTGATTGTTTATTATATTGTCGTTTGTATTGAATGCTTTCTTATTGACTTTATTGCTTAACTGTGTCTATTTGCATTGCACGACTTTCTTTCTCTCCAACTCGATATCTGTCTCGCCCTCACTGAGTATACATGTTGTGTATACTCACTCCTCACCACCACATTTCAAGAAGTGTCATGTTAGCTGGAAAGTTCGTGATTTCGTGAAAGTTCGTGCTTGAAGAGTTGTCTTGCGTGCCTATGTGGCTTGAGTGTCGAAGTTGTAAAGATATATGCTTTCATATGTTGTATGTATTTAATGTCAAAAAGAATGTAATTTAAGTTTCATTAGATTGTTGAAGTAGTTTGATAAGTAAGATTTTGTATCTAGTTATTGTAGTTTAACTTAAATGCATGTTTGTAATGTCCAAAGGAAAAGGGCTAGAATGGCATGATAGTTTATTTTATGCAGTAGCTTAGTATGGTTTAATTTTCAAGTTTGAATGCACTTGTCAAAAATGAAAAGAGACAGGTTAGTTTTTAAATTAGAAATGTATGTATACCTGCTGAGTTTAATTGTTGAGAACCGAGGCTCGGATGGCCTTGAGGAAGTTTTGTATGGTTGGACACGGTGATGGTCCATTTATATGTTATTACAGGTTTTACAATTCGCCTAGAAACAGGTGAGACTCTGTCCGTCTTTCCCTAAAATTTTACTCGGGTTTGGTTTGGGTTGTGATTAGATTGATTGATAGAACTCTCGGTCTCGAGAGGGATCGGGGTGTTACATATATGCTAAAGTTCTAAGCTGTACACGAAGAACAGATAGGGTTAATGCAAATTCCAAGATAGAGTGCAGAAACTGTAATGTATGTCATGCATACACTACTACTAAATTAATGATGGCGCATCACACACAGAGCTGCAATAGATATTGAAAGCTCAAGAAACATGCAGAAATTAAACTGAAATAAATTACACAAACATAGTAATTAATCATGTACTATAGGATTTTTTTTTTTTTTTTGGATTTAAGGGAAGTTAATTTAATTTGTACAATACATATCAAATGATATCACCAACAAAAATTGATCACGCAATCTCTCACAGTCCCAACAACAAAGAATATACCATTAGACCAAAAGCCATGCGGTATGTAATATATATATATATATATAACTTAAAGAGGTATACTATACGACTTATATAACTTAGGATCAAACAACTAGTAGAATCAAATTTTCAGATATTAATGGTGAAAAAAAGAAGTGCAAAATAATGAGGAACTGATATTCTAACGATTTTGAAGTGCAAGGGACTTGATCTTACAACCATTATACCAACTAATACAGTTCGATAACGTGTTTTCGGGTTCGGCATCGTTTTCCACTGATTTGTACTAGGCTTGCATACATAATATCTTACATGTCGATCTTTTCTTCGTGCACAACATAGAATTAATCCTTGATTTGATGAAGCCAAACTTGGATTTTCTCTGCAAATGTATTTTGATGGAGAAAATGAGGGTTTGATCAAGCATGTCATGCATTGTAACGTGATGACTGCAATAGATGTATTTGGAGGTAAAATCATGGTTTCATGCTAAAAATAAATTCAATTTTCTTGACACATGGAGAATACAATAACGTGCTAAAACAAGAATATTCCCATGATTTGAGATGCAATAAATGCTCAAATATGAAAGATCTTATTCTATAAAATTGGGGTTTATTTGTTAAAAAAGGCTTTTCTACTTACCTTCATCAAAAGCGCAATCTACAACCTTTAGAATTCAAAAATTATGACGAGTTTTCACATTTTAGTATCAATAAAATATTCATGTATGAATACTAATTATACACAATAAACGCAGTTACACCTAAGTTCTCGAAGGACATTTAAGCCTAGATCCTTTTTATAAACTTGAATTGATATAGAGTACAAACTAATTAACATAGATTTGTAAATTACTTATCCACAAGTGTAGACGAATCTTATGGTATGGGAAGATTGAATGATTCTCTTCGAACCGTGCTAATTGCTCTTTGAGAGGGACTCAAATTGGATGAGTTGTTACAGATTGCATAATTGACAATTGACACAGATTCTATATTGGTGTGTAATCTTTTTAACGACAGTTTGTATCTTGCTAGCCCTTTGTGCCCACTGATTGAAGAATGCAAATATATCTTTTCGCGCCATGCTGATCGTTAGCCCTTTAAGCTTTAGACAAGCGAAGTTCTACCTTAATACACTTGACCCAGCCTGTTTCATTTAGTCCCCGTCCATAGAAAAAGCTTTCAATAGGCTTTCAATTTCTTCTAGGACCCTTTTAGGTAGAACAAAAAGATTAGACCAGTATGCTTGAATACCAAACTATAGAGGCATTCGACAAGTGACTAGTTGTTTTTGGTGAAGTTTTTAGAAGGCCAATTACTACATAAAGAGATTCAAATACCAATTATGAATGATAACCCCTTCCAAGCCCAAGAAACAAGAGCCACAATCAGAACCCGAGAAACCAGAACCACCTTCAGAGCCTAAAAAACCAAAGCCATCGAGTCCTAAAAAATTTGAACCCAAGAAACCAAAGCTACAAGCTCCCAAGAAACCACTCCCTCCGTCAGAGACGAAAAAACAAAAACCACTAGTTTCTAAAGAATCTTGCCCAGCTGTTCCAGATATTCTTAAAATTCCTAAGACCCCTAAGGTTCCCAAGGTTCCTAAGATACCTGATATTCCCAAGATTCTCCCAAAGAATTACCACCACCCTAAGGTTCCACCCCCTGCTCCTCAGGCATAGCTTCTCAAATTCTGCAAATACTTGTTGGAGCAATTAGGATGATTGATTATTCATGTGTGACGATGGGGCAGAGGTGAAGAGCGTCCTTGGTTCAATAAAAGTTTCAATAATTTGTGCTAATCGGATGAAGTCCACTTGTTTTTGTTTTTCCAATTAGTTGCCTGGTTTTGGAATTTTGTAAAAGTGTTAAATGTATTACAAGAAATAATAATAATAATAATACTTCCTTTCTCAGCAGTCATTGTTGTTCATTTTCTCATTTAAATTCTGTTTTGCAACCACAATAAGGCAAAACTAACAGAAATGAAAGCGATTGAATTGCTAATATAGCATTTAATCATCCTTCGAGCAGCCCTGAGTTACAACAGCCTCCGAGAGCTTTAGAGTTACTGATTGAAAATGATAGAAAAAGTGAATCTATTTCGAGAATAGTTGTAGTGTAATACGACATTTGGCTTCCCAAGCATGTTAAAAATAAAAAAATAGATTGAATATTATTAATTAGTTTGGCCAATATGTCAGTTCGAACGTTACCTGTTATAGATCTAGAGTTGCCATTAATCCTTGCCCAAGTGGAAATTAGACACTATAAAACTCTTATTGGTAAGATTACAACAAAGATACAAAGTTGGCATTCAAAGAATCTAACCCATAGCTTAGCCCTTCGTGCAGGGGCGGAGTCATAAATCTTGTTGGGGGCCAAATTTTTATTTTTTTTACAGCAATGTTGAGGGGTTAATTTTTTTTTTTTTCGTACAGTATTATTTGTAAAAAATAAAATACAATTATGGTGATTTAAACTTACACTATTAATATAAATGTATTTGTAACTAACTACCACAATTATCTCAACATTTTTTAAAACTTTTAAAACTTTTTCACTTTTAATTAAGAGGGCCAAATCTTTTTTTTTTATATATATAAAAAATCCATTAAATATTCTTCTTTTTTCTGGACGTTGAGGGGGCGGGGCCCCCACGGGCTCCCCTCTTCCTCCACCCCTGCCTTCGTGCTTCCCTTTGCCCACCTATCATATCGGCTAGGTTTCATCCTAAAAATGCAGTTTATCATCCTCTTTGATGGAGGAAAAATTTAAAGGGTATTGATTACGGTCATAGATTAGGTCTAAGTCAAATAGCAATGATTCGATCGAAAAACTTCTTTTTACATTATTTCGACAATTGATGAACTACGAGACTAAAGGTTGTATTCACCATTTATGATTCGGGTTAGTTTTCATTATGAAACTGCAGAAAAGCTGCATACTGCGCCATGAAATTTGATGAATGGACGTTGATGCTCTAGTGAAATAAAATTGCTCAGGCATACCATTGATAATAAAATTCAAATTTTTTTTTTCCTACTAGTTTTTCCTTATTGTGGTTGCAACTTGTAAAACAAAATGACCAATTAAAATAAGAAGTATTATTATTTATTTCAAGGCATTAATTAACAGTTACAAACTTCCAAAACCAGGCAACTAAATGGACTAACCACACAACTCAACTTCATGCCATTAACGAAACAAGTGAAACTGATAACATCATTCTCCGCATAGTTATATCAAGTTCTCGTCTCATATAATTTTCCTTATAGCTTTCTGCCTTTGTCTGGAAGCCTTTATTGCACCAATGGCACTCTTCGCTTCAAACCCAATCATCACACATGAAATATTATATCAGACATCCTATTTACTCCAACAAGTGATTGCAGAATTTAACGAGCCTATGCATGAGGAGCATGAGGTGGTAGAGGAGGGTAATGTGGAACCTTATGGTGGTGGTGGTGGTGGTGATACTTTGGAGGAATCTTGGGGATATCAGGTATCTTAGGAATTTTGGGAATCTTTGGAATTTTAGGAATATCTGGAATAGATGGAGAAGGTTTCTTAAAAACTGGTGGCTTTTTTGATGGAGACTTAGTGATTGGTGGCTCCGGTTTCTTAGGCTCTGACGGTGATTTTGGTATCTTAGGAACCTTGGGAATCTTAGGAATATCTGGAATTGATGGGCAATGAACTGGTGGCTTTTCTGATGGAGATTTGGCAACTGGTGGTTTTGGTTTCTTGTGTTCGGATGGAGGGAGTGGTTTCTTAGGTGCTGATGGCTTTGGTTTCTTGGGCTCTGATGGAGGTTCCGGTTTCTTGGGTCCTGGTTTTTTGGGCTCTGATGGTGGTTCTGGTTTTTCGGGTTCTGACGGTGGTTCTGGTTTCTCAAAAACAGGAGGGAAAGGCTTCTTGTAGATTCGGGGGAATTTGAAATGATGGCCAAAGTGGTGCACGGCTATCTTGTCATCTGCCTGACAGTAAGTTGCAGCAAATAATAAGGACGATACGAAGAAGCTCAAAACAACTACTCTGCAAAAGGAATTAAACCCCATTGAGACTTTCAGATACACACTAGTGAAGAGTAGGCTGCGAAGCTATTGACTTCTTTGTGTTATCAGCTCAAGGCTTGAGTGATTTGAGTCTTGGAGACCTTGTTATATATAGTGACATCTCTGCAGAAGTGTTTTATGATATTTACACTGCACCAAAGCAAGATTCAAGAACCTCACATGCGGTTTGGTCCCATTGCCGGAAACAATATGAAATTCTTCCTAATAAGTGGTCACTGGACGCTGGCATCATTGAATGAGCTTTAAACTGCACATTAACACATTTTCATCTGCTAACCAACTTATCAACTCATGAATACTTTGCTAAAATCCAGAATTTTCGTGGTTCTTTTCACTTTCTTTTTCCTTTTAAATTTGTGTAATGGCGCAATTTTTTGTGTTTGTTTGAAGTTATACGCTTAATACGTCATAATAATAAAATCTTGTGATTTATAAAAATTCGAACTCTCCCGGTATCATCAGACATGGAGGAACAGTGAGACAAACTTTTATAAATTATAAAAGTTATTAAATTTTTGTGATTATATAAGTTTTAATGTATAACTTTGTCTAAATATTAAAAAAATTTGCATGTAACCCTTCAAATCTGATCGCAGCCAACTTCTAACCCACGTAACCTTGGCCCTTCATTCAAATTTGCTTAATTATTCAATTTGTTTAATAACTTTTTTTTTGCATAAATAAATAGCTTAATGACATTAGAGTTTGTACGAGTTGAAGGATTATTGACGGAAAATTGATAACTGATAAGTGGTCTCTCTTTCTCCTGTTCTCAAATGTGGGATACCGTAAAAGAAAATAAAATGTCCTATATAAATTTTTTCTTTTAAAAAAGATAGATAAAATTGATTACTATACTCAAATATATGAAATAATAATCAATTTCTTTTGATACTCTTCTCTAATTAGAGTAATCCTAAATTATTACTTTTTCAAGATAAATGAGAACAAAGGGCTAGACATTGAGCATGAATACTAAACAAGTATTGGTGTATATTTGTTCCTTTATTCCAACAAATTCAAGACTTGGTCTCATGGTGTGGCCATGATTTATGTCCAGCCTTCAATCGCTTCAATAATATTGTCGAGAATTTCTTATTTTTTTACAACAGACGTCGAAGCCGTGGTTGTGAAGAAACTTTCCAATGCATATATATTGTGCCCGAAAAATGAAGTTTGTCATATTCCTTTTGTAGAGGAGAAGTAAAGGGTATTGCATGCTATGCTGTTGTCATTTGATGAATGTTGATGCTCTAGCTAGCTAAATAAAATGCTTAGGCATATTATTGCTGACACTACAAGAAAACAACTTAGATTCCGTCTCCAAATATTACCAGTTAGCGACTACTCGGAGATGGCTTAGCTATATCATCTCCATTTTGTCTCCAAACTGTCTCCAATTGGTGACAGCATGGAGACAATTTCTATGTCGTCTCCATGCCATCACCAATTAACAATTGTATTGCTAAGTCATCCAAATGAGCCAAATTGGCGACTATATAGCTAAGTCATGTGGTTTGAGGTCTAAATACAATATATTCATCGCCCATAGAGTTAATGGCCAGTATCGTTGGGTCGTCTTGACATCTGTATTTAACGAAATGCAAAATATAAACAATTAGTCATTTCTAAAAAAAGGAATTCCAATAAAAGTAATTTATTATAAAAGTTAATGCAAAACAAACATTAACTGAATATTACATTTATTTAATACATTATTAGTTACATTTATAATTAAATATTATTTTTTCCATTTACTTTCTCATAATTATTTAATTATCTAATTTTATTTATTACTAAGAAGTCATATTTTTTTTAATAATTAATGCTTAAAATTTATTAAGGAATTAACTAAATACTAAAATTTATTCACGTATTTATTTTAATTACATTAATTATTTCAATTAATGTAATTAAAATAAATATTTTGATAAAAGGAAAAAATGTATATAATTGAAAAGGTATTTTTAATTAAAATAAAATTAGTTTATAGTATTTTAATAAATTCTTTTTAATTTAATATGTTTTATAGTACTTGATTTTATTTCTCAATCAAATATAATAAAAAAACAAAACTTTAAAATATATATATATATATATCCTTATTGGAGACGGTCCAAGCCGTCTCCATAATGGAGATGGGCCTGTGGTCCGTCTCCAAATTGGAGACGGCTTGGACCGTCACTAAATTTGGAGACGGAACAGGGCGTCTCCAATTAAAGAATAGAATAGATTTTTTTTTTCTTTCTTAATTAGAGATGGACTGAACCGTCTCCAATTTGGTGACGGCTTTGTCCGTCTCCAAATTTGAAGACGAAAAAGGCCGTCTCCAATTAAAGAATAGAATAGAATTTTTTTTTATTTTTTTTTTATTTCTTAATTAGAGACGGATTGAACCGTCTCCAATTTGGTGACGGCTTTGTTTTTCTCCAAATTTGGAGACGGAAAAGGCCATCTCCAATTAAAGAATAGAATATAATTTTTTTTTCTTTTCTAATTGGAGACGGACTGGATTGCGACGGCCCAGTTTGAGGCGGGGCCGTCACCCAGCCCAATATTTTCATGAGGGCTGCCCCATATTTTCAATTCAAAAAAATAAAACCTTAACCCCCACACCCCGATTTGGTGCACTCCTCCATCCCCACCACTCAACACCCCCCACCCCACAGCGCTCCCCCACTCCGCACCCCATGTCCCTCACCCATCCCCCACCCCACAGCGCTCCCCTACCCCCACTTCCCGTCCCTCACCCCTCACCCCACCCCACACCACAGCGCTCCCCCACTCCCCACCCCATGTCCCTCACCCATCCCCCACCCCACAGCACTCCCCTACCCCCACTCCCCGTCCCTCACCCCCCACCCCACCCCACACCACACCACACCACAGCGCTCCCTCACCCCCACTCCCCATCCCTCACCCACCCTGTTCCCCACCTATCCCCCACCCCATAGCGTCGTCCTACCCTCCACCCCCACCCCGCTACCCCTACATACATATATACAACAAATATGTTATGACCCTATATATATATTGTATTTATATTATTTGTATTTATTTTTGTTTTATGTCATTTTTAGTAGTTTTTGAACTTTTTGTTTTTTTTTTTTTTTTTGCTTTTTTTTATTTGTTATGTTTAAGTTTTTAATATGTTATCATTTTTAATTATTATTATTAATTTTCTCTTTTTTTGGTTAAATTTTTAATTATTGGTTTGATTTTGTAGGTTCTCGCCAAAAAAAAAGCATTGACAAGCAGAGACATGTCCTGGTGAGACAAGAATATAAGAATGCATTTTACGGAGGTGAGTATTTCGTTCTTTTTCTTTTTCCGTTTCCTTTTCCTTTTCCTTTTCTTTGCTTGTATTCTTTTGAAATTGCGCTAGCAGTCACTAGTGCTCTAGAAATCTAAAGGTACCTCATGGGCATTCTGAAAACCTATTTAGGTTACCATCTAATAGTGTTGGCTTTGCAGCAATTTATTTGATTAGTCTTCTGAAAAAAGGTTGATTTCCTAAGTTCACAAGCTCAATATTCAGAAGAGTTTAAGTGAAACTATCACACTTTGTTGAAGATTGAAGGTTGAAGGTTGAAGGTTGAATAGTTTTAATTGAAACACTCACACAATGTTCGGGTTTATTTATTTGATTATGGCAAGATTAAGTATTAGTTTTACACCTTTTGGCACTTGCATAAATAAAAAAAGGAAATAAAACATGGGATGGAAGGAATCTGCAGTAAGCTTAGCTATTAACATTAGTTCGGCTTAAAAATGTGTACCCTTTTTGTCTCTTAGGTTGTGTTGTGATGGTCCCAAGTTTTTTGGTAAATTAGCGACCAAACCTTTTTTTCTTTCCTCAACACTCAGGAGAATTGTAGCCTCCATGCCTCATGTTTTCATCGGAGATTTCAATTGCATTCTGTCACAAGATGAAAAAGAAGGTGGGAAATTAAAAGCATTGAGTGATATTTAGCGGTTCAAAGTTTTTTCTCACTATTTAATTAAAAGCATTGTTAACTTTTAATGGGTTAAAAATGATTCAGCCTGATATAGTTACAATTGAATCTTATCATCTGATGCGTTTTTGGAAAGCTTGAAAGAGTAATAATAATAGATAACAATCAATTTCCACTAACTGAGACATTGATGTTCAGAATTTGATAATAATAGATTTCCACTAGCTGAGACATTGATGTTCAGAATTTGGTTTTAGGATGAAGACAATATTGCTCCTATTTCCTATTTGTCAATTTCATTTGATTGCATCCTGTCGATCTTTGTTTTCTGCTTCTTCTGTTACATTGTATGCCTGAGTGTATATAGTACTCACCATGAAGTATATAGCTGCAAACATCTGTTAGAAATCTCAGTTATTTTGATCATGTAATTTATATGACTTTATATGCTTTCCACAAAAACCACATGAGAAACATCTCTTTAGGTCTGCTTGATTTCTCCACAGAATAATGAAAATGTAGATAAACTAGTTCGCATCTCGCATTGGTCTTCTTTTTTCCTTTCCTTCTTAACTTCCTGAAATGGCATAGATGAGCAGTCTTTCCTCCTTGTATAGAGGACATTAAAATCATATCTTGGGTACTGCTTGGTATCTTTCATGATGATGGACTAACGGCTACAAGACATGAGCACAGATAGATAAAGCATTATGCTTAATTTCTTTAGTTATCTAAACTTATTGAGTAAACATCGCTTGGCCCTTTCTCTCATTATGATGTTTCCTGAACCTATTTTAAGGTGTAGAGCCTGCAGATATGAATGAAATCTATTTGAGGACAATCCCTTGAGGTTTTAAATCATACATCATTTGATTCAATCATATGGGACTGCATTGTACTCTGGTCTAAACATGTTAACCAATTACTTCAGATACATGCAAGCAGTGGTGGATGAAATCATATTCCAAAACATTGAAAACTAATAAATGTCTTTTTTGTGTTGTTAAATTTCATAGCATCCAAGCAGTTGGTATTTGGGTAAGCTGTTGGAGGCGTTTAAGGACATTGCCGATAGATTATTGAATAGTATTATTCAATTTTGACTCTCAATTGAATGAGCTTCAGTGCCATATTTCTGTTTAAGTACATCATAATGGACTGGAATATGTGTAGACTCATTTGCAGGAATAACTGAGGAAGCTTTACTGAATGCACTTGGAAATATTCATGAGTTGAGTTCTGTAGATATTGATAACTTTCACCTTCCAAACTTGCCTAAAATTCCAAATTCCTTTAGAGAAAATGCTTTTCATTAAAATGCTGTGCTCCGATGATTCAATTAAGTGCGTAAACCTTGACTTCTCAATGCCATTGCAATACTTGTGATTTCTTTCTCTATTACTGCTGGTTTCTGATTTTGATTCTTTTGATTTTATTACAGATAGAAGATATTGAACAGTTTTGAACTTTCTCTGAAAGTATCTTGGAGATTTTTTGATTGCTTCATATATGGACGTCACTGAAGAATCTGGTTTTGACGTAACATATGTAAATAAAATAGAACAGATCATGATGCTCATGCAAAGGTTGTCGGTTCCACCTCAATAGCTGCTTCTGCATCTGCCTGGTGATGAAGATCAATCGAGGCGTTGAGTGTTTTTTTAGATATTAAAAAAAATTGTATTTTAAATTTATATTTTTGTTAAGATATTAAAACAATTTGTAATTTTAAATTTATGATTTGTTTGGATTTAATTTAAATTATAATTTTAGATTATATATTTATTTATTTATATGCATTAAAATTTAAATTAATTTTTTATATTAATTTGATATTTGGAAAAAAAATTAATTTGGTTATTCTAATTACAAAAATTGCTAATAAAATAATTAAATATTGGCGACAGCTTGGTGACGCATATTTGGCGACGGTTCGGTGACGACATACTTTGGCAATGGCTAAGTGACGAAAAATTGTGGCAACGGTTTGAAGATGATAAATTTTGGTGACGACTATTTTTGGAGACGATTTGGAGACGGATTTTGGCGACAAAACGATGATGAGGAAAATCTGTCACCAAAGGAGATGAATTGGAGACGAACTAAAAATTCCGTTGCCAAAAGTGACGTATTAGCGACTGGGCGACAAATTGGCGATGATAGTTTTGGAAACGGTCTATTTTCATCTCCGTACAATCGCCTGCCATCGCCAATTCCTTTTTGGCAACGGCATGGAGATGAATTTTGGGCGTCGTCAAAAACAATTTTTTTTGTAGTGAGTTACAACAACCTCAGAGAGCTTTAGAGTTACTGATTGAAAATGATAGAAAGAGTGAATCTATACCGAGAATAGTTGTAGTGTAATACGACATTTAGCTTTCTAAGCATGTTAAAAATAAAAAAAATAGATTGAATATTATTAGCAATAATATGCCTGAGCATTTTATTTAGCTAGCTAGAGCATCAACATTCATCAAATGACAACAGCATAGCATGCAATACCTTTACTTCTCCTCTACAAAAGGAGTATGACAAACTTCATTTTTCGGGCACAATATATATGCATCTGAAAGTTTCTTCACAGCCACGGCTTCGACGTCCGTTGTAAAAAAATAAGAAATTCTCGACAATATTATTGAAGCGATTGAAGGCGGGACATAAATCATGGCCACACCATGAGACCAAGTCTTGAATTTGTTGGAATAAAGGAGCAAATATACACCAATACTTGTTTAGTATTCATGCTCAATGTCTAGCCCTTTGTTCTCATTTATCTTGAAAAAGTAATAATTTAGGATTACTCTAATTAGAGAAGAGTATCAAAAGAAATTGAAAATTATTTCATATATTTGAGTATAGTAATCAATTTTATCTATCTTTTTTAAAAGAAAAATTTTTTATAGGACATTTTATTTTCTATTACGGTATCCCACATTTGAGAACAGGAGAAAGAGAGATCACTTATCAGTTATCAATTTTTCGTCAACAATCCTTCAACTCGTACAAACTCTAATGTCATTAAGCTATTTATTTATGCAAAAAAAAAAGTTATTAAACAAATTGAATAATTAAGCAAATTTGAATGAAGGGCCAAGGTTACGTGGGTTAGAAGTTGGCTGCCATCAGATTTGAAGGGTTACATGCAAATTTTTTTAATATTTAGACAAAGTTATACATTAAAACTTATATAATCACAAAAATTTAATAACTTTTATAATTTATAAAAGTTTGTCTCACTGTTCCTCCATGTCTGATGATACCGGGAGAGTTCGAATTTTTATAAATCACAAGATTTTATTATTATGACGTATTAAGCGTATAACTTCAAACAAACACAAAAAATTGCGCCATTACACAAATTTAAAAGGAAAAAGAAAGTGAAAAGAACCACGAAAATTCTGGATTTTAGCAAAGTATTCATGAGTTGATAAGTTGGTTAGCAGATGAAAATGTGTTAATGTGCAGTTTAAAGCTCATTCAATGATGCCAGCGTCCAGTGACCACTTATTAGGAAGAATTTCATATTGTTTCCGGCAATGGGACCAAACCGCATGTGAGGTTCTTATTTTTTTACAACGGACGTCGAAGCCGTGGCTGTGAAGAAACTTTCAGATGCATATATATTGTGCCCGAAAAATGAAGTTTGTCATACTCCTTTTGTAGAGGAGAAGTAAAGGTATTGCATGCTATGCTGTTGTCATTTGATGAATGTTGATGCTCTAGCTAGCTAAATAAAATGCTCAGGCATATTATTGCTAATAATATTCAATCTATTTTTTTATTTTTAACATGCTTAGAAAGCTAAATGTCGTATTACACTACAACTATTCTCGGTATAGATTCACTCTTTCTATCATTTTCAATCAGTAACTCTAAAGCTCTCTGAGGTTGTTGTAACTCACTACAAAAAAAATTGTTTTTGACGACGCCCAAAATTCATCTCCATGCCGTTGCCAAAAAGGAATTGGCGATGGCAGGCGATTGTACAGAGATGAAAATAGACCGTTGCCAAAACTATCATCGCCAATTTGTCGCCCAGTCGCTAATACGTCACTTTTGGCAACGGAATTTTTAGTTCGTCTCCAATTCATCTCCTTTGGTGACAGATTTTCCTCATCATCGTTTTGTCGCCAAAATCCGTCTCCAAATCGTCTCCAAAAATAGTCGTCACCAAAATTTATCATCTTCAAACCGTTGCCACAATTTTTCGTCACTTAGCCATTGCCAAAGTATGTCGTCACCGAACCGTCGCCAAATATGCGTCACCAAGCTGTCGCCAATATTTAATTATTTTATTAGCAATTTTTGTAATTAGAATAACCAAATTAATTTTTTTTCCAAATATCAAATTAATATAAAAAATTAATTTAAATTTTAATGCATATAAATAAATAAATATATAATCTAAAATTATAATTTAAATTAAATCCAAACAAATCATAAATTTAAAATTACAAATTGTTTTAATATCTTAACAAAAATATAAATTTAAAATACAATTTTTTTTAATATCTAAAAAAACACTCAACGCCTCGATTGATCTTCATCACCAGGCAGATGCAGAAGCAGCTATTGAGGTGGAACCGACAACCTTTGCATGAGCATCATGATCTGTTCTATTTTATTTACATATGTTACGTCAAAACCAGATTCTTCAGTGACGACCATATATGAAGCAATCAAAAAATCTCCAAGATACTTTCAGAGAAAGTTCAAAACTGTTCAATATCTTCTATCTGTAATAAAATCAAAAGAATCAAAATCAGAAACCAGCAGTAATAGAGAAAGAAATCACAAGTATTGCAATGGCATTGAGAAGTCAAGGTTTACGCACTTAATTGAATCATCGGAGCACAGCATTTTAATGAAAAGCATTTTCTCTAAAGGAATTTGGAATTTTAGGCAAGTTTGGAAGGTGAAAGTTATCAATATCTACAGAACTCAACTCATGAATATTTCCAAGTGCATTCAGTAAAGCTTCCTCAGTTATTCCTGCAAATGAGTCTACACATATTCCAGTCCATTATGATGTACTTAAACAGAAATATGGCACTGAAGCTCATTCAATTGAGAGTCAAAATTGAATAATACTATTCAATAATCTATCGGCAATGTCCTTAAACGCCTCCAACAGCTTACCCAAATACCAACTGCTTGGATGCTATGAAATTTAACAACACAAAAAAGACATTTATTAGTTTTCAATGTTTTGGAATATGATTTCATCCACCACTGCTTGCATGTATCTGAAGTAATTGGTTAACATGTTTAGACCAGAGTACAATGCAGTCCCATATGATTGAATCAAATGATGTATGATTTAAAACCTCAAGGGATTGTCCTCAAATAGATTTCATTCATATCTGCAGGCTCTACACCTTAAAATAGGTTCAGGAAACATCATAATGAGAGAAAGGGCCAAGCGATGTTTACTCAATAAGTTTAGATAACTAAAGAAATTAAGCATAATGCTTTATCTATCTGTGCTCATGTCTTGTAGCCGTTAGTCCATCATCATGAAAGATACCAAGCAGTACCCAAGATATGATTTTAATGTCCTCTATACAAGGAGGAAAGACTGCTCATCTATGCCATTTCAGGAAGTTAAGAAGGAAAGGAAAAAAGAAGACCAATGCGAGATGCGAACTAGTTTATCTACATTTTCATTATTCTGTGGAGAAATCAAGCAGACCTAAAGAGATGTTTCTCCTGTGGTTTTTGTGGAAAGCATATAAATTCATATAAATTACATGATCAAAATAACTGAGATTTCTAACAGATGTTTGCAGCTATATACTTCATGGTGAGTACTATATACACTCAGGCATACAATGTAACAGAAGAAGCAGAAAACAAAGATCGACAGGATGCAATCAAATGAAATTGACAAATAGGAAATAGGAGCAATATTGTCTTCATCCTAAAACCAAATTCTGAACATCAATGTCTCAGCTAGTGGAAATCTATTATTATCAAATTCTGAACATCAATGTCTCAGTTAGTGGAAATTGATTGTTATCTATTATTATTACTCTTTCAAGCTTTCCAAAAACGCATCAGATGATAAGATTCAATTGTAACTATATCAGGCTGAATCATTTTTAACCCATTAAAAGTTAACAATGCTTTTAATTAAATAGTGAGAAAAAACTTTGAACCGCTAAATATCACTCAATGCTTTTAATTTCCCACCTTCTTTTTCATCTTGTGACAGAATGCAATTGAAATCTCCGATGAAAACATGAGGCATGGAGGCTACAATTCTCCTGAGTGTTGAGGAAAAAAAAAAGGTTTGGTCGCTGATTTACCAAAAAACTTGGGACCATCACAACACAACCTAAGAGACAAAAAGGGTACACATTTTTAAGCCGAACTAATGTTAATAGCTAAGCTTACTGCAGATTCCTTCCATCCCATGTTTTATTTCCTTTTTTTATTTATGCAAGTGCCAAAAGGTGTAAAACTAATGCTTAATCTTGCCATAATCAAATAAATAAACCCGAACATTGTGTGAGTGTTTCAATTAAAACTATTCAACCTTCAACCTTCAACCTTCAATCTTCAACAAAGTGTGATAGTTTCACTTAAACTCTTCTGAATATTGAGCTTGTGAACTTAGGAAATCAACCTTTTTTCAGAAGACTAATCAAATAAATTGCTGCAAAGCCAACACTATTAGATGGTAACCTAAATAGGTTTTCAGAATGCCCATGAGGTACCTTTAGATTTCTAGAGCACTAGTGACTGCTAGCGCAATTTCAAAAGAATACAAGCAAAGAAAAGGAAAAGGAAAAGGAAACGGAAAAAGAAAAAGAACGAAATACTCACCTCCGTAAAATGCATTCTTATATTCTTGTCTCACCAGGACATGTCTCTGCTTGTCAATGCTTTTTTTTTGGCGAGAACCTACAAAATCAAACCAATAATTAAAAATTTAACCAAAAAAAGAGAAAATTAATAATAATAATTAAAAATGATAACATATTAAAAACTTAAACATAACAAATAGAAAAAAGCAAAAAAAAAAAAAACCAAAAAGTTCAAAAACTACTAAAAATAACATAAAACAAAAATAAATACAAATAATATAAATACAATATATATATAGGGTCATAACATATTTGTTGTATATATGTATGTAGGGGTAGCGGGGTGGGGGTGGAGGGTAGGACGACGCTGTGGGGTGGGGGATAGGTGGGGAACAGGGTGGGTGAGGGATGGGGAGTGGGGGTGAGGGAGCGCTGTGGTGTGGTGTGGTGTGGGGTGGGGTGGGGGGTGAGGGACGGGGAGTGGGGGTAGGGGAGTGCTGTGGGGTGGGGGATGGGTGAGGGACATGGGGTGGGGAGTGGGGGAGCGCTGTGGTGTGGGGTGGGGTGAGGGGTGAGGGACGGGAAGTGGGGGTAGGGGAGCGCTGTGGGGTGGGGGATGGGTGAGGGACATGGGGTGGGGAGTGGGGGAGCGTTGTGGGGTGGGGGGTGTTGAGTGGTGGGGATGGAGGAGTGCACCAAATCGGGGTGTGGGGGTCAAGGTTTTATTTTTTTGAATTGAAAATATGGGGCAGCCCTCATGAAAATATTGGGCTGGGTGACGGCCCCGCCTCAAACTGGGCCGTCGCAATCCAGTCCGTCTCCAATTAGAAAAGAAAAAAAAATTATATTCTATTCTTTAATTGGAGATGGCCTTTTCCGTCTCCAAATTTGGAGAAAAACAAAGCCGTCACCAAATTGGAGACGGTTCAATCCGTCTCTAATTAAGAAATAAAAAAAAATTAAAAAAAAATTCTATTCTATTCTTTAATTGGAGACGGCCTTTTTCGTCTTCAAATTTGGAGACGGACAAAGCCGTCACCAAATTGGAGACGGTTCAGTCCATCTCTAATTAAGAAAGAAAAAAAAAATCTATTCTATTCTTTAATTGGAGACGCCCTGTTCCGTCTCCAAATTTAGTGACGGTCCAAGCCGTCTCCAATTTGGAGACGGACCACAGGTCCATCTCCATTATGGAGACGGCTTGGACCGTCTCCAATAAGGATATATATATATATATATATATTTTAAAGTTTTGTTTTTTTATTATATTTGATTGAGAAATAAAATCAAGTACTATAAAACATATTAAATTAAAAAGAATTTATTAAAATACTATAAACTAATTTTATTTTAATTAAAAATACCTTTTCAATTATATAATTTTTTTCCTTTTATCAAAATATTTATTTTAATTACATTAATTGAAATAATTAATGTAATTAAAATAAATACGTGAATAAATTTTAGTATTTAGTTAATTCCTTAATAAATTTTAAGCATTAATTATTTAAAAAAATATGACTTCTTAGTAATAAATAAAATTAGATAATTAAATAATTATGAGAAAGTAAATGGAAAAAATAATATTTAATTATAAATGTAACTAATAAGGTATTAAATAAATGTAATATTCAGTTAATGTTTGTTTTGCATTAACTTTTATAATAAATTACTTTTATTGGAATTCCTTTTTTTAGAAATGACTAATTGTTTATATTTTGCATTTCGTTAAATACAGATGTCAAGACGACCCAACGATACTGGCCATTAACTCTATGGGCGATGAATATATTGTATTTAGACCTCAAACCACATGACTTAGCTATATAGTCGCCAATTTGGCTCATTTGGATGACTTAGCAATACAATTGTTAATTGGTGATGGCATGGAGACGACATAGAAATTGTCTCCATGCTGTCACCAATTGGAGACAGTTTGGAGACAAAATGGAGATGATATAGCTAAGCCATCTCCGAGTAGTCGCTAACTGGTAATATTTGGAGACGGAATCTAAGTTGTTTTCTTGTAGTGTCAGCAATAATATGCCTAAGCATTTTATTTAGCTAGCTAGAGCATCAACATTCATCAAATGACAACAGCATAGCATGCAATACCCTTTACTTCTCCTCTACAAAAGGAATATGACAAACTTCATTTTTCGGGCACAATATATATGCATTGGAAAGTTTCTTCACAACCACGGCTTCGACGTCTGTTGTAAAAAAATAAGAAATTCTCGACAATATTATTGAAGCGATTGAAGGCTGGACATAAATCATGGCCACACCATGAGACCAAGTCTTGAATTTGTTGGAATAAAGGAACAAATATACACCAATACTTGTTTAGTATTCATGCTCAATGTCTAGCCCTTTGTTCTCATTTATCTTGAAAAAGTAATAATTTAGGATTACTCTAATTAGAGAAGAGTATCAAAAGAAATTGATTATTATTTCATATATTTGAGTATAGTAATCAATTTTATCTATCTTTTTTAAAAGAAAAAATTTATATAGGACATTTTATTTTCTTTTACGGTATCCCACATTTGAGAACAGGAGAAAGAGAGACCACTTATCAGTTATCAATTTTCCGTCAATAATCCTTCAACTCGTACAAACTCTAATGTCATTAAGCTATTTATTTATGCAAAAAAAAAGTTATTAAACAAATTGAATAATTAAGCAAATTTGAATGAAGGGCCAAGGTTACGTGGGTTAGAAGTTGGCTGCGATCAGATTTGAAGGGTTACATGCAAATTTTTTTAATATTTAGACAAAGTTATACATTAAAACTTATATAATCACAAAAATTTAATAACTTTTATAATTTATAAAAGTTTGTCTCACTGTTCCTCCATGTCTGATGATACCGGGAGAGTTCGAATTTTTATAAATCACAAGATTTTATTATTATGACGTATTAAGCGTATAACTTCAAACAAACACAAAAAATTGCGCCATTACACAAATTTAAAAGGAAAAAGAAAGTGAAAAGAACCACGAAAATTCTGGATTTTAGCAAAGTATTCATGAGTTGATAAGTTGGTTAGCAGATGAAAATGTGTTAATGTGCAGTTTAAAGCTCATTCAATGATGCCAGCGTCCAGTGACCACTTATTAGGAAGAATTTCATATTGTTTCCGGCAATGGGACCAAACCGCATGTGAGGTTCTTGAATCTTGCCTTGGTGCAGTGTAAATATCATAAAACACTTCTGCAGAGATGTCACTATATATAACAAGGTCTCCAAGACTCAAATCACTCAAGCCTTGAGCTGATAACACAAAGAAGTCAATAGCTTCGCAGCCTACTCTTCACTAGTGTGTATCTGAAAGTCTCAATGGGGTTTAATTCCTTTTGCAGAGTAGTTGTTTTGAGCTTCTTCGTATCGTCCTTATTATTTGCTGCAACTTACTGTCAGGCAGATGACAAGATAGCCGTGCACCACTTTGGCCATCATTTCAAATTCCCCCGAATCTACAAGAAGCCTTTCCCTCCTGTTTTTGAGAAACCAGAACCACCGTCAGAACCCGAAAAACCAGAACCACCATCAGAGCCCAAAAAACCAGAACCCAAGAAACCGGAACCTCCATCAGAGCCCAAGAAACCAAAGCCATCAGCACCTAAGAAACCACTCCCTCCATCCGAACACAAGAAACCAAAACCACCAGTTGCCAAATCTCCATCAGAAAAGCCACCAGTTCATTGCCCATCAATTCCAGATATTCCTAAGATTCCCAAGGTTCCTAAGATACCAAAATCACCGTCAGAGCCTAAGAAACCGGAGCCACCAATCACTAAGTCTCCATCAAAAAAGCCACCAGTTTTTAAGAAACCTTCTCCATCTATTCCAGATATTCCTAAAATTCCAAAGATTCCCAAAATTCCTAAGATACCTGATATCCCCAAGATTCCTCCAAAGTATCACCACCACCACCACCACCACCACCATAAGGTTCCACATTACCCTCCTCTACCACCTCATGCTCCTCATGCATAGGCTCGTTAAATTCTGCAATCACTTGTTGGAGTAAATAGGATGTCTGATATAATATTTCATGTGTGATGATTGGGTTTGAAGCAAAGAGTGCCATTGGTGCAATAAAGGCTTCCAGACAAAGGCAGAAAGCTATAAGGAAAACTATATGAGACGAGAACTTGATAAAACTATGCGGAGAATGATGTTATCAGTTTCAATTGTTTCGTTAATGGCATGAAGTTGAGTTGTGTGGTTAGTCCATTTAGTTGCCTGGTTTTGGAAGTTTGTAACTGTTAATTAATGCCTTGAAATAAATAATAATACTTCTTATTTTAATTGGTCATTTTGTTTTACAAGTTGCAACCACAATAAGGAAAAACTAGTAGGAAAAAAAAATTTTGAATTTTATTATCAATGGAATGCCTGAGCAATTTTATTTCACTAGAGCATCAACGTCCATTCATCAAATTTCATGGCGCAGTATGCAGCTTTTCTGCAGTTTCATAATGAAAACTAACCCGAATCATAAATGGTGAATACAACCTTTAGTCTCTTAGTTCATCAATTGTCGAAATAATGTAAAAAGAAGTTCTTCGATCGAATCATTGCTATTTGACTTACACTATAAAAAAAACGGCTTTAGGCGACCATCGAAGTTGTCTCCATGCCGTCGCCAAATAGGTATTGGCGACGGTTGGCAACGGCATGGAGATAAATATTGGTTGTCGCCAAAAGTAGCATCGCCAAGTTGTTTCCCCATCGCCATATCATCGCATTTGGCGACGGCATTTTAGTCGTCTCCATATTCATCTCCGAATCGTGTCCCAAAAATATCATCTTCACACCGTTGTCAAAAGCTCTTTGTCTCCATTCTGTCTCCACGTCGTCTCCAAAAAATAGTGTCTCCATTCCGTCTCCACCTCGTCTCCAAAAAATAGTGTCTCCAATCCGTCTCCACCTCGTCTCCAAAAAATAGTGTCTCCACACCGTTGCCAAAAGCTCTTTGTCTCTATTCCGTCTCCACGTCGTCTCCAAAAAATAGTGTCTACATTCCGTCTCCACGTCGTCTCTAAAAAATAGTGTCTCCATTCCGTCTCCACCTCGTCTCCAAAAAATAGTGTCTCCAATCCGTCTCCACATTGTCTCCAAAAAATAGTATATCCAATCCGTCTCCAAGTAGTCGCCAAAAATATAGTGTCTCCACACTCCATAACATAAACTCTACATTCCGTCTCCAAGCCGTCGCCAAAATTGCAAATCTCGAAATTTAATTTAATTTTTTGTTTTTCAAATAAAACCTTTAAATCTCCAGTTTTTATTAATTATTTGTTTATTAAATGAAGATATAATACACATTCATATAATATAAATTATATTTAATTTATATTAAAAACTATATTGTCCCACACCATTAATAAAGTAAACAAATCCTAAACATAATTTAACACACTTGTTGCACATATTAACATAACAAAAAAACATGAAACTATTCTTCATTTCCATCATCGGGTTGAGGCAGATCCTGATGAGCAGGTGGCTTCATCATCATCTTTGTCAGTAGTGCGATCTGTGCACGCAGTTCTCAAAGTTCAGCATTGTATTCTTCTTGAAGTCGTTCAATCCGCTCAGTGTGTTCTTGTTGTGCTTTACGTAATTCCTCATTCTCTGAGATGTGTAGATCGAGCTTCTCATTCAATGTTGTCGTCGCCCGAGCAACAGCGTGATGTATCTCTATCTCTGTGATCTAGCGTCTGCATAGTGGGTTGTGGTGTGCAGAAGACACTGAACCAGATGACCCGACCCCATATATGCGCCCTCTGTTTGGTTTGCCCACAACCTGCAACAAGAGTGCATCATAGTCTATCGGTGTCGCTGCTGAATCGGACTTAGAAGAAACAGTTGCCTACTACACCAGTTCATCATAATCAGCCTGTATGACAGAGCATTTGACTTAATTATTTTAGACATTTCGTTGGTAAATATATATATATATATATCCCTAATTTTTTTTTCTATTAGCAATAACTTGCACATACCATAGTTTATTCTGCCCTAGGGTCTGTGAACGGCCTGTCTGGGCCCTTGCGATGAGCCCTTCCAAAAACATCAGCCCTAGTCACTAGTGCCCCCCGTTCTTCTGCCTACAAATTTTTAAAATACGAAAACATAACTACAAAAGCATTTATGATATGTTATATAATTGAATTTAATTACGACATTTTGTTCATTACATTTTCCTACTTACATACCAATCTCCTTGCAGCCTCTTCATAGGGGATAGGTCCTAAATGATGTGGAGATGGCCGATGCAGTCGGTTATTCGAATTTCGCTATTAAATTGCCTGCCATTCAGGGGTTTCCCACTTTTCTTTTAACTGATCCCACGCGTCATCGCCCACCCACCTCGGCTTCTTATTACACGTCCGTCCTTTATTAAGGAGGTCACGTATATGAGATCCAGTTTTCGAATCAAACATTTGGTGAAGCGCTGCTTCCTCACTTGGGTACCACTTGTAGACCCTCTGCAGCCATAAATTAATGCATATAACATATTATTTCAACTGTATTCAACCCATTGATTATAATAAATATCATTACATAAAATATATAAACACTTATTTATCATACCTGAAAATTAGCGAACCACCTATCCCTAACATCATCGGGGACCTCAGTCCAACTCTCCCAAGGCTGAGAATACCCGGCGTTCATTGCTCTAGTGACTTCTCTTGTTGTTGCGTACGGTGTCCAACTAAACATGAAGAAAACAAATAATAGGATATTAAACAGCCATAACATAGGGGGAGTATTGGGATAGGGTTAACCATGGAAAAAATACAAAATTAAATACTTACCCACCACCGTCGAATGTCAAATGTGTCCGTCTGTCAACCTGCCACGCGACATAGGCATCGTGTGACGAGAACCCATAATATTGCCATGGCTCTATCCCAGCAGGTCATTCTTGAGCTGCAGTAGATGACTCAGGTTGTTCAGGAATCGGAGTGGATTGAGGCATAGGGTCGGGCGCAGTCGTGCCATCAACGTTTACGTGTAAATCCTCTAAACCTTGTCTCAAATCGGATGATGAAGTAGAAGGTGTAGACCTCTCATGTGGTGGTAATGGAACATGCAAAGGCACCTGGCCTGATGCAGCGTCAATGGGCCTTCCAAACGTGCTAGTATGAGTATGTACCCTTTGTTGTAAGGGATACGAACTGTGTGGAATCCCATGCTCCAAACCTACTGATGATGACGATGAGCCACGACCCGTCGACGGCTGACCGACAGAAGACCCATGACCAACCGATTGCGGTGCTCCTATGGACCCATGACCAACTGAATGCGGTGCTCCTGTCGACCCCCGACCTACTGAGTTCGGTGCTCTTGTCGACCTACGACCAGTCGATTGATATCCACCAGTGGACGTACTAGATGTACGCCCATGACCTGTACTTCCACGACCTAACCCCATCCTGAGAAATTGTCTAATTCCTCCTGAAGAGTTATATTTGCCTGTAGCCATCTCTGTTCCCCTACAAATACACTTAAGGAATTAACTGTCAGTGCTACACACATTAATACACACATACACATGTTCCGTTAATTGAATTATAATTTTTAAATGTCATCCGTAAATAAGTCGTATACATCAACATGATTGTTACATAATATACAAACTAAGTATCATCTTCTTCGTCATCATGAGCGTCATTATCATCACTATCATCATCATCATCATCATCATCTTCTTCTT
The DNA here is from genome assembly GCA_037974665.1 of Ehretia macrophylla. Taxonomy (NCBI): domain Eukaryota; kingdom Viridiplantae; phylum Streptophyta; class Magnoliopsida; order Boraginales; family Ehretiaceae; genus Ehretia; species Ehretia macrophylla. Next base: position 10,383,076 of record CM075779.1, read on the forward strand.
CTTCATCTTCATCTTGTGAATTATCATCATCATCATCATCATAATCTTTTTCTTCTTCGTCAATCTCCTCGTCCTCTTCTTGAGCATCATGTTGAACATGTAAATCATTAATATCTTCGTATGATATTTCTATGTTGTCACCTGATGCATGACAAAATAGAGGTAAACTAGCATCAGTAGGCTGTACTTCGGCCACATTCATGTCATCTGACTGAAAAGCTATTTCTTCTTTTCTTACACTCTGTTGTCTTGATAGGTCATATAAATTTCTTGGACGGATTTTAACCACAGCCCACCAATCCATTCGATCCCTTTTCATTCCTAGGTATTTACAGTAGTACACTTGTTGTGCTTGTTCAGCCAAAACAAACGATTCATATTTTTTATACTTTCTCTTAACGTTCACTTCAATCTGCCCGGTCTTCAGATGATGCTTCACCCTTCTGTCCTTTGTGAAATCATACCAGTCACACTTGAAAAGAACGACCCTTGTATATTGCAATGTTGGATTATGATATTCAAGTTCAATAATGTCGTTCAACACTCTATAGTATCTAACATCCTCAGTATTACTATCATTTATCACTTTAACAAACATTCCACTATTGTATGTTGATTTTATCTTCCCAAAATTAAATGTATGAAACCGATAACCATTGACCAAGTATCTTGACCAACTGCGAACCCGTTTACTAGGCCACATTGAAAGACATTTTACACGATCATCAATGCCATTAGTGCCTATCAACTGCAAATCGCATAATAAGGTTATTATGCAAAGTTAAATGAACTCGTTAATTTAACACCAATTACACTTCTTAACATATACTTACATGGTGATATAACCACATCGAAAAATTATTGTACACTTTATATTGAATTTCCGTCAAACACAATTCGGGATAGTTTTGGCGAAGATATTTCTCGAACATTATGTGGAAAAAAAAAATGTGTCGGCTAAATCATGTAGTTAAGTGTATGAGGAACTGTGAGTTCCAATTTTCAAATAATATACTTATTCGTACCAGATATAAGGGGAAACTTCTCGGCAATTGGTCAAAACATAAATGTGTGCCGCATGCAGTTCTTGATCATTTAAGTTTCGTTTCGTTTCCTTCCCAATTGGACATCCCGGATAAGTAAATATAGATAAACAACCATCAGGGTATGTCACCTCGTTGTATTGGTTATTCCGCGGAATACTTCTTGTTCTGGTACCCACGTGTGGTTCAAAATAATAAGAACAAAATGTTGATGTTTCGAGAATGTGATAAGCTTCACAAATTGATCCTTTAACGTGTGCTTTATTCTTAACCTTCCGTTTCAATCTTTGCAAAAACCTCTCGAACGGATACATCCAGCGATATTGTACCAGACCACCACAAATGGCTTCATATACCAAGTGAATTGTCAAATGCTCCATCGAATCGAAGAAACTAGGGGGTAACATCTTCTCCAAATTGTAAAGTATGACGACAATATTTTCTTGCATCCTTTCCAAATCGGTCCTTTGAAGAGTTGGGCAACATAGATTGGTAAAGAATAAACTTAGTTGGGTAAAAACTTGCCAAACATGTTTCGGTAGTAGCTCACGTAAAGCAATCGGAAGCAATCTCTCCATAAATACATGACAATCGTGACTCTTCATGTATGACATCTTCAATTCTTTCATGTCCACACATCGAGATAAATTGGAAGCATATCCATCAGGGAGTTGTAGGTCTCTAACCCATTCAAGCAATGCTTTCCTTTTATCAACAGGAAGTGTGTAAACACCCATCTTCAATTCATGCTCACCGCATATTTCCGGACGGTCACAAAAGGTTGATACATCAACTCTAGCTTTGAGGTTGTCTTTTGTCTTACCCTTGACCGCCATCACCTTGTTGAAAACATTATCAAACACATTTTTTTCAATATGTATCACATCCAAATTGTGTCGGACAAGATGTGTCTTCCAGTAAGGCAAGCCCAGAAAATACTTCTCTTCGTCCAATTGTGCCAATCCCCAAAACCGTATAGTTTGCTTTCTCTCATGTCGTTTATTTTCGGGTAATCTTTCACTAGTTCTCACAACTGCATACCATCTAATCTTGGCGGTGGTGGATCAATTTCAACTCTACCTTTGATAAAATTCTTTTTGTCACGCCTTAATGCACTATTCAATGGTAAGAACTGACGATGACAATCAAAGAAAGAATTTTTTCTACCTGCTGGTAATCGAAATGCTTTAGACTTATCCATACAATACGGGCATGACAGCTTTCCATGTGTGCTCCATCCAGACAACATACCATATGCTGGGAAATCATTTATTGTCCACATCAAAACAGCCCTTAACATAATTTTTTTGTTTGTGGCAACATCATAACAAGGTGCACCTTCGAACCATAAATTTTACAATTCTTCGATTAGAGGCTCTAGGTACACATCAATATTCTTCCCAAGATTCTTGGGACCTGGGATAAGCAGGGTTAAAAACATGAAAGGATCTTTCATGCACATCCACGGTGGAAAATTGTATGGTGTTAAAATGACCGGCCAACAAGAATAAGGTTTCGCATTTGAAATGAACGGATTAAAACCATCTAAGCACAAACCAAGCCGAACATTTCTGGGTTCACATGCAAATTCAGGATATACAATATCGAACTATTTCCATCCCTCAGCGTTAGAGGGATGACAAATTTTTCCTTCCTCAACCTGCTGATTCTTGTGCCACTGTATGTGCTCAGCTGTCACCTTTGACATGTATAGCCTTTTAAACCTTGGAGTCAATGGAAAAAACCGTAATTGTTGATATGGTTTCAACTTACTCTGTTTTGAACCACGTGTTGTTGGTTTGAAATGTCGATGATGACAACGCGAACAAGAATCTAGGTGTTTTCTGTCATTGTAGAATAAGGTACAACTATTTACACAAACATCAATCTTCACATATCCTAGTCCCAAGGGTCTAATTAATTGCTTACACCTGTAAAAGTTTTCAGGCATCGTATGCGTATTCGGCAACGAATCCCTAACTGTTTCAATCATTGTGTTAAAGCATAGTTCGCTCATGTTATGCTCGGCCTTGACATTCATGTAACGAGACACAGCAGATAACTGCGTCAAGTTTTCACAACCTTCATACAGTGGTAAATCAGTAGCCTTCAACAACTCAAAAAACTGTTGTGCTTCAATGTTAGGTTCTTCTGTATAAAAGTTTTCATCACCATACTATTCTGGACCAACAGCGTCAAATACCATTGTCCTATAGTTATTTCTTTCTTCTGTCATCTCGTTGTAATCATTATTTTAAAAATTAGACGTACATATATTACAATTATTTGACATATCTTCCCCGTGTTCAGTCCATTTATAATAGTTTACCATGAAACATTTCCTGTAAAGATGAAGTATGACCTCCTCGGATTTTTCAAAACTGCGATTTTTGCATTTGGCACACGGGCATCTTATTTTTTCACCATCCATGTAATATCTTTGACCACGTGAGAAATCTACGAATTCGTGTACACCAATAACAAATACCTCGTTAAGATGCCCGTCAGGATCGTGGCGATGATACATCCATTCACGACTTGTATCCATATCGAACAAAAATTTCCTATGTAATATTTAACATATTCAATAAATGACTTATTGATGTTTCGTTACATTTAGAGCATAATATTGGGACCACAACAGTTACACGGACCTTTTTCTATGTAACATTATGTGTAATAAATGCATTTATACTTAATATATGTAACATAGTTTATTTCACCAAGATCCATGTAGATAAAGATCTTAATTACAACAAATTAACTACTTAATTCTTAAGTTAACTTCCTAACTTAACTTAAGTTAAACTATTAACGTAATCTTAATTGAACTTCTTCTAAATGCAAATAGTAGTACATAACAGGGAAATTTTCACATTTAGTCCCTATATTTAAAATGTCTCAATTTAGTACCTATAGTTTAACCAAAATTTTTAATTTCTTCTATTGTTTAAAATGTCTCAATTTAGTCCCAACATGTTTTCCAAAAAGTAAATATGCCGTCTCTATTATTTTTAAAAAGTGTCAATGTTGTCCAAATGGTTTTCTTAAAGTTTTAAATTCGTCTATATTATCCAAGGAGAAAACTGACATTTTGTTAGGAATAATCAAAACAATAGGGACGCAATTGATAACTTTAAATATTAGATAATAAATTGAAACTTTTCAGCCAACAATAGGGACTATATTTAGACATTTTAAACAATATGGAATAAACTAAATTTTTTTGGAAACAATAGGGACTAAATTTGAGATTTTTCATACTTATCTTACCACTATAATCTAATCTATGTTACTTTCTTGTATTTAAAGTCCACCATCAAACATTCATTAACAAAACCAAGCATTGAAGATAATTAAAACACATAGTATATAATTAGAGTAATTACAACACGTACTACGACCTAATAAGCCATACAATCTATAAATTCAAAATACAATTGTTCAACCAACACATATACATGCAAGACCTATACTTCTTAAGTGAAAGAGCATCTAAATGAACTACTTAACCTATACTTCTTACATACTAAACTACTTATCTTACTTATCTGAGTGTGTTAACATAACATATTAATTTGTCTTGCTAAACTTATGAAATTAAATTATCTATATTTATTACTTATTAATTATCTAAATTTATTAAGCTAACTTATTTAATTACTTATTCCATTATCTTAAGTTTAATTACTTATTAAATTAGTCAACACATCATACTATCATGGCAACCGTCTAACCTAATTTAACTTACTTAATTGTCAAGACACACATGGAAGATCAAATTGGTATTCTTACTTGTTAATCACCTTTAATTTCTCACTCGAGTTAACTTAACTTTACTTAAACATCTTAATACAACTGCAAAAAACCAATTCTCCACCAACAACAAAACACCCCTTCATCCATTTACACAAACATCATCTTCACAATACACTTTCAACTCAATTATCATAATATACAAAATCAAATACATAACAAATAATCACAATAACTTTAATTTAATTAAACGGATTTACAATTACAAATAAATTTATTGTAAAACTTCCAACTCGTACAATCATCAAACTCACCTGAGCCGATTGAAACTAGATAAGTCGTATCCAAATATCTAAACCCCCAAACCTTCCAAAGAAAAGCCAAACACATTGTATTAATAAAAAAAATACAATGTATAATCAAAAAATTTTTATTACATTAACACAATGTATTTTTGGCAAAAAAAAAAAATCCAAAAAAAGAAAAAAAATCAGAAATAAATTAAAGAAATATTGCTCAACCAAATTTTTGGTAAATTAAAACACAATTTTATTATATAAAATAAAGAAAAAACCGAAAATTGAAAAAAAAAATTAAAAAAACTAGGAAAAAAAAACTGAAAATAAAACAAAAAAAGGACATAAATAACATGATATATATAACAAAAAAATCAAACACATTATATAAATATTTATATAAACATATATATACATACATATATGTATAGTACATATATATATATATATGTATATATACATACATTGCAAAAGAAAAAAATTACAGTATATTTTCGGATTTTACCTAATCTTCAAGGTAAGAGAGGGTGTTGAGGGGTGGAGGTGGGGGTGGTATGAGGTAGGGGACACGAGGAGGGGGGTGGGGGGTGGGGAGGAGGGTGTTGCTATATGTGTTTTTTCGCTGGGTAAATCAAATAAAGGGCCCACAAGAAAAATTCATGGGATGCTCCTCCTCGACTTCACAAAACTCCTTTCGCAAACTAGGCTCACCAACTCTTGATATCTTCATATTGATCTTCCATTACATTTATGTACATAAATTCCTAATCTAATGGGGATGCATAAATGGGAATAGGGTTTTACATATTTAAAACGGGGATAAGAGGCATGCAAGCCCCATTTTAAAATATTACCTAAAACCCATAATGGGTAAATAAATAAAATAATGACATTCATTCATTCATTCATTCATCCATATATTCATTCAAGACTAGTCCATGATCACCCACATACATAGCAAATAAATAAAAAAAGTAATCCACGAATATAGCACAATTAGTCTCCTAATATAATCTCATTATATTAAGTTTATCCAATTAATAGACACATTTATTAACTTAGATACTTAAATATCTCATATTTAAATAAATATAATCCTATTATATTTGTAATGATTAATTAATAAACAATTTATTAATTAATTACAAGTGTAGCACAATTAATTTTCTAATATAAACTCTTGACATTAGATTTTTCAATTTAATAAACACTTTATTAAATTTATTTTATTTAATAAACTCTCTATTAAATTTACTCCATAAATATCTCATATTTACAAAATATAAATATAATCAAATTATATTTAATTAATTAATAAACTATTTATTAATTTAAAGTGTCAAAATATATTTTGGACTTCTTCAATTTATTTGTCAAACAAAATAATTAATTAGCTTAGACTTTTAAAAGATAAAATAAGTCTAACTTATTTCTCTTAAGTCCAATTCCAAAACCAATAACCCAAATCAGACATTAAAAATAGTCATCACTATTTTATTTTAGTCCGAATTTAAATTAGTCTAATTTCAAACAATAAAATGAGTCTCACTTATTTTATTATAATCTGAAATTGATTTAGCCCAAGTCAGCCCAAAACAAATATATGCTCATACATGTGCTCATTAGCCCAAGGAAGAAAAGAAAACTTAATCCTTCAATTTTTTTAGCCCAATCCAAATAATAAAATAAGTCTAAGCCTATTCTATTCTAATTTGGATTCCAAAAAGCCCAAAATTGAGCCCGACAGTCCAAAGTCCAAAAGGATTAAAGAAAAGAAAATTAAAACAAAAGTATAACCCAACACCTAACACTTTGGGTTTGGCTTTGGGTCTGGATCCATACATGAATCCAACTCGTTTAGGATTCGGGTCGGGTTCAAAACCCTACCCGAATCAGAAAACCTCTTTTTTCTTTTTTCTTTTCCTTTCCCTTCCTTACCAGCGCCGCCCCACTCCTTACCCTTTTTTTTTCTTTTCTTCTCCCGCAAGCTGTTACCACTATGGCAGCAACAACACTTGGTACCGTTGGCAACAGCAGTGGCGCCTGCTGCTGTCCCGATGGTAGCTACGTCACCCATGAGGAGCTGCGCAGGCTGCCGCAAGGAGCAGTTCCTCGCGTGGCTGCCACAAGGAGCAGCGCGCTGCTCCTCTCTTTCACGCGAGCGGCACCATCGCTGCCAAGAGGGAGACGAAGGGGATAAGGGGTTTGATTGAAAATCTGATTTTTCAAAATCCTTCTTTTTTAAAAAAAAAATTATAACTAAATATCAAAACAAATTTTGAAAAACTTTTTGTAAAACACCTTTTACAGTTTAAATAAAATCTGTTTTATTTAGTAAAAACATAAAATAGTTTTATAAAAACAATATCTATAAAACCTTTTGCAAAACAATCCGTTTCATAAAACCCTTTTTATGTAACTATTGTTGGGAACAACTATAGGGAACAAATTTAATTCGATTAAATTATGAGCATAAAATTAACAGATTCATATCTATTAATTTTTAACATATAGTTTCATAAACTACTATTGACACTTTTAACTATGCTACAATATGTGCTATAATCAAATAACCACGTCAAAGGCATGAATGGTGGCTCTGATACCACTGTTGAGAATCGTGCATGGTATTTTAATAATTTTATGATTAAATAAAATGCAGCGGAAACAATTAATACTCATGCATCACATTTATGGCTAATTACGTAGATTACATACATGCATAATAATCAACTATTAATTACGCATTAAAAGATTTCAGGATTACCTTTCTATGATGACGAATCTGATGTAGAATCTGAAAGCTCCCCAATTATGAAGCCTCCGAAAGTATCCACACAGAATCTGCACCCCCACTAGGTTTTCTAGAGAAATCATATATATTATTCTGACTATGATTTTTGTGCTAGCTAAACCTGTGTCAGAACATTACATTATATAGGAAATATACATGACCTAGGGCCATATATGGGCCAGTATTAAATAGGCCAGTCTTGGACTCATAATAACTAGATCAATATCAAGTTACTACGAGCCCAGTTAAATTAATATTATGACGATCCTAAAATTAATTTAATCTTTTCTCTAATCTAATTAATCTGCAAATTTCATTTGTGTGTGACCTCTCGGGTTCATAATTAATTGGCAGCGAAATAATATTAATCCAATTAATATTTAATTAGAACTCTTCTAATTTATTTCTCGCAAGTCGTTAGTGATACCTAGCAGTATATCACAACTACCCAACTAATAATGAAGTGAAATTCTACGAACCCTTTAATAATGATTATGCAATCAATTCCTTCTGTCTAAATTATCCCGATTGAGCCAGAGTCATGTATAGGGTCGTCAAACTTTATTACTCAATCATATGTCCAAATCTATTTAATCAGTAACTTATAAATAATATGTAGAACAACTTCCACTGTTCTACCTCGGCCAAGAATTTCTAGTTACTTGATTAATAGATCACATAGGATCCCTAATTGACAGATTCTATATCTACACACACCTATCTCCATGCCGGAATAGATCGTAACTACTGAGTACATTATCTAATCCTTGATGAAGACTAGCTTTATTGCACTAGCAAATCACGTTACCCCTAACACAAGATAACCGTAGTATCTCAGGTCTAAAGACTAATTGCACCATTACACTATATAACGAATTATTGACCATTCCATGTAATATGTTGTATTAACGGTCATGTCCAGTCACTTGTTCTCAACAAGCACTTATACATCTACATTTACGATATGAGACTAATCGCCCAAATCAATATCTCATATTATTTGGATGGTAGACTGTAATCCGATCTTTTCGGATAAATCAACGTCCAATTAATTTATCCTACGAATGGGGACCATTTTTGAATATATTTATGAATATAGATTCTATCACTCATATCATTACTCTTAAGGATAGAATCTATAAATATTATTCTAAGAACTCTTATTTAAATAATTAATCGCATTAATTATATTTAAATAAACTACCTATATTAAATAAATAATATAATTATTATGTCCTAAAATTGGCATTTAGGGCATATAATCCAACAGTTGCTCCCATTACCTAACACAAAGAAATTCAAATATTGTTTAGATGAGTGAGTCTCAGAAAAACGTTTAAAAAATCTAAGTATTTTTTAAAAAAAATAAAAGCAAAATCAAATATCTATCTATTAATTCTTAGTTAAAAAGATTAATTAACTCCCACCAAAAAATAAAATAAAATAAATATTACTTATAGCCCCCACTAAGAAGAAATTTTGGATCAACCCTTGGACTAAGATATTTGCATGCAGGAATACAAAAACCTAAAAGCGAACTCTTTTAGACTAGAAAAAAGAAAATTTACATTGGAAATTATTAAATTTTGGTAATAATTGAAGGCATATTTGTTCATGCATATATACGCTAAAGTTCTAAGCTGTACAGGAAGAACAAATAGGATTAATGCAAATACCAAGATAAAGTGCATGATAAGAATGCAAAATGTCATATTTCTCTCCATTAAAGTTTAATATTTTACACCTATTTAATGCCTAAATACACTCATTATCTTTATATTTTGATTTAGGATGCAAACGGAGTAGTTAAGTGCAAAACAAAGCTAAATCGCGCAATTCTGGACAGCTCTGATACTGTTACATTTTTTGGACATAACTCTCTCATCCGAACTCCGATTGAGGTGATTCAAGATGTTTTGGAAAGCCAAGAAGAAGATATACAACTTTCATGTTTTGAGTTTTGAGAAATAAAGGCTGCATCAGAGCCGACATTGGACGTGAAGTTGCTGCACCTGTGTTGTTTAGTGTTCTGGAATATTATTTATCTAGAAGCTTCTAGTTGATGGTGGAGGATGTGGTGCACGAAAATTACAACTATTTTAGCTATCCTAATTGTATTAGGACTTTTTCTAGTTGTTTTAGGCTTTTCTAGTCGTATTAGGAGTTTACTTCACCTTTAATATTTTCTTATTCTATTTAGATTAGGATTCCATTATCTTATGGGATCTAGTAGGCTTCACAAACTATAAAAAAAGGGAGAAATCATAAGATTTCGACGACCTCTTTTTCTCTCCTTTTTTTCTCCTTCAAGATTTCTTCATGGCTCTGCGTGGCTAAACTTTTATTCTTGGTTGAAGGAAATTGAAGCCTCGGAATCATAAGAACTGTGAGATCTAATTAGTTTTTACTGTTCAATTTATGCTTTAAGTATTGAATGTTCTTCTGTTTTATTTATATGATTCTTTCGTTTAATTGCTAGGGTGGCCAACTAGTTTATTAGTCGTTATAATCTATTGCTAAGTTAGATATCAAATCCGTAATTGTTTGATCCCTCTAATTTGCGAAGCAACTAAGATTTAATAATTTGCTGCGTCAGAGATTATTAGATTTTAGGAAGAACGTTCAACTAAATTAAATGCAACCGCATGTGTTTGTGTTGTTTAGCTTCATCGATCTCTCTAATTCTTAAGGCTGCTACTAGATTAAACCTTTAGCGTCTGTCTGAGGTTGTTTAGTGGTTAGGGTTAATTAGGTCGCGTGCATTCTAATTAACTACGACTAAGGAGAGATAGGAAAATAATTCCAACGGTGAATATTTAAAGTTTGAATTGATACATACTTGCATCAATGATCAGTTACAAGATTCTGATGGTGGATGTTGACTTAGACCAAGGTTCGTCTTCTTAATTAAATTCAATATTTTTTAAATTCAGTAATTTTTCTTAAGTTTCCTTTATATACTCAACCCCCCCAACCTTGTTTACGTAACACAAATTAGGCTAGATACTCTCTGTGGGAACGATCCTTACTCACACTACTACATATATTTTTCGGAGTACAGGTTTTATTTTTGGTTGCCTGCGACAGCACACCAAATTTTGGCGCCGTTGCCGAGGACGTTTTCTAGTTTATTTTTGTGTTTTATTTTTATTTTTATTTCGTTATTAAAATCTGTATAAAAAAAACGTTTTTTTTTTGTTACAATTTCAGCAGTTTTCAAAATTTTGATAGAATTAGGTCTCAAAAATTTACTTTTTTGAAGGGAAACGACGTTTTAAGCAAGACTCGTAGTCCTATGGACTTACGAGCCCCACCCTCTCGAGCCCAAATTCCATCGTTTACTAGGATTTTTAGGCATTTTTTGTGTTTTTGCGTAAAGTTTTAATTTTTCTTATTACTCCAGATTTCTTTTTCCTGTTTTAATTCTCGTGGTTTATTAGCGCTTTCTTGATTTTATGATTGTCACTCGATCTACTAATCAAGGTAATTTGCAGTACGATCCAGAAATAGAAAAAACTGCACGCAGGTTAAGAAAGGAAGCTTGAAGGAATTCTGAAGCGAATGATTTAGTTGTTGATTCCTTATTTGCTAGCGATTCTGATTCAAAAGAGGAGGAAGTCATGGCTAGAAATCAAACTTTGAAGGAGCTTGCTGGCCCTAATTTAGATCAACAACCTTTATGCATAACGTTTCCTACTATAGATGATAATGTTACTTTTGAATTAAAGTCTGGCCTAATACATCTTTTGCCCACTTTTCATGGCCTTACAGATGAAGATCCTCATAAGCATCTAATGGAGCTTCATGTGGTATGCACGAGTATGAAACCCGCGGGGGTGACTGACGAGCAGATTAAATTAAGGGCCTTTCCGTTTTCTTTGAAGGATTCGGCTAAGGATTGGCTCTACTTTCTACCCTCCGGAAGTATTACCACATGGAACGAGATGAAGAGGTTGTTTTTGGAGAAATATTTCCTAGCTTCAAGGGCAGCAAACATTCGTAAAGAAATTTGTGGTATAAGACAGCATAGTGGGGAGTCCCTGCACGAATATTGGGAACGTTTCAAAAGACTATGTACAAGCTGCCCCTATCATCAGATTAGTGAGCAGCTACTTATCCAGTATTTCTATAAGGGCCTTCTACCCACTGATAGGAGCATGATTGATGCCGCGAGTGGAGGAGCTTTGGTGGATAAAACTCCAGAGACCGCGAAGAATTTGATTGCAAATATGGCGGCCAATTCTCAACAATTTGGCACTAGGCTGGACTCTCCGTCTAAGCGTGTTAATGAGGTAAATATTTCTTCCCTTGAAGAATAGATTGCGAGTCTAACTTCTCTTGTACGTCAAATGGCTGTAGGTAATATGCAAACGGCGAAGGCTTGTGGGATTTGTTCAGTAGTGGGGCACCCAACCGACATATGCCCAACTCTTCAAGATGAGCCTGTTGAACAAGTGAATGCAGTAGGTGGTTTTCCTGGACAACCACAAAGGAAGTATGATCCCTTTTCGAACACGTATAATCCAGGATGGAGAGATCACCCCAACCTTAGTTATGGGAATCCACAAGCAAATCAGCCCATGACTCAGAATCGCCCAAGTTTTCAGTAGTATAAACAGCCTTATCAACAATCGGGCCAAACTTCTAATTCAGGTATGTCTTTAGAAGATATTATTAAGTCTCTTGCTACTAATACTTTGCAATTTCAACAGGAGGCGAGGGTCAGTATCCAAAATTTGGACAAGCAGGTAGGTCAGATGGCAACTGCGATTAGTCGACTAGAGGCACAGAGTTCGGGAAAAATACCCTCTCAAATGGTAATAAATCCAAGAGAAAATGTACGTGCAATCGTTTTGAGAAGTGGTAAAGAACTGGAGATTCCAGGAAAGGCAGATCCTACATTGTCGAAGCAAGAAAAAGAGAAGAATGTCATTACAAGCAGTGACTTTCCCAATGACAATGAAGTACCCAAGCGTAAGTTTCCACCTCTTTCTGATTATAAACCAGTACCTCTTTTTCCTCAGGCTTTAGCAGAATCTCGAAAAGATGAACAAAATATAGATTTATATGAGACTTTTCGTAGATGTGAGGTAAATATTCCACTTTTAGATGCTATTAAACAAGTACCTCGTTATGCTAAATTCCTAAAAGAACTGTGCACAATTAAGAGGAAACAAAAACTTAAAGGATGTGAAAAGGTGAGAGTAGGGGAGAATGTTTCCGCAGTTATTCAAAGAAGACTCCCTGCAAAGTGCAAAGATCCAGGTATGTTTACTATCCCTTGTACGATAGGTAACACTAGATTAGAGAAGGCCATGTTAGATTTAGGAGCTTCTATTAATGTTATGCCATATTCTATATATGTTTCTTCAAAACTTGGACCTCTGAATAAAACTAGTGTTGTGATTCAATTAGCTGATAGATCTAATACCTATCCTAAGGGTGTAGTTGAGGATGTTCTTGTGCAAGTTAATAATTTGGTTTTTCTTGCTGATTTTTATGTGCTTGATATGGAGAACGGTGATCAAAATACACCTATTTTGTTAGGAAGACCATTTTTAAAAACGTCCAAGACTAAGATAGATGTTCATAGTGGCACACTTACCATGGAATTTGATGGTGAAATTATAAAGTTTAATATTTATGATGCCATGAAATATCCTGGTGAAGATAATCCTGTTTATTCTATTGATGTGATTGGTTCTTTAGCACAAGACGTTTTGAACTTGATGAAAAAAGTGGATTGAAAGTTGTCATTAGTAAGCAACTTGAGAAAGGGTATGAGGAGTTAGCCTTCAGTACTGATTTGCAGGACCCTGTTGCAGCATTGAATATTTATCCACAGGAACCTATTCCAGATTTGAAGCCTTTCCAAGAGGAGAATGTGGAAGAATTGGACATTGATAATCCTGATTGAAAAAGGAAGCATTGAATCGAGCCAACAACAGTAAACAAAGGCGCTGCTTGGGAGGCAACCCAAGGGTAGTTTGTCTTACTGGCTGACATTAAATGGATCCAGGTATTTTATTTTTTTTAGATATTAGTTAGTTTGATATTTTTATTGTTTCACAGAGTCGGCTTCAGTGCCTCCCAGAGTTCGGAGCCTTTGTATGGGGATGTAAATAGGGTCGGCCAATAAAAAAAATATATATATATATATATAATGAAAGAAAAATATAAAAAAAATGAAAAAAAAAAACAACAAAGTATATAAAAGCCTTTGTTTCCTATTATTTTGCTTTTTCTTGTTTTTTTGGGCTTCACTGAATAGTTGCAGATTTACAGCATTACTTTTCTTATCTCTCACAAGTGCTTCAGGTATGTCTTCCTACAGACTCTATTTCTCTTACTTCACTTGCTTTCATGTTTCTATTCATCTTTGCATCAATTTTCCAGTTTATTTTTACTCATTGAGGACAATGAAAAGTTTTAAGTGTGGGGGAGGGAATTTAGGTTGTGTTTTAATTTGTTTTTTGTTTTTTTTTTTAATAAAAAAATTGTGGTTTTAAATGTTTTCTGTGCATGGCATGAGCAAGGTGCAATTAAGCTTAAAAGATTTAGAACATGATTGAATAGGTACTCTTTCCACTTAGAGTTAATTGGTTTAGTTATTTTCCTTGAGCATGGTGTGACTGAATTACGTAGACAAAAGCTGGTGAGATTTTGAGCATTTAGACTGACACATCCATAATCAGTCTCATTTTCATTTTTTTTTTCATGAGAAATATTCTTCCATGGATTTGTTTCTCTAGAACTTGCCTTGATTCTCTTCGAGGTCACATTGACGCATGCATGCATGAACATGATTAAGGCCTTCTTTGATTTAGCTACATAAGCCAAATAGCCTACCTTGTATTTAAATTTTCCATTTGTTAAACCCTTTTGAGCCTTATTAACCTTGTTTATTGTGAACCCATGTTACAAGCTTTAAACCCGAAAAATAATGTCTTTACCCAAACCTTAGGACTAGTGGAGCATTGTTCAACGTTATGATAAGTATGGGTATGCAAGAAATAAGTGTGGGGGTGTCTAAATTTATGGTATGGCTATGACTGGTGAAATGAAACATGTTTTCGTTCTCAATATGTGAGTTCCATTGTGATATAATTTTGGTGCAAAAATTTTTTTTTAAAAAAAAGAAGGAAAAAAATAAAACAAAAACAAAAGACAATAAAAAAGAAAGAAACAAAAGACAAGGAAGAAAGGAAGTGATGGAGGAAATTGCTTTTAAACTATCCATGTTCATAATTCCTCCTAAAAATTCCAAGAAAGGGTTACGTTTATACATGATATATATGAAGATGGAAGCTATTAAATGAAGTGATTGGTTTTGACATGTTTTACATATTCGAACTTGAGTTGGTTTATTTTTGCTCCGCTAGTTTTGATGGCTTTTGAGCTACATTCCCAAATATTTCTCACATTTGTCCTTAAGCCCCGTTACAACCCTTGAAAAGTCCTTATGATTTGTGTTATGCATGTGATCTTAGTGGTGGAGAATGAGAAGATATGCAAGCCTATGGTAGATCATTTTCATTGGAATGAATTTGAGCGAAACACATACCCTTCAAACACATGAGAGTCGAGCGTTTATCTCTATGAGGGTCTACGTATTCCGTTACTCCATCTTCGAGTGGGAATGCTTACTAAGGAATTATAAGTTGGTTAAGAATGTTTGTTCATGAGGTGTTATGAGTTTTGAAGAGCTTGGTTGTTCTTTGTTGATAGCATTGCAACTTTGGTCTTTTTAAAAATTTGAGTTTTGCCCGAGGACGAGCAAAGGTCAAGTGTGGGGGAATTTGATAAGAATGCAAAATGTCATATTTCTCTCCATTAAAGTTTAATATTTTACACCTATTTAATGCCTAAATACACTCATTATCTTTATATTTTGATTTAGGATGCAAATGGAGTAGTTAAGTGCAAAACAAAGCTAAATCGCGCAATTCTGGACAGCTCTGACACTGTTACGTTTTTTGGGAATAACTATCCCATCCGAACTCCGATTGAGATGATTCAAGATGTTTTGGAAATCCAAGAAGAAGATCTACAACTTTCATGTTTTGAGTTTTGAGAAATAAAGGCTGAATCAGAGCCGAAATTGGACATGAAGTTGCTGCACCTGTGCTGTTTAGTGTTCTGGAATATTATTTATCTAGAAGCTTCTAGTTGATGGTGGAAGATGTGGTGCACGAAAATTCCAACTATTTTAGCTATCCTAATTGTATTAGGACTTTTTCTAGTTGTTTTAGGCTTTGCTAGTCATATTAGGAGTTTACTTCACCTTTAATATTTTCTTATTCTATTTAGATTAGGATTCCATTATCTTATGGGATCTAGTAGGCTTCACAAACTATAAAAAAATGGAGAAATCATAAGATTTCGACGACCTCTTTTTCTCTCCGTTTTTTCTCCTTCAAGATTTCTTCATGGCTCTGCGTGGCTAAACTTTTATTCTTGGTTGAAGGAAATTGAAGCCTCGGAATCATAAGAACTGTGAGATCTAATTAGTTTTTACTGTTCAATTTATGCTTTAAGTATTGAATGTTCTTCTGTTTTATTTATATGATTCTTTCGTTTAATTGCTAGGGTGGCCAACTAGTTTATTAGTCGTTATAATCTATTGCTAAGTTAGATATCAAATCCGTAATTGTTTGATCCCTCTACTTTGCGAAGCAACTAAGATTTAATAATTTGCTGCGTCAGAGATTATTAGATTTTAGGAAGAACGTTCAACTAAATTAAATGCAATCGCGTGTGTTTGTGTTGTTTAGCTTCATCGATCTCTCTAATTCTTAAGGCTGCTACTAGATTAAACCTTTAGCGCGTGTCTGAGGTTGTTTAGTGGTTAGGGTTAATTAGGTCGCGTGTATTCTAATTAACTACGACTAAGGAGAGATAGGAAACTAATTCCAACAGTGAATATTTAAAGTTTGAATTGATACATACTTGCATCAATGATCAGTTACAAGATTCCGATGGTGGATGTTGACTTAGACCAAGGTTCGTCTTCTTAATTAAATTCAATATTTTTTAAATTCAATAATTTTTCTTAAGTTTCCTTTATATACTCAACCCCCCCCCCCCAACCTTGTTTACGTAACACAAATTAGGCTAGATACTCTCTGTGGGAACGATCCTTACTCACACTACTACATATATTTTTCGGAGTACAGGTTTTATTTACTAAATCAATGATGGCGCATCACACGAATAGCTGCAATAGATATAGAAAGCTAATGAAACATGCAGAAACTTAAATAAATAACGCAAACATCATGTATTATAGGATTTTATTATTATTGTTGAACGGATGATATTGCTTAAACTGTAATATATATATCGAAGGCTAATGTCATAAACGAGAATTGATTTCGCAATCTCTCGCACTCAAAGAGTATACTATTAATTAATGGTGAATAGAAGAAGTGCAACATACCTGTTATAGCGAGGAACTGATATTCTAACGATTTTGAAGTGCAAGGGACTTGATCTTACAACCATCAAGCCAACTCATACAGTTCGATAATGAGTTTTCGGGTTCGGCATTGCTTTCCATTGATTTGTACTTGGCTTGCATACATACTATCTTACATGTCGATCTTTTCTTCGTGCACAACATAAAATTCCTTGATTTGATGAAGCCAAAATTCGCATATCTTTTGGAAACCTCTCCATATAAGGCTGAGGAGAAGAACCCTGCTGGTTTGTGTGATTAATTGAAACAAACTTGGATACATAATTGTTTGCCACCATGTCTTGAATATAATAGCCCGAAAGATTTTTTGTTGTTTGGCAATATGTGGGCATGAAATTTGATTCATGTATGAGCTTCTTCCAATCTTTGCGTACAGCTTTACATGTATCTAAGGTTTCTATTGACACATGGGTTAAAATTTCAGATACCATATCAGAACAAAGATCAGGAGAAGAAGCCATTGATGCCATGGTGTTATGTTCAGCTAGGTAAAGGACAAAGAAATTCAACCTGAACTGAATAAGTAGAATATTTGTAGTAGGGGAAGTCGACAAATTCAAATCAAATTAGACTAAACGAAACTAAGTTTTATCAAACTAGGTAGGTTGGGAAAAAGTCAAAAAATAAGGAGAATATTTGTAGTAGGAGTATGTGATTTAGGTTTAGAAGATGAGGCTTTATATAGTGAGAAGTGTTGCTAAATCTTGAAGCAAAAGTAATAGACTAAATGTAACACCCCGATCCCTCTCGAGGCCGGGAGTTCTATCAATCAATCTAATCACAACCCAATTCCAAACCCGGGCAAAAATTTTAAGGAAAGACGGACGGAGTCTCCCCTGTTTCTAGGCAAAATGTAAAACCTGTAATAGCATATAAGTGGACCAATACCATGTCCAAACATACAAACACCTCAAGGCCATCCGAGCCTCGGTTCTCAACAAGCGAACACAACCAAATATACATTTCCAATTTAAAAGCTAACCTATCTCTTTTCATCTTTGACAAGAACATTCATGCTAGGCAATTAAACTACACTAACCCATTACATAAAATAGACTATCATACTATTCTAACTCTTTTCCCTTGGGCATTACAAACATACATTAAAGTTAAACTATTCTATTTGAATACATAAACTAGCTTTTCATTCTACCTCAATTACCTATTTGAATTTAAATTACATTCCTTTTAACAATAAATACATACAACACATGAACATACATCTTTGCATCTTTGACAACTCAAGCCACATAGCACGCAAGATAACTCTTCAAGCACGAACTTTTACGAAATCACGAACTTTCCAACTAACATGGCATTTCCTGAAATGTGGTGGTGAGGAGTGAGTATACACAACACGTATTCTCAGTGAGGGCAATACAGATATCGAGGTAGAGAGAAAGAAGTTCGTGCAATGCAAATAGGTACAGCTAAGCAATATAATTGACAAGCAAGCATTCAATATAAACAATCAATATAATAACCAATTAATAAAAGCATTAACACAACCATTCAAAGCTATACCACACTCTAAAGGCTATGGTTCACTCGAGCGAGAAATGTACCGATCACGATTTCGATGACTTTAACGATAACGCGCCGGCTCACCCACCTTATAACTTCCGTTAGAGTACTCCGGACATACTCTGTCAATTCTACGACCCAAAACTCCCTGAGCGGCAACCTAAGCGAGAAAGGGAATAGGACACGGAGCTAGAGCAACCAACACTGGCAACCCGAGGCTACCCAGAGAGGCCCATCACTCACGCGCCTGACACTTATGCAATGCAATACAAGCTATTTAACGATAATCGAGCAAGGCACTGAAGTGCAAGTCAGTAACAACATGCAATACAATAAGCACACAATAAGCAATTACAATCAATTAAGTAACAAGAATAACACTAGCAAGCATTATCAACAATTGATATACAAATTCAATCATAATCAACTTTAACAAGCATAACAAGCATTATTAAGCATTCTATAGGCATTATACTATGAAAACACACAAAATCACAAAATGACCCCAACTTTCAAAACGCTACTACTTTCAAACGAGCCACGAGTTTTGAAAATCGACTTCACCAATCCTCCTAGGTCACCATAAGGCACGTCTAAAGACCCCGAAACCCTACTTAACCCTAGAATTCACGCAAAGTCCCAATTTCTCCCTTTGCTCGTTTGAACTATCGCTACCCTAACCAAACACCCAACCAACGCCATAATCACACCAAAAGTGCTTCCATGGCCTCTCGAGACAATGCCATCACGCAAATCGAGGAAACGCTAATCTTGACCTAAACGACCCCAACTTTCACCAATGCATTTTTCTCCATTTTTCCATTACGCAACCCAAACAAACCATGCATTTAGGCATTCTAACATATCTAGCATCTTTTCACATCAACAGAACGCATAACGGAGCAACTTCATTGAAACGGGGGTTTACT
The DNA here is from genome assembly GCA_037974665.1 of Ehretia macrophylla. NCBI lineage: Eukaryota > Viridiplantae > Streptophyta > Magnoliopsida > Boraginales > Ehretiaceae > Ehretia > Ehretia macrophylla. The sequence goes on from CM075779.1 coordinate 10,402,896, forward strand.
ATTCATAATTTACTATTCATTTACCAATTTAAATTACAATTTCAATATTCAACCACAGAAAATGCTGAAAAACTATAAATACATGTTCTATAATCAACAAGGAACATTCTTTAAGCAACAAAACGGTTAAAATAACAATCTATGCATAATTTTCAAAAATTAAAGTTTAGACATAAATTTTTTAAATGCACAAATAACGATGAAACTCTCATCTTAGCCACTTCTAGACGCTAGAAAAATAACGTTGAATGGCCCGGAAATGATCCTAAGCAAGCTCAAGTGAAGATTTGTTGATTTGTTTTGAAATTTTTTTCTTTCTTTTTCTCTTTCTTTTCCTCATAGCTTCAAGCCTTTCTTCTCTTTGTTTTTTCGTTTGTATTTTGCTTATTTAGGAAAAGATGACAAGAAGTCAAAAGTCAAAGATTCGGTCAACCCGCTAAACCAAAACAGTTATGCGCGACCTTGCGAAAACGGCCATAACTTCTTCTAGAAAACTTCAATTCACGAACGGTTTGAAGCCTCAGAAACTAGACTCATAGAGCTTTCCAACCATATATAATTTGCTACCTAACTCTTCCCCAATTGGTTCAGACTTAATTCCAAAGTTGACCCAAATTTTGACTAACTTAACATTGCATTTTTTTTATTTCTAATCCCATGTTGCCCTTTATTAAACATTTCAAAAATTCCCACCTTGTCCTAGTTGGTCATTGTAGATGAAGAGTCAACTAGTTTGGTCAAAGAAGGTGAAAGGTCAATAAAATGCAATTTAAATGAACTTTAAATGCTATTAAATACATGCCAAGTTCGGGGTATCACATCCTTCCCCCCTTAAAACAATTGCGTCCTCGTAATTCTTCTTCCAATAGAACTATGCATCCACTGAAATCTAACTCTGACTAATCTTCTTCAGTTGCTGAGCAAGTATCTTAATCAAGATAACCAATAGGGAAGTTTAAGAAGAAATTCCAAGTAGTAATGCCGAATAAAGGCTCAAATGTAGATACCGCACAAGAATCCCGTTGACACGAATACCGAAGAAGAATAAAATTCCAACCAAGAGCGCCGAGATAATACCAATAAAGACTAAAGCAAAGATATTGTAGATAAAATCACATCACATATTAATGATAAGAAGAATACTGAATGAATACCCCATACACGAATCTCTAGTAGAAGTTCAACTATTTCTGCCCGAGAATTCCCAAACAAGAAGCCAAATAAAGGCTCAAACAAAGGTTCCATCTAGAGGTCCAAAGAAGTACCCTGCTGGTCATGAATTTCATAGAAGAATTCCCTATTAAGAGTGCTGGAGAAAATACTAAGAAACCCAATCAAATATACTTCAAAAGTTCCAAAGAAGCCTTCCAAACAATAACCTCATAGGACAACCAATTAGATTCTGAGTATCGCTATCAAATGCTGAGAAGAAGGTCTAAGGAAATAGCAGAGAAAATATAATGTGCCCAATAAGACAATCAAGTTGAATAACAAATATAGTTTCCCAGATAGACGAAAACCCTAAGGAAAACTTCATACAACCTTGCCAATAAGGAAAATACCAATAGAATGCCCAATAAGAATCCCAAAGAGTACCGCAAGTAGTACTATACAATAAGTATGATAGAAATTCCAAATACCAAACCTACTGAGGAACACTAAAGAAAATTCCCGAAACAATGCTCCAGTGAGAAAATACCAAGGATTGCCCAATAGGTAAGTACCAAATAAATGACCACCAAGAATTCTATAGAATACCATTGAAGGATTTCCAATAAGGAATGCCAGTAACACACCAATAAAGACCGAGACTCACATGCCATAGATAATACCATACAGTAAGTCCGATTGAGATCTAAATAGCCAAGTCCACCGAGAAGTGCCAACAGAAGTTTCCAAAGAATACCCAGTAAGAAACCAAAGAATGCTCCAAAGAACAACCAAATAGAACCCCAAAAGAAACCTACTATTTCACAACTGTTAATCACAGAGGAGGACCCTAGAGATTCGCCAATAACCGAGCTCCAAAGGCAAACACCAACTCCCAAATCAAGGCTAGTTAAATGCCATTCATTTCCTGCCAATCCATACACTTTGAAAGGCCAGCTGTGAACCACTTTCTTCAGGGGAGAAAGAGGACTTACTTACCATTTCCACGGGACATGTATGAATGCCAAGATATCACATTTATACACATGCCTTAAACTATTATGCAAGCAAGTTTACAAAACAGTTTATTCAACAAAGTCACTCAAGCACGACAATCAAGTCAAGCACAACATAATCAATTCAAATCACGGCATAACCAATTCAAGACATTTCAATACACATATTACAAGCAATACTTCAAGCAAATAACAATTCACGAGGTCGATTCAATTCACGATGTCAATTCAATAGGTCAATTCAATGCACAACTAGACACTTCACTTCACTTAGTACACAATTAACACATAACACATAACTATATCACATAGGAGCACACATTCAGATCAAGACACACAATCTCACATACAAGCATACACTTTCAAAACACACTTAACAAGCACACATTCAAGGATCACTACCCACCAGACCGAGGACCCCGTCCCGGCTTATGAGCTAGACAAGCTCTGATACCACCTGTAACACCCCGATCCCTCTCGAGACCGGGAGTTCTATCAATCAATCTAATCACAACCCAATTCCAAACCCTAGCAAAAATTTTAGGGAAAGACGGACGGAGTCTCCCCTGTTTCTAGGCAAAATGTAAAACCTGTAATAGCATATAAGTGGACTAATACCATGTCCAAACATACAAACACCTCAAGGCCATCCGAGCCTCGGTTCTCAACAAGCAAACACAACCAAATATACATTTCCAATTTAAAAGCTAACCTATCTTTTTTCATCTTTGACAAGAACATTCATGCTAGGAAATTAAACTACACTAACCCATTACATAAAATAGACTATCATACCATTCTAACTCTTTTCCCTTGGGCATTACAAACATACATTAAAGTTAAACTATTCTATCTGAATACATAAACTAGCTTTTCATTCTACCTCAATTACCTATTTGAATTTAAATTACATTCCTTTTAACAATAAATACATACAACACATGAACATACATCTTTGCATATTTGACAACTCAAGCCTCATAGCACGCAAGATAACTCTTCAAGCACGAACTTTCACAAAATCACGAACTTTCCAGCTAACATGGCATTTCCTGAAATGTGGTGATGAGGAGTGAGTATACACAACACGTATACTCAGTGAGGGCGAGACAGATATCGAGGTGGAGAGAAAGAAGTTCGTGCAATGCAAATAGGTACAACTAAGCAATATAATTGACAAGCAAGCATTCAATATAAACAATCAATACAATAACCAATTAATAAAAGCATTAACACAACCATTCAAAGCTATACCACACTCTGAAGGCTATGGTTCACTCGAGCGAGAAATGTACCGATCACGATTTCGATGACTTTAACGATGACGCGCCAGCTCACCGACCTTATAACTTCCGTTAGAGTACTCCGGACATACTCTGTCAATTCTATGACCTAAAACTCCCTGGGCGGCAACCTAAGCGAGAAAGGGAATAGGACACGGAGCTAGAGCAACCAACACTGGCAACCCGAGGCTACCCAGAGAGGCCCATCACTCACGCGCCTGACACTTATGCAATGCAATACAAGCTATTTAACGATAATCGAGCAAGGCACTGAAGTGCAAGTCAGTAACAACATGCAATACAATAAGCACACAATAAACAATTACAATCAATTAAGTAACAAGAATAACACTAGCAAGTATTATCAACAATTGATATACAAATTCAATCATAATCAACTTTAACAAGCATTATTAAGCATTCTATAGGCATTATACTATGAAAACACACAAAATCACAAAATGATCCCAACTTTCAAAACGCTACTACTTTCAAACGGGCCACGAGTTTTGAAAACCGACTTCACTAATCCTCCTAGGTCACCACAAGGCACGTCTAAAGACCCCGAAACCCTACTTAACCCTATAATTCACGCAAAGCCCCGATTTCCCCTTTGCTCGTTTGAACTACCGCTACCCTAACCAAACACCCAACCAACGCCATAATCACACCAAAAGTGCTTTCATGGCCTCCCGAGACAATGCCATCACGCAAATCGAAGAAACGCTAATCTCGACCTAAACGACCCCAACTTTCACCAATACATTTTTCTCCGTTTTTCCATTACGCAACCCAAACAAACCATGCATTTAGGCATTCTAACATATCTAGCATCTTTTCACATCAACAGAACGCATAACGGAGCAACTTCATCGAAATGGGGGTTTACTATTCATAATTTACTATTCATTTACCAATTTAAATTGCAATTTCAATATTCAACCACAGAAAATACTAAAAAACTATAAATACATGTTCTACAATCAACAAGGAACATTCTTTAAGCAACAAAACGGTTAAAATAACAATCTACGCATAATTTTTAAAAATTAAAGTTTAGACATAAATTTTTCAAATGCGCAAATAACGATGAAACCCTCATCTTAGCCACTTCTAGACGCTAGAAAGACAACGTTGAATGGCCCCGAAATGATCCTAAGCAAGCTCAAGTGAAGATTTTGTTGATTTGTTTTGAAATTTTTTTCTTTCTTTTTCTCTTTCTTTGCCTCATGGCTTCAAGCCTTTCTTCTCTTTGTTTTTTCGTTTGTATTTTGCTTATTTAGGAAAAGATGACAAGAAGTCAAAGGTCAAAGATTCAGTCAACCAGCTAAACCAAAACAGCTATGCGCGACCTTGCGAAAACGGCCATAACTTCTTCTAGAAAACTCCAATTCACGAACGGTTTGAAGCCTCAGAAACTAGAATCATAGAGCTTTCCAACCATATATAATTTGCTACCTAACTCTTTCTCAATTGGTTCAGACTTAATTCCAAAGTTGACCCAAAATTTGACTAACTTAACATTGCATTTTTTTTTTATTTCTAATACCAAGTTGCCCTTTATTAAACATTTCAAAAATTTCCACCTTGTCCTAGTTGGTCATTGTAGATGAAAAGTCAATTAGTTTGGTCAAAGAAGGTAAAAGGTCAATAAAATACAATTTAAATGAACTTTAAATGCTATTAAATAATGTCAGGTTCGGGGTATCACACTAAGTAATTAGTAGTCTTTGGAAATTTCCATGTTTAATAGACAATAAATACAATTCGAGGGCAGGCTACCCAAAAGGAAAAAAAAAAAAAACTACCTTACATGGAAATATGAATTCGAATTTATTTAGTAAGAATTTGAATTTATTTATTTAATATTATATCCCTCATATATATGGAAAACAAAAATCTATTATATAAGGACTTATGAAGGAGGACGGGTTGAAAATATAGGAAAAGTATTGGAATGTGACTCTGTGAGAGGAATAGGCCCTAAAAATATAGAAAGAATTTGAAATGGAAACGTGACGTGGCCGCGTAAAGCATGTGGAGTAAACTATTACCATATCCACATCTAAAAGTAAAAGGTCCAACAAATTACAAATAATAATCTTCGATGATAGCACTAAAGGAGTACGACCAAAAATAAGATAAAATGAGTAAATTGAAAGGTTTTCGTGTTTTCTTTAATATTGTAAAAAAAAAAATCATTGAAAATTGTGAAAATATTTTTCAATACAATTATATATATATATATGTATATATATATGTATAACGTACGTAAACACACACACACATACATACACACACATATATATATATATATATCATAGTTTTTGTAATAGTACGATTTGGTTCAATTCAGGCAAAAAACGATTTGAATCAGTTAGTGAATCGTTAATTACGGTGAATCGGTAAGCGAATCGGAGTGAATCGTGCGATTCACGGTTCGAGTCAAACAAAAAAAAAATCCAAAAAGTCCAAAAAAAAAGAGAACTCACTTCAATTTTATTCAAACAATATAGAATTAACCCATTATTAAAAAACATGAACAAACAAAATAAAAAGAAAAACCCATTTAGATTTAACATCAATTTTTAATTATTATAAATCAAAACATTCAAAGCTCAAAAATTAAAATCCTTATAAAAAAAAAAAGAGAACGCTAATTATCTTCATCGCGACTGTAAGTGAGCTACTGTTAAACTCGATCAAAATTAGATTTTAAGTGAGCTGCTGCCAAACTTTGCTTTTTATAGTCTTGGTCTTTGTTTACTTTTTGTACTAATATTTTTTTATGTCTTTATTGAGTGTCTTTATTGAATGTTTTTATTGCTTTTTTTTGTTATGGTCTTGGCAGCAGCAACTTGGCATTATTAACATATTATTATCTTTACAAATAAGTTTAAATTAATTTTCTTATAAACTAAGCTACTAAAGGCTAAATAATAAATATCATCTTCTAATATCTAATTGTTTTGGTTGCTAGGAACAAGTGAACAACCTAAAAGAGTAAAAAAATATATATCAGATAAATAATTTTAATTCAAAACTGCTAATGGAAACATAATATATCAATTATCATCTAGTTTTAAATTTGTGACCGAATCGATACGTTTCATGATTCGATACAATTCACGATTCACAAACTATGATATATGTGTGTGTGTGTGTGTGTGTACACATGTATTTATGCGTGTGATAATGGGGAGGGAGGGAGGGGGTGTGGTGGGGAAGGGGGTGGGTGGGTATGACAGAGTAGGGGTAGGGTGGAGTGTGAAGTGAAGAAAATGTTTTCATTACCTAATATTACATTGTAAAACATTCTATACTCCTTACAATTACAGTAGTTTTTTTTTACATTGAACGAAAATATTTTTCAATTGTTTGATCTAAAACCTAATTTTTTATATTTTTCAAGGAATCAAGACGACGGTGTCAAAACCAGTCAAAATTAACTCTACTATAGAAAGTCCAAGAGTCAGATTTAAAAAAATGTGATTCTACATGTGTCATTAATATTTCTAAACTAGTATGAGAAAGAAATTGAGTGTGCGTATATATATATATATATATATATATACACTAAACAAACTAATTAAGGGTAATGAAATAAATATTTCAATAAAACTGCTATTATAATTAAAAGAATACCACAACTTAATTCAATTGAAGAAAATTAAAGTGGAGCTCCTCTTCTTGAAAATAAATTAAGACTTGAAAGTTGAATTAGCCTTGAAACTTTGAACAATTGAGAGTTAAGAGTCTTGTTAACTTCGAACAATTGAAATTTAAATCTTGTAAAATACTCAGCACTTAAAAATATATAGAGAATTGAGATAAAGAAGATTGATTTAGTGTGAGAATAATGAAAAATCATTAGAGTATTTATAGGAATTATTGAGGAACTAAAATATAAATAAAAAATTCAAATCTTTTTAAGTTTTTAAACAAATAAATTAGCCGTTGGCAACATAGCCTTTGCCAACTGCTACTTACTAATTAAAGTTTTGCAGCATAACCATTGTCAACTTTTTTTTTTCTTTTTTCGGTCTAAAACTTTGGTTTATATCTTCTTCTTTTTTTTGGAATTATATTTGCAATTTGCAATATTATAGAAAATATTTAATGACAAGTCATCTAATATCAACTTAAAAAATAAATTTGCTATTTGTTATTATTAGTTTGTCTTAAAAGAAAAAGTTAGTTACCACGACTTGCTATTTTTTTTTTTTTTTCTAAAAAAAGTTACTAATTACTACAACTTACATTGCATAATACATTTCAATTTTTTTAATAAGTGGGCTCAAATTATGCTTAATTTATGTTGGGCTCGATATGGGCCTGAGTTAGGCCTGTGCTAGGCTCGAGCTGGGTTTCAAGTTGGATTGGGCTGAGTTGGTCTTGTGTCGAAATGGGCCAGAGCTTAAATGGGTTGGGTTTACATGACCTAACTCAGTCCACCTATATGTGGTAAGCTGGGCTAAGTTGAGTCGACTTTCAACTAAGTTGGGCTGGGCCCAAATTTTTTGTGACTTAGCCCAACCCAAATGCCACCTTTATTCATTGGTTCAGAAAAATATTCAAAAAATTTATGTACTTTTTTTTACAAAAAATAAATGTTTATGTATTCTTAGTTAAAAAGATTAATTAGCCTTCATTGAAAAAAAAAATATTACATTTTAACCTCCACTGAAAAGAAGTTATGGATCGACCCCTTGACCAAGATACTGGCAGGAATAAAAAAACCTAAAAGCCAAATCTTTTAGACTAGAAAAGAATTTTACATGGGAAATTATTAAATTTTAGTAATAAGTGGAGGCATATTTGTTCGTGCATACATATGCTAAAGTTCTAAGCTGTACACGAAGAACAAATAGGGTTAATGCAAATTCCAAGATAGAGTGCAGAAACTGTAATGTATGTCATGCATACACTACTACTAAATTAATGATGGCGCATCACACACATAGCTGCAATAGATATTGAAAGCTCAAGAAACATGCAGAAACTGAAATAAATAACACAAACATAGTAATTAATCATGTACTATAGGAATTTTTTTTTTTTTTTGGATTTAAGGGAAGTTAATTTAATTTGTACAATACATATCAAATGATATCACCAACAAAAGAAGTGCAAAATAATGAGGCACTGATATTCTAACGATTTTGAAGTGCAAGGGACTTGATCTTACAACCATCAAGCCAACTCATACAGTTCGATAACGAGTTTTCGGGTTCGGCATTGCTTTCCACTGATGTGTACTTGGCTTTTATACATAGTATCTTACATGTCGATCTTTTCTTCGTGCACAACATAAAATTCCTTGATTTGATGAAACCAAAATTCGCATGTCTTTTGGAAACCTCTCCACAGAAGGCTGAGGAGAAGAACCCTGCTGGTTTGTGTGATTAATCGAAACAAACTTGGATACATAATTGTTTGCCACCATGTCTTGAATATAATAGCCCGAAAGATTTTTTGTTGTTTGGCAATATGTGGGCATGAAATTTGATTCATGTATGAGCTTCTTCCAATCTTTGCGAACAGCTTTACATGTATCTAAGGTTTCTATTGACACATGGGTTAAAATTTCAGATACCATATAATAATAAATATCATCTTCTAATATCTAATTGCTTTGGTTGCTAGGAAACAAGTAAACAACCTAAAATAGTAAAAAAAAATATATCAGATAAATAATTTAAATTCAAAACTGCTAATGGAAACATAATATATCAATTATCATCTAGTTTTAAATTTGTGTTCGAATCGGTACGTTTCACGATTCGATACAATTCACAATTCAAAAAAATAATATTTCGATGCACGATTTGCGAACTATGATATATATATATATATATATATATATATATATATGTGTGTGTGTGTGTGTGTGTGTGTGTGTGTGTGTGTGTGTACACATGTATTTAAGCGTGTGATGAGGGGGAAGGAGGGAGGGATGTGGGGTTGTGGGGGAGGGGGGGTTGGGTATGACAGAGTAGGGGTAGGGTAGAGTGTGAAGTATAGAAAATGTTTTCATTGCCTAATATTGCACTGTAAAACATTTTATATACTCCTTACAATTACAGTAGTTTTTTTACATTGAACGAAAAAAAATTTCAATTGACATATTTTGCGGCGTCACCAAACACCAAAAGTTAAAGATATATTTTTTAGGAAAAGAATTTACGGCAAAAAATCAAAGCCTAAGGATGATGATGGGGGATGGAAATGTCCAAAATATTTCTACATTAAATTTTCCACCTCTGCTTAACATACTAAGTTTCAAACTTTTCCTCGAATTTTATTAATCGTTGCATTAAATTAAAGTCCTCGAACATGTTTTGACTGGAACAACTCCTCTTTTATGGTAGCTTCGTTTGTTCTAACCTGTAATTTCTAATTGTATTTATTGAAAAGAACAAACCAAAACTTATCAACGTTTCACAGAAAATTTGGGAAGCAAAACATGAAATAATTTATAAAAATAAGCAATATGTATCATAAGTGTACAGACTATATATAACCATGAACATATAATTAAATATCAGTTTAAATATTGTAAATCATCATTATGTGGACATCTAATCTACACAATATTGTTCTAAGTAATAATATTATACGACATGTAAATGTTTACATATAATAATCAAAGACAAATACACGATGGTATTAGTTGGTAGACCTTAAATCTATTATTTATATGCATTTTACACAATGTTATATATGTTGTTAAAGTCGTAAAATCTAAGATTACTATGTATTTTACACCATGCTAATGATCATCACGTGTTGTAAAATCAAATAGATTGTATAGACACTTTGTCGTGACTATTACCATTTTTTATCAGGGTAAAAATATTTATGACATGCCTTCAATAGCTTGAACCCTTTCTCAACTGTAGTGTCTTAATATATAGTTAACATGCAACCAAAATTGAATCGAATATTGTCTTAATTTTAGCTTTTACAGTCAATAATTATTCATTTCTGAGGAAAAAAAAAATTGTTTCCATGTTTTCCTAACATACAAATTTTAACTTTGTATGTTAGAAAAAAAAATTGTACTTTTGAAATTACACTTGTGTTTCACTACAAGAAAAATCAGTTTCGGCGAGGGAAGATTCCCCTCGCCGGGCCCTCACCGAGACCCTTTAGGCGAGGGCCGGCGAGGGGAATCTTCCCTCGCCGAAACCTTCGTCGGTGAATTGCAGTCCCTTGTCGAGCCCACGCTATTCGGCGACGACTCGGCGAGTGACCATTTCGGCGACGACTATGCGAGGACAATTAGCCCTCGCCGTTTTCGTCCCTCTCCGTGCCCTCGCCTTTTTCGTCCCTCGCCGTGCCCTCGCCTTTTTTGTCCCTCTCCGTGTCCTCGCCTTTTTTCGTCCCTCGCCGTGCCCTCGCCTTTTTCGTCCCTCGCCGTGCCCTCGCCTTTTTCGTCCCTCTCCGTGTCCTCGCCTTTTTTCGTCCCTCGCCGTGCCCTCGCCTTTTTCGTCCCTCGCCGTGCCCTCGCCTTTTTCGTCCCTCGTCGTGCCCTCGCCTTTTTTGTCCCTCGCCAGACTCTCGATTCTCGCACAAATGTAAATTTATATTTGTAACAATATCCATTGTAATAATAAGTTGTTTGACCTGTCAATTAAATATTTAATACTAAAAAAATAATGTCTAAGGCACATATTTATCGAATTAGCTAATAAATATCTAATAATATTGTTCAAAGTAAACTTAATAGTTATTACAGTCCGATTATAATAGAGTTTTATAATGTCATAACAGTAAAAAAGTTATAAATTCAACTCATTTTGACCATCATTCGCAGATGAAGACGAAGACGAAGACGCAGACGACAAACACTATTGTTGTGCAGGGCCAGGTAACCGTGAAGCAAGTAGTGCTAGTTGTGCTTGGGCAGCACGGAGCTGTGATGAATGTTCTTGTTGGAGTTTGTAGTATGCCTCGTTCTGCTTATCCTGCTTCTCTTCCAGATTGTGGTACGCCTCGTTATTCTTGTCCATCTTGTCTTGCAGCTTGCAGTACGCCTCGTTGCTTTGTTCTAGCTTGCTTTCCAAAGATGCTGTGGCTCGAGCAACTGCCTCCTGGAGATCTCTTTGCGTGATGTGGTTTCCGGTAGTAGGGTAACTATTTGATGTAGATGCCACAGAGACCTGTGATTCCACCCCGTATAAATGACCCTTGCGTGGTCTACCAACTACCTCCAAAAATAATGCATTACGATCAACAGGAGTTGGAGCTGAACCAGATTCAGATGCCTCGGTTTGTTGTGATGCTTGTTGAAGCAGTTCTATGTATCGAGCCTGTAACGCACAAATATCAACACGTAGAGACATGAATAATATAATATTGAAAATTTCGGATTCATACCAAAAATATAATGGCCAAACCATCAGAGAAACAAACAAAACAAGCAGTAGGGAAAACATATATTTAATTTCATAAAATGTCGCGGTCCGACAAGACCCCATGCTAAAAGGGTAAGTTTGGACCTGAATAACGGACAGAATCTACTCTGTATCGTGGACTAACTAATTACCTGCACTCAGAAGAAATAGCCACAACGCAATATACATTGCATTCACACTCAAACACAATGAAATATTAAACAAAATATTACATTCATGTATGCATTTCCATTATCTATTTCAATACTACCGCTATAATTCCGATTATCATATCAATCTAACATATCGGATTTAACTTTAACTTAGTAGCAAACAAGAATGTATGATTACTCAAGTTTTAACCATTCAACACTTGAACCTAAGTTCAATTGCCCCATTGCCATCATTACATTTCATATAATTAAGCTTGTAATCAACAACTAACAAATTTCCTTAAAATTTTCGGACCCCACAAACGGATAGAATCTCCTCTGTACTATGAAGTAACCAGTTACCTGTATTATCTGAAGATATAGCCACAACCCAAGATACAAGCATTGACAGTCAAATACAATGAATATTAAACAAGTTTCTAAGGCAATCAAACTGTTTCTACTAAACAAAATTGTATATTCATGCATGCTCTTTCATTTGCTATTGAAATACTATGTCTATAATTCTGATTATCATACAATTCTAATATATTTTACTAAACTTTCTCAGATATTAAATCGTTCAACCAACTTTAACTTAGTTTCAAACAATCATGCCAGATTATAGAAGTTTTTTCCATTCAACACACTAACCTAAGTTCAATCATGTACTTGGCATCATCACATTTCACATAATTATGGGTGTAATCAACAATTTAACAAATTTGTGAGCGAATACAAGTTCTTCATAATTTGTGTGGATAAAACATTTGTATAAACTCTATGTATATCAATCATCAACGTTCTAAAGATTAAATAAACTAGCTTACCACTGTCTGTTCAGCCCGTGCGTCTGTGTATGGTCCATCACCACCCTTCCGATGAGCTTTGTTGAAAACATCAACAAATGTCACTTCATCCCCGCGTTCTTCGGCCTACATAAAAAATTCACCAAAACAGATAGTTCGACATGTAATGAACAAGATAATATTGTTCATTATTCATCACTTATAGCAATACAGTCAGCTTTATTCTTACCATCCTCCTTGCCCATTCGTGTCCGGGGATACATCCCAAATGATGCGTAGATGGATTTTTCTTTCTATTATCAGAGTTTCTTTTGGATTTGTTCTGCCATGCTTGGCTACTCCACACCACTTTCATTCTATCCCATACATCCTGCGAGAGCCACGATGGCCTCTTATTTTGTTTACGCGTTTTGCTTAAGTTATCAGTTACGCGTGTTTGCCCAAAAAAGTTAAACCTCTCGGCAACGGTTGCTTCATCGCAGGGATACCACTTGTACATCCTCTATGAATCATATAATAAAAATATATGATGTACATATGATATATATCTCAAGTACATAATATGTTTATATAATATACAAATTGAATGCGTTTTTCAAACCTTAAAGTAATCAAAAAATTTATCATTCACATCGAGTGGAATCTCTCCCCAAGTTGTCCAAGGCTCTAAATAGGCTGCATGTAGTGATTTCCTAATATCTCTGGTTGCGTTATATGGATCCCATCTACAAATTATAAAAGAAACTGTTGTGTTATATGGTATGAAACTTAACTTTCACTATATAGATATATTGTTAATGAATAATTCTACTTACCCAGCACCTTTAACTTTAAGATGCTTGCGTGAATCAGTGGCCCATGTTGCAAATTCTTCCATAGATGAGAATTCATATGTTATCCAGTCTGGAATGCCATCAGCTCGATCTTCTGCAGCTCTCGATGACTCAGCCATCGGGTGACATTGTGTGTCACCATGTACAGGAGTGCCATCCCTCTCAACATGTAGATCATCAAAACCTTGAAGCAATCCGGATGAGGTAGTGGTTTGGGTATCCGTTACGTGAGGGTGATGTGGAATGTTTGGACTAGTATGACCAGTTACATGGTCAACGGGAGCTTCGGATGAACGTGAACGTTCACGAGGCATTACCTGCTGTGGAAGTGGAGTGTCTGCCACCCGCTGCTCCGTACCAATGGAGGCTGAACTGGAGTTATGCAATGTTACACCATGTTCACCTATGGAATAGCGAACACTCAGACTTTGACCATGTGTTTGTCAGCGACCATATGATGGCTGCCCTGTACCTGTAAACCATACAAACTTGTCAACTATGATACAGAACATAGAAATCGGAAGTATTTATTTTAATTGAGTAAAATTAATAATATTGTATACATTACTAACCTGTCGATGTGTTTGTCCCTTGCCCACGTTCTTTGCGCCTTCCTAAGAAATCCGTCAATTTAATTTTTTTGCCCTTGGGGTCATTATCGTTACCACCGCCCATCTAAAATTTAACACAACTTAGTTATAGTTCATTTAATATATTAGTTAAGTTCATATCTTACAAGCAAAATGAATGTCTATTAAAAATCTAATGTTACATCAGTTGCGATAACACAAAATATCATAAGTTATTCCAACTACTATCTATCTTTACCAAAGACTAATATTCAGCATCTTCATCACTATTTTCATCATCATCATCACCATTATCATCATCGTCGTCATCTTCAGTAGCATCTTCATACTCCTTTTCATCTTCAGTCTCATCTTCATATTCCTCTTCGTCTTCTTCATGTTCTTCATCCTCATTTTGTTCACTGATAAGCTGACCATGGATGTCATTTGGATCATCTTCCAATATTTCGTTGTTCTCACCCGAATCGCGACGGATTGTTGGCAAATTACTTTCATTCTGTTCTCTTACGGGCACATGCATCTCATCGGACTGGAAACTTGTTCTTTGTTCCACTACTCTTTCCTTTTCAGGCATGGCATAGATATTTATAGGGCGTACTTTAACTACTGCTTGCCAATTTTTACGGTTCCCCTTCGCCCCTGGATATCTACAATAATACACTTGCTGAGCTTGGGCAGCCAATACAAATGGTTCATATTTGGGATACTTTCTCTTCACATTCACTTCAACCAAACTAGACTTGTGATAGTATTTCACACCTCTATCATTTGTGGTATCGTACCAATCGCACTTAAAGAGAACTACCCTTGTATGTTGTAAAGTTGGATTATTATATTCAAGTTGAATAATGTTGTGCAACACACCATAGTAGCCAATATCTCCCGCCCTGCCATCGCTTATCCCTTTCACATATACTCACTATTATTTGTTTTCATCGATGTAGCATATTCATGTGTTACAAATCTGTATCCATTCACCATGTATCTTGACGAGGTCCTAACCAATCTATAAGGCCACATTGAAAGACAATGTGCACGATGATCTACATCATTCATGTGCTTAACCTACAAATATATATCACTCTTCTTTTAAGGTATGCATACCGTAAAGGATAAAATAAATTTATGTTATGAGACATGTACATACATATTCATATAACCATTTCGGGAATAAGTTGTCAACATGCAGTTGGAGTTCTCTCGGATTCAATGGGCCATATTGGTTGCGAATGTAATCCTCGAACATGCTGGAAAATAGTCAAATATTAGTCAATTTATCTTGTATATTTAAAGCCCAACACGTTAACATATTATTAAATTACCATAGCCTTACCTGACATAAGGTAGTACCTCTGTGCAATTCATCAATACATAGCGGTGTGCCAAATAGAAATCTTATTCCGCTATTGTCATCTCTTTCCATTTCCCGATTGAGCGGCCCGGATGAGTAAATAGAGCCAAACATCCATCGGGGTGTTCTACATCGTCATATTGGTCATTCCGACCAAGCCTTCTACTCTTAGTGGCCACGTGCTCTTCAAAATAATAAGAACAAAAAGTTGACGTTTCCAGTATGTGGTAGGCGTCACAAATAGATCCTTCCACATGTGCCTTATTCTTTACTTTCCTCTTTAACCCCTGCAAAAACCTCTCAAAGGGATACATCCACCGATATTGTACAGGGCCACAACAAATCGCTTCGTGGACCAAATGAACAGGCAAGTGCTCCATTGAATCAAAGAATGCAGGAGGTAACAGCTTCTCCAAGTTGCAAAGAGTCACAACAATGTCTTCTTGCATCCTTTCTAAATCCATACTTTGCAAACTTGTGCAACATATGTTAGTAAAGAACAAACTTAGTTGTGCAAAAGCCTCCCAAACTTGTTTAGGCATCAGCTCGCGTAATGCAATCACAAGCAATCTCTCCATGAAGACAATGACAGTCGTGGCTCTTCATGTGTGACATCTTTAATTGTTGCATGTCAACACATCTCGCTAAATTTGATGCATAGCCATCGGAAAATTTTAATTCTTGAACCCATTCAAGAAGTAGTTTTCTCTTTGCCACGGGGAGAGTATACACACCAATCACATTAACGTACTATCCATATAATTCGGGACGATCACAATACACCTCCATGTCTTTTCTCGCTCTTTCATTGTCTTTGCTCTTTCCTTTGACACCCATAACAGTGTTGAAAACATTGTCAAATACATTTTTTTCTATATGCATGACATCCAAATTGTGGCGTACAAGATGCGTCTTCCAGTAAGGTAAGTCCCAAAAAATACTTCTCTTTGTCCAGTTGTGCCACTCCCCAAACCCATTCAATTTCATTTTTTTCCTGTCATTCATCATTTCTTGGATCTTTGGCAAATTCATCACACTTTCCCATATTTGATCACCATCTAATATGGGCGGAGGCCCACAAGTCTCTCTTTTACCCCTTAAAAAAAATTTTGTGTCCCGTCGCATAGAACTATTACTCGGTAAGAATTTACGATGACAATCAAAGAATGAATTCTTCCTTCCTTCTTGCAACCGAAAAGCATCGGAGTTATTCATGCAATATGGACACGACAGTCTTCCATGTGTGCTCCAGCCAGACAACATACCATAAGCTGGGAAGTCATTTATGGTCCACATCAAAGCTGCCCTCAATTGGAAATTAGTCTTTGTTGAAACATCATAGCACGGTATACCCTCCAACCATAATTCTAGTAATTCAACAATGAGAGGCTCTAAATACACATCTATTGTCTTACCAGGATTTTTCGGACCGGGGATAAGCAATGTCAAGAACATGACAGGCTCTTTCATGCACATCCATGGTGGCAGATTGTAAGGTGTTAATATCACTGGCCAGCATGAATAAGGTTTTGCATTTGAACTGTAAGGTGTAAACCCATCTGAACACAAACCAAGTCGAACATTTCTAGCCTGATTAGCAAAATCTGGATGTAACCTATCAAAGTGTTTCCATGCTTCAGCATTCGAAGGGTGACCAATATAACCATCATCTGTTTGGTGTTTCTTGTGCCACTGCATGTGTTCAGCTGTAGCCCTCGACATGTACAATCTTTTTAACCTCGGTGTTAAAGGGAAATATCTTAATTGTTGGTAAGGTATAAGCTTACGCCCTCTTGTAACACCTGTTGTTGTCTTGAAACGTTGGTGGCCACAATGGGGACAATTTTCAAGTGAACTTATGTCCTTATAAAATAAAATACATCCATTTACACATACATCTATCTTCTGATAACCTAACCCCAATGGCTTCAGCATTTTCTTAAACCTGTATAAGTTCTCAGGTAGGTTATTTTCTAAAGGCATCAACTCCATAAACTCTGAGACCACACGATCAAATAGGTCGTTGCTCATATTATGTTCTGATTTCATATTTAGATAATGAGCCACAGCAGACAACTGGGTAAGATTTCTACAACCCGCAAACAATGGTTTTTCAGAGGCATTCAACAAATTAAAAAATTCTTGTGCTTCCATGTTTGGTACTTCTTTACTCACGTTCTGATCCCTTAACATATCTACTCCAGCAGCATCAAAGACCATTGTCTAATAGTTATTTCCATAATCTAAGTCGTGTAGCATGCTATTACCAACGTGTTGTTCAGTGACCCTTATGTTGTTCGACACATATTCCCCATGTGCAACCCATACATAGTAATTAGGCATGAAACCCTTACTATAAAGATGTTTTATCACAATGTCAGTGGTAAGATATCGCAAGTTTTCTCATTTGATGCATGGACATCTTATTTTTACACCGTCCATGTAATATGGTTGACTACTTGCGAATGTTATAAATTCATGCACACCTTCAACAAAGCCCTCATTGATGTATCCATCAATCCATCGATTATACATCCATTCACGTGATGATGCCATTCTGACTGACACATTGCAGCACAAATAGTAATTTAATATTAGAAACAATATTGTAAGACTAGAATTTTGCCCAACTTAGTTAGCTTTACTTACTTCTACAATACTTTAACTTATCATACTCTCATGTTAATACACAGTCATGTTAATTTGCTTCTTAACTTTGGCAAATTATTATTTTAGTCAACTTTACATACTTCTCACTAAAATTTTTGCATTAGAAAACTATTAGCTTACTTAAAATACTTTATTAACTTAACTTGCTTCTTGTCAACATGCTAACTTTTATGATACTATAACACAAGATTGAGTCATTTTTTTTGGTCATTAGATTGGGTCGTTGGCTCACGTGAATCTGTCTATTTTTATTAGAAATTTGTGAAAGTATGAGCGTGTAAAGAAAGTAAGGAATGGGAAAATCTCAAATTCATTTCACTTGAACAAAAGATCAAGGACGCGATGGCCACGTCAGATGCCCCAACTTTTAGCGGACCGGTAGGTCACGCTCCACGTGATGTCCCTATGTCCCCCCCAACCTCTCCTCTTGTAAATTACCTCATTTCCTCACCATCCAATTATGAATGTAAAAAGTTGAGTCTATGTGGAAAACATATAGTCTCAAATGCCTGTTGACTAGACATAATAAATATACAGATTCAATTATTTATATAGAGAGGTAAATTAATGTGCCAACTAGTTAACTAATTTCGGGCTTTATTAAGTATCCTTTGAGTTTTTTAAAATTATCGATCAATCTAGTCAATTGACTCAACTCATAAAATAAAATAAAAATAAAAAGAGTGAAATATCCCCTAAAATAATAATTGTATAACCATTTTCATATTGGATCCGTTCATTCCATGGGATTCAAATAAAATAAGGTGGACTTTGCCCAAGAAAATTCTTGATGCAATTTTTTCAAATCATCCAAAAGGTAGTGGCACATTATCAACTAGTAGCATGATATGGACCATATCTGAAGTCATAAATAAATTGTTGACATTTCACCCTTCTAAATTAAAGAAGGTATAACAAAATGAGTAATCAGTCGACGGTCCAGATTGATGGCCCATCAAGTTAAGCAACCAATACGTATGCTTTAAATGTTCAATTTACACAATTTATTAAACATGAATATAACAAAAAAAACCACAATATCATACATTTTATGAAACGAAATTATAAGGCCAAAATACTATATTGTTCAACATATTACTAATCAATAAAAACACTAACCTGAGCCTATGGAAAGTTTAAGCGTTGCAAGCTTGTATGGATGTCCCAAACCTAACGATCATCAAAACAAATACACCAAATTAAACTAATAATTCTTTAAAAAACGAATATTAAATTAAATTAATTTAATAACCTAAATATGAAAAACCCAAAATAAATTTTTGGATTTTTAAATATATGCCATTTTTTAATTTCGAAAATTGACAATAAATTATTATATATGAATTTTCTTTATAAATTCATCATTTTAAAAATCTGAAAATAAAAAAAAAATAGAAAAAAAATACTCAAATCTATAACACAAATACAAAATAATTAAAAACTACATATTACGAAAAATAAATAAATAACTAAATGCATATATATACATTAAAACATGTATAAAATGTAAAAGTACATAATGTATATACATTAATAGATATATATACATACATATAGATATAGGAAAGATATATGTAAATATCTTTAAAAAAAATAAAAAACAGAACTATTACCTGGACTGCGCGCGCGCGCGCACGGGGAGGGGGTGGTTACGGGGTAGGGGTTAGGGGGTAGGGGAGGGGAGGAGGGGGGGTGGAGAGCGCTGTCGTTGAAGTGGGGAAGGGGGTTATTTTTTTTTTGTGTTTTGGTTTCAAATCGAGGGCAGCAGCTGCTGCCCTCGATTTGAACCCAAATTCGGCGAGGGCCCAGCGGCGGTGGGCCCTCGCCGAAATAAGTAATATAAATTTTTTTTTTTCTGGGCAGCGGCCCAGCATGATACTGGGCCGCCACCCAGAAACCAATGGGGAGGCCCATTGGTTTAATTTCCTGTTTGTTTGTTTGTTTTTTTTTTTTTACCTATGGGCAGCGGCCCAGCATGATACTGGGCCGCTGCCCAGTAACCAATGGGGAGGCCCATAGGCGTTACCAATGGGCCTCGCCCATTGGATTTAATTTGGGTATCCTTTTTTTTATTTTTTTATTATTTTTTTATTTTTTTATTTTTATGGGCAGCGGCCCAGCATGATACTGGGCCGCCACCCAGAAACCAATGGGGAGGCCCATTGGTTTAATTTCCTTTTTTTTTTATTTTTTTTAACCTATGGGCAGCGGCCCAGCATGATACTGGGCCGCTGCCCAGTAACCAATGGGAAGGCCCATAGGCGTTACCAATGGGCCTCGCCCATTGGATTTAATATGGGACTCCTTTTTTTATTTTTTTATTTTTTTATTATTTTATTTTTTGTTTTTGTGTTTAGCTTATTGTTTAATTTTCATGATTCATTTGTTTTAATTTTTTTGCATCATAATTTTTGTATTAATTAAATATAAATTTGTTTCGTTTTTATAATACTAAATTTTTTTGTTTATTATCTTACCTTTTATTTTTCTATATTAATTTATTTTTAAATTTTTGCAACATAATTTGTATGTTTAATATGTTATTACTTTGTTTTTTTATTGTATTTATTTGTTTTCAATGCAACTTCAATAATTCTTTAATTAATGAATATATTAATAAATTCATCAAAAAATTTATTAGATATTATTTTTTTAAACCTTTTTTTGTTTATTAGCTCTAAAATTTTTTCTTGTTTATTTATTTTTCATTTTAATATTTTCTTGGAAATAATTTTATTAATAATGCATATAAATAATTTAGTTTTTTTAAACATTTTTGTGGTTATTATCTTAAAATTTTGAATTCTTTTAATTAATATGTATTTTCATATTTTCTTCAAAAAAATTATATTAATTAGCTATTACTTTGTTTTTTTCCACTTTTTTCTTTTTGTTTAATTTGCAATTTTTTGCCACTTTTTTTTTTCATATAATGTATTTATTTATAACGAAGATTAGGTGACATATATATATTTTTTTTGTGGCTTAGCTAATTTCTCTTCTTCTCACAGGAGGCCTATTTGTACATCCAATGGGCCTTGCCCATTGGATTATATATAAGAGACGGACCAACAGGTCCATTTCCTCTTTTTTTTTTTTGAATTTTTTTCATAATATCATCAAAATAATTATATTAATTAGCTAGTAGTTTGTTTTTTAAACTTTTTCTTTTTGTTTTGATAATTTTTTTTTTAGCATTTTTTTTCCATATTAATTATTTTTTTTAAGCGAAGGTTAACTTTACTTTCATTTTTTAGATGACCAATTTTGTCTCCAAAAACATGACACACCATAGGCTGTCTACAAAAAGAGTTTTTTTATTACTTCTTAAATTATTAAATATTAATAAACTGATTATTTTTATGAATTAGTTCTCATGTAAGATGAGATATATATATAATGTGAAAGATATACAAGTTAGGATAATTTTAATAATCCATAAATATTATGTAATTAATTATATAAACATAATAATTTAAATAGTTTTTAAAGTATTAAAAGTATTCAATTAAACAAATAATTAAATAATGTAATTGTACATAAATATAATATGTTCAAATTGTAAATATCAATGCCGCCAAGTCCCATCACCATGACTTTTTTGTTCACGAGAAATGAAATGTACGATGAGAATATATTATACGCGACAATCTCTCCATAAAATAGTCCAAACTTGCAAGGACACGTCTTCCAAGGGAGTTGGCTTTAGGAACTTCACCATCTCCAAAATACCAAGCACGCCCTGTCACCAATTATTTCACAGATAGAAGACCAATGGGTAGTGTCCATGTACCCACGAACCATAGGGCATAATATAATGAAATGACAGGGGCTTCTTTTGGCATAGGAATGGAGAAACACCTGTTTTGCATGCATTGTGTTAGCGTGCACAATGCATGTAGACAATGATTTCACATATTGACATATGTACATTTACGTCTCCAAGGAAAACAATTTTTTATTATTCTTTCTAATAATTAATGTGTTTCTTATAACAATTTTTTAAACTTTCATAAATGTCGTGAAGTCCCGTCAATAACATCAACTCCATCACGGGCTGTCATATGGACCATTGATTAATCTTGTCATGAGTACTATGAGAACATCTTATAGGCTACCACGGGGCAGAATGTGGTAAGAACTGATAGGGCCCCGTTGTGCAAAAGATATGGACACAACAACTTCTAAATCTCCAAACAATAAAAAACTCTATGTCCCCAATTATTTGACCTATCAAAGTCCAATGGTACACAAACACGTGTCAACGAACCATTCGTTGATATATTGACCCTTGTAAAAAATGAAGAGTTGTCTCCATACGCTCACCAAGCTATCAATCTTCTCATCTAATGACCTAGTTTCTATAAATAGCACTTGGCATTGCGTTTTCTCATAGTATCTCAAAGTAGTAATTGTAGATTTCATCTAAATTGTTTGAAGGATGAGTAAGGATCAACAACACCACTCAGCTAATCGTCCAGTGACTAAAGATGAAAAGATGGATACAATGCAAAAGTATCCAATTTACAGCGAATACGTTAAACCCCAACTTGATCTAAATGCTCCGCCAAAGTACGACGGATACATTTCTAATGCCCAAGTAGGCCAAAAAGTTCAAGCCGACATGCTGCGGATCTATTTACCAAACTTTTTTCCCTAATATCTATATCTTTTTATCATCTTAGAAGCATTAGCAATAGTAGAA
Organism: Ehretia macrophylla; assembly: GCA_037974665.1. Lineage (NCBI taxonomy): Eukaryota > Viridiplantae > Streptophyta > Magnoliopsida > Boraginales > Ehretiaceae > Ehretia > Ehretia macrophylla. The sequence continues at coordinate 10,425,853 of CM075779.1, forward strand.
ATTGTTACTAAATATAACAATGTTACTACGTTCTTCTGCCTGATGTGTAGTGTGCACTTGTTATGTATTAGTGATATTGCAGTACTATGTTAGGTATTAAGTAGGTGTGTTTATGTAAGCCCTCGAAAATAATTTGTAATCTTTATAGGGTTTTAGGTATTAAGTAGGTGTGTTTATGTAAGCCCTCGAAAATAATGTGTAATCTTTATAGGGGGTTAGGTATTAAGTCGTTGTGTTGCATTATAAAAAATGCACGCCATGTAATCCTTTAGTAATTCCCAAAAATGTAAAATTAAGTTAATGTTTGTAATGCATTAACTCTTATAAGAAAATGCTTTAATTATAATTTCGTGATGTCAATTTGAAAGAAATAATTATATATTTCTATTTTGCATGACGTTAAATATAAATTTTGTATATAGTTATGTATACACCAATCTAGGACATTTTAAAAAGGAAAAAAATTACTCACTAGTTGCATGTATAATTATTTAAAATAAATTTACTACATATTATTAAATTTAAATTCAATGCTTTTAAAACACTCATAAATTATTATATGAAATAATCATAATTGTTAAATGTAAACTTAGAACTAATTGTTTGTAGTAATTATAAATTACGACTATTTTCATGTAGCGTCAAAAAAGTTGGGGCCGAATCGGCGAGGGGAATGATTGTCAGTTGCCTAATTTTTTGAATTGACCTTTATTAAATTTTCTAATTTTATTTGTTCAATCTAAACATAAAAGTGAATCGACAAAGAACGTCTAATTTCCTCGCCAAGTCAGCGAGCGACAGCGAGATCCCTCGCCGATACATGGCCTTCCCTTGCCGAATCGGCGAGGGACAGCGAGTTCCCTCCCCTAATCGGCGAGGGACAAGGCCTTCCCTCGCCGATTCGGCGAGGGACGACACTCTCCCTCGCCGATTCGGCGAGGGACAAGGCCTTCCCTCGCTGATTTGGCGAGGGAACTCGCTGTCCCTCGCCGATTCGGCTAGGAAGAGTGTCGTCCCTCGCCGAATCGGCGAGGGGAGGCCTTGTCCCTCGCCGATTCGGCGAGGGACGGTCTCCCTCGCCGAGCCCTCGCCGAAAAGCGACGGCACAGCGACGCTCCGTCGCCGAAACCGTTTTTTCTTGTAGTGCTATAAATCATGAAGATATGGTAATTAATTTACTATACGTGCTCCAAATTAAACCTTGAATCTTAAACCTTTTTTTTTTTGTTTAATTCTAGGTTAGATAAATTTACAGTATTTTATTTAACTAGTAGAACTTTATGGAAGTAAATATATGTGTCACAAAAGAATAGATTATTTTACCATGTACATAAAAATTTGATATTAAATACAAAAATTAAATTTTTTATCATAAAAAGGGGTGAAAATGTGACATAAAGTATAAATATTCTTAGAAATTTGGAACAAAAATTAAGTAGAAAGTTTCATGTGCTTCGGGTTGAAGAAATTCTATTGAATGGCCTATGCAGTCAATATCAATTTTGTACTCAGATATCTCTCTGTATCGTAGACATACTTTAAAAAAAAAAAAAAAAAATTCAAAGTGGCCTGATATGATGTAACTCACAATAATCAATTTTGAAATCTCTTACACTTATAACAAAAAGCATACCGGTAAACCAAAGGCCTGGTGGTTCTTTGAACATACTTTCAGACTTGATCAACTCCACTTTTAAGGTAGCTTCATTTTTGTAGCCTACTTTTTTATTTTTTTTTTGCTCAAAGGAAAGTCGAGGCTGGGTTAAATGGGAATTATTCTGGGATATGTATTCATTTTACAATCATTTTCTAATTATCGAGTCATCAACGGAGGGGCCTATTGAAGTAATGACACAACAATTTGTTAATACAAAGTATAATTCGCCAGTCAATCTACACAATGATTTGTCTCACGGTACAAATGGACCACTTCATGAAAATGTTGATGGTGACGTAGCCTACTTTCTAACTGAATTTATTGTCTCTTAACATGGCAATTTCCAAAGATTACTAATCTATTACTTTGCCTTCAAGATTCAGCGACCCCTTCTCACTATATAAAGCCTCATCTTCCAAACCTGAGATTATACTCTCTGATCAATCCTGTGCTGCGGCTCCTTCTACATATATTCTATACTTATTTGCCAACTTCCTATTACTATACGAGATAAGACTTGGTTTGATTCGATTAGATTCGGTTGTGATCCTCACCTAGGTGAACATAATAGTATTTGCATCAATGGATGCTTCTTCAGATCTTTGTTCTGATATGATATTTGAAATTTTAACCCATGTGTCATTAGAAACCTTAGATACATGCAAAGAGTGGAATAAACTCATACATGAATCAAATTTCATGCCCACGTATTGCCAAACAACATAAAATCTATCGGGCTATTATATTCAAGACATGGTACAAAACAATTACGTATCGAAGTTCATTTCAATTAATCACACACACCAGAAGGGTCCTCCTCCACTGCCTTCTGTCGAGAGTTTTCCAAAAGATATGCAAATATTGGCTTCATCATATCAAGGCATTCTATGTTGTGCACGAAGAAAAGATCGACATGTAAGATATTATGTATGCAAGCCTAGTACAAATCAGTGGAAATCAATACCCAACCCGAAAACACGTTATCGAACCGTATCAGTTGGTTTGATGGTTGTAAGATCAAGTCCCTTACACTTCAAAATCCTTAGAATATCAGTTCCTCTTTATAACTGGTATGTTAAATTTAATACTTTTCGGGTTAAATTTTATTTTTATTATTTCAAAAGTAACGCACTTAATCCCTAAAGATTGTAAAAGTTTCAATTTAGTACCTAATGTTTACACTTATTTTTAACTTTATCCCCATTATTTCAAAAGTGATGCGCTTAGTCCGGTCCTTAAGTTTATAAAAAAATTTAGTTTAGTCCTTGCCATGAAATTTATTTCAAAAGTGATCCCTAATTAAAGTTTGCAAAAAATTTCAATTTAGTCTATGCCCGTAAAATTTCAGTTTGCAACATACACATAAAACTTTCGGGACTATATTAGAAAAGAGTGAAAATATTGGAGCTAAATTAAAACTATTTTGCAAACTTTAGAGACTAAACACTTCACTTTTAAAATAATAATGATGAAATTGAAAAAAAAATAGTATAAACACTAAGGGACTAAGACTGTCACTTTTAAAACATGGTAGGAATAAAATTGAAAAAACTCGAAGCCATTTGTAAAATCTGCTCTAAATTTTTTTTTGAGCTAAAAGATTTCGCTTTTAGGTTTTCTATTTTTACAAATATCTTAATCTAAACAAAATCTGAACTTCTTCTTGTGTATTAGGTCATGGGAGCACCAACACTTTCGGAATGAAATTTTTGATTCCACATTATGGGCTTGGAAGGAATCAAATGATGTGGTTCTGCCACACGGCGTAGTTTTTAATACTAACATAGCTGTCAACGTTAGTGGATCAATATTCTGGCTCACTAGTCAGGGGCGACGCGAAGGGAGCCATGGTGGGGGGCCTTAAAAAAATATATATATTTAATGTATATTTTTTTTAAAAAATAGATATGGCTCTTCTAATAAATATTAAAAAATTTGTTAATGTTCACAAGATATAAATTGGTTTGGTAGTTAGTTGCAAGTATATCCATGCCGCTTGTGCAGGTTTGATTCTCCACGGCTGCAACATGGTGTTTTTTTCGCTTAGCAGCCTAGTTGTAAGTTGGTAAAACATAAAAAAAAAAAAAAAAAAACAAGGAAAGGCCCTTTGCCAATTGCCGAGAAATTAAAAGTTGTGTTGCACTTTTTTTTTTTTTTAAACAAAATTATCATAATCTTTATTTTCTTTTAAAAATTTTCCTGTAAATCTCAACTTTATTACACCACATCTTTTTACAAATCTCAAGTTAAAAGGTATATATTGACTATTGTATCTTTTTTTAAACAAAACTATCATATTCTTTTTTAAAAAATAAAACTATGTATGTAAGTGATACTTGGATATGTGTGTATTAGTGTATATGTATGTATGCAGTATGCAGGCCTGGAAAAAAAAAAAAAAAAAGCCTATGACTGCTTTTAAACGTTCTTTAGAAGAATTTCTATGCTTCTATAACTTGTGTTTAGTATTGCATCAATCACTTTTGGTTTCTTATATTTATGTCTACCGGACGTTAGTTGAGACTTGAGAGATCTTGTGATATTAAGTTTTGGGTTTTTGCTAATTAAATTCAGCTTTTTAGGGGTTGCTATGTTGACAAAAAAATAATTAAAAATTAATTTTAACTTTTTTATTTTAATAACGGGAGAACCATTTTAAGTAGGATAATATTGAATTCACTACAAAATTATATGTCTATTAATACTATCCTATGCATCAAATGTAAATATATCATTGTGTTTGATTAATTTTTTTAGTTAATTTCTTATTTTTTATTTTTCAATAATAGCTAATTAAGAATATTTATTATGAATTAACAATGACCAAGTGAAATTTATTTAGTCTTGTTATGATACTGAGTTTATTTAATTATTTACCTGACTAGCTAGCGTAATCATGTTAAATATTGCTTTAACGCAAAACTGTACAAAAAATATTGTACAAATTATAAAATACCTTAAAGTAACACTAACTAAAAAATACTGTACAAAAAATATTGTACAGTCTTTTATACTAACGAAAAAATATTGTACAAAAAAACACAATACAAAAAAAAAAATTTGGCCCCCCAGCATTAATTTCCTGCTCTGCCCCTGTCACTAGTGATGATAATGTGTTGGCTTTTCATGTCGATGAAGAATGTTTCTCTACAATGCCATTGCCAGAGCCGATATGCAAAAACGAAGGACGTTACAAACATAAAGACTTGGTTTCAGTTGTATGGTTCAAGAGAGTGAGACAGAGCAATACTTGGAGCTTTGGGTTATGGAGAAGTACTGCAAAATTCATATATGGAAGAAGGAGAAGATATTGAACATGATCAATTCTTTTGGTGAAAATCAACACTCTTTGTCTCCTTTTGGTTTCTACATTAATGCAGATATTGCATTCATGAAAGCTTATCACCATGTGATGTTCTACAAATCACAAAACCACAGTTTTTATGTGATATATTGAGATCGATGAGATTATAAGTGCTTGTGACATTTTTCAATTTCGATCAGATTTTGAGTCAGTAATTAATTTGAGCAATAAAAGATGAATTTAATTTGGATACCTCTATGAAAAGGTGGTATTATAAAGATGATAAATCTTCAACACAGCTTAAAATTCTTCGTGAATAATTCATGGGTTTGTTTACTAACGCGCTCTAGTAAAAGGAAGAAAAAGGACTTGTCAAAGATAAGAAACAACACATAATTGTGTTCCGCGTTGAGCCACTAGCGATGGTTAGTAGGACATTCATACACAAAGGATTTATATAACTTATTTTTTATTTTATTTTTTTAAATTTAAATTCGGAGTATGTAGGGACACACCTTTACAATAGCGTGGTTCTGCCACTGCTTGGAGCAACGCAAACTTCCATGAAGACTGTTTCAAGAACACTTTGAAATAAATGAATTTCACAAAATTTTGCCGCATTTATTTACAAATCCAATTTTTATGTTTGGAAATAGCACTTTAAAAAATTAGAAATTCAATATTTACAAATCTTGGATTTCCTCGAGCCTTACCCAAATTCTTACTCAAGATGTGGAATTTACAAATCCATGTTTTTTAAATTAATTCCTATCTTTTGAGGACAAAATTACCCTCTAAATTTTTCTTGACATTTAAGTTTAACTTTGGTTCAAATACAAAGATAAAAAAAATAAAAAGTATTTCAAACCCTCCCCCTCACTCGTATTCTTTCAATAAAACACAAAATAAAAAATTAATTAATAAGTCAGGGTATCAACACTCAACAGTCCATGCTAATACTTATTGGATAGCTCAAAAATTCTTATTTATCATTCCTACATTTTACTAATTCCAATAGAATAAAAAAGGAGTATTTGAGTAAAATATAATTTTTAATTCCAATCCGACATGTATTACAAATTATACTTCCAAATAACAGAATTCATTTATAAATATAAATTCTCATGAAATTCATTTATAAATCAAATAAATTCAATTCCAAACACTATGTTAAGGAATTTGCTTACTTGTCTAGCATGCAGCCTAATTTACAGAAGAATGCATGTTATAATTTTGGGGATTGGGGAAGATTAGGATAAGATTACAACAAAGATACAGGGTTGCATTCAAAGAATCTCACCGATGAATTAGCCCTTCGTGCTTTCCTGTGCCTGCCTATCGTATTGCTTCGGCTTCGTCCTACAAATTATTACTTAAGTTTATAAGAAGAATTTAGGCTTAAATATCCTTCGAGAACTTAGGTGTAACTGCGTTATGGATAATTGTGTATAATTAGTATTCATATATGAATATTTTATTGATATTAAAATGTGAAAACTCATCATAATTCTTGAATTTTGGAGATTGTAAATTGCGCTTGTGATCAAAGTAAGTAAAAAAACCTTCTTCAACAAATAAACCCCAATTTTATAGAATAAGATCTTTCATATTAGAACATCTATTGCATCTCAAAAAAAATGGGGATTTTGTAAAGTTAATGTATGCATGTTTTAGCACGTTATAGTATTCTCCATGTGTCAAGAAAATTGATTTTATTTTTAGCATGAAACCATGATTTTACCTCCAAACAAATCTATTGCAGTCATCATGTTAGAATGCCTGACATGCTTCAAACCCTCAAAAAAAATGTATTTTTCCACAAAAAAAACACTTGCAGAGAAAATCGAATTTTGGTCATTTGTAGGAGAGACCAAGGTATCCAATGCACCAGTGGTCTAGTGGTAGAATAGTACCCTGCCACGGTACAGACCCGGGTTCGATTCCCACATTACTTTGGTAAGTATGCGTACAGTCCATATATATATAAATAAATAAATAAATAAGATGCGCAGTAAGCTTGGCACGGGCATGCCCGAAAAGAGCGCTCCAGCGCCCCGGGCCAATGCAGTAAGCCTGGCACCTGGCGCATCCAAACCATTGACCAAAGGCTGTGTCGGGCAGCCTCTCTGGACTACGCTGGGGTGGCCGGCCGAAAGCGGGAAAATATAAGACCACCAACCAGTAAGATCTATTGCAAGACAATCATACAAGTAAGAACCAAGTAGTCCTAAAAACATAGCCCTCAGCAGACAACATTGTCATGGTCATCGATGGGAAAAGAAGTAATCCAGCAAATAAGCAAAGTATCTACTTGACAACGTTTCATCTAACAATTCATATCTCACTGTTAAGTCGTTAACAATCATGTAAGCCAAAATCAATCTCTACACTGATATTAATTCATAATACACACACATGTAACTCGACATAATTACATAGAGATGACAAATTTGCAATATCAGATAACTCTCTATTGCAATGTCAAACAAAACCATACAATCAGAAATCTTCAAAGATGTTATAGGACGAAATGAGATGTTTCGCCTTCCGTAAAAGATGCTATTCTGCAGGAAAATCACATCTTTCTCAAATTGTCTAACCTGGCCTGTAAGTCACTGTCTATTCCACTGTCATCATTTCCTGTGGATTCGGCTTGTGGAACCTTAGTCTTTGCAGCTGGAGCAGCTACAGTGGAGGATGGTGCATTAACCAGCTGGCATTGATTTAGAAAATAATCAAACTATTAGCATCATAACTATGAAAATAAGATCAAGATAAGAAAGAAACAAACGGGTAATAAGTTCACATATAGAGATAACACTAAACGTGGTGAAAATACCTCTTGATTAATATCAATTCCGATCTCATCAAGAACCTGGCTCACTAACTCTTCCGTTTCTTCTTCTTCCTCATCCCCTTCCAAAGCATCATCTATGGCATCTCCCATCACTTCAGACGTCAATTCCATCTTCTCATTCTGCATCTCAAATTCTTGCATTATTCTCTGTAAAGACGGCAAGTTCATCTGCCTATTCATCTGGCCCATTGCCTTTGTAACACCTTTCATTGCTTCACCCATAGCTTGTGTCGATTTCAACGTCTGGAAGCATAATTTTGCAAATTCAAGAAGTAAAAAATTTAGAACATTGACCATGAGATTTCTAGATGGAAATACATATTGAGCATCTAGATTCTTAACCAGCCAGCACATATAGAATATAAATCTTATTTCTTCATAACCCCGGTATCCTTTGAAGGTAAAGAAGAAAAAAAAGAAGGAAAAGGGAGGGGGACTTTTAACAAGAAGCAAAGATCTCTTTTGGATTATCCCTATGATCAAGAGGAAAAAATCACTTTAGAGTCCCTTGCTGAATAGCTAGAAATAGTATCTGTTTTCGAGTAATGAAGGCAATTTTAAAGACAATGTAGACTCAAAGAAATGCATAAATAAAAAAGTGTATTGAAGATTGCACCCATAATCAGAAATACTAAACCGAATTAAGCATACCTGAATTCTGAGGGATACACCTTGAAGCTGAGATTTGAGCTTGTAGAATTTTTCAATTTGATGTCGGGTTCTGATGAGGTCTTTTGCCATCACCTTTACTGCCCCCTGGAACAAGAGCACTTCAAATCAAATATGCATTTAAGTCATGTAGCTCAAAAAAGTAATCGACACTATTTAATGATGTTGTCATTAATGTAATACTCTCAAGAAGGGTATGATGACAATAAATGACATATTAATCTATATGTTCAAAGTCAACTTTATGCCTCTTTGAGGCTTCACAACAAGGCAATAATGTAGGGTTAAAAACTAATTTCTGATAAGAGACTCCCAATTTGAGACATAACTACCAATTGCTGTAAACTTTGGACAAGATAAAGCTTAACAGAAGTTGGGCAGACAAACAGCAATGCGTCTCACTATAATTCCTTATCGAGTAAATTATTTACACTTTTTGAAGAAAGTTTCACAGCATCCAGGCATACAAATTAGAAGACGAAGAATATAATATATATTTTCACCAGAGTTGAAGGCAAAATCACACAACTAGTTTATAGCAAAAAAAACATCACCAGAAGCAACAGAACAGAGATCCAGCATCAAACGAACATGATATGTAATAGTGCAGATCAATAGAGCTACTATATGCTAGCAAACCAGCAAATAAAGTATTAAAGAAGAGGTGGTCATCTATCTAATTCTTTTAAAGATGAAGAATCCAGAAAGGGCGCCATACCATCTGACCTTGCTTGGCACTTTTCTTAATCTCAGCAATAAGTTTCTTCTCCTGCGTTTGTAAACCCTGTCTCTCCCTTTCTATCTCTCGGATAGATTTATCAAGCATCCGCTTATTTTCCCGCAGGAGCTCTAACAAGATCACAACAACATACAATAGATTTAGAATAGCAGAAACTTTAAAGGATATAAGCCGCCCAAATCACCGATTCACAATCTGCTTCTTCTGAATATCATATAAATCAAATTCGGATTTCTCCGGAAAAAAAAAAGTGAGCTCCACGGAGGATGAAATAAACAAGAGTTACATTGATCAGCACTATATAGACAAGCTGTTCACGTATGCAATCCATGTTTTAGAAAATAGCAACCTATTAGTCCAAGAGAACTTAAATAAACTGTGTCTTACTAATCAGATTTGAGTAATTATCGAACAACAGACCTCACTGGCCAATGTGATCAGCAACCTAATTCATCGTGGATCATAAACCTTGCAACATCTCATCTCACACTTAAAATTGTTCAAATCCCACAAATATACTTATTACCAAAACACAATCACATAATAGTATAGATTTAAACACCCAAAAATGTGATTCTTTAGATTTAACCTATTAATTTTGGCTTCTTGGAAATTGCATAAACCACCCTCCCATTGACACCACAAGAGATCCACATCAACCGCGAACATCATATTCGTTAGAAAGAAATGCCCACCTAAAACAAATTCCTCAAGCATTATATACAATTATTTCAACCATCTCAATGATAAAGATCAAGAAAATTGATTAATTATGCCTCCCCCTAGGCCTAGAATCCTAACCCCGCAAGCGAGACCAGTATCATAACCTCGAGAATAACTGTTATAGGCTAAATATCTACTAAACACAAATTGGTCAACTCGAATTATTCCTTAAACCTACAACTCTAACTTATAAATCTCACTCGTATCATATCTCCCACAAGCGGGGAACATCGCCAAGTGGCAAACTAGCTAACATCCACTATGCCAAAATAGTTTACCAAAGTTAGTTACTTAAACACACAACACTATCTCCCTCCCTTAAAAACAAAAGGGTACTTTAAACACCTAAAGCCCAATTCTATGCTATCCAATCATCACAAACTAAATTACCCAAGTAATAATTCTTCATGTTTCTATTCCTTTCCGAAAAATATTAGCCTCCTACATCAATTTATTCATAATTTTTTTCATATAAAAAAAAAAAATCGTTGATCTAAAACTATTTTATCAATAATCAAAATAATTAAAAAAAACCGAACAAATGAGTTATACATGCAGCACAGTGCACGAAACTCTTAATATGTACTTAATATGTATGGATCGTGAAATATATTTCTGAAAAAAAAAAAAAAAAAAAGAAGAGGGGGTTGGAATATGAACCTGCGGGAGTCTTTTTCTTGCCGAAGAGGAAACTCATGGCGATTATGATGAGATTTCTTGCTGATCAATCCAAAAGATATCAAACTTTTCGTTCTCTCTTGTTTTTCCTAACAAAATTGTTTATGCAATAGTTGACAAGTATATGCTGACGAAAAGTGAAGATTTACGCGGTAGAGTGGTTGCGGAATGTGGAATCAACACGGAGAAGATTAAGATTGCTTCCTTGCCTCGTTGTTTCCTTTTTTGTTTTTTTTTCTTTTTTCTTTGGTACATGTCGCAATCATGTAATATGATTGGGCCTATGGACTACGGTAACAAATCAATAAAGACTACGGTAACAAATCAATAAAAGTATTAGCTCGTGAATTAAAATTTTGTGTTTATTTTCTTGATTGAACCACCGTTTACATAATGTAGAAAATGTGTTACATTCTATCATTGCGTAATAACATTTATAGTATTTTTTACTTCTTGACAAGATCAGAAGCTTTTGACCAAAAAAATAAAATAAAAAGCTTTAATGAGAAGTTAATTAATGTTAATGATATCAAATGTAGCTCAGAGTACTAGCTCGTTTAATCTACTGTCCATAATGTGAACCTTATGCCATAACAAAAGATGCAAAAAGAAAACTTGGGCCTGTATGTAAATAGTCATATGGAGGGAGGGGAAGGAGAGTATATTGGGCTGGCTTTGTGGTCTTAATGGACTTCGACCCACGAGTAGAGGCGCCTTTAGAGTAAGTTATTGGGCCTGGAGTCTCCTAGCACTGGCTTTTGTGACACCCGTTGTGCATTGCTCTTTTTAAGGAGTCTCAAAATTGGCTTCTATGTCAGTGGCAGAGGTTAACAAGGAGTTAGTTCTCAAAATTAGCCCTAATATTCTCAAGATTTTTCTTCTTTTTCTCCTGAGCAAAAATTTAGCCATATAACCATATTTTCCAAAGAAGAACAATTATATAGTCATAATCCTAGATTTCTCTTGTACCAAATCAAAAGACCATCGATCGGCCTCGCATTTTCCGATGGTAGAAAGAATTCTTAATTATCTTAAACCAGTACATTATATTACTATTTGGTTGAAAAGATAGACTTTCATGTATCTCCTTTTAATTGTCACCATTGGATTTTTTGGTCAAACACACGAATCTTCAATGCAAAATTTTTTTCTCATTTATTAATTTATTTCGTACTGATTTATACATGATTATGAGGTATGCAAAAAAAATAAATTATTTCAAAAAAAAATTATTGTACTTAATACTTGTAAAATTAGTGTAAACTACTAATTGTGACAAATATAGTTTCACCAACAAAAACCAAACAATGACAACTAAAGTAAGACAAAAAAAAAATGTATATAGATGTAATGTAATAGCACAAGGCCAACACAAGTCAGGAGTACAAAAAGGTCTTTATGCATCTTGGCTTTTGAAGATCTTAAAGAGGTGAGGGAGGAAATCGGTATTATATCTTTCTAAAAGAATTGCAAGATATTGAGAACCCCACATTATGATTTTGTATTATTTGTATCTTCGTTTTGTCATGGACTTACAAAACCATGGTATATTTCTAATAAAAAAAATTATAATGATGGTAATTATTCTCAATTGCCTTATATATGATATTATGAGAGTTAGAAAAAAAGCAATACATTATGCATTTGTGCACCACAAGATTTCAATAGATCACAAGATCATCAAGTACTTGATAAGTACAATGATTAGAAAAACTTCAAATTTATTTACTAATCTATAAAAGTAAATTCAATAACTTCTTAATTTAAGAAAGTTAATACCCCCCACCAAAAAAAAAAAATTACATTTCAAGCTCCACTAATTTCTAGTTCTTATGTGAAAAAAGAGTAATGATATATATCACTTTATCACTCTTCCTTATATAGTAAAATTTTTACTATATATATAAAAAATTTAATATTTAATACATGAATTCTTATCATACAAAGGAGGAGTGATATAAAACATTACTCGTAAAAAAAAATAGAAAAACCAAACCTCTTATTTCTCTGTGATATGTGCTTCTCTAAAGTTTTGGCTCAAGTGATGGACATTTCATAGCTTAAGCATTCTCAAAAATGTCAATGAAATAATCACATAGGAGTATATATGTTGCTCAAGTGGTATTTTTTCGTGCAATTTTCATTAAAGCATGGTACAGACTTTCGAGTGTAATTAATAAAATATATGATTAATTAATAACATTTGATTCAAGCAAATTACAGTATAAAAACCATAATTTTCGCCAGAATTTTTAACAAATACTCCCTATATTCACATTTTATTATAAAATGACAAGATTCGAAATGTTCTTCCAACCAAAGAAATGCTCTAAATAAATTCATTTGGCCACATTCAAACAAGCAGTAATTTTTCGGAGTTTTGAGCTATAAACAGCAATACATATATAATAGGAGAAAAAGATAAAAGATCGCATATTCAAAAATAAACAAAAAAGAAAATCCAAAAGAGTAGTGTTAGAAAATGGGAAAGTATCATGTTTTCAGAGTTAGAAAAATCCCAAATATGTGTAAACTAGTTCGGAATAGCACCTCACGGGCAATTAGGAAAAATAAAAATAATATAAAAATTATAATTCTTGGTTTTTTTTGTTTTTTTTTTGGTTACTAAAAAGAATAGTACTTTGGAAAAAGCTTACAAACGATTGAATAGCAACCACTGCGATATAGCCACGTGCCACTAATTTTCATCTTGTAATGTTATTATTATCAAGTGTTATTAATGTTCTAACTATTGTCGTTTTAAAAATATCTTCTTATAACTTTAAACATATTCTTATACCTTTAAAATTAACATACCGTTTGAAAGTTTTAACTGTAATTTCTTTGAATTTAAACCAAGTTAAAAAGCACTCCGAAGTAGTTCAGAGATTGATTGGAGGATATCCTCGATTGTCCTGAATTTGCTTCATCTCCAATCAACTAATCTCAATCATAGACATGCCAATTGGATGGCAATTGGCAAATTAAGTTGCTAGACCAATTTGGATAAGATCTCTCCCTTGTACATGGACTTATAATCTTCTCATGCAACTATTTTTGCTTGTACATCACGATGCCGACACTTGTGGTATTGTAAATTGAAAAAAAAAAAAAAAATCCTCATGAAATGGTAATTGTTTTTTTTTTTTTAATGACGTGAAAATTCAGTTGAAAGAGTCTGAGTACCAACTGGTAAATTTCAAATTCCGCGATACATTCCTGTACATACATTAAGTCAATTAAAGACGGAATTTCAAAGTACTAAAAAGTATTAAACTTATAACCTTATAAAAATAATTTTACCTCATTACGACTCTTGGGAGCGAATGGGAGCGAATGAAATGGTTATTGTTACTTTTTCTCCACGCGCAGGAACAATGCCCGACATGTGCTTTTTTCTCCTCTGCGTTTTTGGACGGTGAAAGATGCTACAGTACATCATTTGCGCCTGCTCAGTTCAGAGCACACACGAGTGCACATGGGGACATTTGTTTAGTAGTACAACAAGCCAGGTGGGCACGTGCGGTTTTGTCTCTTAATTTATGAGAATTTTTACGCTCTTTACATGACTAACTATTAGCATGCTTCGTCCGTTAATTCATTTATATTTAGTAATGTTATTCAACTTCTTCTGACCAGAAAAAGAAAGGAAAAGAAGAGCATACTTCGTGCGTCCTTCTCTCTAAAAGCCTGCAATTGTTGCAATGCACGTGCTAGGCCTCACCTTATGCGGTTTCCTCTACTTGTTCGACTCTCACAAAAGAATGAATACTAACCGCGTGTTTGGAAGCACTTGTGGTATTAAATTTATTTGGTTTATAAATAATTTTTTTGAGCATTTTATATTTACAAGTGAATTTATTAAGTTGTGTAACACATATTAAAACATGTTACTCACGAGAATTGATCTCACAATTCCTCACACTAATTACAAAAAAGAACGTATTTCTAAACCAAATGACTTATTGGTTAACTCTGAATTTTGTATTGTAACAAGTTAATAATTCACCACTCTAGTTAATTCTTGGTGCCGATATCAATTAACTTTGTTCAATGTCCCTGCCAGAGTGAAAAGAAGAAAATGGTGGAAGAAATAATTAATTGTATTACTTGCATCTTTCCGTAGTCCTTTTCCTCATTAATAATAGTTTCCAAGTAAACAATGGAGGCTGGGCAGTGGAGAAGTGGAGATCCTCAACACCTCCATATCAATTACTAGTACAATTCCACATTCCACATTCCACGGGGCTTGCAAAAGTCAGTATGCAAATCTACTTTTTCTTGGGTGCAAAAGTTAATTAGTTTTGCATGTGGGTTATCATATATGATCCTGCCAATTTTTTGACTTGTGAGATTCCTTATGGGACCTCTTTTACGTCCACTAAGAATCTAATATAATTTTCATGCGTCTTTTTGTGTGTATGTTTTGCACATTATGTCCCTGCCTAGATTGGCCTTTTCTTCTGATCTAGTCTCAAATAGACATATCTTACAGCTAATTAATATCATTTAATCTCTTCACAATATCGTTATTAAACGTTTCATATGGTATTCTCAAAAAAGTAATTTAGTAACAAATAAAGAAAAGTAATATCTGACAAGTAAGGTTTGAAACTCCTTAGATACATAAAATGTATTGGATATCTGTAAATTTATCAGTTAATGATTGGGTTCCACTGAACTTAACCAATGGTCATTGTATGTTATTATTACTCAATAAACAAAAACTGTAAATCCATCCTTGATGACTCGTACAAATTCCAAGATGAGGTGAGCTACATATTTTTTTCTTTTTTTCTTTAGATAATATGAGAACTCAACTGGTGAAATCAAACTCTCATCTAGTAAATTTACGATTGTAGTGGTGCATTCTCACACATGTATCAGGTCAATTAAGAGCGAAATTTCATAATAGTAATGACTGTCAAATCTGTAACTTTATAAGAATAATTTTATCTACTACTATTGAACCATGTCATTGGAAGCGAGTAAGCTACATATTTGTGCAGTCAAAAGCGTGTGTTACCACTTTCTAACAACCACCCAATAATCTCAACCAAAGTTGTCTATGATGCAAAACCTCTTTTTCGAAAGTCCAATAGCATTGTATTTGCCCCTTTCTTTTTCTAATTCAATTTCAAATCTTCATCACTTCATGCTGTATTACAAGTAGACAAAATGATACAGTGTCACTTTGTTTACAAAGATAATCTTGGTGCTCTCTTCTTCGAAATATGTCGCTTTTGAGCGTCTCTTTTTGTTGGGAGAAGCTAAAAAGTAAGAGAGAACAAAAATGCTATTGCAACACTTGACAATGAATTATGATAGTGACATATGGACATTGAAATCATTTTTCTTCAATACAAAGGGAACATTTACTGGCTACCATCATCACATTTGTGTCCCTTGACTTTTTCTTTTTTTTTGGTGAAATGTGTCCCTTGACTTGGAAAGACCTATTAGCAACTCGCACACGTACCCATCTTCAAAAGGTTATGATATTTTATAGTTTAGATACAAGAAAAAGCAAGATTGATGAAAAATCAGAAAGCATAACATGTGCATTAACAGGGTTTTTTTTTTTGGTCAAACACAATAAAATTACAATAAAATGATTACAATGGATTCACCCTGCACCCGTTGGGTGAATGTCAAGGAACAACAAGTTGGAAAGTTGGGTGGGAACATTAGCAATCCAATCCAAAGGCAAGCTATCTCTAATAAAAGATTTTGCGACCCAGTCGGTCACCTTGTTAGCGGATCTCCTAATACACGATAACTTGAGGGCTGGGCTATCGGCAACAATCTTTCTGATGTCCTCCAATACTGGTCTTGCCCTCCAAGGAGCAAGTTTCCGAGAATCGATTGCTTTGAGAACCGCTTCAGCATCACTTTCAATAGTGACGATAGGAAGGGGAGACTGTGGGGCGAAGAGGCAAGCACTGCGACAAGCAACAGCTTCTGCTTCGAACGCGGACTCACACCAAATAGAGGTAACTTGTCCGTGGATTAATTTTTCATGCCAGTCCCGACAGGTGAAAGCACAACTTGCCTTGTTTGGTTTTCGGAGGAATGATGCATCAACATTGATCATGAAAAAGTTTGTGGGCGGTGACGTCCAGGCAATGGGGTTGCCGGTTCCACTTTGGATTTGGCTGGTGTTCAAGCTTCTGGTTTGGTCATGAGATTTGTCGGCTTCCAAAATGCTGAGCCTTGTTTTGGTGATGGCTCGCTCCAGGTCAATAGGTCTGTTCTCCATGCAAGCTGAGCTTCTTTCCTTCCAGACCTGCCAACAACAAAAGGCAATAAGACCAAAAGCTTCATCCTTACCATAACCAGCATTCACGCATCGGTCCGTCATGGACAGGAGCCAATCTCCGAATCTAGTGATGAGGTTTGGATTGATAACACATTGGAGGATCGAGGCACACCAGAATCTTCTTGTCCATGGACAGATAATGAGAAGATGTTCAACAGTTTCCACATTTGTGTTGCAAATGGTGCAAACTGGAGATTCTTTGCACTTTTTTTTGAAAAGGTTTTCTGAGGTTGGAAGTGCATTGTTGCATGCTTTCCAAATAAAGATATTAATCTTGGGAGGGATCTTAGCATTCCAAATGAAACTCCAAATTGTGGTCGGTAGCGAGTTGGATGAGCTAGCCGCACCATTAACAGGGTTAAGAATGACGAAATTCTAATTTGAAATCAATTAGTATTAGATAAAATAATTTTAATCTTAAAATACACTTCAGTTCGTAATTAGTGAGTTAGACGTTTGGATTTCATACATGAGGTGTATTCTGTATGAGAGTCGTTATATCCGATATAGGGGGACGAAAGTACCCAACACGTATGAGACCTCTTTTGTCCATTGTAAATAGACGAAAATACTTTTTCACGACATTATATGATTGGTCTTGAAATTTATGAGTTTTGCATATGTATCAAATTTTACTTTTTATTTGACATCTTATACAACAAGTGTTGCATGTAAAAGATATTTTTTTTTATTTAAAAAACTAAATAGCGTGATATTTGATAGGTGATGTCACATGAAATATAGCAAGATAAAAGAAAAAAAAACTCAATAAAAGGAAAAGGGAAAAAGAAGATGACCCACCCACGTGTCTAAATGCATAATGAAAATTAAACAAGATAGTTCTATATGATATGAAAATTAGAGGAAAAAAAAAACAAGAAGAAAGAAGATGATCACTCATCCAAGTTTACATTGATGCCATGAAACACCATTATTTTTGTTAACAACTACACAAATAAACCAATAGCAATAGCTTGATTAATTTTCAGACTTGTGGTTCCATACACTGGCAAGTCCTCTTTATGCATTCCATTTCCAACAATGCTAATATTCTCAAGCTCAAACAAATCTGAGCTTGTACAGCTCTTATCATCATCATCATATTCATCTTCATCATCGTTATCATCATCAGATTCATATTTTTTTGGCTTCGTTTCCTCGTGATTTTGAAGACTATTAATATTTTCCATGATGAAATGGCTACTGATGTTTGGCATTGAGGTGGTTAGGCTTGGATGATGTTCACCAACAATGACAGTACTAACAGGACCAAATGTTACAGACCTCTTCGTTTTGCTTCTTGGCAATGGTGCTTTGCTTAAGCAAGATCTTGAAGTGAATGAACATGTAGTTGATTCCTTCACTGATCTTGATTTCCTTAGTGAATTACTCCAATCCTCCATAGCCTGGTGATGTTTCTTCATGTTTCTTGAACTGAAAATCGAATTCAAGAAGCTGGCAAGCTTTCTACCTGGTGAGATGGGCTGTTTCACCTTCTTTAAGTCGCCATAAATCTTCAACGCTCTTGATTTTGTTCTCGTGAACCTTCCTTCACATCTCGGAGATGTTTCGTCTGTAGAAAGTTTGTAAGCATTTTTCAGTTTTCGCGCTGCGAAGGCTGATGATTTAGGAGTGGATATGGAAGCAGACTCTGTTGCAGATGAGGAAAACATGATCGAATTGTTTTGCCCTGAGGCGCTGTTGGTGAATTTTTCATAATTCTCCATCCATTTCTCGATCATAATTGCTTTTCTGATACTTGTGATCTCTTCTTCGACTCGAAGAGCATTGTCTCTTCTACTGAAATCTTGTTTTCTCTGCACTTCACCTTTGGTTTCATCAATGGAATGGTATATGGTGTCGAGAAGAGAGGAAGAGAATGATGGCTTTTTACGCCGCTGTTGAGGCTTCTCTTCACGTAAATGCCTATCCCAAGTAGTCATTTTTATACACTAGAGAAGCACAAAGTGAAGAAAATAGCAATCAGTAATTGAGTATGAAACTATACCCTTAATGTGTGTGTTGCTCTGATGTGTAATTTTCAGAGCGCACACACACACACACACTGTAGTTGATGCTTACCAGCTGGGAACAAAGAGTAGAAAGCTATTGATGATAAAGACAGTGAAATGAAATGGGAAAGCCAAATGCTGCGGCTTGAATTTTGGGAGGAACTGTGAGGTTTATATATAATACAAACTGAACCAAGTGATGAATATCGTGCTCTAGCATGCTGTCTGTCTATCTAAGATTGTGTAAGATATTTCTAAGTATATACAAAAAATTGAAAAAAGCTAAAGTGAGTACCCGCGCGTGCGTCTGATTCTACTTTCTCAGCATTGAGTTGAGGTTCTGCCAGCGTGGGTATGCAAGTGCTGTTGAGTTTCCTTTAATACATGGTCACTTTTTTATTTTTTTGTTATAATCGAGACAAAAGTTATAATTTAAACTCAAAATTTCTAATTATAACAAGTTACTATCTGACTATTTCACTCATCTTCAAACAGTTGCAGTCACCTTTCGTGTCTTTTTTTTTCTCATCTTTTTCCTTCCACCAGGGTTGATTAGTCAGTTAATAATTACTTTGTCATCTAAAAGCCAAGCCTTCCACAACCATTCCAACGTGCAACTACAGTCCACAGACATGGAATTTAATTAAGATAATGTTTAATCTCAACTAGCAGTGTCATATGGTAGCATATGATACATGTCTTATTGCAGAACTTTGTCTCCAGGCAAACAACAGATTAACTATGTTTTTCTATTGTTGTGAAAGCAGGAAGGAATAAAATTTCAAGTTGGAGATCAGAGAAGCGGCATAGACGATGGAACACAACTTTACAATAGCCCTCCCTTGAAATTTCTTCGACAATATTCATTTCTACAAGTCTTTTTTTTTTTTTAGACGTCTACAACCCTTATGTTGTTGGGTTATCCCTGGAGCAATTGTGGAAGGGACTGATAGTCAGTTTATAAGTGTGAAGAAAAATCTTAACTTACTAGCTAACTTTTGGAGTTGAGAAGACCAAAAACTACTTATTACTAGTATCAAAACTGTTTTAATATGTTTCCAATTAATGTGGGAGAGACTGGAATGATAACAAGTCAACTCAAGTCTAATGTGTTAGGGGACCAATATAGGGTTACATTAGTTGTGGAAGAGAAGATTTTTATTCAGGATAATCTAAAAATACATAATTTAATATTTATATATGAATAATTTTTTAAGTAGAGACTAAATTAATTTTTTAGTTTAAAAATATCTTCAATAATACATACATTTCTAAAAAATACAACTCTAACTCACTCTTAATAACTTTATTTTTTGGGTCAATGAGAACGACGGCCCCAACTAACCCCAAGTAAATCCGCCCATGGTCGGCTGGTTGTTTCGATATATAGCCTCGGCCTCCAGAACATATATTTATAGCGTCACTAAGAGGACAAGAATGTAAGGCCCAAAACTTTTTTTGGCAAGGGCCGAAATAGATTAAAGGCTGAACAAGGAAATAACAATTTTTGTTTATTGAGATATCGGGTTGGTTTTAATCTTTAAAGGATTAGGTTTTTGTGTCCTTATATGATTTGATTAGGATCATCAAACTATGTAAGCAAGTTTTTGGATTTTAGGTTTCTTGACAAGTTTATTTGAGGCAAGAGGGGCAGCTACATGTAAGAGAGAGTCGGGGTTTTTGAGTCATGCATTTTGAGTTTTGTAACTTTTGAGATAAATAAGATTTACCGTCTTTATATTATCTCATTTTGTAAGCAACATTTGATAATGTTCCTAAGTAATTTGTTGTTTGTTCTCTTTCAATTTTCATCTATATTTCTCTGTCCATACTGTGATGCAAATTTTAACAATCCATTATCAAGACAGTACTACCGACAATCAATCAACGCTCTTAATTTTGACGGTCGATTGATATCTCAAATAGTAGCTCTAGTGATCAATTGACATCTTACCTTTACCCAACGAGAACCAAGAAACGAGAGGTGACATTGAGGCACACAAGTGAGTGAGAGCGAATAGACAATAGACCATAGATGAATTACACATGGATGAATATAACTGGATTAAAGGTCTAACTATGATATCATGTTAAGAATCGTAAAATTACATCTGAAATCAATTGATATTAAGAGTAGTTCAAGATCTCATAAGATAATTTTAGAGTTTGTATTATTTTATTTGAGAAGAATGTAGATTACGACAACTTATCCAAGTTGAATTTGTAATAAGCGTGGTATGTAAAGCATGCTGTCAAATACTTAGCAAAAAAAAAAAAGCATGTTGTCAAATTAGGTCAGCTTTTCTTTTCTTCTTTTGATTTGTTTATGTACAAAAATTTTTAGGCCCTATACCTTAACCTAGGCCATGGGCAAAACGAGCCGAACCAAATTTTACTTATATTTCTTTTCATCCAATTCAATTTTCCATACTGCCCAGCTTGATATTATGGTTTGATTGATGATAATAAAAGAAAGTAGATTTTATCGTTTTCTTTTTGGGCCAAGACCAAACAATTAGTTCATTGAAATCTAAAGTTTGTCTTGGTTATTTTACTCTTTTTTTTTAAATCTTTACATCAGAAGTTTTTTTATTCTCCACTCCATAAGATTTGAACTCTAATTTACAGAAAGATAGTCACCACTATACTACTTTCTTTACTCCTCACCCCATGAAATTTGAACTCTGATTTACAGAGAGATAGTCACCACTATACTACTCATAAATCTCTTCACAACACACACACACACATATACACGACATACACTCAAACACACCCACACACACACAATACACATACAACACACAACAACAAACACACACACAACACAGCGAAATTTGAGTCAGTTTGAAAGAGTAAAATTTAATATTTTCTTGTTTTGAGACTTTTTAATTAGATGACCAAACTTTTCAATTAGATTAGCTCTTTACTACATTCATTTGTAAATAACTTGAAAATAAATAAAAATTATGTCAAAGGTCAAACACGCTGTGAATTTATTTACCTCCATATATTATCGTTCTAAAAAGATTTTACGTCGAAAAGGAGAAAACAAAAAACAAAAAGAGTTATTCCACAACATTAAAATTATACAACATTAATTCCGTAAATGAAATGTCGAATTTAAACTTTGTTTCATCATTTATAATCCCAAAAATACCAACATCATTGCTTCCAAGGTGACAATAGAAAATGACAAAAAAAAAAAAAAGGACAATAGGGATATTTCCCGTCATATAGATATTATTAGCCTCATAAAAGTCTCCATCCTCTACTATAAACCTGATAAATTCCAAACAAATTGCTAATACTTTTTATCCACCTTCAATAAATCGTACGTTCTTAAAAAAAAATCGATTTGCATGGTTTTATTTTTCTACCACATATTCGATTTTGACACCAAGAAAACTCATGAGAAAGAAAAAGAGAGAGGGTAAAACAAGGGAAAATAATAGCTCACAACCCCGAAGGTTGTCGATAGCAGTCAAAAAGTGGGGAATTTTCCCGTATGATGCACCACCTACAAACATATAACTGGCCCTATATATGTATGAGCCATGAATATGTAACATCGATGATCAATAGCCCCTTCATTTCTTCATAGGTACTGTTTATGTATCCTCGCACGATTCTCTTCCCACCATAGCCTAGCATGGATCTCCCCAAATTTCTCTCGGCTGCATTTGCAGTGCACGCATAGTTTATACACAATTTAATCTTTTTGCATAAAGCATCCTTGTCGATAAGAGTGCATGGATGAATATATATAGAGGGTAGTGCGAGCTGCAATCGTTATTGACTCCATTTTTATTTATTTTGTTTGTTTGTTTTATTCAGAGGTAAACTTAAGTTAATTTTACATCATTTACAAATAATGTTGTACATTTTTTAGAATCGTCTCTGAACCTTTTACACCCAAAACGAAAATTACTCCACTAGACCAAATGCCACTATGATTTTTTTTTTTTCAAATATAAGAATATTTTTACAGTATTTTTTATCTAAAAAAATCACTTAGCCCTATTAACTCTGATTTTTTTTTCAAATATAAGAATATTTTTACGAATATTTTAGCCTAAAAAATCAATTAGCCCTCACTGAAGAAAAAAAAATAAAAATTGCATGAGTGTTGTATTGTGTTTTACAATTCCCACTGAAAAAAATCCTGGATCGACCCTTGTTGTCTAGGAAAGCTATGATCAATGGCGGATCTACATTTATTGAGTGGGGGCTGCACCATTTTTTTTTTTTAAATGTCTATTTTTTTGGTATTTTTAGATTGAAAAATCAATTTAGCCTCCACTAAAAAAAATATGAGTTTTAAATTGTATGATTTTAACCTTATTGAATATAAATCCTGAATCTGCCTCGGTTGCAATGAAATTAATAAATAGTCAATGAGCAAGGAAACTAACCTGAACCTGACCCGTCTGAGTTCTCTTCTGCCATCAGGCAATGCCCTGATGGTAATGTATACTCCAGACTCATCCTGTTCAACCCATTCAGTTTCCAACTCACTGGCATTGCTGATTGATAGCTCTCCAGAGCGATCAGCATCTCTTGATGAGCTGGTCTCCATGGAGGCATCAATTGACGATGCTTCAGTAGTCTTAGCACCACTAATGCTTGAGAGTTTCGGAGTTGAAGCGACACCACAAGAATCATAGCGAGAGTACTGCATCGGCTGATGATCGAGTGAGTCTGAAGACGAATATCCCATTGGACGGTATAATGCACGAGGTAGTCGTTCTTTAGTCAGTGGCGGCGTTACAGGGCTGTTTTGGGCAGATTCTATCTTTGAACTCTATAAAGCAAAGGAATAAAAATAAATGACTGAAATGATTCGGCAATAACAAAAGAATTATGCGAATCAAGTAATGTTTTATGTCAATCCAACGTTATAATCCCGTAACGATGGCAACCAGCTGGCTACTAGCTCACCTCATCTTCCGATCTTGAAGGTGTTGGTAGAGGGAAAGCTTGGCGATTCAATCTCTGTACGTTGTAAAGTTCCATTATCCTCTCATAATTCTCCGCCCACCACCTTTGGGCTTGCCATTTGTTAAACATCTCTCGACTAATCAAAAGAACAAACGGGTCAATGTGCCTGGCTAATTTGTTAACATGATGCTGTAGAAATAGAATATTACTATGGTTTTTTTGTTAGAAATCAAGAACTCACTGTATTAACGAAGCATATTTGGGAAACTCGTCCAAAAGTTCAGATAAACGTTAGACTCTAAAACGGGATAGGCTCACATGTGGCCGGACGTCCAACGTTTGGAAGAGTTTTCCAACATTAATATTTGTGCATTGCAGAAGATATAAAGTCTGTAATGTAATTGCAAAGATTGTAACATACATTATTCATTTATAATATAAGCAAGATCATACAATAACAAAGTTGTAATCCTTTTGTGCACCACATTATATATAGTGAGGCTAATCGGTGTATATTCCTTTTTTCCCTCATGGGCTATCATATTTTCCCATAAAAGAAGGTAGCATTGCTCTATTTTTCTTTTCACATCATTTCAAAACCATGATTATTTGGATTCTTGTATAATACATTTCTCTTGTAACGTTACAAGAGAGATTTAGATCATAGATTGTTTCATATAAAGATAATGAAATGAAAATGATAAAGGTTCGAATAAATTATTTTTTAATTATTATTTATTACCGTTAAATAGTCTAGATAAATGGTCCTAAAACTCTCTATAACATTATGAGAAAACAAGTATTAAGAAGCCGGTGGCTAAATTCTTGTGCCACCTAGAAAAAGAAGTGGGCAGCAGAAGACATGGGTTAGTGGTCAAAAAGCCTAAACGCATCAAAAAGATTAATCTATAGCATTATGGCAGATCATTGTCTATGGTACTATTGTCAATAATGGTAGGCCACTCAGCCACACCTACGCAAACATCTTCACGCAATGCATAATTTAGGGGACTGGTAAAACCAAACACTATCTTTAGAGCATGAATTAAATGGATTGCATTTGACTTTGATAAGTAGAGGGCATCCATTAATTCCTACATTTTAAGTAGTTATTGATAATCAATCAGTCACTTACAATATGTTCCAAAAGCAAGAAAGCAAGAAAATGATTAAAGATCATTTCACAGGAAATGCACGCTGAGTCACATTCCATTTGAAAAAAAAAAAATAATAATAATAATAATAATAATAATAATAATAATAATAATGGAACGTTATTATTGAAAAATACAAAGTTAGTTGGATTCATATCGAGAGCATTTAATGATCACATATGTGTCCTGCACAACGAGTTCCTGGGTTACACCTCAGGTTGAGAATCTCTGATCCATAAAAAAAACTGGTGTTATAGATTTTATAAGTTTAAGAAATAATTATTTAGGTTTCAAAGTAGTTGATTCGAAATGATTAACTCGAGTTATCACTTAAACCTACCTCACTTATTTATAAATTATTTATCTCTTACTTTTCAAATCGATGTAAGACATTACACCGTGTCCTGCACGACGAGTTCAGTGTCATAAATTGAGGGATTGTATAGTTGCTATTTTCTACAGTAACATATTTTGTTATGTAATTTTCTTCTTAGGAAACAAGAAAGGTAAAGGACTATGTTGTCATAAATTGAGGGATTGTATAGTTGCTATTTTCTACAGTAACATATTTTGTTATGTAATTTTCTTCTTAGGAAACAAGAAAGGGGAAGGACTATGTTGTTGTTCCTTATATGGAAGCCAATTTACATGTTGCTGACTTTTGTCATAACTTCAGTTTCGGAGTAGGCCTAGGATGTGTTTAATGTTTTAGATCGTATTTTTTCAGAGACAATTTGACAACAAATAGTAAGAAGATGACAAGGCGTGATGAAAATTGAAAATGAAAGCAATAACTATAACCGACAAGGCAACAACATTCAGTGAAAAGGTTGCCCAGCATAATCAAACCAAGCCCCACCAAAGTGTGGAAAATTCTTCCAACACCCATACCTGTTGGTCAGTCCAAAAAATTATGGATAAAATTGTGACACGTTATTATTATAAGGCTAGTATTTAGAGAGCTTCAATAGCTAAGATGATTGTCATCTCAGCCAAAATCATTTCAATGGCTGAAATGATTTTGGCTAATCATCAATCATGGCTGATGGAAGAAGCTCTCTTAAAATGTTTATGAGTTTGCCTTTTGGACTTTCAAAAGGAGTCATATTTTCTCAAGGCTTTTCCATAATGAATGGTGTAATCATTCTAAATCCGTTCTAATTTTTCTTTAAGTGGTGGGAAAATGTTTGTTTCTGACAGCTAATTAACTTCCTGGCTGACCCTAAGGGGTTGTTTTAATGGTAAGTGAGAGAAGACAAATAATAGTAAACGGGATTTGAGTCATCTTAATAGTTATTGGGAATTATACATGCTATAGGTCGAGGTGTTATACCTCCAAATTTTAGTTCACATTTAACTGTTAGGCAAATACTCACACACAAATCACCCAATTCAGGAGTAGTAAAATAAAATAAAAAATGTCATATATTACTCTTATGTAATCAATAGAATTACTTTGAGTAATGTCATATATCATATGTAATTAATAGAGTTACCGAAGACCCTATTTGATGGAGCGTCTAAATTCACTTTTACAATGCTAACTTCACTTATGATTTTTTTTTTTTTTTTTACATGGACTATTAAGCAAAAGTCACTTTCTTTTTGTGTATATTCCCTTAAATGTTGCTAATGCCAAATCTTAGACAAGAAAAGTAGAAACAATCATAAATAAAGCCAGATCATGTTTGCACCATTAAGCATATTTTTGAACCGATATCACTTAAATATTGTTAATATGTACCACGACGGAACATTAAGTTAATTATTTATAATTCTTCGACTACCTAAAGAAAGTGGGACAACATAAACGTATTGTTAATAAATCTGACTAGATCTTAATTAACAAAAAAAAATTGACTAGATCTTTACTTATTCCTTAATTTTTTGAATGTTTTTACTTGTAATGCATGCATGGTTTGTTTTTTTTACAATAAACGTCAAAATCGTAATTCAAATTTAAAATTTTTTATTCTATGTTATTATTCAACACCTCTACGTAATGCATGATTTTTACTTTTTCAGAAAAATGACTTAAGATATGTCAAAAGCTCATAGCAACTACAAGTCATGTCAAAGAAGGAAAGAAAAGTGATTATAGTACAATTAAATGTATGCCAACTTAGAGAGAAGAAACTACAACCAAAAAGAATATTATACTAATTTAGAATTATAATATGAGCACAAAAGGAAGGAAAGAACAGAAGACTTCACTTTTTGTAACCTAGATGAAGAAAAAGAGGGGAGGGGAGGCAATATACATTCTGCCTTTTTTTCCAAAAGCACATTGTCACGGAAAAGGAATCTAAACCACTCCTAAAAGTATTATTAATTAACCATACTAAAAATGATTCCGTTTAATTTAGAGTTGGGTGAAATTGTATGATATAATGATCTGTTGTAATGTTTTGAATTCCTACAAGGTCTTCATTGTACTAAAAATAATTATTTAAAACCTCAATTTTAAGGTGGTTTAATATTTTTTTTCAACAACGACTATAACGCACAATTTGACTATTATATGAATATTTTAAATAACAACGACTATAATACACAATTTGACAATTATATGAATATTTTAAAAATCATAATTGATGAGCCCATAGGAACTAAATAATTTTGAAGAGCAAAAATAATAGACCAATGAAGGTAATTATTTTTTCAAACAAAAAATATATATTTTGTAGAGTCAAGAAGGTAGTAGTTTATTCGATATAGATTCACAAGCACCCATCAAAAGATAAAGAAAGAAAAAAGGAAAAACCTCACCACCACAAAGAGAAGAAAAAGAACAAAACAAGTTAACCATTGCCATCAAGACACGTAATTAAGTTTTTAATATATCTTAGTTATCAAGCATTGACCAATCAAACCGTTGAAAATTCAGCTAAAAAAATATAAAAAATTACCTAAATCGAATGCGCTTGAGATCATTGCCGCCACGTGGCAATGACACGAAAGTGATCAACACGCCGGGTTCAACTTGAGCCACCCACTCCTTAGGCTCGTTCTCTTCCACGAACACGACCGGGTCAACTCGCCGGCCACTAGCCGACGCCGATATCGATGCCGGCGTGACCTCCCCACTTGAAATTCCCTTCAGCCTCGCTTCCAACTCCCTCCTCCCCGCCGTCGAGCTCGAGTTTGAGCTCCCCGTCCTCTTGTACGTCCACCGGAACTTCTCCGACGCCGCTGACCCCACTGAGTCTGACTCGCTGTAGCTCCCGTTGTTCCTCTGAGTTGGCTGATTCGTACATGGGCTGCACTGTTTGTATGCCCCGGAAGCTTTCAACGCCATATCCTTAATCTTTCAAGAAAAAACAAAAAAAAAACCCATGAATTATACTTCATATATCACTCATTTACACCTATAATCATATCAACTTGTATATGTATGTAAATGTGTGTGAGATTGAATGTGTGTGTGTGTGTGTGTGTTTTGATCTTAAATTGGAAAAGAAAAAGAACCCATAAATTATAGCTTGAATATCTTTGTTTACACATATAAGCATATATATGAAGTTGTTTACATATATATACACATATATATGTGTGTGTGTGTTGTGTGTGTAGATGATGTACCTGAGAAGTGAGAAATTTGATGGCCTGTTTATTATTAGGAGGAGCATTAGGGTTGACTTTTTCAGGGTGATCAAGGGAGTCATTGCTAGGTTGCTTTGTACGAGCTATGCATGTAAGCATTTTCGATTTTCACTTGATATATATATGTATATATCTCTATCTTATTGATCTTCAAAGCCTTCTGGGAAAAGCTGTTCAGTTTTTGAAAAGCCCTGCAACATAGAAAACAACATTAGCTATAACATAAAGTTAATATATAGTATATATATAGTTTGAATATTTGTTAGAACTTGGATATAAGGAAGAATTCGTCTGATGAGGGGTTGAACTAATAACTTACCAAGACGATGATCAGTAGCTGGTTCACGTTGAGATCTTTGATGTAATGAAAAGACAAGTGATTTGGCAGAGGCGAGGCTGACCAGCGGTGAAAATGGAGACAAAAGGGCACTTCAATGCGTGCCTTAAATCGCGCCCTCAAAGAGATTCCTCTACATTAATTAACACTCAAGAGTCAACAAAAATGATATATATATATATATAGTATTGATATGAAATCTGTAAGTTATAACGTTACGAGCGAGATTAATAGTAACGTATATCAAGGTAAGAATGTGTAGAAACTGTTTATGAACAATCTTAATGTTGGCATTCTTATTTGGTTTGAGGTTTTGATTGATGAAGGAACATGAGTTTGTGTGGAATGGGACGAGGTGGTTGAGGAGCTTAAAGAGGAAGGAATAATAAGCAAAAATGTTGTGTTCATACTACTTTGAGCTTTTTAGTTTTAGCTTTATATGGATTAGTGACTTAGGTGGGCTTTTACTTTTTCTTTCTTTTTTCCATTGGTTTTTTGGGTTCAAAAAGAAAAAGTGAGGGACCAGTGCTAGTTTTTATATTTACCTATTAACAAGACAAGGAAGTTAAGTTTAATAAAAACACTTTTCACTTGAAACTTAAATGATCTACTAGTGATCTCCTTTAAAAAAGAAAAAAATATATATATTTACCTATTAATAATTAATTGAACAAATGTTTCAGTTGGGCAATTGTTTTTTTGAATGTAATTTTCTCTATTTATAATATATATCCTATATTATATTTACTAGCAGTGCTATATATTACCTGCTTATATGACACCACTTTTGAGAATTTAATAAGAGAGCTCAAATCAAATCCATAATGATATATAAGCACTTGTTTTTTCAAAAATAAATAGGTCTGTTTTACATGTGAACTTGTCGTGTAAAATCAGATGAGATGTTAATTAGGAAGTGAAATTTACATTAAAAAATGTTAGATGTCACCTTATTTTTATAATTCATTTATCACCTTCTATGAGTAGGCTTTGTTGACGTGCCAAAAAGAAAAGAAAGAGGAGTAAAAAAGTTGGTTATTTTGAGCATGTCAATTAGGTATAAACATGGGAAGTGATAAATAAATAATAAAAATAGGGTGAAATCTAACGACGCTCTTAGGTAAAATAATTGGAGTATGTACACCAATATAGTGTTTAATGTCAGAAAGAGGCGCCAAACTTATTAATGGTGCTGGCGGCAATTATTTGGGCTTGAGCTTCTACAAAATACAAAGTTCGTAACTTTTTGCTTCATAAGCCCAATTTGTGAAATATGGAGTTATCAAATTGGGCTGCTAGCAGAAATCAAAGATATTCCGGGTTGAATTAATGCGCATATGAATTTGCATTATTAAGTGGATGATGGATGTGTTCTAGATGGTGAAGCGTGAATGATTACAAGTTATAAAGCGGTTCGGTGCATGGAATTTCGTTACACGTATTATTTGAAAAAGAGTTGGACTCATCTCAGATCTATTATAAGTATCAAATCAAAAAAAATTGATTATTAGTCATTTTGTTGAATTAATGATCAAGTAAATAAGTTCCTTGAATTGACAATAATATCGGAACAGACAACAACAAAGATATTAACAACGGATGATGGTCGCTGTCATCATGTTAGAAAGGTATGTATGTGGACTCCTGCAGTCAATAAAATAAGTGATTAGTGACGCTTATAGAATTTTAACATGGAAAGAAGTATTAACTCCTAGTATTATAACAGAAAGGTGTTGCCCTCAGGGGCATGCTCAACGATAATAGGGTGAAGTCGTTTTTATGAGGTTGTGGGTTTAATACTTCTCACTGTTTTGGAGTTCCGTCCTTAACTAACTTGGTACATGTATAAGGGCTCACTGCTGCACACGAGAGTTTACCAGTTGATGGTCGGCTGGATAATCCAGTAATCAGGCTCCACTGAATAATTTGATAGTCGAGTTCTATTAGTTGGGTTCTCACATTATCCAAAAAAAAAGAGAGAGAATAGTGTTATAAGCATTTGGGCTGGTTCATATTCTCGGAGATTGCCCACCATCATATAATCCTGCCTCTTTGTCACTAAAAATTCTAATAGGAGCTAATCAAGTCTTTGTTTGCATAGTAAAAGGCTTTGGCAGGCCTTTCTTGGTTGGACCAACCCAATTGGCGATTTCCATCTTTCTAAATTGGGAAAGCAAGATCAAATGTCTCTTGTTTCGGGAGAGCAAATAAATTGTTCTTCAAGAATTATAATTCAAATTAGAATAAGGGTCATGTTAACAAACAATCAAAAAGTTGGTAAGGTCTACAAAAAATATATGAGTTTCACAAAAGAAAAACATGTATTACCATATTAGTTCAAAACAAAATAATTGGCCATTTTGAATATTTTATTTGAAATAGAGACACGTAAAATGTGAAATTAATCATACTTTAAAAACCACTTTTTCCTTATATTATACTCGAAACATTTATTTCAATGTTTATTAATTTATATCATTACATTGTTTAGTTTCCAAACCGTGAGAGGTACTTGAAGTGCTAATCTCAATGTTTAGTTATATCATCATGATGTTTAGCTTGCGAACCATGGGAACTAGTAGTATAGAAAATCCGGAAAATTAGGAAAACAAAAAGAGATACTTCTCTACTCTCTTGCATTCCAATAGCTCAATATTTATCAAGGACCAAAAAAAATTAAAAACCAGTTAAAAATGGAGAATAATTGGCTGCATTCTACCTCCAATCACCTATAGAGGAGAGAAAAATATATTGAACGATAAAAAAAAAAAAATGGTGTTGACTTAAAATAAGGTAAGATAAACCATTTCATGGTAAACTTGGAAAAAAAAGGTTTTGAATTAATATAAAAGAAACCCCATTAAGAAAATCACAAGATATTTGGATGTTAAAATGAATCCTAATAAGGGTTATATCCATGTTATAGTTTCTTAAAAATTAGTAGTTAGTATTTTTAATTTGATAGAATAGGAGTTTGAAATTAATTACTATTCCTAGATCATAATACTCCTATTAGATATGAGTTATTTTTCTCAACAATAATTTACAAAAACACTTCATGTATAGTGGGAGATAATAAATATAAATCACAGAAAAAAAATGGTCATTTTAGGGACTGGAATTGTTTTAATATAGAATTAAGGGTATGATTTCAAAACCTTCCTTGCAAGGGTTCAAACTTTTCAAATATATACATTCTACACGCCGTTAACTAATGATATTGGTATTTTAATTACGTGGTATTCTTTTCTTTTAAATGCTATGTGTCATTTTCTTTTTTCTTTCGAATTCCTATATGACTTTTTTTAAACACTAAATAAATATATTTTTTAAATATTTTAAATTCAACAATAATACAATAAGCTTAAATATGTATGTAGGAATGTATATATGCGTATATACATTGATATGTTATTTTTAAGCTGTACTCACGTTACACCTCTTTCGATGCAAATGCCATACTATTAATTTTCTAAAAATGAATATAGATAATGGTAAACTTGTCATATAAGGACGTTTGTATTGAAACATTTATACAACACTGTGAGAGGAGCAGATTTATTTGAGACGCTTGGGTCAAATATTTGGGCCTGGGCTTGTACAAAATACAGAGTATAACTTTTCGCTCATAAGCCCAAATTCTAAAATATGGATTTATCAATTTGGGCTACTATAATAAATTAAACATGCACTTCAGAGATTGTTTGGTTGAATCAATTATTTTAACTATAGTATACTCCTCGTTATAAGTGCGAGAAATTGAAAAAGCTCAATCTTTATAGGTGACATATTTTGTACGACTTAGGCCTCCTTTAAATCGAAAAGAAAAAAGAAAGGCATGTATATGAATTCCGGCTGTCAATGAGACAAGGGTAAAATAGAAAGTACTCATTGTGATTTTAAAATTGCTTTGGGCTTTCTGTGAAATAATTGCGTTTGATTCTTTGTGGTATCGTAAAGTGGACCCAACCCTTCTCTCGATCCTGCACATAGTGGGAGGTTGCTCGTTTCTATGAATAATCTTCTCCTTGGTATTGCATAATACATGCTTTTGCATAATAAGTAATAAATGTTTTCTGTTGGGTGAATATTGCAGAATATGGCATGGCATTACCAGATAGGTTGATAGAGATTTTCGAAAAATCTCTCTCTGATGAAATGATGAGATGAAATGATGAGCGTGCCTGGAAATCACATCGCAAGCACTGAGATAGATAGGCAGACACAGACAGTGCCTAATTTCTATTCTACAAATTGGATTGGCATGCTCAGCAGAATTTGCACGCGATAGATTGACCATGGCACAATTTTACAGGGAACTAGTATTCATCAGAGACCAGTTTCTTGGAACTGAAACTGAACAAAAAGGGTAACTAGAGCAACGACAACAATAACTTTCGTACGTGACAACAGCAGTACCATCGCAAAATAGCGCTTGTGGTAATTTATTAACATGTGACAACATTGCAACAGTTGCCGTTTGTAAGTTTTTTACTGAATCCATGTGATGGTCGAAAATTACTGTTTGTGAAAGTTTCTAATAAATTCAAAAGCTAAAAAGGTATTATAATCTTCATCACTTGAACTCATCAACCACGACTTGCAGGTTCTATAATCCAAACTGGGAGTGATATTAAGTGGCAATTGTGATCAAACTTCCTCTGAATTGTTACTACTCGATGTCTTAAGTTTGGAATAGTTATCACCGAGGATCAAGACAATTCCCATAAAACTCTTTCATTTTGTAAAGGGTGAAATGCATCAAACCTCTCTTTGTTTTAGCGAAAGTACACAACACTTTTTATGGTTCAAAAACTTCATGAACTAGTCCCTGTATTTTTTTAAAGTGCATAACACTCTCCTACCGTTAAAAAAGTCGTCATATTTAACGGATTTTGTAAAAAAAATGTAAATACCCTCAATCTTTTTTCATTTCTCTTTTGTTTAGACCAAAAAATAAAAGAAAAAGAAATATATACACACAAAAAAGAAAAATATACACACACACACACATATATATATATATGTATATATAACGTTGCAAAAAGAATGTACAGGGGTAGGGGTAGGGGTAGGGGTAGGGGAAAGGGAAAGGGAAAGGGTAAGGGAGGGGTAGGGAAAAGGGTAAGGTTGGGGGTGGGGGTGGGGGTGGGGGTTGGGGTGGGGGCTACGTGGGGGTGCTGATGGGATTGGGTGACAAGTTGGGTGTGGGGGTGGGAAGGTGACGTGCTGATGGGGCTGGGTATGGGAGCTGGGTGACAGGTTGGGTGTGGGTGTGGGAAGGTGACGGGCTGGGTGAGGGGTGGGTGGCGGGCTGAGAAGGGGTGTTGTTGGGGAAGATGATTATTATTATTATTTTTTTAAGGAGTAATTTGGTCAATTCCTATAATTATTTAATGGATAAATTCGTTAAAAATTAATAAAAATTTCACTGAGTATGAAGTACACTCTCAGTTAAATTTAACGAATTTTTTAACGGTAGAGGGTATTTTACACTTTTAAAAAACCACAAAGATTAGTTCATGGGATTTTTTAACCATGATGGGGTGTTATACACTTTCATTAAATCACATAAAAGTCTGGTACATTTTACCCTTTTGTAGAAGTAAATTTATTGATCGACTAGTGGGATATTCCTCTTTCGTGCCGCACCCCTCCTCCCCCAATAGGAGGGTCAATCGTGATCGATCCCACCCACCCTCTCACACAACTCTATATATAGTAAAATTGTGAGAGTCAAAGGCCAACAGCCTCAAACCAAACTCGTCCATCCTTTTGGGTACTATATATGTCCAAACATCACATGCCAGCAAATATGGTGGCCCTTTATCCTATCTGTAATGACATTATGGAGATGAGAAAGTGACTTTTTGGCTTTCTTCTCTCTCTTAATCTAATCGACTGCAATTGAAAGTTGGGTGAAGAGAGGCTATAAAGTTGATTTCCTTTACAAATATTGTGTTGATAAGAGGTTTGTGTGGATTTGTGATATAGTTATATAGATTTGCATAAGAAATTGTAGTTGTAATATGTAAATGTTTCCGGAATGACTGCGGGAAGGATTTAAAATTAGAATTGACGAGTATATGATTGATAATAAACTCAATAACAAAAATTGATAGAGAACCATTAAATTTTTTATTTTTATAAGGGCAGTCAATAGGTAATCCGATAAATTTTATTATTAGAAATAAACATTTGAAATCCGATTATTAATTCTACTAATTACTATTACTGTTGGTATCTCTAAATTACATTTAAAATTTAAAACCACATTATGCACTTATATAATTACATTTGCTCTTCGCATAGAAGCTGGGCGAGGAGTGAAAAATGCTTCCAATCCTTCCATTATCGTTATTAACTCTAGCTACGTTTAAAATTCATAACCGTATAATGGACTTCTCATGTTCAACCAACTTATATACTTTCTCATCTAATTCTTTTTCTACTTCCTTTAAGTATGATGACAATAAGGATTGGTTTTGAGGATAATCGTCATGTCTCTGTCTCGAATGTACAAATTATTGGTATAGGAAATGAGAATACTTGTGAGAGGTATGGATTAAATTTCTATAATATGCACGGAGCGAGGAGTGGAAATTAGATATTTCATGTTGACATATATATAAAGTTATAGTTATAACTTTACAGACTATTTAGAACAAATGAATTTTATAAAATTTTACGGAATTCATTTGCAAATTCAATTTCTTATGTTTGGAAGCAGCATTTTAAAAAATTAGAAATTCAAAATTTGCAAATTTAGGATTTGCTCTAGTTATAACCAAATCCTTGCTCAAACACAATTTATAACTTAATATTATTTTACAATTTCAAATAAAAGAATTCATTTATAAATATAAATCATAATATAATTCATTTATAAATCAAATGAATTCCATAGTATAAGTGTTTCCAAACACTATGTTAGTCTTGACATATATTTGATCTCTTATGAACGTCAATGTTTAACCTTTTTATTTATTTTCATTTTAGTATATATAAAAATTGAAAATATATGCTGCAAATTAATATCAAATAATATTTCTACAGTTTTTGTTCAAGATAATAATTAATATAACAAATCCCTCTCTAACAGTTTGAACTTTTAGATGAGGTGGTAACTTAATATGGTATCAGAGCCTATGTGCCAAAAGGTCCTGGGTTCAAAACTCACCGTCACCTATTTAAAAAAACATTAAAATTATTAAAGTATTAGGCTCAAAACTAACTTCCCCTATATTTGTGGAGGCGTATTGAAGATAATAATTAATATAACAAATTCTTCTCTAACAGTTTAAACTTTTAGATGAGATGATAACTTAACAGTTTCTTAACAAAACTATAAAACTTAATTTGTTTTTCATTGAAACTTTATAATTTCGAATTATATTCTTATTTCTTTTCGTTGACTTCAAAGACGAAGTTTATCGGATATTTCAATGAATACAGGACCTCCGAATTAACAAATGAAACTTTATGGACCACCTGCTAAAAATTGCTCTCCACCCACATCATTCTCTATTGGAAAGAGAGAGATTTATAGCTCCAAGGGGCACCTTAACTGGCAAAAGTAGGCGGATCAATATGTGAGTTTTTTTTTTGTATGGGTCAAACGGTTAGATATTAATCTAATTGACAATTTTTTCTCTTATTATAAATTTCATTGTTGCCAATTTTGACATCAGTTCAACCTCTTCATGGTCACATCCCCTTTTTCAACGCTTTTCTCAACTCAACAATTAGTAATACTTCTAGAGTCGTCGGCTCTCAAATGGTGGTGGGTGACAGGGATAGTGTAGGTTGTGGGTGCGGGTACGGGTGGAATGAACGAAAAATGGTTATTTTTTTAAAAGAGATGAAAATAATTTCAATCTTTTTAACAAAATATTTTTCTTTGACCGAAAAATATGGTAGGTAGAGGGTGCGGGTGCGGGTGGGGTAGAATGAAAGAAAAATGGTTATTTTTTCAAAAGAGATTAAAATAATTTTCAATCTTTTTAACTAAATATTTTTCTTTGACCGAAAAATATTTTTCAATTGACCAATTTTTTATTTTTACCAAACATCAAAAAATTAAAAAAATATTTTCCCAAAAAAATATTTTAACGGCAAACAAATAGAACCTTCATTTTACCAAGTTCAGTGTTTGCCCTCTTCCCCCCCTCCCTCTCCCTCTCCCTCTCCCTCTCAAAACTTAAGACTCCAGTTGAGAGAGATGGCCTCTTTCTCGTTGATCAGTTCGCAGGAATGGTAATGGTTAAAGTTTAAATCCGAAAACGGTGGGGATCAGCTCAATAAAAATTTGATAATGAAAATCAATGGGGTATCTATTAGGGTTTTATTTTTTTAAGAGATAATTGATGGGTAAATCGATAGGTTTTAGTTTTATACGTTAAAAAAACTAAAATGTGAAACTCAATTATTAATTTAATAAAAATAATAATATATATATATACACACACACTTAAAATAATAGAAGACTAATTAAAATTGATAATTAAAATGATAAAAATTTGAACTAAAATTAATTAAAAAAAAGTGGACTAAACTCAATTAAAAGAGATGGGCTAACCATTAGACCAATATTTATACTCTTAAAAATTATCAACTTTACTTGGGAATGAATTTATGTTTTGCATAACTTATTGATTTTGATTTTTACTCATAAGATCATTATGTAATTTAGTTCAAATTTTATTATTAGATTGAATTCTTTTATTTTTGGTTTCTTTACATTTAAAATAATTTTTCTTAAATTTTTTTTAGGTTTTTTTTATTCAAACTATTTTTTTTGTAAACGGTTACGGTTAATTGTGATTTTTTTAAATTTTTAACGATTACGGTTATGGTTAGTGGTTTAGGAGGGACAAAAAAACATTTATTATACTGGAAAAAAAAAAAAAAAGAAGGGGATGTCGTATTTTAGGAGAGGGAAATGAACTGGTTATCAATGGGTTTGGCTTTGTTTATTTATTTATTTTTGGGTTATTGGTTGGTCTTTATTGTCACTGTGACAAGAATGCATTCAAGATCTTCTGTGCTTCCAATGCTTATTCTTGCGTACACACGGCGTTAGATCCCACTGATTACGTGGAGAAAGAACAAATTATTTGATGACACGATGCTTTGATTTTTTGAGGAAAAAAATTAAGAAAAACTAAACTTTTATGCTAGAAATAAGTAATATGTACAAAATTTAGAATTTAAGTAAATTATTTGATTCCTTAAGCTAATGGTAATGTTATGTTATTAAATTTTAACTTATAAAAGAGTGAGAATAGTCGATCTAAACGAGAAGAACTTATTCATCAATAACAAATGTTAAAGATATAACTCATAAAGAGGTACTATATAAAATTAGATTTCTCAAATTCACTTTTGATTAAAATTAAAAAGTAGACAGACACATAGAAGTTAACATATATGTTCATTTTTATCTAATAATTTCCGATATTACAAACAATAGTAAGATTGTCCAATTCACATCCTTCCTACCACCAATCCAAACAACAAAATGAGAACGTATTGTACCTTTAAATTAAAAAACTTTAGAATATTTATAAATTTTAAAAATATTAAAGTCAGTCGTGACTAGAGTTTTGATTTGCCCTTGTCAAAAATGGTGAATTGAAGTTATATTTTTAAAAAAAGTGTATATTTTAAAAAAAAATTTATGCTAAAAAATTAAGTTTAATCTATTAAAAAAATTAATTATATATAAATATTAAATTATGTATTTTTTAATTTTATTAAATAAAAATTCGGAAGTCACTATTGGCTCTCATTACCTTTCGCGTTTGCGCCACGCAGTCAATCAAATCAAGCCGTACAAGACCACTTGTGAGCGCGTGACATGTCGGTACACTGAACAGGAAAGGGCGGCTGAGAATTTGGGCCACGTGGAGTGTACAACAATAATAACACATCAGTGTCACACCACAGTTAATAGAGCCAGATAGAGAGGAGAATAGATCAGCATATAATGTTATAATATTATAAATAATATTTAATAATTATAATGATTTTTTTATATAAATTATTAATATAATTATAATAAAATAATATTAACAATTTAAACAAAAATCTGAATTCATTCATAATATTTTTTGAATAATTAATTTGTTTATAATGTGATAATATTATAAAGCGATTTTTATTCGATAAATTCTTTCTATTAGAGTAAGTAAGATAAGGTTCTTGTGGACCCCACGGGAAGCAGAAGAAGACGTTATTGGATAAGTGATGCTTTCAATGTTAAAAAATGGACAAAAGTGTTGGTGGGTGTTGTGTGTCTTTATTGTCTTAGTCTTCATTTAATCAAACTTTTAGTATGCAAGTTGTATGTTTTATTAGCCAAGAAGTAGACTCA
The DNA here is from genome assembly GCA_037974665.1 of Ehretia macrophylla. Lineage (NCBI taxonomy): Eukaryota > Viridiplantae > Streptophyta > Magnoliopsida > Boraginales > Ehretiaceae > Ehretia > Ehretia macrophylla. The sequence continues at coordinate 10,465,221 of CM075779.1, forward strand.
CTATCCAGATAATTAATTTCTAGAGAGAGAGAGAGAGAAAATGAGATAAGAGTTTCAAGTGAAGGAGACATGTCCAGTTTCATCCCAACATTTGTGTTTCTTGCTTCTCCTTGTCTTAGCAGATCATAAAGGTCCTCTCTCTTTCCATTGGTTATGTATATACATATATATATATATACATATGTGTGTGTGTGCGCACATGCATGGAAGCATATATCTATATATATGTTGATTCGTATAGTTATGCTTAAATCTATCTATATGGATAGTTTCTTCTGTTTTCTGCATATGCTTTTTATTGTATTTATTTGTGTAGATGTTGTATATGTGTATGTGGGATGGAACATGTTATTGATCTTGAGTGCATGCATAGTTTGAGGTGTTATATATAACATCCCATCCCACCTTTGTTGTATTAGTGTCTAGTTATAATAACTTGCTGAGGCGGATGAAGGATTATTATTATTTAGTGGGCTGAAAATGCATAATCGATTTTTAAAAAATACAATCTTAACTCACTTTTTATTAACTCATTTTTTAATGACTGTGTTCTCTGGATCAATAGGGGATGGAGGGCCCGTTGACACGTGAATAGCTCCATCTGTTATAACTTGGTTTCTTTGGTATTGTCAGCACTGTCAACACAGAATTAAATATTTTAGACAAGTTAATCAGGCTTAATGTGTTGGCTAACTCATCGTAAGGTGTGATGGTACTATAGATCATGGAGAGAACTGTGGGTAAAGTGGTTGGCTTTTGTTTTTCTAAATTTTCTTTTTGCTTTTGGGTTTTGCTACATATCTTTTTCTGGGGACTGTAAGGGAAATTTTTGGGTTTGGCTTTCTGGAAATAAGCAGTTTTAGTTGGGGTATGTGTTTTGAATTTATATATTCATACAGACCAAAAAAAAATTATATATTCACAATTCTTGATTTCCATGTGGAGCTTAGGATGATACAATCTCTGTTGTGTAAATACTTTTTTGGTAGGGTTTCTACCAAGATTCTATCCCAAGGAAAAACTTCAATACGTTGGGACATTTTGAAAACGTCCGGACCTGATGTGTGTGGGGGGTATGAGCCCTGCATGCGCTAGGGGTAAACACACCACTAATAATGTGAGACTACCCCATTTTCACATTGAAAGCATCATTTAACAAATAACGGCTTCTTCTGCCCATGTAGGACCTGCAAGAAGCTTATCTTACGGCAAGAGACGCTTTCTATCTTGATTTAATGTGGACGTTTCAAAGACTAAACCCTATTGAGAAACATAAACTCTACATTTTGAGAGATGTTTTCAAAAAGCAACTTTAGTTACTATGGAGTACGCGGTCCATAACATTTTGGATGCAGTACTCAGTAAGTTGGAACACAATTTAAGTATACGACTGGTGCGTATAATTCTAAGGTTCATTACATTAATATGTGAAATTTATAAGCAAAGCTAGAAGAACAAGTACAAGAGTACAACTTTTAACAATGTGATGAATCAGATAAACCAATCAGAACCTATTGCATAGTGTAGGGCTGGCTATATATAATGTGATGAATCAAGTAAATGGAAGTCGAGCTTTAAAATCAGTTAGAAATACGTAAACATGGAAACCCAAAAAAAAAACTTCTTCCCAACACGGAAATACTTTCAAGTTATTCAGTAAAACTCTATCAGGACAGGGGTTAGTTTTTGAAACGTCCACATTATTATTGGTGCGTAGGCTCCACGCACATTTGGAGCTCACATCCCACACATCAAGTCCGAACGTTTTGAAGGGTCTAGACACTTTTAAGTTTTTTCCTTCTCAATATGTAGATTTTACATGAAAGGAATTAAAGCGTTCTTGAGTATATCTATCTGAAGTAATAAAAATCGTTATATACATTTCATCCCTTAACTAATTTTTTCATTTATGTTTTTCCTAACATATGACAATACTTTATCTTCATTATTTTTTCTTTTCTTTTATTTTTCTGTGGCAAATAATTTTCTATCTGATGAATTAGCTCAGTCCATTGCTTTGACATACAAATGTTCTTTGGTTATCGGAGATTTATTATGCATTTGATAATTAGATCAACCAAAGGGCCTCCTATCAGCCATTAGGTTGTAATTTGTATCTCTATCTGTCTCTTTTCGATAAACACAAAAGAAATTGACATGGAATGACTATATTCCTACATTTGATGAAGTTTCTGTATCCGTTATACATTAAAGGATTGTCCCAGAATCAACTCTAAGAACTTTGATGATCGAATATGTGATGAATTTGGTTCCTGAAAGTTTCTATTAGCTGTTAGTTATTCTGATGTAGGTTGTTGATTAAAGATGTCTGTGAATGCCTGCCAAGCTTATCATATGATGTTTTTGAGCAGCTAAAAGATAATTCAGAAAGTATTATTCTTTATTACTAAAGGACTTGCGAATCATGCCGCAGAATACAGAAAGCCTCTATAAGTGATGGTTGTCCGAGTTGAAAATTCATCGAAGAAAAGCTTTAGGCAACTTTATTCCTATTCAATGCCCCAGTTTGCTGTCAATTGCTCTTCATTGTGGAATATGCATGAACAAGACTCATCTGAGAGTTTATCCAAACATCTAAGTTCAAAGATTGGATCTCCATCACGACACCGTTTGGAGGTGAAGCATTTTGGTGCTGGACTACAAGACCAGGACTTATCCCCATCTAATTCTACCATTCAATCTCAGCAGGATGGTATTTCTTTGGGAAAACCAAATTCTCATGACCAATATGCTTCATCAAAAACCGGTAATGCTCCAAGACAATTTGATTATTTATTACAATAGGTACCACATTTTTAAGTTTCATAATTTGCTAGATGCAGATTGTTATTTTCCTGGTTACTCATGCTACTCCACATCTGCTAGACATGGCAATTAACTAGCTAGTAATTTTATTGTAACCATTAATATCACAGTCAAGGTGGCTAAATTCCTTTCTAATTTTCCCTGTCCAGACATTTTTCTGTTTCTGTAGGGTTTCCTTTATCACATCCCTATATGACAATACTGTGCCATTAGCTCCGAGTTTGATTGGAACTTGCTAATTTGGAGTCCATTTCTTGTAACAAATGACTCTAGTTGGCAGTTTGAAACAATAATTTAACACCATGATAAGGTGGTAGCTTTCTCTACTATGACATAAAATCCCATACGTTAATTGGAGGTCCTCTTTCTCTTCTACGAATAGGCGACAGGGGGCCTCTCTTGTCTAGAATAATCTTGCTGAGGTCTGTTCGGCTCTAAAGATGGTTAGTGTAATTTAAGGTCAATCTTGTTTTTCCTTTTAATGCATACAGTTCAGGATGAAAGCTACCAAAAGCACATAGAAGGTCAACTAGAGCCTGCTGTTTTATTTGGCAATCCAGACTTCTGGACCAATCCTTCACAACTTGAAATGAGCCAATCATCAGTAAGTTGATCCCATCCATGAGATCATACTTATCGGCTTTGATATTTATCTAATTGCTTCCAGCCTTCCGTTTCAGATTCATATTCCAAACTTCAGTGGGTTATTTGCTGCGTATGGACCTCATGCTATTGTAAGTAATGTTTATCTTTTATTCTTTGAGTTACTTTCTCATATATATAGCTGCTGTTTTGTTGGTTATCCAGAATAAATCACTAAGCAATGACAAAAAACAACAGAGAAATAAATAAATTACTGAGTGAGAGGCATTAAAGGTTGCTAGTTCAGTTGTATGTTAGTTATCATAGAGCAAATTTTTTCGTCTTTTATTGTTTGAGGTTCTATATTAAATTCTCTTGAATTTTAAGGAGTCAATATTTGTTTTTCTCTTCTTCGTTCCTCAATTTCATCTTTGGTACTGGTTATCCTCACCAGCAGTATTTTGTTTTGGGGTTCGGGGTGTTGAGAGTGGGGAGGGTGTTATTTAGATTATTAGTCTTTTGAGCTAGTCAAATTGATTCCTGTCAATGTGAAACCTGTTCAGGTTCAGCAACAGATGATGGGAATAGCAACTGGTCGGGTTCCTCTACCTGCTGATCTTGCAGAAGATGGTCCAATTTATGTAAATGCAAAACAATATCATGGTATACTCAGAAGGCGGCAAATGCGTGCGAAGCTTGAAGCTCAAAACAAACTTGTCAAAGCTAGGAAGGTAAGTGCTGAGTTCTGTTTTTCTATCTCATCTGAATCGAGGGTTATTTGCCTTCATTCATTCTCCTCATTCTTTGGCAATAGCGGATGAAGAAAAGGAAGAGATGTGAACAAGCAAAGTATGCAATTAGCATCTACTGTAGACACCTTCATTTTTGATATATCATAGATGCCGCATTTCAATGTTTTGATACCTTTCAATTCAAAATTTTGCAAATTTTACTCGTATGTACTACTTGATCTCATCAAACGGAGTTAATTACTTGAGGAGAAAACAGCACGACTCAAATAATAAACATTATTGTCAAGATTGGCACGTAGTTGAATTTGTGTGCAGCAGAATGGAGTTGTTGTATGCTAGAGATCAATTGGTTTTTCTTGTCCTTCTCTGAATTAGGTTTGTTGTGGATTGTCCGTTAACTAATACATTTCTGTAAACCCTTCGTGTTTCTTGTCTTTTTAACTGCATATCAAATTTCGTCTTCTGTGAAAATGATACTTAATTTTCTAGTTAAATGACTAAATAATGCAGCCGTATCTTCACGAGTCTCGGCACGTGCATGCATTGAATAGGGTCAGGGGTTCCGGAGGACGTTTTCTCAGCACAAAGAAGACGCAACAATCTGAACCAACTCCTTCCACTAGCTCTCATACACACTCGGTCCATTTCCAGCGAAAGGGAAGAATGTTGGAGGTTGATGAACAGCAGCCAGAAGCTGGCAAGCGTGATGGTCCAACTGTTACGTTCTATGCCATAACTCAGAACACTAAAGGTGAAGTCAATTTCAAGCAGCCAGACCACAGGTTCTCAAGTATGTCTTCTTCTGACATGGCTGTTCCCTTGCCAGGCATGGCTGCCAATATGTGCAACGCGGATCAGCGTGGTGCTCCAGTTGTCCGGTGAGAATCAAAACTAGCAACACCATCTCACCGGCTGAGCAATTCATCCTTGGCTTTGTTACTCCCTTCAATGAGGTTTATATCCACTATTAGTGCTATGAAGTAGCCACTTTGTACTAAGACTTAAGTAGTAGATGTAATTTTTTGTACTTGGACCCAAGTGTGAGAGGAACACTTAAAAGAGTGTGAGTTTGGGCCTCACAGGCATGTGAGATCCATTCTACACTCAGGATGACCGGCTTTAATGTTTGAAAGCATTTTCCTTATGTCTATGATTGTCTAATAATATTAGGCTTGTGAGTACTAAACAAACTTTTGAGTACGAGATTAAGGGTCTGTTTGGAATGCTTTTCAAAAATAGTTTTTTAATTTTTAAAAACAAAAAATAATCAAAAAAATTGTTTGAATGGGGGTTGTTTTTTAAAATTGTTTTGAAAAATTATTCTAAAAAATTAGTTCTGAAAAATCAAAAACTTAAAACACTTTAAACGAGTTTTTGTTCCCAAAACATTAGAAAACACGGAAGAGTGTTTTAATTAATGGTAATTTTGTAAATAAGTCCAACTTCTAGTGGCAAACTCAAAAGTCACTTTACCAAACATTTCCGATCTTCATCTCTCTCTTCTTTCTTCAACCCCTCATAGTCTCTCTCTTGTCGTCCCGCAACACCATCATTCACCACCACTGCAAAACTACCTCTTTAACAGAAGAATGGTGCTGAAATGTATGTGTAATCAGTAGGCATATCAGGTACGATTAGTAGAAAAATAATTGATTAAGCAATTGAAGAAAAACAAACGATAAGCTGAGAAAAAAAAGAGAAAGCTGGACCGGGAACTTCAGAAGGAAAAATTGCGAAGTGTATGTCCTACTCTTTCAACCATATGTGCATCAACTGTTGTTTTTGGTGGTCTTCTTCTTTCTGAATTTTCTCAAATGTGTTATATTATATATTTTTTTTTTATATTCAATGAATATGCATGGTGGTCTATTCTTTGAAATCTGTTGATGAGTTATAGTTAGACTCTAAAACAATCAAAACGTAGGCAGTTTCTTATGTGGAGTGTGGATGTAAAGTAATTTGATTTGAGGTGTACCTAGCAAAAAAACAAAAACTTGATTCAGGGTGAGCATTTTTTTTCGCATGATATAGCTAAGTCTATCTGATTGAGAAGCTGCATCTGGTTCTGCTCTATCTGGGTTGTGAAAAATGCTGTCATGATTGTGTTACTGAACTTTCCTTATTCTTGTAGGAAAAAAGCTAAAGCGGCTGCAAGATGAAGCAGAGATAGAGGACATGCGTCGTGCGAAAGATGAAGCTGAAATGAAAAAAACAGAGGAGGAAGGGGAAGGGAAACGGAAAAAAAACAAAAAATATAAGAAAAGAAAAAAGGAATTGGATAATAATATTAAATCTATATGAGCAAAAATTATGCTGTTTTATTCTCGACACTCAAACAGATTTTCTGTTTTTTTGTTTTTAAAACTGTTTTCTACAACACTTTTGTCAAATGAGTTTTTTTTCTTTTAAACAAAAACTTATTTTGGAAACAATTCTAATCAAACAAATTTTCTGTTTTTCTGTTCTTAAAAACAATTTTTTAAAACAATTTTACAAAACAAAAATTTAAAAACACTTCCAAACAGACCCTAATAGTCTTTGCTCTTCATTTTCTTTGAGTTGTGTATTGGAGGTAACAATTTGATTTGCAAGATTGTGAAGTTTTTTTTATTTATTTTTTGTTTCCATGTAATATAGATCCGGCTGATGCTCTTTCGAACTCTGCGAATAGCAAGAGATTCGTGCACTACTGGACTTGCCTTTCTTGAATTTTGGCTTTTGCAAAATGTATGGTGAATATCCTGGCTAATTAGACCTGGCTAATTAGACCTAAGCATGGAATTGACGTATCTAAATAAGCTTCAAAATATAGTTTAGTGAATTAAGAGAATGGTAACGGTATTATTGGAATATGTATTTTCTTTGTTTAAGATGATGACATGGAGATTTGGTTTATAGAATAAAGCACTTCTAGTATTTGTTTTTTTCCCTTTTCTTTTGGTTAATATTTATTTCTTATATATATTAACTGGTTTGCAATTTCTATTTGTCAAAAGTTAGGGGCCCAAATTCTGTAAGTGTAGATGAATTAGGGGCCAAACTACAATTACTTAATTTAGTATTTTCAGAAAAGATATGGTGAAAATTTTCACTATTTCGAAGAGAATTAGGATCATATCCTAATTAATAACTTATACTACAATTTGATATTACATTGCACCCATTTATTTCACCTGTTTTTTTGTCGGACTATTTATTTCACTTAAAACAACTAACATTATCATGGTACTAATAAAGCACATTGTTTATCATATGAAATATTGGTACTCTAGTAAAATAAACTTAAACTAAAGTAATACAAAAATGATACATAGTTAATTAATGTAATTTAGTAAATCACGATTTGAATAATTTTTAAAAAACTCTACCTCACATCATATCCAATTGTAATCCTTTTATTATTAAAGAAAATAAACAATATGAAAAATCTCCCAGAATACCAATTTTACCCCCGTCAGAGTCAAAAAATGATAAAAATGCCATCGTTACCTTACCTGCAATTTTTTTTTTGTTTTTTGTTTTTTTTTGTCTCGTACACCAATTATTCTCCCTTCAACCCAAAAAAGCGCAAAAATGCAATCCTTGCACCCCGACCATCTGCATTCTTTGTCTCGTACACCCCCCAGCACCGCCCCCCCCCCCCCCCCCCCCCCACCAAAAAAAAAAAAATCTGAAGAAAAGAAAACCTCCGAAAGAGCACCAGATAAAAGGACAAAACTCATATCCAAGTGCGCAACAAACACAAGTGTGATCATAGCTTTCTAAGCGCAATCTGATTATTGAAGAGATGGAAATCAAGGAAATGAAGAAAGCTTTTTGTTTTGTGTGCTCATCACAGTTCTTGAGAATGGCAATCTTATGGACTTATTCTCTCATCATCTCCTATTTCCAACTATTTACCGGAAAACCCAAATCACATCCTCGCTCAACTCCCACAACATCTGCTGCTGTCAAAACACCCTTATGCATAATCACAGGGGTACATCAGTCAAAACATTATTTCCATTGTATTTTTAACTAAATTTTATGCTATAACGATGATGTACATTTGAACCTGCTGCTTACGTGACCTGTACTTAGCTCAGATGGCGGTGACTCGAGATCATCTGAGATAAGACGAGGACACGTGGCGTGTCTTAATTCAAACTTCCTCGAGTCACTACCATATCATCACCCTATATTGATTAATGTATTGGTTTGCTTCTTTTTTTTTTTTAATGGGCACAGGCAACATCAGGTCTCGGTGCTGCAGCAGCTTATGCACTTGCAAAGGAAGGCTTTTATGTTGTTCTTGGTAAATATATATATCTATTTTATAGTTATACATATGTTGGTTTAGTTCGCTTTGTTTTTTTTTTTTTTTCAGTTGCATGTAAACTTTATTCTAATTTGATTGCTCAAAATGGCAATGGTTAGAAAAAGATAAGATTTTTGATTATTAAGTTTTAGTTTATTTTGTAAATAATTTTATTGTGGCCGACCCACCTAGTGCGATAAGTCTTGGATTGATTTGATTCTTTTGTCTCGTCTTCTTTATGCTTGTTCATCGTGAGAATCGACACGCATTTGAGTTTAGTCATTAAAGAAACCAATATTGTATGAACTCCTAAAAAAAGGGAAGGAATTATATCTAGTTGATTGGCCGAGAAAGCTTTAGCAGGAAGAGATAGCATTGGCGAATGACTTCAGTCGATCGGTATGATATACACGAAACTTTGTTATGGAGGGATGGAATTGTAATTCAGTCGTGTGATTGGGATATGAAATGGACACATAAAATTGCTTATGAAATTCGTAGAACATGCGATTATCCATGTATTGGCATAAACCAGTTTTCACTCTTTCATATGGATATACTCACTATATGAATGGCATTTGAACCTTTGAGATTCCTGGACTGTACCTAACTGATGACAGAACTCGAGCATCAAACAGAGCTTTTTCTGGGAAGAAAGTAATGAGCACCTTGATTCTCACTTTGTTAACCACGTAAGGATTGACTCACTGAAGGTTGGAGGTCCTGCAATGGAAAAATGCTAGGGCTTTGCTATTGATCTTTACTAGAAAAAGTCGATATCATGGCAAGGGAGTGACTTTTGAGGAGAATGGCCATAAGTCTACAATATGGTTAGTCATTGGAAACTAGAAGGGCATAGGGGCTATATTTTATCGAGAAGTATTACAAAGACGCCAGATAAGTTAAGCAAACATGTCAGAGTTTAAGGAAGGAACGGAGCCGTAGAGCTTTTGGAGGAAGGAATTGTCCCTTTCGGTCGTGAAAGCCATTGTTTACATGATCTTTGGTTTTGGACTAATAGCTCTTGTAAAGTTGATGTGATAGGATCCAAGATTGTTTAGATTTTTTATGTAGTTGATATATAGCAAGTATGTTTAGATGCTTTTTGTAGTTGATGTATATACTTTTGGGTTGCACCCCCTTAGTGCATGTTAATAAATTTTTTCACTTCTCAAACAAAAAAAGTTAAGCAAACATGTATTTCAAGGTAGACATAAAGCATTAGAGGATAACATTCCCTTTATAAACGCTTTCTCAAAATTCTTTATGAATTGCATTTCATATAGGTGTTTAGTCCATCTCTTTTTGTATGGATTCTCTCTGTTTGAAGATGTCAATCACTGCTCATGCTGGAGTACTGAATAAATCTTTTACCCTGCCAAAACCTCTCTCCCTACCAGCAAGGTACTATTGAGATTTCATTGACATTTTTTCTTTTTGTCCTTGCAGCTGGAAGATCATCTGAATTGCTGTCTGAGGTAGAACCTTACTAAGCCCGGTTGTTTGATTTGTCACAGTTAAGTCTCCTTTATTTTTTGGTGATTGTTCCTTTATGTTCATGACAGATAGTGTCTGATATTGGGAAACAGAACCCTGATGCTTGTGTGAAAGCTTTTGAGGTTGATTTGTCATGCTTCAAGTCAATACTGAAGTTCAAAAACTCCCTTCAGCAATGGCTTTTGGTTTCAAATATGCATCCTTCAATTCAATTGCTGATAAATAATGCTGGAGTCCTTGCTACATCATGTAGACTCACAGTTGAAGGCTACGATGAGTAATTGTTCCAGAATATTGTCTATTACTGTTGCTATTATGTATTCGTGCTATAGGCTGGCTTTGACATACAAGTTAAGTGAACTTGCAAAGTCTGTTTGTTGTTACCCAGACAAAAGAAAAAGAAATAAGAGCAAGAAAAGAAAGGTCCAGCCATAAGAAAGAGAAACGAGTCTAATTCATGAGAAATCAGTGGCTAGCATGAGTAAAAATGCAAACAACCAGACATTAATTTGTAAATCTTTAATATCTTTTGTTTTGCATGATCTGCATCCTGAATTGATGGCTGTTGGTTAGATTTCTTATGAAGACCACCAGAAACTCAGGAATCTTGCATTTTATAAGAATGCAATGTTATAGTTATATTCGTGAACTTTTTATCCATACCTCCTTGCCAAGTACGTTTTGTGTATAAAGCACGTGTGTGCTTATTATACCTTTAAGTAGCGTAAACATTATGTTATTGGTAGTGAGTACACAATTGTGTTATTCATTTGTGTTTCCTTTTCTTTTCTTTTTCTTTTTCCCCCTTATATCATGAGTACACAGTGATGTTTTTTATTTGTGTTTACTTTTCTCTCTTTTTTTTTTTTTTTTTCCTTTTCCCCCTTATATCGGGAATGTCAATGTCCATTATCCTCTTGCATGAGTACAACTAGATATTGATTGAAATTCTTTTCTTCAGGATGATGGCGACGAACTACATTGGTGCATTTTGTCTGACCAAAATTCTCTTACCACTTCTGGAGAACAGCCCCGTCCCTTCTCGTATTCTTAATGTTACATCCTTTACTCATCGAAATGGTAAGCTTTTAATGATTTTGTTGCTGTAGTAGTCAAAGCATGTTTCCTTCAGTCTAAGATGTTTGGTGTAGGTATTGTTGATAGGATAGTCATTACCGCCTAACACATGCAAGCTTTCTGGACCTCTATTCTAAATGGGAAGATTATCTGTTACATGGAAATATTTCCAGATCCATATTTTCTGATTTTCAATGCTACTGAATATAGTTAAATAATGACATTATTGGTATTTATTTGACATTTAGAAGCTATGGACAAATGACAATTACATCTTTTAAAATTTTTGGCTTGTGATAATCTTGTTGAAGTTAATGATTGCTGTCTTTGAGGATTTATTGGCTGACTATTTGAATTAAAGTGCAGTTTAATACTACTTTCTTCAGTATCTACCGTGCAGGTGGACAGAGGGGCTATAATATCTGGGAATTGTTCTTCAAAATTAGAATTTTACCCTTGTGCTCATATTTATGAGTACTCCAAATGTGAGTTGCATTCACATAAAAGAGTAACCTCATTTTACTTGAATTTGTTTGCAACTAATACATGTCATTTTTTGTTGACAGTGTGTGTGCTACTCTTCACATATGAGCTTCATCGACAATTCGCTATAATAGAGAAATCTCACACTATCTCTGCCATGTATGCTATCATTTTCTCTGTCACTTCTTAAACTAAGTGGCTTTGTTTGCCTAATTGCTTATCTTTATAGATATGCAACTAATTCTACTTACAAGTAGTTCGCATGCATTTTGTGTTTAAATGGAGACGAACTAATTTCTGGTCAATCAATATGTGTTACTAAGTTAGGTGTTGTAAATGCACCCTCGATGTTATTCTAATTATGCATCCAAATTGTCTGAGTTCAATTTCGAGCAAGTCCTTGCTTGCTCAATGTGACAGTCATGAAATTTCTATGAGGGCATGCCACTTCCCTCGTTGATTGATTCTGCAATCTGACCTGTGTTTCTTAACACTTCTTTTTTTCCTTCATAAATGGCGAATAGAGCTAGGGGGCTTCAAACTGTTTAGACGAAAGTAAAGAGGCTAAGAATACTCAGGGGATTTTAGTGTTGCCTCCTTTAAGTAGGATGTAACTTGATGGCATTGAACCAACGAAAGGCATGGAAGGATACTTGTCAAGTGTTCCATGACGTTCAAAGTATTAATTAAATTCAGCATATACTTTAGTTTTCTGAGAGTCTTGATTACGTTATAAGCATAATTTGTATATCCTTTTGGATGATGGCATGTTATCAGAATGCTTTGATGGTATTTCTGCTTTAACCAATTACTATATCCTCTTCTTGATCCTTTAAAAAATGAAGCGCTGTTGATCCTGGAGCAGTGGAAACAAACATCATGCGAGAAATCCCTTCATGTGTGTCACAAATGGCTTTCTTTGCGTTGAAACTTTTGGGCCTTCTGCAGTCGCCTGAAATTGGTGTCAGCTCTGTCGTTGATGCAGCACTGGCATCTCCCGTAAGTTCCTGATTGATCTACTTATTAGCTGATCATTATGCAAGTCAAATATCGGTACATATATTCTAATTCTAAGAGCAATTGTTTATAGTGCTTTACCTCTATTGTTCTCTGCATCGGCCTATCATTTCATGGAGCAGCTAACTGACAATTTTTTGGCTTTTCTAGTGGCATATGAGAGTATATCTTACTAATGAGGCTTATAAGTTCTACTTGAGGCGATATAACTTGGCAATACACCCACCAATTTTAGGTGCTTTCTAGAAGGTTGTGTACTTAGATTTATGTTCTTCCAAAAGGAAAATGAGATATCAGACTAGACAAGATTAACCTTGATGTTAGGTGCTGCTACCTACTTTATTTGGGCTGAGCGAAACCAACGTCTATTTGCTGGAACTGCTCAAATGGAAGACCAGATTTTTGCTTCAATTAAATCTAACGTTCAACTCAGTGTAAAAAGTAGGAAACACAAATTTCGTTCTTGTATCTACAGTAGAAATATTTGCACAGCTTGGGACCTTGACTTAAGGATCCTTTTTTAGTTTGAGATTTTGCTCACTTTGTAAAGAGATTTTGATTTGAATTGAGTCACTTGCTTATTTAACAAAAAAAAAATAGATCAACCTTGATCTTGAATGTGGTTGCAGCATTAAAAAGTATCTGCATTTGATTTAACTTTTGCCTTGTATTAACACACGACAAACATCTACTTGTTTAATGAGGCTAATCGAAAACCTTATTCATAAAACAAGTCATCATTAACGTTGCATATGATTATTAGCAAGCTGGCACGTGAATTTGGGTTACGCCTATATGACTTGAAAATTTAGTGTTGCTTTTACTCTTAAAAGTTTTGACTAGCGCGACCTTTGCTTGACCTTGGCTAGACATATATTTTCAATCTGGGAAGCGAGTCCTTGTTTTTGCTTGCATCGTCGCTATGCTGGTTTCCGTGTGTGGTATAGTTTTAGTTTGCTTGGATTTTATGGACTTGATTATGATGTCTGAGCTCGAGTTTACGTTCATTTCAGGAAGTATCAGGGGTATATTTTTTTGGAGGAAATGGTAGAACAATCAACTCTTCTGCACTTTCTTATGACAACAAGCTTTCTAAGGACCTCTGGGATGCTTCCCATGATATCTTCCTTGAGTTGCAACTGGCCTCCAACATTATATCCACTTGAATGAAAATGAATATCACAGGAGTGAACTTCCTCAATGGGATAGAAGCGAAATGAAACACTCGGGCAAGATTTGGTATATACGGAACTAACAGAGAAGACGGCTTCTAATAGTATAGGGTTTTCAGATTTATATAATCAATCGCACCTAGTGGGATGATTCTTGATTTGGATAGAATCGGCAACGATTATTTTTTAGCTTCATGTCTAGAACCTTTTCTGATGGGCGGTTGCTCCATTGAGTTCCAATTTTGTTTATGGAACCATAGGCTTCTAACAACTGTGGAAGGTTGATAATAGTTTGCTCCTTGGTGAAATTGAACATCTACTAATCATATCTATCTATAAAAGAGAAAAAGATTTATATCTGTGAAAAGTTTTTTGTCTCTGTGGCATGAAATTACATATAAACTCCTCGGCAATGGATCAGATCTGGGTGTTCGAATCTAATTACTTGGAGCTTATATCTGTATATAATCTTATAAAAGGCAACATGGTACACAAACTTTCTTCTATGCTCGGGATTTGGGGAAAAAGTCGGATTCACTTTGGATCTTTCTATGACTCAAACCCTTTTTTTGTTTTTATTTTGAGTGTATATTAAATTTTTAGCTTTGGAGCTATTTGGTCCTCGCTCTAATTTTGAAGTTTAAAGACATTTCTTTCTTCCAATTTGTAGCATTATTTCCAAATTTAGCGAAATAATGAATATCCCTTGCTTTCGTAACCGGTACTATTACTCCATAAATTCATTAATTTGAAGCTGAAAAATCAAATATACGATCCGGGCAATATAGCTTCAAAAGATAGTTAAAAAAAAAAAAAAAAAACTACATAGGAAGTAGAATCATATGAATACTACATTCTAATAACCTAGACAAATTTGTACTAATTGCACATCGTTGAATATTACTCATAACGTTACGAACATATCTATACCCCTAAAATAGATCTAAGTTGTGTGTACTGTGTGCACCAAACTCATCCCCAGATCAAGTTGATACTATAACGCCCACAGAACCTGTAGCGTTATTAGCAAGACAGTAGCCATGGAAATGCTTGCAGGCACCAATGAGTGGGTGGCAGTATTAGTCATATCGGTATTGGAATCGGGTGTACCTGTTACATGGCATTACATATCGAACATGTTATTTCTCCAAATTGTTTTACAAGCGTTAAATTTTTAGCCGAGTTGTTTAATTTATATAGTGTCAGAGTCAAGTTGTTCCGTTTTAAACAAGAGTCAAGTTGCGTTCTCCAAACCTAAAATCCTAGTCTTGAAAGTTAGACCGGAGGGTGAAACTAGTATTAAAGACTTAAGAATAACTATGTCAAACCTTAAATTCATTGGCGTAAAATGATTAATCCAAGTTATTATTTAAAACTTTTATACTCACTTATAATTCACTTACTTATTATAATGTCTTACATTGATAAGTAAGTGTTTTAAAAGTGGGTGTTGTGAGTTTCAGTGATAAATTGAATTAACCACCATAAGCCAATAAATTTGAGGTCCAAGTATTTATTACATAAACTTATAACATTAGTCTCGTTTGCAATTTGGGGCGTGACACTTATCATTAATCCCACTAATGTGGACTATTACATGGGTTAACAAAAAGTTTTGGTTCGAATATCCCTTCCACCCATCAAAACAAAATATGCTCACGTACGAAACTCAATTTAAAAAACATCTTCTCAAATAAAGGGGTTAAAGACAATAAATAAATAAAAGAAGGTTAAAATGTGTACCGGTTAGGCATTGGGGAAAGTTAACAGGTTGTCCACATCGTGCAGGCAAGTGTCGAAGCTGAGTCATGTTGATGCCAGCAAACTCAGGTATGTAAGCACCTCCGGTGCCTAGTATGCTGCACAAGCATTCCGGCAAGCCTTGAGTCACGTATTTTAGAGGTTCACAACAACTCTCAGATTGATTCTGTGACGTGTTGAGAAGAGTAATGCAAGGCAGAAGTTGCGTTATGCATGACATTTCTTGAGCCCAAGACCCTGAAAAAAAGCATAATAAGATCACAAATGCAATGCCATTATATGTGGTAAGCTTCATGATCTCCATCTCAACCTGAGCTCAACATGGAGAAGGTTAATGGACCTTTATATATAATTATTAGTGTTTGACTTTGACAGTTGAGTTGGTAACCTATATAGGGTGCATTCGAGCTAACACTGGTTTGATATGTCCTCTTCAGTGACATTTGGAATGCAGAAATGGCAGTTAAACAAGAATACGAGATCACCAGTTGGCGCCTATTTTTTTTTTTTTTTTTTTGGAATGACAAGGAAAATCTAATTGGCAGAATTTTTTTTAGATGACCAGAAAAATCCAATTGGTGGAGCTTAATCACTGAATTATCCGGTGGAGCCGACCGCCAACAGGTAATATCCCGAATGTAGAGCCTCACCCCAAAGATGCACCAAGTGAGTTAAGAACGAAATCTCGAGGACAGGGAGGGAAATCGAACCTGCAACCACCCACAAGCACTTCTTCACTCCTACCACTCAAGCCGTGCCCTTGGAACTTATCTCGTTGTTAAATGGGTGATATAAGTAATGTTTTATATTACCCGGGTTGCATGACTAATGCTTTATATCACCAATTATCTTATTCAGATATTAAATGTCAAATCTCTCTTTATATAATACAAACTCTTTCTTTAAAGAGAGGTGAAAAATCACCTAAATAAATAATACACAATAAAGCTCTTCAAACAGTTGAACCAGCTTTGGATCATATGTAGAGAGAATAGCTTGGATCATATTCCCGATTCAATATTTTACGAGGGGGAGGGTTTAAAAATCTGAGTTTAGGTTCGACCTCAATGGGAAAATAACCCTGTAATTGATGTGTGTGTATGTGTGTGTGTGTGTGTGTGTGTGTGTATTACACACACCCCAAGTCCAAAAATCTGTAGCTACCAAACATCAAAGATGAACTAGCAAAAGCTTCAATCCGCACATGTACAGATCACTCAAAGAACACAACCTAGTTCATTTAACATTATAAATGTAAAACAAACATAAGCCAATAGATTAAACTACCATCAGTTGTTCCTCCTACTAAATAAATTGTACAAATAAACATTACTAGCTGAAATATGCATATCCTTACTAGGCTAAGACATCTCTACATGTCCAATCTAGAATAACATAAAAGGATGTAAACTAAAGTCAAGTCCGGGTAAACAAGGTGGACGAGGCGAAAGCACGCCAGGCAGATGTTTTGCTGATATGTGAAGGTGGCAAATGATCGTTTAGATGGTTAGCAGCTAAGAAAATCAGATAGAAGAGGTGACACGCTGAATGTTTTCAAGGGACATGTCAAGGGCGTGATCTCTTGTTGCTGCATGATGGGCATTTGTACTGCTTGATATGCTCGGCTCTCGCAGGAGTTATCTTCACACATTTACCATGGAACCACCTCTCGCATATGTCGCAACAGATCCAGAATTCATCTGAAGCATAGTTCTCTCCACATGCCCCACACAAGGTATCACCATGCTCGTCCTCCTCTTCTTCATCCAATCCCTCGTCTTCATCCTTGGGTTGGACCTTTGAGTATTTGCTCTGCGATCCAAAACCATACTTCTGTCATATCTGGAATGGTTACTATTACACAAATGTGAAACACAAACTACAAGTTTGTTCTAATATTTTTTTCCTTCATATGGAAAAGAGGAAGTAATGCACGAATATGCAAGATTGCGTATGTAGATGAAATAACAATAAAGCATTTCATCCTTTGCACAGATAGCCCTATATTTCACTCATTTACAAGTGCCTTAAAATTTTTAGGGTATCCAATACAGAACTCTATCGTTCCACATTCAACCGGTTCATTTTCTACTAAAAATCTTGCAATTAATCCCGACAAGTCTCCTCCACTCAATTAGATGCTACTTCTCTTCCTATGTACTATGCACAGTCTCTCTTTGCATTTCTAGCTGTCCAAAATTTTGAGTCCCATGTATCAAGCAGAAGTACCTTTACTCTCTGGCATCACCCCAGACATCTAAGGAAAGTGTTACAGACCAGAAAGTGACACTCTTAAGGCTTTTTATACCACCATTTGAATAGTTTAAAATCCCAAAAGAGTCCAAAATGATCGATACTGCAGGAATATGAACAAGAGATACGAAGCATATAAGGGTAAAATATAAGAGCCTAGAAATGCATGCATTATTCAAGGCTCGACTTAAACTTTCTTACCAATTATGATGAAGACATGGATTCTGAGTATCACAATTGGAACTACGAACACAAATAAGCCAGCTGTTATCAGGACCAATTTATCCGAAAATTACAATGTGCCCCAGGCCTAGATTGTGTATCTTGTATGCCAATCTCAAACATATCTCAGGCCTGCTTCTTTTGCTTTACATCCCTAGTGAATCCCGTAATTCGTGCATAGTACAAGTAGAAAGCAAACCACTTATCCACTGAGACCAATTAAGCATTGTCACAACAAGTTTGTGCATTCAAATACAAATTGACAGGAACACATGCAGAGTGCAATTTCATATGCTAGACCGGTAGTCATGTTTTCTCCATATTCTTAGCTATTTCCTTTTTCATTTCTTCTTCTTTTTTTTTTTCCTTCTTCAAAAAGAAAAAACAACATATCCGTAGAGAAAAAAAATGGTGACCTAAATGAAGTTGACTTCCATGAACAGATGCGCAAATACATGACATGTGCTACAAGGCTAATTAATATAACCACTTCCCAGATCTGCAGGTTTACAATTCAACGACATCGCTGAACCAAGAAAACCAATAATCTAAATTATCCAGACTCAGAGAATTGCGAGAAGATTTTTAACCATAATTCTGGAGTATCAGGTACAAAAATACCCAAATTATTCATTTACTCTGTAAAAGTTTGACCAGAATAACATTTTCTATACTAAGTCCCATCAATCTACCTGAATGTCAAAGTTGTACCAGTGTTAGTTTTCCAAAGGAGCAGAGAATGGGGGTGAGGTACATATGTTACTTACCACTTTGGAGTTTGACTTGGATTTATTGCTGCTGTTATTTGAGACTGATGATTTATCTTTCGCTTGTTTCTTGGCAGCTCCAGTCACAACTTCAAATATTGTTGGGAGATCGTTCATCATGTTAAAGAGTCGTTTCCTGCTCAATTCCAGCAAAGATCTTGTATATTTAATATGAAATGAGCAAGAAAACCAACTCAGTACATCTTAGTTACATATTTTGGCATTTATGAGTAGTTATTTAAAGATAGCTGTTTCCTCTATCCAAAAAGATAAGGATATTAAAAAGAAAAAGAAAAAAGAACGAAAAACCTGATTGCTAAGATTATTGTACATTAAGCAATTTTGTACCACGAGCACCTTAGCATTCTAGAAATTATTTAAAAGAAAAGCCTCCAAAGATGGCAGGCTTCTTCACACGCTCAGTTTCAGAATTAATTGAAATCACTTAAACTGACGTGAATAAAACATTACATATACAATTTCTTTATCAGAGGCAGAGGGGGAGAGGGGAGAGAGAGAATACACATGGATCACTATTAGCCTAGACCATTCAGAAACTAGTTCCATTTAAAACTAATTTTCACTTGTTAAGTCAGTCCCGCATCTTGGTTTTTCATTAATAGCGTAAATTATATGAATTCTCCTAAAATCTACTAGATCAAATTCAAATATGTAGATCACCATTTACAACACAATATAAATTCTCAATAAACCCACAGAAATATTAGAAAGCGAAAGACAATCTAATGACTGTAATGTACTCCTACAGATGCTACATTCTTAAAACTTCATGAATTCGAGGCAATTTACCTGTCAGCTTTATCAAAACCAAATCTGGCACCAAAATAGAAAGCAACAGAAAGCAACCATGCATCACTGTGCACAGCAACAAGAGCCAACCAGTCCTTATCCTGCATTCCATCTCTGGCAAAGTTTATACCCAATGCAGGCTCGGGAAGCTCTGGAGGCACCTCTTCAGCAGGCAAATTAACTTCCCACTGCTCACTAGGAAATCCATAAAGGCAAAGATTTTCCTTCTCTGCAAGTTTCTCAAGATTTTCAATCTTTTTGTTAAAGTAAGTGATGCATCCACACCATACACACGCATAGATGCACACAGAGAGAAAAAGAGAGAAAGAGAGAATAAAAGCAACTATTTGACTCAAGTGCCCAACAATTGTACAATCAACTGATTAAATTGAACAGATTATCTTCTTTACAAATAGGAATTAATGAGGCTGAAGCCTTCCATGGAGCTATAGACCATGAAAGAATAAATAAAATTCAATTTAACTGGATTGCATGCTACAGAAAAACCTATTTTACATAATTAATAGTGACCATCTACAGTGAGTTTATCCAAGAATTTGAAGATTGACACTGGAAACAACTACCACTTTATATTGTCTTGCCCGTCCAACTCTTCATATAATCTCATTTATAAGCACGGTATCAACAGGGTTTGCTAGCATGAGCACTTTCCACATGTTGCAACCCACCGACTGCATCCAACAGCACATCCTCAAGTTATGAATTTACCAACTTCCAATTGAAAAGGGAGGAGCCACACTTGGAATAAAAGACAGGAGGATGCCCCCACCCTCCAAGGGGTTGGGAGACGATTTGAATTAACGCTCCCACAGGTTCAGTTTAGATAGCAGGAAAGTTTAAAAGAAAAGCATTTCTCAAGAAAAGTAAGCTAAACAAAGTATGGAAAAGATAGGTTTTACTCAAAACATTTTCCCTTGTTTGATAATTAAAATGGAATAACTTTTTTCTTTTTAAAGTAAAGATGTGTGCAGTTGTGGAAAGAACAATAGCTAAAGCTTTTCTTTCAGATTTCAATGATTTTGAACTCTACTAACTACAACAAACCATACCAAGCCTTATCCCACTAGGTGGGCTCGGCTATAAGGATTTGACGACGACACTTTCATTAGCTCCATTGCGGGATCTCATCTAAGTGTGTCCATCCGACTACTCTTAGATCTTTCTCTACCTCTCTCACAGGATATTATCTCCATAGTGTCAAACCTTTTAGCAGTGCATCCACTGCTCGCATCCTAACATGTCCAATCCATTTTCCCTCATCTTATCCACAATCAACGTCATTTCCACTTTTTCTCTAATCACATTGTTTCTAATCCTATTTTTCCTAGTGTCGCGTCACATCCATCTCACCACTAACATCTTCTAAACATGTTAGTACTTTACCGCCCAACACCCTGCTATAACAAAATAATACAGGAAACTTTCCACCCAATTGATGCATAAAAGACTGCCAAAGTAATGTTATATCTTTTTCTTCCTTCTCCCAAAATCCATTCTACCACCAAGAAGCAAACTTAAAGCTTAGATCATTTAACTGGAAAGTTTCACATGGATATTGAATTGTACAAAAGAAATCACATATGTCACTGAATATGCTGCATCACACATCTATAGAAAGCAAGAGAACAGTTCTCGCATTTTCACCATATAACAGATGACACATATACACGTATCTAGATTTTAGTGAAGTTCAAGCCTCTCAATGAACGAGGATGAAACTACTTCAATTTCATCTCTTTCTGGTTTTATGATCTATTCTAGATTCATCTAGTTTCCATTGTAAAAGGAATAAACCTGGTGTAAGGAAACTACCAATTTTCAAGGCTCCCACCACATACAAACACACATTGTCAAAACCCTAATTGCAATATCATGAACATTACTGCATATTATGATTAGATACAGAAAACATGCACAAGGAGATAGATAGCAAGAAATGGGAGTGACAAGGAAGAAAAATTGTCCAATGACTAATGCAATGATTTAGATCAAATGCAAGTTTATGGAGCTAGCAAATCAAAATGCAACAATACATTCCTTAATTATTCATCTAATTTTCATAAAGCTAGTACACACACTGCAGCAGTTGCTGTCATAAATTAGCTCAATCTTGACAACATTAGAAAGAACTGGAGCTATGCATACGTTACAGGTCACAAATGTAACTTGAGAAAGTATTATGAATCCAGATGCAATTAATTTATAGCATCTAGAGAACAGTCACTCAACAGAACATCGATAATAATTAGATATAACCAAGCTCAGGCATTACAAGCTAGACACGACTTACACAGCAAGACTTTATAACTTGAATTATCAAATCTTATTCAATAAAAATCAAGATCATGATAGTAATACAAGTCGTCTCATGCTATACACACATTGCACACATACAGCCAGAAGACCCAATTTTCAAAATTGGACATAATAGTTATATCATAAAAACTATATGGTAGCCCATTAGAAGACCTCTCCAGACAGTAAAAAAAGCTAAACCATTATTTTCTCACAAGTAAAACTGATAAAGAAGGAGAAAACTTATGCCGGATATAGTATGGCCAAACCAAGTGAGAGAAACCATCTCGATCAAAATCTAAATTTCAATGGACAAACACAAATCATCGAAAATGTAAAATGCATATCATACAACACCATAATATTTTAGCCTTGTGTTTTAATTCCATGCAACCCTAAACCAAAATTCAACCATTGGAATTAAATCACTTAATGATGAACTTCACACAGCATAAAATACTAGCAAGATAGTAGCTACTAGCTACTATAGAGAGAGTATGCTTATAAATAATAATCCGTTCTGATTTTTCTAAAACGCAATAGAAAATAGACAAAATATATAAAATAAAATAAAAAACGCTTTTAACTGACCATGCAACGGTGAAATTAACTACAAAACCAAAAGAATGGTTAGCTGAAGTTATTACTTAAACTAACGACAATAAACTTATAAAACACTCTTTTCATGTCCAGGAATTACTAAACTTTAAAATTACTGGACCTATTAAGACAAATTTGAACGTGACTATTACATACACATAACACATATACAGGAAATAAAAATATTATTAACGTACACTAACAGCAAAAATAAATCTAATACAAAAAAAAAAAAAATTTGAAAAGCGCGTAAAATTACAAATGAAGTACAACTCACCAGGATCACATTGCTGGTAAAATTCGTCAACATCTGCAACAAATAAACATATAAATCAGCCAGAAATTAGACCAAAATGTACTAACAATTAAACTACAAAAAGCTTTAAAATGCTAAATAATCAGATTCACATGTATATTAACACGTTGACATACACACATAAATAAGCCAGAAATTATGCCAAAATGTGCTAACAATTAAACTGTAAAAAAGCTTAAAATGCTAAATAATCAGATTTCACATGTATATTAACACGTTGAAACAAACACAAACACACACACACACACATATGTATGTGTGTGTGTGTGTATACGTATGTATAGGTACCAGTGGTGAGAGCTTTGATCAAGGCGGCGCGACGGCCTTTGAAATCACGGAAAACTTCCTCAACGGTGCGGGGGTTATAATGTGCACCGCCGTCCATCACCGCCGCTTCCGTACACCACAGCTTTGCTTTCAGCAGCTCAACACAACACAACACAACACGACTTGCTTTTGAAATGCAAAGAGAGAATAATTTTATATAAAATGTAGGGAGCAAAAGGTGAAAGAAAGGATTGAAGTGTAAATTAATCAACTTCCAGGGGTTTGTTGCTAAATATAGATATATTTTGTGTAAAGTTGTTATTTTCAGTATCAGTGAATGATTTTTGAAAATTGAAAAGCGAATTTTTAAATGGGAAAAAAATTTGGGGGTTTGTAGTGTTTGTACTATCTGAGCTGACGTGGCGGCAGTAGCTTTTACGGATTTGACTCGTTGATTAAAATTGGTTTTTGCAAAAGTATTTGAGGTCCGTTTTACAGGTAGTGGAATAGAGGATAGCGCTAATGTCACCTGTAGGTGCTACTCGCAGTGATGAAATAAAATAAATTCTTTTTTAGAGAAAACATTTGACTATAAATTCTTTTGTAAAAAAATCTGAATCATTATAGTAGCTTCACAGGGGATAAGATTTTTATTCTTAGATATTATCGACTTTAAATTTCAATAGAAAGAGGACGGTAACATTTGGAATCCTAACTAGCATAAAAATTACCGTATTCGAATTTGATAAGGGCAACTTTTATAATGTGAAAAAAAGCTCATTGAAACTCATTATCGAAGATTGACAGGAAATACTCAACGAGAAGAAAAGGTTTTAGTTCAAACACAACTGTTAGATTAAGTGAGGAGATATTGGCGTATTTTAATCTAAGTAGTGATTAATTCAGTCTATATCTCATGAGTTGGTTATAGTGAAGATATTTTCTAGGGTTATCAAAAATAAAAAAAAAAAGTTTCGATTAGTTCATGTGTATCGTGAAGTTAATCAATATACAAATTAACTCACTAATTATACCTTGAAGTTACCCATTGGATTCTATGAAGTTGAGGCGTTGCTACACCCTCTGCTAATCTCCTTGAGAGGGATAAAAGCACTCTTCAGGAGAAGTAAACATGAATTTTTTATTTTTTTTTGAATTTAATGAAAGCATAAGTCATTTTACATCATTTAAATATTATACACGAAAATCTATTTTGAGACCTCTCGTACTTAAAATAAGAATCATACCATTAAAAATAAGAATCATACGATTAAACCAAATGACCAGTAACAGTAAATGTGAACTTTTAAATATACACCATCGCTAGTTCATGCAGGAAGCTTCCCATCCGAGAAGACTTTTTCGGAGGAATTATAGCAGATGAAAAAGGAATTAAAGGTTGTAGCTAGAAAATGAGAACAACAGCACTGCTATTTTTTGCTCAGAAATAAATATGAGAACAAAGTTTTTGAAAAGGACCCACAATATAATGCCGAATACTGTTTACAAAAACTTGTGCATTTACATAAATAGAGCAGAGAAAAAATTGCAAGCTATTTCACAACCATGTTGTGGCTAACAATACATAACAATACAAGCTAATTCTCCATTGGTGTTGCTATTTAGCATTGTCTAGTTTCTTGAAAAGTTCTGTTGGTCCCATCGGAAGTTCTTGCCATTCAAGAACGACTTCAAGCCGCGTAGTGATGGTAGTGCTAGCGCAATCTGATAGTTTCGTTTGGGATGATAATATTTGGATTCCTAATATGTGGATTTAATGCAGCGAGCTCCTTCCATTTAGCACCTGTCCCATGAACACGCGAGGAGATACTCCACAGGGTCTCACCAGGCTGCACGGTAGTTGTCACTGGTTTAGAATCTGCAGGAGATGATTTGCCAACTGCCTTTGACTTCATCAGAGGATGCTTATTCTTCTTCCCCATTCCGTTAGCAAGCAACCAACGGGACCCTGACTGTTGTTGAGTTGAGGAGCCCCAAAGTTTCTTTTTACCAGGCTCGGTCTTGAAACCTGCAACGTGCACTTCAGTGATTTTATACTGAGGAATGTGGTCTTCCTCAGGGATCTTTTCTTCTTTGGTCTCCTCATTTACTTCCTCCTTCTTGGCAGGTTCAGACTCGTCTTCTTCTTCCTTGATATTTCTAACTTCTGACACAGTGCTGTATATTTTTGGCTTTGGCGGGACAAATACTCTTTCTACCTGAATAAGAGAGAGCATTGGTGTGCCAACTGGCTCATAGTTCCGTAAAGGATCACGAAGCTGCACCATTAATGCAACAGTAAAATTGTTCCCCAACAAACCCCCCCTTCTACCCTTGCCTCGTCTCTTCTCACCCTTTGATCTTCCACGAATTAAGTCATAGCTATTAGCATGATGGGCTGCAAGTATTCTAGAGGTTCGCTCACTAATAAGATCATCATCATCAATTTCACCCGCATCCAGCTTCATCCACTCATCAAGTGTAAGAGAAAGGCCCATCAGACCATCAACTTCACTGCCATTGTCTTTAATATCTAGTAATTGCAATCCACCAGTTCCCTCCAGACCAATGGATCCACCAACATTGACCCTCTTTCCCTCGAAAGCTGAAAATTCACCAATGGACTGTGAATTGATGTTGGAAGGTGCATCCTCATCCGTCATACCGGATTGTATCTTCAAACCCTCAACAGAGAGGGCCTCAATTTTTTCCATTGCCAAGGGAGCAAGATCTTCCAAGGATACATATTCTGAGTCTGTCTCTTTGTTAGCTGGACTCGACTCAAACTTATCAGATCTGGGTCTAGATGATTTTCCTTTCACTCTTTTTTGTTCACCCAATGTGTTATGCTCTAACTCAGATTCGTGAGGTAAAAGACCTTTCCTGCAACGTGTAGAAAGCAATGTAATCATTATTTGCTTTGAAACCTTAACAAAATTATGACGTAAAACTACTGTGTGTTTATAAGATTCTTATCATCTGGTATTAATGTATGCTTACCCGAGTAAGAAAGACAAAACAAAGCCTTTTAAACAAATATTAAATAGAATTGACATACCTCTCGGGTCCCTCCAAACTGGCTGAAGTTTCCCATGCTATTTGTTGCACTGTCTTCCCAGTTATGTCTTCCAGAGGCATTAATTTACTAGCCTGAGCCGAAAGCTTTTCAATTCCAACAGAGCTCAAATGTTGCAGAATGTCCATTATACCTGAACCCATTTCAGCAGGCACTACCACAGGACTCGATACTTGCATAATCAAGTTCCCTCCATTTTTAGCATTCCTGAAAAGAGCTGGATTCATTGAGCGCAAAAACCCTCCATTTTTTGTCTGAATGAAGGAACCTAAGCCTTCTCCAAGTGGAGGCAGGTCATAAGGATCTTCAGGAGGCAAATCAATTGGACTCCCAAAACCAGTTCTGCTGCTAGGAGGAGAATGTTGAAAAGCCTTGTCATTTAGGCCCCACTCACGCATTAGAGCCTCTGTCTCCAAGCCCTCCAACTCTGAGGCCCTTGATCTGTTCCTTGTTTGCTCTGTTTCTATTTTAGGCATCTCATCAAGAAGCTCTACGACCGATGAGTAATTTAACTCCTCCGAAATGGACCTCCAATGAGACTCAGATGGGGCATCACAAGCAAATTCTCCCTCATTGTTGTCCATACCAAAGTCAAATAAGGAACCCCCACTTGCTAGCGCATCTTTCTCAAACTGCCGCAACAAACGCTCTCTTGGGGACTCAGGCTCACTTTCAGAACTCAAGCCAAATGGACTATGCTCTATCCCCAGCATGTCCAAGAATTCATTAGCCACACAATCACTAACATCATCCAAACTCAAGGATTTTCCTTTCCTAAGCGCTCTGTAATTTGACTTAATGCCCATATAATCCTCTTCATTTGTGTATTCATCTTCAGGAGAATCTATTCCTTCTTTCACTGAATCTGAGAAACTATTCAAGGCTGACTCCAAGTCTTTCAGTAGCAATTCTTTGGTACATGTATCATTCATTTTAGAATTGCAGTCACTTACCAAAAGCTCATCTTGGTGACCTCCAATTCCCTCTACTGAGGGATGCAGCTGAGCTTCCTCCGTGTGGGCTATCCCATCTGCATTATTTGTTTCAGGGCTCTCTGCTTTAGGACCATGAGCAGACTCCATGGTATCTTCTTCTGATTTCAGCTCTTCCTTTAAGGAAGGTTCTACACCTTGCTCTACGACAGAAAAATCACCAATTTCACACTCATCCTCAGCATCTTCCTTACCGGCATCAGAAGACATATGAGAAACTGGTTTTAGAGGCTCAAGGGGTTCAGTGAAAACATCAATCTCTGGCTTACTAACGTCAATCTCCGGCTTACTAACGTCAATCTCCGGCTTACAAACGTCAATCTCTGGCTTACTATCAACTGAAACCTCAGATTTGTCTCCATCAAGCTTCTGATACAGAATATTCGCTGAATCAGAGAGTTCTGACCTTGATATTGGCAAAATTTCATGTAGATCTTTTATATCTTCTACAGATCGACTTGATGTAGAAGACCTTGCAGGAAGACTTCCAGCTCGCCTTATTGAGTTTCCCTCAAAATGCCCCAAGATCTTAACTGAATTTTCACTATTCTGCCTCAGGTTCCGCACTTCAGGAACATCTTTGTCAGTAGTAACCCCACTAGAACCATTCCCAATTACCATATATTCAAAACTGACATTCAGGACTGCACCTTTAGCCTTACCTGATAACCTGAAACTAGTAGTCCACTTCCCGCTGCTTTTCTCCTCCTCTAATTCCTCCAAAGTTAGAGGAAGTATCCTTGTCAAATCCATCCGATGCTTCCCCAAATCAAGCTCAGGAGCACCATAAACAGAAGCATACAACAAGAAATGCTTTGCCTCATACTTTGCCGAATGGTGGGGGCCACTTCTACTCCCATACACGGAACACGAATGCGTTAGATATTCTTCAAATTCAGCTACCCCTTCAACAACTGTAACTGGACGAGTCACTAACTCTTCATTCCGCCTCTTCCAATAAACAACAAGAGTAAGATCATCGAAATACTGGGGTAACCCCTCGATACAATGCACTTGGAGAGAGAAACAACAATTAAACCTACGGTTTCGAACACTGGTAAGGGCCTTTAAACCCTTCCAACTCCAAATAGACTTCTTATCTTTCTCCACTGAATCTTTATTACCATCCCTTAGTTTCGATCTCGGGTCAGGCAAAGGGGCTTTCCCAACAGACTTAGATCGATTACTGGTACTAGGAATTGAACCTCTTTGTTGGGCTTTATCTAAATATAATGCTTTACTTATTGCTTCGATATCTTTCAATAACTTCCCACCTCCTGAATTTTCCCCTATTTTCTTCCTATTTTCGGCTCTCGACAACATCATCTCCTCGCACAAACTACCAAAAAAAAACACACAAAAGCTCAAATTACCAACAGCCCATATTCACAGATAAAACGATTACAAATATAAAAAAAAAAACCCACCTTAAAAATGAAATTTGTATTCAATAATTACAAAGAAGACCCACTTTAAAATGGACATTTGCATTACAAAAATTACTATTAAACCCATTTTCAAGATAGGAATTTTACTCAAAAATTACAAAGAAACCCCAATTTAAAAATGACATTTTTATTCATAAATTATAAACAAAACCCACTTTGAAAATGATATTATTATTAAAAATTAACATTTCCCAATGCAAAGAAAATTAAAAACAATGATAAATATTGAAGAAAACGATAGGGGTTTTTCCGTTACCTTTATAAAAAGTATGTGAGGAGGCAGAAGAATCAAAACCCAAGATTAGTTGATGGATTTCACAGCTGCTGCATAGAGAAAAAATGAAAATTTTGATTTAAATATGTATTACACACATATATACACATTCATATATATTATATATGTGTGTGTGTGTGTGTGTTTGGAGAAATGGAAAAATTGGAAAGAGAATCTTACAAAGCGAGTAGAGTGTAAGCGATATTTGGGGCGACTCTTTCTCCTTCTGCTTATTTTCTCATCAAATTTAATCTCTCTCTCTCTCTCGCGTTTTTTATTTATTTATTTATTGGCGTGGACGTGTTTCATTCAAAGTTGAATCTAAGGATACACAAAGGAGGGTATTTGCACATCTGGTCCTCCGTATTTCAGGTATTTACACATTTTTTCTATAGGTTTTGTATAGTGGTAAGATGTTAATAACTAGCTAGCTATATACTAGGAGTAACTTCCTTTTCTTTTTTTTCTTTTCTTTCCTAGAGTCAAAGCCTTAGGACAAATGGATTAGATGGCGTAGTTAACAAAGATAAAAATTGGGAACTCTAAACCAATGGTTTAGATGGTGTAGTTAAATGAGATGGTGTAGTTAAATGAGATAAAATGTTAGAGAAAGACGGGTGAGATAATTTTGAAGAAGGATTCAAAGAAATCTAGGTCTTTGAAATGATTAGTTTTAGTTATCTCCTTTTAACATTAATAGTTTATCTGAAACTTATTAATATTGAATAATGTAATTGAAGATTTGATGCCTTGAAGGAGCACTATTTCTCACAATGACCAATTTAGTGTTATAACACCAAATTAAGTTAGATTGTTAGAAAAAGACACTAATTGATATAAAAAGAAAAAAAAGTTTTAGATTAACAAATAATAATCATTTTTGTTGACTCCAAGTAGTTTAAATTTGTACATAACACTTTCATTTTAGTAGTATCATATTCGTATAAGCAATACCAATTACTTACTATTTGCGAGAGGTAAAATGGAGAAAATTAAAATTGCACTTGTTAAATCTTTAACCGTATAGTTTCAAGTATTTTCTAATAGATAATGGTATCAAATTTCGGTGGTCAATAGGATATCATGATTGATTAGATATCACAAACAATATAGATATTGAATCTTGAATGTCTTGACATGTGGCTCACGACTTTTATTTGTTCATATTAATCAAAGTTGATAACCTATATGGGATAACAAGTTATATTTCGCATAAAAAATGGAAGAAAAGTATCAAGAGAAGAGTAAAAGATTAAGTTGTTTAAGAAGATCAAAGTTACTATATACCAACGATATGATAATGTCTTTCTAATGCAAATATTCACATATCAGTTAAAATATACACTTGTCTCACATTAAAAAATCAAAAACTCTAAGACCACTTTATAAGATTTTGAATTACTCCACTTAGTACCAATTGGTTTTAAGATAAAATATCAGTTATCTTAGCATGGTATCAAAATTGAGCCCATGGTCCAGTTTTATTTATCCGCTTGTGACTCATCTCAAATCAAATCCACGTATGTTCAATCTTTCGCATGTGTCATGTTCAATGTATCTTCAATATTCTATATGTGTCCCACGTACGTTTAATCTTCCATGTGTGACCCATCTCAAAATTAGGTCCACATGTATTCAAACTTTCACGTACGAGCCTTTTCAAATTAGGTCAAATGTAAAAAAGAAGTGTTAAAATATATACTTATCTCACATTAAAAAATTAGAAATTCTAAAACCACCTTATAACATCTTAAGCTACTCCACTTGGCACCAATTGATTTTTAGGATAAAACATCAGTTATCTTAACAGTTTACAAATTAAAAACACGGAACAAATTTAAAATAGTGTTAAGAAGATTTTTCAATTACTTACATGAAAAAAAAAACGTGTTTTAAAATCTTGATATTTATATTAGAAGGTAAAACAATGTCACTAAACCAAGGTTACACAGTATCAAAAGATCAATTAGTCTAAATGACCTTAATGTTTGTTAAAATCGATTTACACATACAAAGACTCTTTCGGTTTTTGGTTTTAAAATGTTTTTGCATTATATATTTCCATGGATCTACTTATACTTGTACACAGAAACAGTCTTCTTCAATTCCAATATTCTTATTCCTTCGATCAAGTATAAACTAAATACGAGAAGTATAAAAATTCTTAGGGGTCAATACAGAATTATGATAACATTTGTGGCAAAAATGGAATAAAATCAAAATACATATTTTGTCTTTCCTGCCAGAAAAAGGTCGTTGGAGAAAACGCGGAAGGCTTTGCTGTCCCATTTCGTAAGGGACATTCTTTGCTTACTTGTAAACAGAAATTTGGAATTTTAAATCACTTGGTTAGGGATTACTCGAGAGCACGAGAAAATCATTTCTAAACTTACCTTTTGAGTTTTTTTTTTAATTATTTTTATATTTTTGTCTGATACTATTGAGTTCAAGAATGGAGATTACGAATACGAGGAATTAATTTGATGATAGAGTGTTTTAAGTGTAAGTGAGAGGCTTGTTTATGTATTAAGTTTAAATTAATTATAAGAACTTAATTTATTTGAAGTTGATCTCGAAATGTTCTGTATCTAACTAATTTAGATAATACCTCCTCATAGGAATGGATCCAAGACATTTGTTCACTAGACTAAAATCACCCAATTTAAGGAAAATTCTGTAAAACATTTGGGACGCTGAATGTTTCAGTCTGAAGACGTGAGTCCTGTCCTGATACATGGATTCACGTGCTAGACTAATGGTGTGGGGTCTACGGACATTTTTAAACCTTTCCCAGCAGTAATTATATAGTAATTATATATAGATAATTTTTGTTAGTGGGACTTAAATTAATTTTTCAATTTAAAAATATCTTCAAAATACACACGTTTTTAAATAAATTTGAGGTGATGGGGTTTCACACATTTAAAAAAAAAAAATTGAATCTCGCTCACCTCAAAATAGCTCTGCCCTTACCTTATTAGAATAAAATCATATATCTTAGAGTTCAATACTCTCAGAGTAAACTCGAGAATTTCTTGAAGAGAATTTTATGTCTTTAAACGAAAAAAAAAATGGAAATTACGCATGGCTCGACCACATTATTTGTCAAGCTGGTTTCTGCCGTATTCATTTTAGGTCCACAAATTTAAAAGTGAGTAATTTGTTAGGTCCCAAACTTTCAATTATTGTTAAAATGTTTAATCTACATGATTGAGAAACGAAAACTGTTTCTTCACGCTGGCATCATATAATTTCAAACTATATAATTCAAATGGGCATGAGGTTTGGTTGCATAATTTGCTTTTTCTCGTTACTAAGAAAATAATAATTAAATGTTCTCTCTTTTTAGGAGTGGGTTTTGAGAAAGAAAACATCAACGACTATGCCGACCAGATTGTATTTACATGCAACTAGATAACTATATTATAGTATACTTTGTGGGCGCGAATTTAAAACCGGTTGTACACATAATTCGACACTTTATGTTTTAATTAAAATTAAACTTATAATTAAATGGGTTATATGTATTAAGTCGCACCACTATACTTTTAGAATTTTGACTAAATACGTGATGTATGCAATGAGGTGATTATGATGTGTGATAAAGTCACTTGACTCCAACATGATATTTACCTATTCATTGTGGATTGGATTGTGTGGTTTCCGAATTAACAAAGAAAGTAAAAATAAAAATAACTATATTCATTGGTTTTTCCTTTATCATTTTAAAAAATTATGACATCTCTAATTCCAGAATTTTAGACTCATAAGATGAGATCAATATCATAAATTTGAGAAATAATTATTTTGAACATCAATTTCACTACTTCAAAAATAATTGTTGAGTTATTAGATAATCCACCATCACTCACTTAAATTTATTTTCTTATTTTATAATTTGTGTAATATAAGACAACGAGGTATTAAAAAATGATAATGGTTTTTGTCCCTTTTGTGAAAGATTGTTTGAAAGCTTTCGAGTTTGAAAATTTTGATTTGCCTTTTGGGAGCGTATAATTTGGAGATGCTTTTGCACATGTTTGTTAGAGGAGGTCTAATCATTGACTCAACGATGGGCCCACTTGCAATATTCAAATTGAGCGCCAAGCCTACTCTCTAAGGTATAAAGCTGTGATTCATGAATGCAATGAGATTGATTTACCGTGATGTTTTACGATGATAAGAAACATACATTAATATGACTTATAACATAATATTATGAGTTTAAATTATTATATAAATCAATCACTATAAGCTTATTAGATTTTTTTTTCTAAAATAATTATTTTTAAAATTACGATACAATTCTTATTTGCAAGTTTGAGATTATGAATTTGGAGAGTGAAAGATATTTTCCACTTCCCAAAACAATTTGTCGTGATTGGATTGGGTGGGGAGTTTAATGTTATATATATTTTTTTTGTCGGATAATGTTATAGTTGGAAAGATGATACTAAGGATATTACCCATTATTCAAGATTTTTTAATTTTGTAATGTGAAAAATTGGGAGATAAAGATTTTCTTTTGATATTATATTTGTTCTTTTTAACTTTGATGCCTTGATTGGCATCCTTGCCCTTTTGTTAACTTTGTTTTGAGTCAAAAAATTGGAAATAAAAAGGAATACTTACTTATTTAGCAAAAAGAAAATTAAATAGAAGAAAAAAAGGATTACAGATTAATTTGAGTTCAAACATGATCGTAAGCTCAATCTTGAGGATATTTCTAAAAATAGTCTTACGTTTTTAAATGTCCTAAAAAAAGTGATGTAAAACCCACATGAATGTGAAACTCACGCACTAACAACTAGACAAACGTTTTTTAGATGAATCCCAATCTTGATCATGGCTATGAGGTAAAAGTCCAATTGTTCACGTAAAGGCATAGTAAAGTCCATGATGATATATATATCTTTTTCTTGCCGAGGTGAACAAGTTAAGACTTGATCATGTTAGTAGAATCAAAATTTGCATCATCAATTCATATTGGGAAAATTTTTAAGTTTGGTATTTGGTCATTTGATCCGTGAGTGAAAAAGTGAGTCGCATATTTATAAAGTCCACTCATATATGTGTTGACCGAAAATCAAATACTTAATCTAAGAGCAACCATTCATATTGTCTATGAAAGTCGGTAAGGCAAGTATGGATGTTGATCTCTAAGCTCATCGTCAACGCAGGGCGAGTATGAATAGGCTTACTAACTTAGAAGTTGACTCACAGCATATTTAAGCATGAAGACTTCCCTTGAACTTGAAATTGATAACTTAACCATAGTAATTTCAATATAGGGATTTTTCAACTTAAAAACCTCATGTCGAATTCTCTTGACCACTGGTTAACTTTTATCAACATAGAAACTTCGGATGATTTAACGATAAGTTTATCATTTGACTATCACTCATTCATAACTTTTCAAGAGAGGATATTGCATCTTATCCATCTCAATTTTGTTGACTTCTATATTAAAGCTTGTATTGGACTTTTATTTATTACTGTGGATGACCAATAGCCTAAAACTAGTGTATTGGGCTACTTTTATTTGTACTTCATATTTAAAAATAGTGACAGACAATAAGGCATATGTTTGGAAGTTTGAACATATGAAATTTTGAATTGATAATGTAGCTATAGCAGTTTTTTTTTTCTTTTCTTTTCTTTTCTGTAATGATAGCAATTGTGCTATTTTTCTTCAATTTTGGTTCCAAAACAATTGTAGGTCGTAAGACTTTCAATATAGTGCAAGAAAATGGTATAATAAGGGATTCTAGATTTTTCTTTCATCTACATACTAACAAGGGTCAATTTGACTTTGTTTATAGTGCACAATTGATAGTTTATGCTAACAAATTTACTGTATGCACTCCACATCCTCTAGAAGATAGCTTAATAGTAGGAGTTTAGGACGCTATAGAATATATTGAACATGATTTTTCGTATTTTAGGCATTTCTAATTTGTAGACGTGTTTTAAGCATGTAAAAATTAAGGTTTATTTTCTTACTCCTTCACTATGTTTGGATCGGGGGGAAATGGGAGAAGGGAATTGGTTAAGATCCCTCTCTTTGTTTGGTTTGGAATGATTAATAAAGCAAATGTATAGGACAAATTGGTCTAATCACTCTCATACTCCGATTTTTATTTCCCAATTTAGAGTCGAGAGAGGGAAAAAATATTTTAACATTTTTATGTAAAACCTATTATGCAATCTTTTATATATAACTATAAGCATATCATAAATAAAAAGGTTAAAGCCAAAATGCCCTATGGGTTTATAAGTAAATTCTAAACACCCCCATCAACTTTTAAGATTACCCAAATTCCCCTACACAAAAATCTACATACAACTAAAATACATGATTTTAGTTTAAAAACAACATGAGACTCCCAAAATAACAACCAAAATAAAAGACATCAAACCTAAATTGCATCTTCCCCCCCCCCCCCCCCCCCCCCCCCCCCCCCCCCTTCCCCCTTTTTTTGCTATGCAAGCAAGTACTCTATTCATTCTAAAAACTTGTACAACTGTAATAATTATAATAATTACAAATCCGGATCAAACCAAAAAAAATATCCTAGTATAAATAAAGATTCTCTAATTTCTAGGATGGACAAATACTATGGTTAAGGATTATATTCTCGAAATCCTTACACCTGAACGTTCGAAGCCGAGAATCCAAGCAATTTTCTCAAAGACTTGGTCTTTTAGGCACGTAACTGAGTTGAATATATTGTTACGTTCATGCCAAATATGGTACACCGAAGAGTAAAGAAACAACTTTAGGAGGTAGGTCTTGAGCGACGAATTCTTGTAAACTTGTGCAGACCATGACATAATCTCTTATAACAAACCACAGTGAATTACAATAATAGGAGATGAAAAATATATCTTAAAAAGAATAACCATAAATATCTAGTATGCTTAAATAGTATATTAAAAATATATGTTTAAGAGTTATTCTTGGGAATACATATTTGGTGCATGGGTATCATCGTGAATAGTAAAAAAAAATATAATGGAATTAATCAACATAGAAGAATCTGGGTAATCTTAAAAGTTTGTGGGGTTGTTTGGGTATTATCCATTAACTCATGGGGCTTTTTGGATTTGACCCAATATAAAAACCCTAAACCCTATGATTCTTTTATTAAGGATAAATATGCTAATTTGTATATAAAATTTAACATGCAGTTCATTTCTTTTTTTATCAAAACAAAAAACCTCATAATCTTTTATTATCATTTCCTTCATAACTTTATCTAATCCAAATAAATCCAAATAAAATGAAATCGCCCTTTGCCTTTCCATTATGATTCCATCCTTTTTATTCCTTTATTATCTAATTCTTCCTGCATCAAAACGAACCCTTAGATTCAAGTCTCATAACCTAAAGTGAGTTGTACGTATATTACTATCATTATGACGTAGGACAAAAATGTTAAAAAAAATGTGCTTTAGGGGATGCCTTAAAATAAAGATAATAAGAATTTTAACTAGATGCATTCTAAAAAAGTCTCGATACGATAAATTTCATTGAAGAAGGAAATTCTAGCGTGGTAGAATAAAATAATAATTTTTTTTTTGTTAGCAAGGGAACCCAACTGGCGGAACTCGACTATCAGAATTCAGAGCTCGACCACTAGTTGGTAAATTCTGGGTGTAGAGCCTCACCTCAAGAATACACCAGGTGAGAATAATAAAATAACAATTGTTTATGAAAATATGGTCTGTTGAATAGGTTGAAAAGCTGCCTATTTATATTAGTCAATTTAGGCTAAACTACATGTCCAAATAAATGTAGGATAAAATAAAGTAGATTAAAAATTTTGCTTTATTTGTTCTTCCACTTATATTTGGCATGTTCGCATCACACAAAACTACTGTAATTTTACGCCTTACACAAAGTTTGCAATATCATAACATAAAACCCTTGCTATGACAAATTGTCGGATTAATGTTAGGTGTTATTCAATTGTTGCAACAGATATTGTGGGTTTTTATTGTGAGATAGTTTTGAAATATTAGAGGTTGGCATAGGAAATGCTAGAGACACTGACCAAACTACAGACATAGGAAATGCTAGAGACATTGACCAAACTACGCCTTAAGATAGGCTTGAGATATAAGAGGTTGGCATAAGAAGTGCTAGAGACTCGAGGAGCTCTAGAATTGTTGCAAAGCAAAGCACACACAAAGTACACAAAAGTTTGAGAATGAGACTATATACTTTGGAGAACGAGACTTGTGTTACACAACTCAACATTTTCATGATAGTTTACAAATGCCACAACTCTCCTCTATTTATATGTTTGAGGGGACTTGAAGAGATGTATCCACCGATGGGTACCAATCCAATGGACGATTAAAATCACACCTTTAGAATTATCTAGTTAAAATGTCAACAACTTGCAAGAATATCTCTAATCTAGAGTAATCTATACAAATAGTAATAAATAAATAAAAAAACCCTTGCTATGGCTGAGGAAAGTTCTTTTCCTCTTTTGTCAATAATCCTTCACCAAGCCGCCCCCAAGGAGTAGTCTAGTAACAAACAAAAAAAAGTAACATCTGTCAAATTTTGGTTTGAAACTTATTAGCTGCTTATTAGATTTACTCTTGATTAATTTGGAGCATGTGTTGGAACTCACTACTACACCTGTGGGTTTACCAGTTGATGGTTGAACTCCGTCGGACCCAACAGTTGGTCAAATTACACTAGTTGAGTTCCCACATTAAAAAATATATATATCCTTCACCAAGCCAATATCGTTTTGTACCATATTATTTCAACTCTGATAATTCTAACAATATTTTAGATCAATTGAACATAAAAAAAAATCCGACAAAAAAAAAACATAAAGAAAAATGAATGAACAGCTAGATACAATTGTTATGAATTGTCAATCTCCATTCACTATATTAAATTTCAGTCATAACATAAAAATATTATAAGAAAATTCATTATTGTTGCTTCTTGTTCCTTGTAAAGACATTAAAATCTACTTTCTGTAAGGCCATTTTCATTAAATTGAAAATTGTGAAACTTGAATTCACGTTAGATTTCTTGAACGAAGGACCTTTCCTCGCCCCTCTCACAATGCATCATTTCTTCTCGAAATTCGAAAACATATACTATAAAATTCTATAATATACTATAACTTATCATTCTACAATCATATCCTGCTATGTAAGGTGTGGCAGCAAGATAAAGTTGTTTATAATATTAAATGTCCTTGAAAAAAAAACAAAAAAACATTAAATATCCCAATCTTCACATTATGGCTTTTGTTAAATCCAAAAGCAAAAAGAAGTAGATACATATGAGATGATGATCTTAAACTAGAAAGCTCAGAAATAATTTCTAAGAAACAAGATAACATTATGGCTTTTTACCTTTTTACTTGATGGTAAAAAGGTTGAATCAGTAGTTAGGTAACGTTTCGTTGTGATAAAAAAAATTTGAGTATAAGTCTATGTTCTCTTATTACAGTATTATCTGATCTTTTGACCTGCATTATAAGTCCATAATGTTAAAGTAAATCAAATATAATTCTATTTAAGATGAATTAAAAAAAGAAAAGAAAGAAATTGACTTGATATATGTAGGACTCATCAAATTTTGTCATTTCGTTCGAAACAATTATTAAACGATTTACAAATTGATGCAAATAATGTTAGGCTTCGCTTGAGACCCTGATTTTGTTTGTAAATAGCACCAATACTGGATTACAATAATTAAAAATTATAATATAGGTATAATATAACCAAAATCTTGTAATACAAGTGAAGTGATGATTAACATACAGATATTGAAGAATGAAGATTCAAGGATTTAAATTCAATCCGCGTGGTATATAAAAAAATGTCTGAAACAAAGTATATTTCAGTATTTTTTAAAAGTTTTAAGTTTAAATTTATACCCTCCAATTACACAATTCTTGATTGACTTAGAACATGTGTGAGGCCCGTTATTGAACCGCAAAATTTATAGTCTTGGAATAAATCTAATATTTCTGTCTAGGGTGAATTCCTCTTCATAAAAAACCCCATCATTTTATTTTATTCCATTTGATTTTGTTTCATCTCATTAGTTCATTTTTCATCCCTTTGCATACAACCTTTTTCGTGTTAAGGGTTTCACATATTCCATCTAATTTTTTATGTGAGTATAAATTTCTCTTGATGTAGGGTTCAAAATCTTGCATGTTGTTCTCATCAAATTGTACACACAATTATCGAAACAAAATTGTATCCATCATAAAGCAACAACTACTGTGTAGTGAAAGCATAAAAAAGCTTAGCAATATTCTTCGTTTATAACCATTAAACATTTGGTTTAGTGGTATAATTCTTACTTTAAAAGCGAAAAAATTTAAAATCAATTCTCGTGTAAAAAATCATAAATAATGTAAAATAGTTTAGGTCTCTCTTGATCCCAAAAAATAAAATAAAATCTTCGTCTATGATAAAACAAAGTGTCTAGAACCATTATTTCTCCAATTAATGATAACATATTATTCCAATGTTTCTAATGACAACTCCAACACTCTGGTAAAGAAATAATTTCGTTAACTCTTGTAATTTTTTAAGCCTTAATGCCAATTTTCATCACTTCAATACAACACACCTAATCCAAAAGAATAAAATATTTGACAAAATTAAAAAAAAAAAAAAAAGTGAAAACAAAAACCTAAATTTTTTGAATTTAAATCAAACCAAATCAAGTTTTATTCCCTAGTGTGATCGTCTATATATATGGACGGTAAAAACAATCTGAGTTTAATTGTCCGAAATTAGAAGCATAATCATTGTTTGATTCTAATATAATCTAAATTTACCATTTGTAGAAAGAAATAGAAAATTCATATATAAATACTCATATATTATATATATATATATAGGCATTGCTTACAACACCATACGTTGAAGCACAAGCCTCACCAGTGTGCCACCTTTATTTCACTATTACAACACTCAACACCACCACCACCACCAAGAAGAACAACAACAATAACATGGCAAGCAACGAAGAAGCTGTAGAAGATTCAAATGGAGATTCATTTGAGAAGGTTAAACAAAAGCTAAAAGATCGATCCAAGGTATTATGGTAATATTTTATGTACAAAACATGTACAATTCTTTTACTTTTGCGAAACAGATATACAAACACCCTCTTCAGCAATATGGGGTGAGCTGCATATCTTTGTGGATAACCTGCTATTTGCTTGAGTCTTGTGCACTGATTACGACATGTTCAACTTCTGTCTTCATTTTTGTTTCTTTTTGTGAGTTTTCATAAGGTAAGACAGTGTATAATAGATATTAAAATGGATCCGACACTTATCTGGACCCTGCAGATAGCAGTAGCATCATGCATCGGGTTATTTATTTATTTGTTTTGTTGTTTTCTTGAATTGGGTATGCTTGGTTTTTTTTTTTTTATGTAGAAAGTTGCACAAACAAAGGAGATGACGAAGCAGATCTTGTCCAAACAAGCTGTTAAGATCGCCAAGCAGGCTGAGGAACATGAAAGATTCATCAACAAGGTGTTGTATGCAAATTTGATATGTTTATGCATGTGTTGTTGTTGTTGCATTTATGCTATTTATGCATAATTGAATAGGTATATATATGCTTCTGGGTCGCTCTGATGATATCTTTGTCATGCCTTTGCTTCTTTCTTCCGATCTTCACACTCGTCTAAATGAAGAAACCGCGACCCTCAACGGAGCACTTTGTCACTGGTTTACTGAAATAAGTGTGAAATTATCCTCCACGAGAATCTTTATGTGTTTTCCGGCGTGCAAGATTAGTCTAGTGTTGGGTCTCAATCCACTATCTCAATATAGTTAACTCGAGTCATTAATTAAATTTACAAGACTGATCAGTTATAAATCACACTCATATCATATCTCTCACCGATATGGGACATTACATTTCAAACATAACATGTATATATAAATGGTTTGGTCATTGAGTGATGAGTATTTGACTGGAGTTGTATTGTGTGTTTTTCTAGGTGACTCATTTGGTTGGTGTTCTTGGGTTCGGGGCGTTTTGCTTTCTTTTGGGTGCAAGTAAGTGAATTAGTAGTATCTTGCTCATTTTAGTTCTGTAGATTTAATTTATTTGGAAGTAATTCGTTTCCTGTCGATTGTTTGTTAATTTCATTTTTCTTTAACTCGGTTGATTGATTTGTCAGGGCCTCAAGATATTCGATACGTATATTGTTTGTTTTATGTCATCTTTGTTCCTCTGCGATGGATTTATTATCGATACAAGAAATGGCATTATTATCTCTTGGTAAGCTCTAATTCCTTAAAACAATATTGAATGTAGTACTTTTTTTGATAATTCAGTAGAGTTTATTCAATGAAAATCAAAGACAAGTACAACAACAAATGAAAACCAAAGTACAAAAAACAACAGACAAAGAAAACCAAAGATGACTAATTGAAATAATTCAGGAGTCCCCAGCCCTCCAAAACATCCTGGTTAAAAGATGTGTTCTTGAATTTTCGGCCAGTGAGAATTTTGGAGTTGACATCGTTCTGGCCGATATTGAATGTAGTATTGCTGAGGTTTTCTGCGATAGATTGGGAGTGTTAACCTGTCAAAAACTAAATAAAGCTGCCCGATGCGACTGAGTTAAATGTAATTTTTTCACTTTAGTTGTAGTTGAAGTCCCCTCATGATATCCAGAATAATAGAAGATTTCAGTCACCACTTTACTGTAAGCTATTGTTGTTTTCTTTTGTCTTGCAGGATTTCTGCTACTATGCCAATACTATCTCCGTGATCCAGCTTCTGTTTTATCCGAGAAATGAAAAGCTTTTCATGGTTTGCTTCTCTTTTGCAGAGGTAAGCAATCTACTTGAAGTTACATTGGTACAATCATGAAGAAATTGAGGTTTACTTTCTCCAAATATTTGAACTCGTAAATATCATTTCAGGGACCGTTGGCGTGGGCGCTGATTGTTTGGCGTTGTAGCTTAGTTTTTAGTTCTCCTGACAAGATTGTCAGCGTCTTCATACATCTTTTTCCAGGTAAGTTAAATTCTTTCGCTTGCCTCTACTGATGCTTGAAGAAATATCATTCTTTCCAGCTTCTTCCTTTTAGTTCATTCTTTTCTAAGTTTCTCACCTCTTCCTTTTCAAGGCGAACATTATGTCTTTACCATTTAGTTACTTCAATTCATAATGCTCGAGTTTCGTGAAGATAATTTCTATTTTCATCATAGTAGTAAGCGTTTGTCTTTACACATGTTTGTTTCTGTTGGTTTGATGTCAAAGATGTGAGGCTCTTAACTTTTTTGTCTTAATTGATCAACTCCCATGAAGATTTCAGCTGGATTGACAACCTATATTTCAACCTTTGGCTAGGCACTTCAATACAAGTAAATCTACGGGATGCTTTTCTTCAACTTCTTTATTTCATTCAAAAAAGAACCTCATATGTAGAGTTACTTATTGCTGAAGTACACAATGGTCTTGGAAACAAAAATCTCATGTTTGACAAGATTATTATATGTCATTAGAAGCACCAAGGGTGCAACCATGTGCACGAGTTGGCAGCAATTGTAGAAAAAGAATGATTACATTGTGCCTCTTGTAGTATATGTTGTCAGTGAGTTAGATGACTTTGTTTCTGTTGTTTCACTAAACTGCGAAGGCAAATGGTGAGATTGTTGATCTGTGGGCTTGTTTAGCTTTGCAGTCCTCAGCACTGCAACAATTGCTTTCACCGTGTTTATTTTCTATCTCGTGGTTTAGAATGAAGAAAAGAGGGGAGGGCAGAGGGGAAGGGCTGGGAGGGGGCTAGACTATACATAGAGTTAATTTCTTCTGAACCCGTTTTCTGAAGCTATGAAGAGTCTAAAACCAATGATTTGCCAGCCGATTCTTTTAGCTATCCAGAATTTAGATAAATCGTTTTCTTAATTGGTTCAGTTTAATATGGTTTAAGTTTTTTTGCATCACAGTTACCTTAAAATTTCGGGCTTTCAGGGTTAGTTTTTTTCACAATCCGTTGGTGGGATCCTATATTCTTTGGAGCCATGCATCCTGAGGGGACTGCTCAGAGAGATTCATGGCCTTACGTGGAAAACAAATCTTACCTATGGACATGGCTGTTTATTGTTCCTTTAGTTGCTTACAGTCTCTGGCAGGTTCTTTATTTTCTGATTGTTGAGGTCCTTCGTCGACAGAGACTGTTACGGGACCCTGAAGTCATGACTTCTTACAGGTTTTAATTACCATCTCTAAACTTCTCATATCTCACCTGATCTCTCTCTCTCTCTCAGGGTGCGTTTGTGTGTCCGTTCATTGATGACCTCCTTCTTGTGTTTTACATTGTATTGCTTCTCATATACTGACTCTAATGTTTAACAGGGAACTGTCAAAAAAGGCACAGAAGGCAAACAACATATGGTGGCGCTTGAGTGGTTTGCTCGGGGATCAGAATCGATTGTTTATGTATATTCTGATTCAGGGATTATTTACCGTGGCAACCACAGCGCTGACCGTTCCTATATTTTTGTCTTATGAACTACACCTCGTTTTCCAAGTACTCAAAGTCTCCGCGGCTGTCTGGAATGGAGGCAGCTTTTTACTAGAAGTGATGCCCAGACAGGTGATTCTCAAGGAGAAGAAGAAAACAGAGATGGAACGGACGCAGGATGGAATGAGGGCAAATAACTCTGGTGAGATGATCCAGTCCTAAGAAATGTGTAACTTAACATTTTAAGCAATCTCTGATTTTTGAATGCAGAAGCTGATTATTGTGTTGCTAGAAATTGTGCTTGATTAACGATCAATTAGAATACTAGATGATCAGTCTGTTTGGATGGTGCTGTAATCTGTAGATTACGGAATATGAGATGTGGAGCATGTTTCCTTTGGTGATGTTCTTGAAAGAGGATTAAATTTTAGAAATTTTAGTTTTTTTTTTGGTCAAAGAAATTTTAGTTTGAGAATATGATTTTTGTATCGTTACGATTAAAAAAAAAGGATTGAAGGATGGGAGTGTTTATTTATTTTCAAGTGTTTTTATTCAGTGTCCTTTTTGACGATTAAATGATAATGATAACAATGTATCTCTTCGGAAATGCGGAAAATGTTTGAATTTTAATAGGTTTTATTAAACAACCACCTTATGAAACCAATCAAAACAATCTTTGGTATTTATGTAATTAAGGTTTAGAACCGTTACAGCTATGATAGAAAGGTGTTTGCTTGTTGTCAAACCCTTCGCCTTTCCTTTGAATCAAAGCGACCTCAGACGACCTATTAAGCCCTATGATGTCCTTCAGAATATATGTCAATTCTAGTGCGATCAAGAAATGAGGGGTCGCTTGAGCCTTGAGACAAACTTGAGATGTGACGAGTTATGATTTGATATACCTATGGATTCACTATAGCATGATTTTAACATCCATAAACTCTTTTAATGTGGTTTATGTGAGATGTGACGAAGGGCTACAGGAAGGAAGTGATCTCAACACTGATCATCTTTAGTTGTATAGAAGAGTACGCATTTTACATGTCAGATGATAAGGCTGATAGTTTCATTTTCATGTTGTAAAACCTTGTTCATTCCACTAGTAGAATCGACTAATGTTGTGAACAACGTTACTAAGAATATAACAACGTTATTTACATGATAATTCATAAAAATAAAAATAAAACAAATTTACTTAATTATCAACTAACGCACGCTACCTCCTTTTTTCCTAACTTAAAA
The DNA here is from genome assembly GCA_037974665.1 of Ehretia macrophylla. NCBI lineage: Eukaryota > Viridiplantae > Streptophyta > Magnoliopsida > Boraginales > Ehretiaceae > Ehretia > Ehretia macrophylla. The sequence continues at coordinate 10,509,768 of CM075779.1, forward strand.
CAAGCAATGTCAAGAGTAAAACCCTTAAAATAGGCGCGGAGTTAATTTTATACAGTGAAAGTCCGGAGAAAATTATGTTGGCAGGCAGCTTGATCAAATATGCTTTGATTTACATTTCAGCTCTGGTCATCAAGTGATAGGAGAAAACTCCCATTTGGCAGCCGGCATTCGGCTGTCAGTTTTTGTCCGGCTTTCACATATGAGACAAGTCATATCCTCTCTCAGCGGGCACAATTCAACAACCGAATGGGAGAACAGTTCCAAATTCATAAACGCGCGCACATTAAGTGATGAGCATAAATTGAAAGCAAATCACATGAGCAATACAGTGTACAGTTTCTAATATACACTTTTTCAAAGGCAAATTACCAAAGTATTTTTTTTAAAATCTTGATGACAACCATATGAAGTTCAAAATACAGCAGCACCTTAACTGCATTTTGCTTTATCACGCTACATAACAAACCTAAATTCTGTCAAAAAAATTAACAAATAAAAAATCAACCTAATACTTGCACATTTCTTTTAATTTACAATCAAAACCTCGACAAAATACTAATCGAAAACCAATGGTGCATGTATCTATACCAGCGTACGCCACACTAACACACCCAACACCCTTCTTCTAATAAGATACCTCTCGCGTTGAAAAGGCAATGAGAGGGGAAAATGAATCGACACAGGCAACAATATATGGTTGTTGCCCGTAAATGTGGAGAACATATACAATAGCATGTATGCAATGGACAAAGAGTGTATGCACAGGTTTCTGCCCAATGCTTTGATGTACAGTCCCAGCTGTACAATGGATGAGAAAAAGATAAAAACCACGGGTTGTAGTCATCATTTCTCTGAGCGTTGGTGCAAGAACACAAACCCGGAGTTCTCGCGGATTAACGGGGGAGGCTCAATGTCAGCCACGTCTATTTGTTCCATTGACTTGGAGATGTCATCCACGGAGAAGGGGATGCTGCATTGGTATTTCAGAACGTAAAAAGTTAATACCGCCATATGTTAGATAAACAAATAGTACGGTTTTATAGTATAAGTAATCAGTACTATATGTATGGATGGTGACAATGGCAGCTGCAGTTAAACATTCAGGGTCTGGATTTACCATTTAAGAGTCTAATCTGATTTTCATTGGGAAATGCATTACAACACGTGTGAGAAGAGTTAAAATCTCTGACTGATCTTTTGACTTCCTCAAAATATTAACATAAATTGCCAATATCACACAAACATCATGAAGAGTTAGATTTACCTTGAATCATCGTCTAGTAAAAAGGAACTGCTGACACCGTTGTTGGAGTCCTCTGTCATCATAACTCTCATACTTGAGATAACCTATAATTGAAAGAGATAAAGTTAAATTCTATATGGGTGAACATAACAAGATCAGAAAAACAGCATATGAGCACAAGTTAAAGAGATGCTGCAAGCATGTATGACTCGAGCGAAAGAACCAACTTACATCTGAAGAGACACTGTGGGTGCCATATTTGTCATCCCAGTACATTGTACTAATCCTGTATAATTGTTGAATGCTAAGCACCTACATGGCAAGCCAAGTTAATGCATGAGCCCCGGGAATAAATAAAAACAGAAACTTCAAAAAGAAAAAGGAAAGGGGAACGAAGAAGGAAAGGAAAGCTTCCTTACAGGACAAAGTTCATTCATTATTTCATTCAGAGTCTTTTTGGGCTTCTGGTGTATAACCTGAAAAGCGAAGAGATAGAAGTATTGAGCTCTCCAAACTAAGTGATAAATAAGATTCGTTGACTAAAGCAGAGCCTGAAAAGCTTGATTCTTACAAGGAAACCAACTGCTTGTCTGATATGCTTCAATTCGTCCCATGCAGAGCCTACGTACTGAATAACAAAGACGGGGTGAGAAATTAAAATGACAGTTTGGAATTACAAAAACACCATTAAGTCGTGCTTACTTCCTCGGTTGCATAGCAACACCATTGCTCTAATTCAGCCAACCCTGCTTTCACGTACTCCCCGTTACTGAATGAGCAACACTCACGTCGCAAAAGAAGACTGAAATTTGAATGGATAAAGACAGTCATGATTGGTAAAACAAGGTGATTAGTCAGTCAAACATATTGTTCAACAACTGAGCAAAACAATATTGGTAAAATATATAAGATGGGAGCACCTGTTAAAGAGTTGAACATTGATAAATGAGAATATCTGCGTAAAGACCTTGTGGACTAAGAAAGGAGGAACCTGTAACCAATCAACAGTAAGAGAAACGAATACTCTGCAGAAGAAAGTAAACAATGCTAGTATAACGGATCAAAAGCATGGAACTTACATAGTTTGCTTTCATTACGTTCAAGTAATTATTCAGGCTTTTCACAATGCTCTGCCAATGACCAATAAGAGCTTGTTGAGCAACAGCGTTAGCTTGGGAACGCCCTTTTACTAAGCTCGCACGAGATGTTCTAGGTGCCTGCATGTCATACGGTAAATTATTTATATTCAATACCAGATTCGTGGTTGACATACTGAATGCAAAATAATCCTAATTAAAGAAATTACAGCAAAATGAAAATACAGGAATATGCGTCATCCCTCCAAATCACCATTAAAAGGTAAGAGTTAAGAAAAGATTGTAAGGTAGAAAATGAGAACCCAAGAGAGTCCTATAAATTGGAGAAGCCAATGAAGCTGGAGTTGCACAAGAATTAATGCACTGAGATTACCTGAATACATAACCCAAGCAACGGGGAAATTTCTTTCTTTAGACTGTCTCTCATCATGCCATATATTTTCTCAAGGAAAGCAGTAAGCTGCTGCTTGAACAGTAAAGCAGGGTATTTGGCTTCAACTTGACGCAAATCATCCAGTCTACCCAGCATTCTACCATTTAGAAATGAGAGTCCACCACTCTGTGGAGAGGCTCTTAATCCCTATGGGCAACATTAATGATTCATACAGAAGAAATGAGTGAGAAGAGAAGGAAAACTGTTTTCCTAACTGGGAGGAGAAAGAAACCAAGCAATGTGGATGAGAAGACCATACTTGCGACATCCTCCCGAAAAGAGAAGCAGATGATGACCTCCGCCGCTGTGGAGTCAAGCTGGCTGCGCCACTTGCTTTAAGAGTGCGTTGCAGCAGCATCAACAGTGTAGCCGTATTACACAGCCAGTAGGCTAATACATCATTATTTTCTGGAGCCTACAATATATAATTAGTCAAAGTTAGTTATATGTCTCCATGAACACAAACATGTTAAGGAGAAGAAGCCATCGATAAACTGCACTAGGTCAAGTAGACTCTGAAAGCCAGCAGAGTGAAACCAATCAAAGCAAAAGCAAGAGATGGATCTATGTTTTCAGTATTTTATTTTTACCTCTACGGCAGATGCTATAGTTTGAATTATACGGTCAAATACACTAGTTCTTTCGACTTCAAATGATCTCCAGTGTAGAAGGCATTTATATATGAGACATGCAGCAACTGGTTTCCCCCCGGAAAATCCAAGGTCTTGCGAAATACACTTGATCAACAGGTCATGGTTCTCCTGAAGAGAAAGTTGCATTGAAACGAATTGCATGATGGAAGAAAAAGCAAATAAAGTGTGCAGTTATAAATGAACTTTTGTTTCATGAAAACCATCCACCTACTTGCTGCTTTTCGTTGAGAGACTTCTGTGGTTTTTCCTCAGATTCAGGCTCCTTTGGAGTTGCTACAGCTAAAGTCATGTCCTGTCACCCATGGAAGTCAGCAATAAAAGTTTCAAAATGTCTTCAACCTCAGACCAATTCTGATTTTCTTCATTCTGCATAATAGTTGAACTGAATATGTGCTTACCTGTGTGGTCTTTGTTTCTCCATTTGGAATATTTCCATTCTCCGGAGTTCTCTGCTATTTTGCCAACAGTATAAAGTAAGAATTGCTCCACCAGGTAGCACTATGATGAAAAGGAAGCAAGTCTACAAATATTACCTGAATTATAGTCGTTTTCGGTCGTGCAGACAGAGCTTTAGGCGACATAGTCAGTGCTTGTTGACGAAGTACTTGATTCTCTGATTCTGTATTGGAGACTTTCTCTTCGAGCCTGAAAAGGAACAAATAATGATAGCATTTCCTGATGATTCTAATGATGCCAACAAAAAGCAAAGAAAGCATACAGGCACAAGAACGGAACAGCTTTGCCCAGGGAAAGGGCTGGTAGGATTGTATTTGCTTGAATATACTAAAGCCCAAAACACATATAATGAAAGATAAGAGATAAGCCATTTACAGAAACATTAAACAATTGGCAGCTTGTCGTTGACAATATTAAGTTTTAAAAGCGATTACAGTTGCATCAAAAACCAAAAACACAAAGAGAAATGTCGAGAAAAATGTTGTCTTCTGGGTCCTACACTGGTCACTATGGATAGCCCTCTGGGTGGTTAAAATAATTAGAGAGAAGAGGTATTAGGATGACAAGATGTATTTTTCTGATTCTTTTCCCAGGAGTCCATATATTCATTTCATCATTAGAAAGCAATAATTGTTTGTATTGTTCATCTTTCATAATCTTTACAAACCTCTGCACAGATTCTTGAAGCTGATCCACTTTGCGCTCTGCATCTTCTAGCTTTTGAACCAGCTCTGCATTTCTCACCTCAGCATTTGCACAGGCCTTCCTGGCCTCTTCTGCAGCCTGCTTCTCTGATTGCAGTGAAGCCTGTACAAATTATGGATGTACGAGAGCTGTAAGTCTATAAGATCTATCTTTCTAACTGGCAGGAGTTAGTATGGCAATAAACTGATATTCAGCAAAATATCAATGATCGGCAGGATGTGCAACTTTTAGGCAGCATAAATTTCATATTTATGTTTGAAGGGAAATTTATGCTTGAAGCAACTTAGCAGACAACGATGACATGCATTTGTACACATATGACACACTTAAGGGTGACCAATATTTGCTGAGAACAGTTATGCAGAAATGTTAATCCTTCATGACTGCCAGTACGACATGGTTTTAGAAACCAGCTTGACCAAGAATGAAAGACTCCTACTGGTTAAATATTTCACATAAATAATTAACGAAGCCTCATAATGTGGTCCAGAAAATAAAGACATTTAATATGAATCAACCTATATCTGGCAAAGCATATAGCAGACAGTTTTTCAACTGAGTGAAGCATCAGCTAAAGACCAGTACATGCTCCTCTAAGATTAAATATAAATAAGCCAACTATCCTATGTTGTAATTTGTACCTTCAAACTCTCAACCTCAGCAGTTAAAGCATCAATCTTTGCTGTGTCTTGAACTATAACAGGAGTCTCCTTAATGACTGGAGGAGCTTCTTCTATAGCTTTCCGTGCTGCTTCTTGTTCTTTGATAACCTTAGCATTTGCTTCTTCAACTTGTGCTTGCATTGCATGCAAAGCTTCTTGTAACTTGGCAATTTCTTGGGCTTTTGTCTCTTCCAACTCAGTCTACATTGGACAACATAAGTGAAGAGTGACAATCAAGTTTGCTTTGCAGGTTATCAGCTAAGATTAATAAGGTATGCAATAGAAATTACCCGCAGTCGCTTCTCAAACTGCAGACGCCACGTAAGTTCTTCCACTTTCTTCTCTAGCTTGTCTTTTGCTTCTTTGAGGGCACCTGTTTCCCTGGCAGCCTGCAGGGCCATAATTCCGATCGCTTACTAAACATAAAACAAAAATACCAGCAGCACCACACAAGCAGATCAAATAGAGACTAACCATTTTGAGATTCCTAAGCTCTCTCCTAGCAACCCGACGTCTCCAACCGCATTGAGTAACAATAGCAGCTCTCTGAAGGCCCTTATAGTAAGAATAGTCCCTATGGCAGCGCCAACGGGTCTGAAAGACAGGATTCAGATTGTGTTAGATATTCAATGGTCAAAACTAATGTACTCATAGTTTTGCAGGAAGTACAGAAAGTGAGCAACGGCTGGATGTGAAGTGACAAAAGGACCTGGATCTTGATTGAAGCCTTAGTTTGCTTCCTGAATCTGAATTCATTGCGAGCAGTCATTGCTCTCATGCCTGTTTGTACTATAATTGTTGAATCCCGCAATCTTGAGTATGATTTTCTAGTGACATAACAACGGAAGTTCTTTTGAATCTTAAGCGCAGCTGCTTGACGTCGTAATTGTTCATACAGTTTGCAGGCCAGCATTCCTAATTATTAATGGAGATAAAGTAAGAATCAGAATCTGCTGCAGGATGCCAAATTAGTAAGACAAAGCAATCACTAGAACCTAGACCAAAAGGCTGGCCAAGGGTGATAATTTCTGCTCAAAATAAAGGCCTTCTCAAGTATGTTGATCTCTACAGCCCATTTGTATTTAAGTATAGATGTTTTAATTTATTTGGTTGTAAGACCATGGATGATAGAACTTTTCAAGATCCAATTAAGCACAAAGGAGCACATCTTGGTGCTTCAGAGACCATTTGGATGTACTGGAAAACCTCCTAATTAGCATTCAGCTTACTAGAGCCCAGGCTCACATTGAACCTCCTTTTAATGTTGTATACTAAACCGTGAAAGATACTTTTAGCAATCCCATCAAATATTGATATTAGCAAGATAACGTTCTCTGAAACTAAGCCATTGATGATGATGGAAAGTAATCTAAATAGTGTGACTCAGAGGAAAACTAGTATAATACCTCGCCAACATGATTGCATTTGAATGGCGGCCTTTCGTAATGCGACAAATTCCTTCCGAGCAATATATGTACGTATTTGTCGTTGAATGGTCCTGGCTGCTTTTGCAAGAACCTCCGCTCTTCTAGCATCCAGCTCAGCCATCTGGCCAGCCCGTAGGAAGACCTTTGTCTTCCCGATCTGCAAAAAGCCAAGCCTTTTGTAACATATAGTCGATAAACTGACACTGCTAGACATCATTGAAAATGCATGGAAGACTAGGAAATATGTTATAGTTGTCTCTGAAGAGAATAAGAAAAATAAGGGAAAAAATAGAGAAGAGATACACAAAAAAAAAAACCTAACAAGATTCAGTCATCGTGCAAGTACTTGGAAAAAAATAATGTCTTCAGCTAACAACTGAAATAGATAAAGCAGTGGCATGATTAAGAGATCTGATTCACAAAATGTCAACTTTACCTGATAGCCTTTTAATCCCATTTTGTCAAGAATCATTTGACAGGCAACCTTGTCATCATAGCTGCATATGATAGTAAGGAAATTAGAATCCCAGGAAAATTGAACAAAGTTAAAGGATTGCAGTAGGTAGGAAACATGAAAATCAACAGAAATTTTCATTAAATTTGTGAAGGTATTACTATCAAAAGAAAAATAAAAAATTAGAACTTACTTTCCTTCCAGAACTTCAGGTGCAAGTACACCAAAACGTAGAAGAAACTCATAAAATGTACGCCGAGTAGGGTATCCCGCACAGCTGATTCGTATAGCTTCAAGGACACCCTTAAGAAATGGGAACAATAAAAAAAAGTTTAGTACTGAACGAAATCCTACTTACAAGTTTAAACCACATTTGAAAAAATAAATTCAGTATTAGGTCTCCCAATATACTTACACCACACCGCAATTGATGGATTACGTTCAGATTTTCAAAAATAGCTGGTTTCAGGTCATTATTTGGCTTCACACATCTGATGTAGTGAGGCTCCGTCGAACTCAAGGTCTCCATCAAAGATTGAAGTTGTAGCTGCACATAGGTAGACATAATTCCCATTCATTAGAAAGTTCAACATCCAAAAGCCCAGAGTAACAACTAGCATGCAACGTCTTCATGTAGCAACCACTCAAACTTAGAATTGAATTGAAAGAAGTACCGGATTTTCACATATTTTAAGCTGACATTTCTTGGAGAAGACAAACTAACTTACCACTCAGATTGCAAAATTTCCTCAATACTGCCAATAAATATTGTAAGTGTCACAAAAAGAAAACAAACATTTGCAATCCCCAAACTATTTTTTTTTTTTTTCTCTTCTGAAATCCATGGGCATCCAAACTTTACCAGACTAATCCCACGGGCCCTGAAGTTAGTGGCAGGGTAAACCTCTAGTGGCCTCGAGAGGACTCAAACTAACGACCTCTAGGTACCCCAAGATCTTTACCAGTTGAGCTACCCTAAGGGTTCCCCAAACTATTATAGGAGTAGGGCAAAACCAAAAAGGAGCCTTGAGGCAATGTTGAGACTCCTATCAAAAGTGGCAAAGCAGGTGTCCAAAGTAAAATGTATTCATATGGAATTTCTTTATTTCATTATATTCATATGGAAGTCAATAACACCAACTTAGCTGCCCCAGTTGGATAATTATTGTGGTCCCGGTGTTTCATGCTCTTCAATTATGAGGAAAATTACTTGGAGTTCCCATCCATGTGTCGCATTGGTGGTCTGTCTCCTACTTGTATTGTGCATAGACTAAGCCCCAGAAGGGGGGAGAGAGAGGAAGTTTTCAAGAAGTGACATGCTTTCATACATACCAAGCAGCATATATACAATGTATTAAACTCAAAACTTTGATCCAACAAAATAAGGATCAAAAGGGGTTAAGGTTTTCGCAAATCCAATTTGTGAATTGTAACATATGAAGCTCATAAATCACATAACAACATTGCCATCATTGTGCCACAGATTATCTAACCAACGATAAAATGCAGTGTCTATTTGGTATTATGTGGGAAAGAAGAGAGAAAGTAATCACCTTGAAGCGTGAACCAATGGAAGAAAATTTGGATGACTTAGATGATTCTTCAGGAAGAGGAGGAAATAAACCAGCCACAAAAGGGCATTTGGAAGCTGTTAACAGATCCTGATGTTCTGCCACCACATAATCTTTGTTCTTATCCAGAAACAAATCAGCTTGGTATGTCACCTGCAAATCATAGGGGAGACTCCAGCATTACAGGACAAACTGACGGCGAAAATGAACACAACAGACAACAAGTCATTACCTCCCCTGCATAGTGTGATATTGTAAAGCTGGTGCGTGAAAGCTTAGGTTTGATAAAGCGCTTATTTTTCGTGAATGTCTGGTACAACTTTTGAGAAAATGTTTCGTGAGTGGATTTAGGAAACATACTGCAACAAGCAGTCATTAGTCAGAAATTAATCATCAAGCAGATAATCAAACAGAAAATTTTGTAAAACTTTAAAAATGAAACAGTCGATAGCAATGGTTGAGACTAGGACAACCCAGCTACCTTGGTTATAAAGGGGAAAATTTACTAAGAAGATGGAAATAATGACTTTAAAAACAAAATCTGTAAGCTCTGCAGATGGTGGATGAACCATAACAAGCTGACATACCATGCTTCATCTAGAAGTGAAATGATTCCTCCAGGTTTCTGCAATTTTTTAAAGCACATTAGTTTTTAGACAATCTGAAGCCCAGCATTAACAGGATGGACAGAAAGATGCTAAAACTGATCATTTGGACATAACATGTAGAATACAAATTTGATAACTAATTACTTTCCAAGCAAAATGTACAACGTAATTTGAACACACTGATCAAGCGATGGTTGCAAACCTTCTCAATAAGATCCAGCACATCTTGGTTATCAACAAATTCAATGTAACTCCAGTTTATTTGTTCCTTTTCATAATCTTCTTGTTCCATCTTAAATACATGCTGCAACATGAAAATATGTACTTTCAAGACAGAGACCAGGACTATATTCAAGTAGTAACAAGAGTTAACAGAACAAAGAAATGACCTGATTAAAATGTTGTTGCAGCTTTTCATTAGTGTAATTGATACAGAACTGCTCAAAACTGATACAATTAAGAAAGAAGAACAAAAAAGGGAAATGTCAGCACTCAGTTCCGTGATCTTGGACACGTAACACTGGTTATCCATTAAATACTCTGTATGTAGGCATGAGATTACTAAGCAGGCCTACCTGTTGATCTTGAAGCTTTCAAAGCCATATATATCAAGAACACCAATTATTGTTTTTGAGTTGGGGTCCTGCCCAATTGAAATGTTAATCTTTTCCACAATCCTGGATACAATGGGGAAAAAGCTATTAGAATCTAAAATCACTAATAAATGTGACCTAACGATGAGTTTTAGTGGAATCCTGAAACTAAAAAACTCCTTACCAGTCGAACAGGCGAGAATATATGGTTTTAGCCAAAGCATCCCTACTACCTAGGGCGGCTTCCGGATCAAGAGTCCTTGTAATGACTTCCTCCGGTGTAACCATCACACGTTTAATCAGCGCATCCTCCAAGCTTTTGGTGTTGCACCTGTTATATGGTGTGCCTTATTGCTTAGAACCCACTTTTCAGAAGACCATATATCTAAATTAGGAATGCATATTCTAGATATTGCAATGAGAAGGAATCTTACATAAGCAACTCAGCGGTTGTATTGAGATGAAACCTAGATTTCTCATCCTTGATCACAGAAGAGTCAATTTCCTCTCCTTTTGCAAATTCAATATTACCAAGATGAAGGATTGCGGCCACAACCCTAAAAATTGCCTCCTGTAAAAAAATAAGGATAATATATAATAATATCCAGATATAAGAGATAGCATAACTCTTAAAAACAATGGAAAGGTTTACCTGCTCTTCCTCACTGATTCCGACTATATCCATAGCCCTTCTTGTTGCGAGGTATTCATGAGAATCATCAACCCCATCAAGCACATAACAATTGGATTGATTGAGATAGTGAAATGTGTTAGGACTTCCCAACTTATATTTCTCTCTCACCTGCAAAATAAAGCAGAATCGTTAAGTCAGTTCACCAGCACTACAGGAATCAGGTTCATTAGCTAGACCACAATCAAGCATTGAACCCCTATGGGCTCTGTGGCATAAGTACCTCGGGTGGTGCGGCACAGAGTAGATAAAAGCAGTGATAATTTCTTTCAGGATGTGAAACTTGGCAAACGCGCGATCTCTCCAGCAGGTAAGTTCGTATAGCTGCCCCAGATATCCTTGAATTCTTATCAAATTGTATCTCAACAAATTTACCAAATCGACTGCATGGGGTACAACAAAATAAGGTAGTCAGCTTCAGGAGGGAAAAAAAAAAAAAAAAGATTGAGCAAATATATCGTGCCTCCAACAGAAAGCCAAAACAGGGCATGCAAGGATACCCTGACAAGGTAGGTACCCCCTGTCTTCATCTAAGGAGGTCCACACTCACCTTGAGTTATTATTCCGGACTGTTTTGGCATTCCCAAATGCTTCAAGAACTGGATTAGACTGAAAAATTTTCACCGAAACCGCCATCAATTCAGATGGTAATTTCCATCCGAGTTAGATATTGCAGAAAATTTATTGTTCTTTTGGAATGCGGAGAATAGAAGTAAGGAGACAAGGGTGCATACCTATGACGGGGAAAACCACAATAGTAATTCAGTCTTACCTCCAGCACTTGTTGTTCCACTGTTCGTCCTTCCACTCCAGACCGACCACCAAGATATGCAAGATACCTCATAAGCATCTTTGTTGTTTCAGTCTTTCCAGCACCACTTTCTCCACTAACCAAAATGGAGTTGCTCTTTCCCTCATTGAGCATTGCCCTGATAGCAACTATACACTTTCAGCAGATTGGTCATAATGATTAAATACGTCAAAAAGTGCAAGTGAGGTTACCTAAATGCAACTTCCGCAATTGCAAAAACATGTGGACTTAGCTCCCCAAATGCTGCTCCTTTATATTGTTGCATCATGTGAGTGTCATATAGATGAGGTAGCCTTTGGAAAGGGTTAACTGCAATCAAAATATTTCCCGTATACGTCTGAACAAGAGGGTGGAGAAAAAATCAGGACTCAGAAACTAATTCATTCTAGACTAATGAATAACCTATCAACAAGCCTTAACCAATTACTGAAAGAAAAACCAGTAGTCTTACGTAAATTTCATTAAGTTCATATCTGGTAGCCAAGTTTTGTAGAACTCCAGGTTCATGCAAATATGAAAGCTTTGTCATGTCATCTACACCTCCAGGAGGAGCTTCTGTATCCTTCGGGAAGACTTTGGAGATATTTGTGACAACCTGAAATCCGTTTTAGACCATACACATCGTCATGTTCATATATACTGTACAAAACGGCAAAAGCCTACATGAATCATAACCAGGTTGTAAAACATCCTTTTTCATTCCGATGAGTAAATTAACGTCATACGAAAAATTTAGAAGATGGCACTGAGCACCCACCTTTTTCCCTTTTGTGGTATGAACATGAACATCTTGACCTTCAATTTTGGTTACTTCCCCATCAATCCATGCCAAGGCTGGATCTTCAACCCACACATGAGAGCCAACAATAACATTATCCGGTGAAGCCTGCACAACAAGTACTTGCATTAGACATCTACCAAAAGATTACTGCATATTCCAGATTTGGCCAAGATTTTCTGTTCCTCCACCTGTATAATTTTAACTGTGTTTCCTCTGAGTAAACAGAAAAATTAAGCTGAACAAAAGAGCATCACAAAAGTAGACTGACAATGCAATTAGGCAAGTGACTTATAATGCAACTAGTATACATTATATTACAGAAAAAATTTTATGTATATACAGAGAAATTAAAGTTGTTGACAGCAATCCATTGCCATGGTCATGCCAAAGAACACAATAAAGTAGAATAACACAAACGTGTCTGAGTTCAACTCCAGATTACTGGAAACTTCACAAAAGCTGACAGCAAGAGAAACAGTTCAAATTCTAACAGCACGCATGCATACCATCAACAATCACAGAGCAAAGGCCTCCGAGTTTATTTTGTATCTTACTGACCCTTAATTTGTCTAGTCAGATACTCTGTCTCCATTTTTCTGCTGAAAGTTTACTCCTTAAAAGGCTATAAAGCTATTAATACTATAAAGGCTCTCACTAAGATGATCTTCACCGTCCAGGGGACTAATTTATTGGTGTTGATTTCCAGAAGTGCTGAAGAGAATGTTTATTTCCAGATAAACTCAGCAAGGCCTTGTATAACTTAGGCCTGGCCACACGAATCATTTCTCTTAACTCCTTAGTTGTAGCTAATCCTTTATTCGGAAACAAGTCTTTAGTTTCTCCTGTAATTACTGCCTGTCAAACTAAATTTGGATTTCCTCTTGTCGTGCCCCAGAGTTTGACTTACAGTTTTCCCACTTACTCTTACAATGCAACTAGAAGTATTCAGCAAGTGCATATCCACTACCTCAATGATCACCATGCCTTCAAATGCAATGCTATCTCTTCCTATTTTACTGTATACCTCTTTAACATAAAATCTTTTGCTACACTAATTTGGTACATAGTAGGATAAGCTTGGTTAAGTTTGGTTTGGTTTGGTATGTTTGATATCCGTATATGACAGTTTAGCAGACAATTTGATCCTACATTAAATATTTATGGTTGTTAACTATAAATTTATATCATTCTCATTCCGTGCAGCAGCCTTGACACAATTCAGGTTTAAGATAGATGTATCTCACACAAATTGGGAAGTATTTCAACTAATTGTGGATAATTTCATAGTCTTTAGAAGTAATGCTTCTTTAAACAGCTCTTAGGTGGTGAGCAATTACTCATTAAGCTGCAACCCATGAGTTGGTAATCAATAATATTTTGTTAAGAATGAATTCTGAAAAATCTAGCACATGATAATTATTTATCAATTACTCATTTTTCCTTTGTGGATTGGGTTTGCCAGGTCCACAAAAAGTCTGACATCAAATGTAGCTAATTGCAGAATAAGCTAAACAAACAAGAAGAAATCCCTTCCCTCATACCACATTAGAATGTATAAGAGATGCAAAAGGTATATATTGTTAAGAGGAGGCTCAAGTTGGTCTCCTTCAAGGTTCAGCTATAATGTTTTGCAACATATGCAACCTAGTTTTTCCCAATTATTTTGCAAGAATACGCAACCTAGTTTTTCCCAATTATTTTGCAAGCATACGCAACCTAGTTTTTCCCAATTAAACTATCTTGGGTCCCAAGACCAAAGAAAAAGAATAAGACAGGAAACTCAAAATAAAAAAAATAAAAAATAAAAATGTGAAGAGACAAGAACTCAAAGTTGGGTTTAATTAGATTTGATTGTATCTTTAGAGCCAATTCAAGCCGATTTAGAAAAACCAAGAAAGACAATCAAGGTTGAGGCCATGATTACTAGTAAAATTTTGCATCCACGTGTGGAATTGTTGCTAGATCCTTTTTGCTCATCTCCTAGTATATTGTATTCTATATTACCTCTAAAATATTTATGCCATTTAAATAGGTAGTTATATATCACAATGTAAATCGTACGTCTACCAGATAATCAAAATCAATGTGAAAGTGGAAGCCATTATTTTAAAGTGGGTAATGAGCATACAAAGACAACAAAATCTTATCATTTTTGCTTGCATACAATATCACCAAAATCTTACACCTCCAACTTTTTCAACCTGTCTAGTTTCACGGATTTTTTCCTAAATAATAAATGAGGAAAAATTGCAATGTCAGTAAAGCTTCTCGGTTTGAAATCATGGTTTACTTTGTTAGGTGCTTAGAATGGGCCGCTAATAAGCAGATGCCATGCTAGGGGACTTCAGAGGTTGAATTCTCGTTTCCAACAGTACATTGCAAAAGTGGCAACTAAGAGAAGAACAAATTCATAAGCATGCTTCTTGATCAAAAAATTCTCCTCGAAGGTGTAGTTGAAGAACTGGAAATGCCACCTCATTCAATAACATAATAAATATTAAATCAACCGTGAAATTGATTGCTTTCTTATTGTAGATTGATCAACTAAATTAAACAAAACTACATGAAAAAAAACTCTTATTGCACCTGTAAACAGCAGCTTCCATACACTTAACCACGACCTAACATTTTCGTACACAAAGGATAGTCTAAATTCAGCTTAATTCAATAAAAGACGATTAAAATTCTTAATTTTTTTCATAATTATATATTGTTCCCCATCCAAATTATATCTGAGTAAAAAATAAAACATCTAAAATTCAAAATCATCAGAAATTAAATTAAATTCAATTATTTCTCGAAAAAAGTACATACGGAAAATACACACACACAAACAGGCTTACATATATATGTATAAAGACATATATAGACATGAAATATTCATAATTACAAAATGAAATTGAGTATGGAATAGGAGTTGAAACAGATTTGACTTATAGCAAAAATAAATCAGTCAAAACAAAATCAACCGATAAAAAAGAACAAAGGAGAGCTGAGAACGGCGTCGTTTCCGACTTGACTTACCATTGATTGTCTTCAATTGCCGATCTCTCTCCTCCTCTTCAACTCATACCAAACAGAAAGAGACCGAGCTTTGACTCACCGAGACAGATCGGAGCCAACTCGGCCTCCAGAAACCCGGCGCTAAAAAACAAAACGACGCCGGTGCAGCTGATGACGATAATAACAACAACAAATAAGCATAAATCACAAACACAAAAGCTTTTTCACCGATTCAAAGCTTCGGTAAAAGGGAAAGCTTAAATAGAATTTTTCTTTCTCTCTCTAGAATTTGAACCTTATATTCAAATATATATGTATATATGTATATATGTGTGTGTTGTGTAATTATGTGAAGATAATAAAGTGAAATGAATTGTTTTGTTCGTTTCTCGCTCTAAAATGTCTTAGCTTGCGCTGCGTTGTTTGGTCTTTCTCTCTCTAAAGCTGAGCTAAATGTGTGAATATATATATATATATATGTGTGTAATTATGTGAAAAGTAATAAAGCTTTTATATTTTTGGTCGAGAAAAGTAATAAACTGAAATTGAATAATTGTTTGTTTCTCGCTCTAAAATGGCTTAGCTTGTGCTGTTTTCTTTGTTTTTTCTCTCTCTAAAGCCGGGCTACTGGTATACAAAATATATATACACATATACATATACGTATATATATATATTTATCTGTGCTGCGGGTGAAATTAAGTGAAAAGTAATATTAGTAAAATGTATTGTTTGTTTCTCGCTCTAAAATGGCTACTAAGCTTGCGCTGAGTTGTTTGGTGTGTTTCTTTCTCATAAAATTAATGTGTGTTAACGATTTTCATTTTCAACTCGATTTATCATTTATGTCAAAATTTTGGCTTTCGTAGTGGGTTTTTGTGATTTTTTCGATAATCTATATTGTATTAAAACTCCACTGAATATAAGATTTTTGATACATACAAGTATTTTTATTGAAATATTGATAAAATGATCTTGTTAGTATCAATAGAAGTGATTTTTCTCTTAGCCTTCGACTATAGTAAGTCCCGGATGACTCTAAAGCTGTTTGTCGTTTAAAATTGTAACTTTTTCACGGCATATAAGCTATTAAGGCTCTATTTGACCTAACTTTTAGATACTCAAAAGCACTTTATGTGAATTTAGAAGCTGAAATAACTTGTTTGACCCATTTTTAAAAATGTTTTTAGGTAAAAGTTAAATCTGAAAAAAAATTACAAACTGAGAAGCTCTAAATTGAAACTTTTCAAAAAAAACTTTTGCGAAACTGTTTTACATAATGCAGGAAACTATTTTTTTTTTTTCAAATTTATCCCTCCATACTTTTTAAGTTTGATATCATCCTCAAAATTTTTAAAAGTTCTACGTTGTCTAACACATGTCAAATAGTTAACGGCTTTTGTTCAACAACACTTATTGTAAAAGCTCTACAGCTCAAAAGCTAAAATTTCACAGTTAGGTCAAACAGAACCTAATACGTTTTTCACCAAAGCGAGCTTTTTACATCCAATTATTTTGAAGAACACTTGCCCCTCATCTTACCGCGACTGCTAATACAAAGACAGAGTTAGTTAAGCTTCTTTCTCAAGTCTTGTCATAATTGCACACTCAATGAGTTAGTTTTTTTACAAGTAGCATTGCCCTTCATTTGCTGACCAAACAAAGATGGTTTATAGATCTGAGTTTCTTTTTTATCGGAATAGATATGAGTTCAAGTAACACAGGATCCTTGATTAATTATAACACACATACTAGTAAAAGTCACATAGTATAACAAGATTTTACGGCAGTTAGACTACGCGATATACACAATTTTCGGTCGTAGGACTGAGACCGTTGGAAAAAATATACCTAATTTCCTTTCCTAATTCCAATCGTGTCAGTTTTCTAAAACACCGTATATTTTACCTCAATTCCGAGCTTACTCCTATCAAAGAGACTGGCATTTGACTTCTTCCTTCCTTGTTTTGATCCCTTACTACTTGATACTAGGAGAATTCAGACAAGTTGCTTGATTGCTTGGTCCAACAATACAGGATTTTCAAGAAAGAAGTTAAGTGTTAGAACTTTCTTTATCACAGTCTAGAGACTGTCTTACTTTTCATAACCCTAACTATACTATTGTAACCAGTTATTAGACATAGGTGTCATTAATATAGAGTGTTGTATGATTTAATTGACCTCCCAATACTTTCTCTTTCTCTCTCTAGAGGTGAGCTACTAGCATAATTTTGATTTTTGTGTTTGACTTATTTCTTTGTGAATTAATTTTTTTTTTTTTTTTTGGTGAAAGAAATGGTGACTTGCAGGTCGGAGAGGTTGTGGGGCGCCACGCCCGGAGAAAGGGTAGGTGATGTAAGAAGGCACTCAACACTAAATCCCCGACAACCAGGAGGATAATTAAAATGGGCTGTATGATGTCAAAATGATTGGACAAGGAAATCCGATTTATTTACGGGTATGCCCCCTTAAGTGAAAATTTGAAACGTTACAAGTTAAATTTGAAATTTCACGAGATTATAGGAGAGTGTATGCTATTTTTGTCCGATGAATATCATATCATGTATTTTCATTTATTATACTTAGATATTCTTACAGTGTTATAATGTTATAATGTTAAACGAAATATTCAATAATGGTGAGTTATTTATATAATTTGTATAGTTGATCGTCATTAAATTTCTTTTAAAACGTTATATGTTATGAGATGATTTGAATTTATTTTGAGTTTTGTACTTGTTCATAGATTGTGAGTTAATATTTGCCTCTTGGAGATGGAATTTTAAAGCAACACATATAAATACTTGATTTTTTTTCTTTTGTTGTTCAAGGGAGGAGGATTTTCAATTTAAAGCTATTAGACTAACTCTAACAGGTTTCTTATTTTTTTCCTACATGCAGAGATTTAGATAATTTATCTACATTTAGTGATTTTCTATTTCAGTTTCACTCTAACAGATTTCTTATATTTAATCAATCCCTTATTTTAGATAATTCCTATTTCAGTTTCACTTCAACAGGTTCCTTATAAATCAATCCATTTTTTAGTACCAAATGGGTTTAGGGATAAGTGTAGGGAATTGTTTGTGAAGATGCTGAAATTTGAATATAAAGATCTCTACACGTAGGGATGGGTTTAGGGAAGCTATTAGAGACCAATATCTCTAATGACTTTTCTACATGTAGAGTAAAAAGCGAATAGAGAATAGATTGGAGATGACCTTAGACTATTACAAAAAGAATTAAATAGATTCGACCAAAAAAAAAAGAATTAAATAGAAAATGAGAAAAGATTATTTATTTTCATAACATAAATGTTTTATTTGCAAGAGAGTTGGCTTAAGAGTTACCCGATCTCGAAGTGTGCCAAGTTCTGTTAATCCCAACTGCTTTATTGAGATTTTGCAATGATAACGTTTGTTTAAATATTTAATTTTAGTATGCCAACAATGTGTTTGAGGATGGACTATAATTTCAATAATATGGAGATTTAAATTTGATGAAACAAATGTTGTGAGTTAATCCATATGTAATTCCGTTATATAGTTTGATATCACACTATTCTTTCTTGTAAATTTGGTCACCAGACCTTTTTACCATCAAATAATATTAATCATTTCTAAGTACCATCAAATATTCAACTATAGTAAATAATGATTTTGGAAAGTCCCAACCATAAGATACTTTGGGAGGCATAAAGAGGACTCTAATGATCATTGTTGATTTATAACTACTGGTGGTATTACATTTAAAATATTAACTTAGCTCTCTAATTTTAAAATTACTTTTAATTTTTTAGTTGTCAAACATAAGAACCTAATTATTGAAAAAATACTTTTTAAATTTTATTTTTAAAAAATTACTTCTCACGAAGTTATTTTTCTAAGCACTTGATGAAATGAGATCTAATGAAAATACGTTTGATACTTCACACTCCCTTTTGGAATATTTTTGGTTTGGCAATAATGAGAGTCTTTTTTTTTTTCTCTCTGGGATCCAAGTGTCTCACATGTTTTCTTATAAATTTTTATTTTTACAATTAAAAGTTGGATGGAATAGCCAAATAACTTGATATAGTAAGAGGTTAAGAGTTCAAACCATGACTTCAATTTCCGTTGAACAAAAAAATAAGAATAAGTTAATTTTCACAGAATAATATTATGTTATTCACAAAAATGATGTTATGTTTTACTAAAGTTGCTTAAGCTTTGTTTGCGTAGCTGTAAAATTTTAAATTTTGAGTTGTATAACTTTTAGCAATAAGGTTTTGGTTATAAGTGTTATTGAACAAAAGTTGTTATCCGTCGACTGTTTGGCTTATGTTTGACAATATTAGGCTTTAGAAAATTTAAGGACAATGTTGACTTTTTAAAAATACGGAGAGGTATATTTAAGAAAGAAAAATAAAAATTACTTCACACATTATGTAAAAATAGTTTTACAAAAACATTTTTTGAAAAGTTCTAATTTTGAGTTTCTTTTTGTTTTTTTTTTTTTGTTTTTTCAAACTTTAGGTTTTACCTAAAAGCAGTTTAAAAAATAAGCTAAATATGTTAGTTTCAACTTCTAAGCTTACATGAAGTGCTTTTAAGTGTCTAAAAATTAAACCAAACATACCCTTATCATGAAATAGTTGCAATTCATTTTGCCTATGGTAACCATCAATTGTCTCATAACATACCACCCAAGGACATTTGTTGGTTTCCTTATCATCACCAATAGAAGGATTATGATTTTTTCCTAACTAATGATTCGTTCTAACATTTTAATATCATATTTAAGTTATCATTTAATTTCTAAACTATAAAAATGGAGGAAAAGTGTTTTTGGTGGGTAAATTAAATAACTGAGATACAAATTAGAAAATCATAATAAAATTTTAGTTATGAGAGAATCCTGATTTGATAGCCTTAGTTGCACAACATATGGAAATAGCATGAAACCGTTTTTTTGCTTTTTTATAATAAAAATAGTATGAACAAGAGCGAATTCAAAAAAAATTATCAGTAAGAGTTAAAATACATAATATTTTAATTATATGTGTGCATTTTTTTAAGTAGAGATTAATTAATTCTTTTAACTAAACATACATAAATATTTAATTTTTTTTTAAAAAAATACATAAAATTTTAAACATTTTTTTAATCAATGGAAACTCCTTCATGCATCCGCCACAGGGTATGAAATTTGGACCCAAAAAAGGTGGGATTAATGGTACTCCTGAAGGGGTAGGTTCGTAATTATGGAGAAATATGAAGTGAATTCTAAGTGGATGTCCGCCCACAATTTGCTGGCGAATGTATTAATTTAGCTATATTTTGGGAGGAGAAGACACTTTCGTACAAGACACTCACACCATCTTAGCATGCGGCTCCTGTTTCATTTCATTTCTTTTTTATTTTTTCTTTTTCACATTCTTGGATTTTTTTATTTTATTTTTACCAGTTCTGTTTGATTTGGGTGTTGATATTAAGTCACCACCGTTAAATATTTTGATAATAAAAATAAAAGCACATAAAATATCAGCTTTTATTTGCCCTAAGGATATAGTCCAGTGGTAGTGAAGTGAAATTGCTTTTATTAAGCTGCAGATTTGACACTTCTCACTATTCTGAAATTTCTTATTTGATTAACTTGATGCATGTGTGGAAGTGTATCATTGTACCCGAAAGTTTACCAGTTGGTGGTCAAGTTCTGCCAAATAATCCGGTGATCGAGTTCACCAGTTAAATTTTCATGTCATCCAAAAAAAAATCAACTTTTATTTGACACGAGAATATGTTTTGATTCATATTCTTTTCTGACGATGATACTCCCATGGAGAAAATTGTTAGGGAACTTTACTGTTGAAAAATAGAGCATTTAACTCAGAACGTCTACATGAGGGTCCATATTATGACTCGGCATATAGGTTTTGAATAATTACAACTATTTAGGCAAAATCATCTCGAAGAAGAGTTGTGTTTTTTCGACATAACCATTAGGGAATGACACAACTATTAGATTTTCTCTCTATAAATACATGTGGATCACTCTTGAAAGTACCCATTCTATTCATATTCTCATATCCCTAACTATTGAGAAATTAAGAGATTGTGAGTGACTTCTCTTGTGTGACATTATGGAAATGCTCAAGTAGTATTTCCAAAATCAATGACGAGAATACAACGTCAAATGGTGTAAATGAGTTTGTTGTCATTTTCATCTAAAGTACGCTTTTGTATTACTAAAATACTTGTTATGAGAATTACTTCAAAAGGTTAAATCTCTCTAGTGCGTGATCTCTGCGTGCTAGTGAGACTGACATCAATGAAAGATGGACGTTAACGCTACAATAAGGGATCATCAATTATCAAAATTTGAAGTGTGATTACGCAAATGTTCAGTGTAGTTCAATATTATAACTAGAAGCTCTAGCAATCAAAAATGTCTAGCAATTTGCAACCAGCTCAAGTTATCAAAACATCGTTCTTTGAAAATCATGTTGAATTCTACTTCAACTAGTTATTGTAAACGTCCAAGGCATTGCCTCTTGAATTCTACTTCGACTAGTTAGTAGAAGCGGTGACAAAGCTTGCAATCAGTGTCGAAGTGGAGTTGACAAGACTGAGAGAGACTTTGTTAATGGCATTTGAGATTGACACGTTTCTTCTCGTTGTTGAGACTGATTTTACGGTAATTTGTAACTTTATGAGAATCGATACATCCGTACACAATCTATTAAGAGTCGAGATTGAGAAATGTAAAACATTTCTGACTCATTACCCAAAGATTAACATTCGACACATATACAGATAAACGAACAAATGTGCGAATTTGTTAGCTAATTTTGGACTCATTTAATCGTTGGGGAAGACGTCTCTTTCAGCGATTTCGTATGAACTGACAACTTTACTGGAGTAAGATATCAGGGGTGTGTCATCCACCTAACTTGTGAAATACCATTTTATAGTGATTTTATCTCTCGCAGTGACTTAATTTCAATACGGTTATAACCTCATTTCAAACCAAAAAAATAAAATATATATATATTTGGCCAAAGGAATATTACCTCTTAACATTCTTCCTTCTTTGTAACTCTCCTAATCTTAGACTTTTAAAGTGGGAAAATGATGTGTATTACATACTCTTCGTTAATGGAATGTTATTTTTACTTGACACACACAAATAAAACCCATACCCTCTGGTGTCAAGTTCCATATTACCTTCAAAAGTTGAATGAAGTGGCCGGATAATGGTCTATTACAATTAAAGATCTCAAATTCAAATATATACCTTTCCATAAAAATTATTGTCCGACTCTTATTTGAAACATGCATTGAAGTGTGATATTACATCACGATATTTATAACTTTTTAATAAATTTAATATACTTTTGTTTAGAATGAGTTATTTGTCACAAAAAGAAAAAAGAAAAAAAAGTTTCATCATGTGTCAACACAACTTTAACTCTTTCGAAAGTATATAACCATCCCCTTGTCTAGGTGAAAGCTTGATAGAAACGATGTTGCAAGATCGCCTCTAAATTCCTTCTTTCTCCTCGTGCTACAAGAAAAGGGTGTGGGGATACCTCGTGCTATAAGCAAAAAAAAAAAATTCCTTCTTTCTCCTCTCTATCCTTTTTTTAATTCTTTTGCGTGGAGAGACCAATATGAATTAGAATTTTTTAAGATATTAACTCCAAGCATAAGTAACATTTATTTCCTTGTTGAGAATGATTGCTGAAAATATACAGTCAAGGAAATAGACTACACAGATACGCAAATGACCTCAGATAATGTATGCAAAGGTCGGCGCCTAGCCGCCACCGTCTGATATCAGCAACCCATGCGTTTCTTAAAGAACAGACGGATAATTTTCTTTAATAAGGATAATTTATTTTAAAATTATAAATTTAATAATGTACTAACACGTTTCAAATACAAATATAAAATAATCTTCTTATTATAACGAAAAATTTCTCTTAAATAAAATTCTATTAAATTTATTTTAAAATTATAAATTTTATAGGAAAATAACACGTCCAAAAAAATAAAAGCTGTGGGATGGATTATTTTAATTTGCAAGATGACAAAATTTGACCAGTTGGGTTCTGTTATAGTATGGTCAGATGGTAAGTTGGCAACTTCGCGATCAGATGATTTCAAGCCTCTCTCTTTTAACTTCCTTAGGAAAAAATGTGAGTTTTAAAAAGAAAAAATTGTTAGATGACTCTATTAACATGTGAGATTTAAAATATTTGTAAAAGTCATTAAATTCGATTAGTTAAACCCAATAGTTGCCCTTCAAAAAAGATTGTACTAATGAGCTATTATTTATTGAGGTAAAATTTACATATATGTAAAAATTACTTTACTCAACCGTTCATCTGACCAATCAATTTAAAATTTTATCTTTCTCTGAAAATCTACACGAGTTTCATTTGCTTTTTTTGATTAGGTAGTTTGTTAGTTATGATACTCTAAAATTAATTGTGCAATTATGCAAAACTTTATGTCACCATTCGAAGGATTGGGATTTGGGTGGAGGTGGGGCCCTGGTTGGTAGAGGGGTAGGAGGAGAACATTGAGTGTCTAAAGCATCCTAAAAAAAGGGTTTACCTTAAAAACAGTCTAGTTGCTGGCCCAAAAACAAAAATAAAAAATAAATAAATCTAGAGTCTAGTCTATAAGCTTTTTATTAAGATCAAATTTAACAGAATTCTTTTTTTATTTAAAAATTGGGAGTAAAGCTATTTTTTATTTTAGAAACTTGTTATTTAGTCTGATGATGGGATAAATTTATATGTTACTCATTGAGTTTTCACGAGATTGTAAAAGAGTATACTGTTTTTGCCTTGGTAAATAAAAAAATGTTAAATATTATCATATTTTTAAATTAATTTATCACTTTGTATATGTATGTGTAATTAAACTCCGATTCTTTAGAAGATATTACAATTGGATGTCGGCCCACAAGTTGCTCCCAAATGTACTAGTTTAGCTATATTTTGGGAAGAGAAAACACTTTTTTTTTTTTTTTAAATGAAGAGAAAACACTTTGACCGAAATTTTTCAGACCAAAAAAAAAAAGAAAAAAAAGAAGAGAACACAGTTTCGTACGAGACACTCACACCATCTTAACGTGCTGCTTCTTTCATTTCATTTTATTTTATTTTTTTTCCTTTCCCTTTCTTGCGGTGTACTACTACCATAATAGGAAATGTGGACCTTG
This sequence comes from Ehretia macrophylla, assembly GCA_037974665.1. Classification (NCBI taxonomy): domain Eukaryota; kingdom Viridiplantae; phylum Streptophyta; class Magnoliopsida; order Boraginales; family Ehretiaceae; genus Ehretia; species Ehretia macrophylla. Next base: position 10,534,169 of record CM075779.1, read on the forward strand.
CTTTAGATGTTGATATTATGTCACCATTCTGATACTGAAAATAAAATAAAACCATGTCAAAAGTCATCTTTTATTTAATAGATTTTTTTTTTAATGGACATTCTTTGTTGACAGTGATACTGGAGTTGAATCCTTTATTTATTATGAAATCAGATTTAATGGTAGTGAAAGTTTTAAATTATTTTATAATAACTATAATATCAGTTTATTATTATTAAATATTATTTTAAGAATATATGAAAAGATTTAAATCCACTAATATTTTTAAATGATATTACATACTTTGAAAAATGATTTCAAAAATTTTCATTTGTTATACTAACTGTGAACCATGAAATTGTAACTATAAGTGATTAATAGGATTACACGTGATAAGAAACATGTGAATTTATCTTAAATTTATTTTGGTATTAAGTGGAGTCGAAAAAAATCTTATATATTGGTCTTAAAATTCATTATTTATCTTTGTAAAATAATTGAATTCTCTAATGCCTCACTTGACTTGTGATGATTGATTGTTAAAGACACAAATGTGTGATAGAAAAAAACAACCACTTTAGAAAAGTTACTTACCAAAATCAACACTTGAAATAAAAATGAGACCAAGATCTAGCTCTGATACTATAGTAAGAAACATGAATTTTTCTTTAAAATTAATTAATGTTGTGTGAAATAGTCCAAAATTATTCCAAAATTCTATATATTAATTTTTAGAATTTATTATTTATCCACTTAAGACAATTTGATTTTTCAACATCACAAAGCCATGATCAATTATCAAAACCTAAAAAATGATAATGCAAATCTTCACAATATTATCAATCAGAAACTTGTAGAATGATTTATGTCAAGTCCCATGCCCTATGTCAACACAAAGTCAACTCTTTACAAAGTTGCATAATCTTCCCCTTCTCATTACTAGTCATTTGTTTTAGTGGTATGATATTTTTTTACTTTAAATATGAAAAATTTTAAAATTATTTTTCAAAGGATGTAATATCATTTAAAAATAATATAAAATTATCTTAAATCTCTTTTGAATAAGGGGGGTTTAGGTGAAAACTTGGTATAAACGATGTTCCAAGATCGCCTCTGAAGTCTAAATTCATTCTTTATCCTCGATCCTTTATTTATTTATTTATTTCTTTCTTTCTTCTGGGTGGAGAGACCAATATGAACCACATATTAATATTAAATGTATATACTTCTTTGCGAATACGTTTCGGCCACTATGCTGATATGGCAAATATAGAAGGTGATAAATCCAAGCAGAAGTATGTACAAGTATTTTCTGGTTGAGAATTAATCATTGGTGAAAATGAACGGTCAAAGAGAAACAGACTACACATAGTAAAGTTATGACATTACGAGTAAAAATTAATGATTGTAAATTATTGGTATAAATTTGTTAAAATGATGTAAATAGTTTACAACTATTAAATTTTACACATATCGTTATGATATTATGAGGGAATTCTTATTCCATATCATGTAGGCATTGGTTGTTGCCATGCTACCACCGTTTAATTTAAAAAACCAATGTGTTTCTCAAGAATAGAGACATTGCAATGGATAATTATATTTTGTGCCAAGAGTTAAGTGAAATGGTCATTTAATGACTTGTTATCATAAAATATTTGAAGTTCAAATCTATATCTTCTGATTATAAATATCGTCTGACCCTTGACTATCATAAAACATAAAAATGAATCGCTACCTCATACGATATGTAACTTTGAAATGGATCTAATATAATTCTTATCATAAAACAAGGAAATTTGCAACATAGGAGTACCACGTTTTTTACACGTTCCATCCTCACGGTCCAATGATTTCAAGCCTCTCTCTTTTAACTTTCTTGAGGTAAAAATAATAAAATATGAGCTACAAAGAATACTACACAACTCAAGAATCGGGTAAAATATTTAAATAGTGACTTGTTATATAAAAAGAATTCTAACTATTGTACCCAAAAAAAAAAAGAGCTACTACACCAGTTGCATGTGCTGTTTTGATTAGGTATCTTGTTATACTCAAAATTAAGGTGCAATTATACAAAACTTTATGGGGGGTGGGGGAAGAGTGAATATAAATTTGGTTATATTGAAAAAACTAAAAGATTTAGACTTTGTTTTGTGTTTTACTAATCAAAATTAACCGTTTCAAAAAATATATATATACATAGCAAGAAAGAAAATCGGTTAAAAATAAATTTATTTGCCCACCTTAATAAAATCTCTTTCTCCCTAACATTTATCCTTTCCTCCCATCTAAAGATGAGAGAAAAAAGTCTTATATACTTTATTTCATATTTTCATTTAACGTAACTTTCAGCAATATGATATCTTATATTATGTGAAAATCTAATTTCATAAAATTGCTTCTAAGCAAAATTTTCCTTACTCACTTCAGCCTTTTTAAAATCCCAATAATTTTCGATATCCCTTCTCTCCCACTTCATACCTCGAAAGGCCCCTCACTTCATTAATTCTATTGAGCAAATTATACGAAGTTCTTGTTAGTGGAGTACTTGTTCAAATTGTGCCATAATTTCAATTTTATAAAAGTTTAAAGTATATAGCTTACTATTGTATACTTTAAAATATAAATTTTATTTTGCAATCAATCTCTTTATATTCATTTTAAATCTTGAGATCAATTTTTTTTTCTCACATTCAACTTATTTTTTTGACGATCCTTAAAATGAACGAAAACAATCTATTGCACTTTGCCTTTAAAATAATCTAAATTCTCATATTATCTGCTTAAAATTATATTGTTTTAACACGTTGCTAATGCCATTTTGAGATCAAATAGTTGGATGGAGATTAAAAAATTGGACTACCTTTAAACATTTTTGGTATTTCCGTAGGTAATAGAGACTATTTTTTTTATTTTTTTTGGAAACAAAACTAGATTATAAAATATTTAAAGAGAACTTCACCTTAGAGAAGTTCACATAGAAGGCCCAAACGTTGTAACGTAGACATAGTTCACATAAAGGACTACTACGGGCTGATCTATCCAACTCCAATATCTAAAATAGAGAAGCAACCATTTGGACCAAAACCCATACCATTATAAGTTACATCACTTCAAAAAACGGAACAACAAGATAACTGTTTAAACTCATACCACGTAACTTCATAAATTATAATTGTCGGGTTTTGGTTCAAAGATAAATTCAAACTCAAGTCGAACATAAGTAAAAATTCATATTAGAATATAGATAAGAACTTTAATCTTTTTTGATAAATAAGACTTTCTAACTTATAATTAATTGTCTCGTGCAATAGAATAAGAGTGAGTCTGTGAAAATTAATCGAAACCATTATTAAAAAATAATGAATTATTTCAAAGGTAATTTTAGACAAATAGCTACGCTAAAAATCTCGTGTTATTTTTGAAGTTTTATGTGTATGAGATTGTCTCTATCCGAATAATAATCTCACTCACAAATCACAAAAAATTGCATATTTCTCTTGTCGAGTAGTTAAAAGAAAGGTGTGCAGTTGTGGATTTCCTTTCTTATCTTTATCCTGATTAATCTGACTCACAAATTAATGCTCCTAAATATAGAAAAGTTATTTTCTACTATTGTAGACGATCAAGTTTATAATCAAGATTACAAATTTTGAGCTTTGCATTCCTTATACAAGTGGGCACCAATAATTGCAATATATAGAAAACACAAAAAATCAACAACATTCGAAAACCGATGTAGTGCCAACCAAACAAGCTCTAATGTCCAAGTAAATAATGATGGGACAAAAAAGTATATAAGAAAAGAAAACAATGTAAGTGGAGAAGAGGATTTGAGAAGTTGAGGTATAATTTCTGCAGAGTGACAATATGAATTACTCCTTATTGGTGGTAGAAGGTTTATTTAGAGTTATCTCAATACTTGAAGATCAAGCATAACGAAAATATATTTATTCACGTGGAATCAACCTTCTCAACATGAGTTTAACACAATGATTATAAGTATAAGACATATTAAACGTCCCTATAAATTACAAAGTAGTTATACTAGACTCACTAGTTTGTCCTCCTCAGGCTAGACAACTATGAGCCTACTACCAACTTTCTTTTTCTATCACATTTTGGATCTTTCAAAATTAGTTCGGCAACATTCACCTTGCTGAGTCAATTCGACTCTCTTCTTAGATTGAATGCCACTGAGATGTGATGGGTCACTATTGTTCTTCACTAAACAAACCCCAAATTGGGCTTTAAGGCCCACTTTGCACTTCTTGAGTCCATTTCATTCGAACCATACCTAGTTGTATGCTTGCCTAACTAGATTTGAGCTCAGAAATGTTTTTACCATTAGTTCCTAATGTTTACACATTTATTTGAATTTATGCCCATTGTTCTAAAAATTGTGTGCTTTGTCCTTAATGTTCACAAAAAATTATGCAATTTGTCCCTCTCATCTAATAGAGTATAGACATTAAAATGGGATGAATTGGTTCATTGAAAATGACCATTATACCCTTAACTAATTAAAAAAAATTCAAACATGCAACCATAGAACATTTTAAAATTTTCCTTTTTTTTTTTTTTTTTCTCTTTCTTCTTTCTCTTTTTTTTTTTCTTAAAGCTCTCGGTGTCGGGACTACAATGGCCCGACTAATCCAGAGTTCGGTCCGAATAGTACCCGCAGAGTCTGACTCTTACTCGGGAAGAAAGACCTGACCTCCATCAATACACATCATCACCACACTCGCATACCATCACCCCCACCAAACACACACACACAAAATATACAGATGTAGACCACCACCACCACCACGATTACTAATCCATCACCCCACACACATACACACCCTCTCACATAGACACACAGAGTATACGCATAATATCACAACACAACACATACACACATAGTATCATAACACAAACCACACACACAAACAGAAGATCCATGGTGGAAATTGGGATAAGGTTGGGGGTGACAGGTTTCTAGTGGGTAGGAGTTACGGGTTTGAGGGGTAGGGAAGAAAGGAATAGAAAAATCAAACAATATAGAAGGAACAAAGGAGAAAAATCAAATTGCAGATGGCCATTTTACTCTTCCAAATGTGGTGCTGTGCCATGCACATTACAATTTTGCATCTAATTTTAACGTGGATTTGATAGGAAGGATGGGGCCACTTTTTGGTAAATATTAGAAACTAGTTGTGTAACTTCATGGGGATGAAATTTAAAAAATAAAATAAAATGTGTAAACATTAGCAACCAATGAAAAATTTGCCCTTTAGACTTATACCAAAGTTCATCTAGTGCACCTATAGCACTCACTAGCCATCATTTAAACACCCACACGTGATGATATTCTAGCCCATCTAACTAGTACACCACAACTATTTTTTTTTCTTTTTCTTTTTCCTTTTCTAGTCAAAACTGGTGTACTATAACTCTTTCTTTATATGGTCAAAAATGGTACACCATAATTCTAAGGCTTATAATTATACATGAATTTTCACAAACTAACATGAGTCTCTTTTGCCTTTGCTTACTGATTAAATATGTCGCTACATGTTGCAAGTGAGCAATCACAAAGATACCTATTTTTTTAAGGGTAAGCATCATTTTTATGACCACGTTTATATTGACCAAATATAAAGAATTGATTTCTCTAGTGATTTAATAAATTGGGATACTTTAATTGCTAACTAAAGTATTGGTATTAAATTGTCATTATTGCTAAGAAATTACTTATAAGCTATTCTAACTCTGGCCCTTCATACATTCTTTTTTGATTAGAAACCCTTTATACTCTTAACTTTTATTAAAGTTGGACATTAGTCACTAGTGTTTTAGTTCAATGGTATGTAACTTACTATATATGCAAGAGGTTACAAACTCGAATCTCGCTTAATACATTGTACGAAGGAAAAAAAGTTGGACATTATTTTGAAGAGAAAATTTGGAAATTTAATTAATCATATTGAACATAAAGTATACAAATTATTTTATTCGACGACATCTCTCAAGCTACAACTCGTTCATCCATTAAATTCAATCAAATTTAACTTTTCGTGAACACAATAATATTTCTCCTAAAATGCTTTTTATCGTATAAGATATAATTTTTTGCTCCAAAATTACACTATATTCTAATTATCATTATGTGATGTAAATTAAAAATTTAGATTCTCTTCTCTACTTATTATCTCATCTACTAAATTAAAGGGTAAAGACTAGTTCTTACTATGTACTCAAAATTTTCAAAATAGTCCTCAAGGTTCCAAAAATCATATTTTGAGGCCCCAATGTCTCCTGCAAATGTTCAAGTACCACTGGGCCTTTGGTTTAGTGGTATGTTTCTCGTTTTAAGTATGAGATGTTGTGAGATTAATTTTTATTGGTAACATCTTTTATTGTGCATTGTGTGACTTAGGCATCTTTTTTTAATTTTTTTTGGGTCAAACTTAGACATCCCTTGAATAAGAAAAAAAATTATTAAAACATGATTGTCTTTCTACTATAAATAACTTCACAATTTTTGTTCGAACTTAATAAAAAAAATTAGAAACGAAACACCAACTTGAAAACATTCGTTTAACAAGAACGAAAAATGTCACAAATGGTTCATATTATTTCATCAAAATTTTAGATTCATCCCTATTGTTTAAAATTAGTCAATTTAGTTCTTATTATTTTGCCAAAATTTCAAACTTATCCCTATTATTCAAAACTAACCAATTTAGTCCCTCTTATTTTCCAAAAAATTCAATTTAGTCCTCAAATAGGAGTTACGTGCAAAGACTAAATTGATTTTTTTTTAAATAATAAGGATTAAATTAACGAATTTTGAATAATAGGGATGTATTTGATTTTTTTTGAAAAACTATAGAAACTAAATTGACTAATTTTTAACAATAAAAATAAATTTAAAATTTTGGTGAAATAATAGGGACCATTCATGTAATTCTCTCTAACAAAGAACATTCATTTTGACTTAAAAAATATGATAACTATTTTAAAATTTGAGTAAGATGTTAAGTAATGCTAGGAGGATTTGTTCTATATTAAATTGGATGAACTTAAAAATAAATAAATTTCGAGAGACACCAACTTAAAAAGCGTTTGCTAATCAAGCACACTTATTATGACTTTAAGAATAACAAAACTAATTTAAATACTATATATTAAATTGCATAATTAAGACACAATTGAAACGCTTGGGCGGCCGTACAAAAACGTTGAGTTCTATGTAGTTGACACATGTAACACGTGACAGCATATTATTTTCAGACAACAAAATCCAGATTGTATGATTCTCTTTTGTATGATTCGTTTCTTCTCATATCAAATAATATTGTAACAAGATTCAAGTATTTAATATAAATTAAATTTGAAATACGATCATAATCTCTTCAAAAATATTATTATATTATTAAAAAATTTAAATCGTTAACAGACAATAAAATTTAGATAAATTTGTCTCCATCATAGGTTTAAAAAAAAAAAAATTCAAAACTCAATCAAAATTAATCTTTATGTAAAATAAAAATAAAAAACCAAAATTAATCTCTCTAATAACTCTCATATCAAATATCATTATAAGAATATTCTAATCCTATTGTAGATCGAATTTGAAACTATATAGAGCTTGAATCGTTTTCAAACAACAAAATCCAAATAAACTTCTGTGTAGGTCGGACTCAAAACTAATTAATCTTTTAATAAAGTTACTATATTATTAAACAATGTAAATAATCGTGGACCATCCCGACGAGCCACCACCGTTATCCACCACCCATATCGCATATATAAACAAACCTCATACACCCTCTCCACCACCACGACCACCCCTACAAAAACGCACACACAACACACACTAAACATATAGAAAGAAAAAAAAACACACACACACAAAATACACACTAAACGAATGGCTTCTTCGCAACTCTTCCATACAAACCTTTCCTCTCTTCACCACCACCGCACACCAAAACCTGTCATCAAGTGCACCGCCGCACCCTCCTCCTCCTCCTCCTCTCCTCCCACCGTCGACACCAACAACCACCGGAACCCCACTTCACCACCGCCATTACCATGCAAACCAACCATCCCCACCTCCACAAAACTCAACCTCTCAGCCAAATACGTTCCCTTTTCATCCATCTCCACCAACACCACCACCACAGAATCCTATTCTCTGGACGACATCATCTACCGCAGCAATTCAGGTGGACTCCTCGACGTCCAACACGACATGGAAGCTCTGAAACAATACGATGGCGAATACTGGAAATCTCTATTCGACTCACGTGTAGGCAAAACCACATGGCCTTATGGCTCAGGCGTGTGGTCAAAGAAAGAGTGGGTTTTACCAGAGATTGACAACGACGACATTGTTAGTGCATTTGAAGGCAATTCAAATCTTTTCTGGGCTGAAAGATTTGGTAAAAAATTCGTACAAATGAATGATTTGTGGGTTAAACATTGCGGTATTAGCCATACAGGTAGCTTCAAAGATTTAGGCATGACAGTTTTGGTTAGCCAAGTGAATAGGTTGAGGAAGATGAAGAAGCCATTAGTTGGTGTTGGTTGTGCATCAACAGGTGATACATCAGCTGCATTATCAGCTTATTGTGCGGCCGCGAATATCCCCTCCATTGTTTTCTTGCCTGCTAATAAAATATCCATGGCGCAATTAGTGCAGCCTATTGCAAATGGCGCATTCGTGCTTAGTATAGACTCTGATTTCGATGGTTGTATGAAACTAATACGCGAAGTCACGGCTGAGCTGCCGATATACTTAGCCAATTCATTGAATAGCTTAAGGCTTGAAGGCCAAAAAACTGCTGCAATTGAAATTCTGCAGCAGTTTAATTGGGAAGTGCCTGATTGGGTTATCATCCCCGGTGGAAACTTAGGCAACATTTATGCATTCTACAAAGGCTTCAAAATGTGTCAAGAATTGGGACTTGTTGAGACAATCCCAAGGCTTGTGTGTGCACAAGCAGCAAATGCAAATCCATTGTACATGTATTACAAATCTGGATGGGCAGAGTTCAAGCCGGTTAAGGCGGGTACTACTTTCGCGTCTGCAATACAGATCGGTGACCCTGTTTCCATTGACAGAGCAGTGTATGCTCTGCAAAATTCGAATGGGATTGTCGAGGAGGCCACAGAGGAGGAGCTGATGGATGCAATGGCAATGGCCGATTCCACCGGGATGTTTACTTGCCCACATACAGGGGTGGCATTGACAGCATTGATGAAGCTGAGGACTAAAGGGGTTATTGCTCCTACTGATAGAACAGTTGTGGTTAGCACAGCTCATGGTTTGAAGTTTACACAATCAAAGATTGATTACCATTCAAAAGGGATCAAAGATATGGCTTGCAGATTTGCTAATCCACCAGTTGAAGTGAAAGCTGATTATGGAGCAGTTATGGATGTTCTCATGAAGTTCCTAAAAAAATCACCATAGTTACTCACCACACCTTGTAAAAGGAAGACATATATCTTTTCCCCTCTTTGGTTTGTTGTCAATTTTCATTTAATTTCATCCAATGTGTAAAAGGAATAAGGAAATCATACTAAGTATGTACTTAAACTCTTTTGGGGTCATATTTTGCTCCTCCAATTGCCAAGGGTGCAAAAGGGTGTTTTATTTATTCATTTTTGGTTAAAAGGAGGTAAAGTTTTTTCATTATACTTTAAAACCTTAGCTCGTTGCAAAAAAATTATATGTTGTGTTAAAAAAAAAAAAGACAAGATTCAATTTGAGATATATATATATATATGTATAAAAAATATATATATTTAAAAGTGAATCTAAGTTTTTCCTTATCTAGCGGGTAACACGATTTTTGCATAATAAGTTATTTTTTTTTCCTTTTTATGTTTTTATAATGTTAGCTCATTGCAAATAAATTATAATGAACCAAGTCAATGATTGTTTAGAATGACTATTCCTCACAAATGCTCCTTGTGATGCGGTCGAACCATGACAATTGCGTCAGAAAACAATATCATATTTAATGTTAGAACTATATATATCTATGAAAATATTATACATTTTAAAGTAAATATTATTTTTCTTTAATCTTGCACATACACAAATATTGTAAAATAAGTTATTTTTGTCTTATTTATTTATTTTTTTAAATTAAAGTTTTTATGATTTTCTCTTTAAATGTAGACCTTTCTATTGAATAATTTTTTTTATCAAATTATTTTGTTTGAAGAAACTTTTTCTTGCCTTTGTTTTAAAATATAAAAAGATGAACATACCTTTCAACGTAAGGCTTTATTTGAGAAAAATTAAAGTCACGGAGGAATATGGGTAAAACTACATTCTTATGGAGGAGTTTGAACTTTAAGTTAAAACTCATAGGAAAAAATGGCATTTTCTCAGAAAGAAAAAGATAAAATCTGTACCAACTTTTGCAAATATATTCTGTTATTTAAAATGGATTAAATATGCTGCAAGTGGCAAATTTTGAGCTGTACGAAGTGGTAGGCTGTGTTGTTTTGCTCTAAGAATATACTTTCCTTATTTTCCACGAGCATTCATTCTTGGGATAAGATGCCAGGAAAGTGTGATGCTCGAGCATCCATCCCCCACCCCACCACAAACCTCGGCCCCCCCATTTTGATTAATCTGCAATGGAATATCAATGGGAGGGAATATGCTTCAAAACGATAGGGCCATATGTGTGTATGGTGTGTGAGATTTACGAGTTTTAAATAAGTTTGATTGTTCAAACAAAACAAATTAAGAAATTTGGAGAACTACAGGCAATTATACAAGAAGCAACTATAATTGCCTGTAGTATCGATGGCTAAACCTTACACGCTGGCGATTGAGAAGCCAAAAATCTTCTTGTTACTACAATGCAAGGCTTCAATCAAAAGGGAAAGTCTATTGTTCTATTATTAACCCACCAACCTTCAAGAGCACTGATAAAATGCTATTTAAATTAATTTTTTAACTTAAAAATAAAAAATAACTATCCGTGTAGAACATTAATAACATTGAAAAACAGACGTTTAACAAATTGAACACAAAACTAACTCTCATCCAGTTTTTGGGCCAATCAAGGGTAGATGTCATAAGGGACTAGCGGGGGCTATAACTCCTACGATCTTAAAAGCAAAATTATTAATGAATGAGTTAGAGTTATATTTTTTGAAATTGAGCGTAATTTTAATGTATTTTTAAGTTAAAAAATTAATTTAGTACTCACTGAAAAAAAAAATCATATATGAATATTAAGTTGTATTTTTTTAGTTTTCATCGAACAAAAATTCTTAATCCACCCCTGGCGCCAATGCTTCTCTTTCTTGAAAAACCCAGGCAACTTAGAAGGTACTAATTCCATACATGCCTTGGAGTTAATTGCAAAAAGTTATATAGAATTTTTCTCCTGCTCCATGGGTTTTTCACGTCAATTGGATCCCAAATGGAAAATTTGAGACTAGTCTCAGATGTTTACTCAAATTTTCGAAGTAGGCCCAAATGTTTCAAAACTCGGTACACATTGTTTACATCAGTGTTTCAAAGTAGCACTGGCCGCGCCCTCAGGGCCATTGTCTAGTATTAATAGGGTAAAATTATTCGTGCGAGATTACGAATTTGACACTCTTTATTACTTTACAATTTCGCCCTTAATTGACTTGCTGTATTTGTAAAGATGCACCGTTATACTAAGGGTTTATCAGTTGATAGTTAGACTTTACTAGATAATTCAATAGTTAACTTCTACCATATAAATTCACACGTCATCCAAAAAAAAAATAGTACCTGTCATTATGTTTATTTTAAAACACGACTAAAAATCACTGACCACACGCGGGTTAAACGATGGACCATCTTAAAGATTGGAAAGATTATTTTCGCGGAGCAAAGTAATAGTTTCATTGTTTCCTGTCCAAATTCGACCAAAAAGGAGTTAAAAGACTAGTGTAGAATATATTTTCTTGCTAAGTAAGCAAGAACTTCCGTTAAAACCAAACGAATGTGTAGTTCTACAAGTAGAATATTTGACGACTTGTAATGTGACTTATTGTAACATTTAGTATTAAATTGAAAATTTAAGTAAATATAGGAATAAACATCCTAACTAGTGGTGATATTAGGCAACATCAAAGAGACGAACGAAGTTATGGTGTGGTTAGGCCAACTCCAACTCATTCTTTACATTCCTATTTATCTCACATGTAGTAACGTTGCTGGAGATATTCATTTCTAATAGCATCTCTACAACTATTTTTACATGTACAGATTCCTATATTGTGCTTTCAATATCTCTACATGTAGAGATAGTGAAAAATTCCCTACAAGTATCTCTAAATTCAACTAGGGAATTAAAATAATATGTTTAATTAAAAATCAATATAAATAATTAACAAATATAAATAAAAAAGTTTAATAAAAAAGTTTTAAATTAAAATAACGAGAAATTTTGGAGTAAAACAAAAATAGGAAATTCCTAAAATAAGGAAGCTGTTGGAGTGAAACTAAAATAAGAGTTAGAGAAGCTGTTGTAGTAAAACTAAAATAAAGAATCCTTAGATATAAGAAAATGGTTCAAATTCTCTATTTGTAGAGAAAAAAATAAAGAATCTATTGGAGTTGATCTTAGGTGCTTGTAAGGACCAAGTGTTATTAATTCACTTTTTTGGTGCTTATAACCTAAAATTGCTTATTTAATAAGGTGAAAGTGCGAATACATTGGTCAAACTTGCTTAGAAGGGATGTGTTTGCGCGAAAAAAAAAAAAAATCAATACGAACGGCTAGTGAAATTAAATAGTGACTCGTGTGATTATTACTGTATGTGTGGTGATATGTATTTCTTTTTTTCTTTTTTCTTTTTTCTTTTTTTTAATGAGGTTAACATATTTTTGTGGACTCTATAGTTTTTTTTTTAATTGTTTGTTAGCATGACCAAATTAAAAGAGATTGAGGATTCAATGCTTACAAGTATCAAGTATGCAATATTTTATTTTCTTTTTCTGTCAATATCAATTACGCAATATTGAAAATGCTGTGCATATCTAGTTTATGTATCCTATTAGCCTCATTTTCCATATGCCCATGAGTTTACGTCAAACTAAGTATTAATAGTACTAATTTATTAATACTACTAAAATGGACCTTATTATATATGTTGGTTTGTATTCTGCAGATAGATGGGCTGCATTTTGGACAATGATCACGGATGTTGGGAAATTCAATTATTTCATATAGATAAATCAAGATTTTTAAGACTTGGAAATAGGTTCTCGGTTATTTCATCTAACACTAATTAATTTTGAGTTCCATTTATTTTTTCAATCAATAAAAGCTGGCTTCGTTAATGAGAAATTACCCAATTCCAATAGTTACAAAGTCATTAGAAGTAATGCTTCTGAATACATGAGGATATTCGACATCCAATCACTGATAAATTTCCTGCTAATGCTTGCTTTGCAATCCAATCAGCTACGAGATTACCATGTCTTTTAACGTGTCTGAAAATAATCGAGCCATATGAAGAAGAAATTGATGGACCATATGAAGAGGAAATGAACCCTAAATTGTTACCAATGTGACACCATATTCAATCCTCAAAACAAACTCAGTGTCAACAAGTAAAACATGGCTCTGATATGGGACCAAAAACATTATCAGAGCCCACAATGACATGAACAATCAACCTTGTAGTACATGACACACGTTCTATGCAATCTTAAAATATTCCAAACATAAGATTTGAACTAAAAATCTTGTCCGTAAAGTACATCATTGCACTTACGGTTTTACTAATATCAACTTACGTACTTTACATAAAAAGCTCTAATTGAGAACCAAAAAAGATAATTAGAGCCCCCACCCACATTCCAAATTTTCAATTACCTCTACATATAACTCTCCATAGTATATCGTATCTATGCAACATTTAATTAGCTCCTGTGTAAAAAAAAAAAAAAATAAAATGAAAATTTTAAAAAACAACCATCTCTCATATGTTATTAGAACTTGGTCAGAATTGGGCTTGATCAAGTTTCTGGACATGGGCCAAATCCCAAATACTTAGCCCAACTTTCTCCTCTCTCTTCTTGAGTTCATCATTTCTAACCTCCATTCATCTTTGAGCCTGGCAATGAAATTATCGGCCTTCACATTTACATCCGGGCTTGGACATGTAACCGATGGCCCAGGCCCTGGCCCGAGTTCAGGCCTGATTGAATCTTCATCGTGCATTATATCCGACGATTTAACTGAAGCCACGTCGACATCTTCGAGGTCCGGAGAGCTGCATCGCGAGCTATGCGCGCTTCGTATCCTAATAAAATCTCCGCGGGCCACGAATTTAAAGTCTGGCATTTTGAACGGCGGTGATGGCGGAGGTGGCGGCATTGGAATTAACGGCGACTGCGCTCCGCTGTTCAGGTTCTCGTCATAGTAGCTGCTTGTTTTGGCCGGCAACGGCGGTTTACCTTGCCGACGCCGGAGAGGTTCTGGCGGCGGAGGTGTTGGTGATGGAGACTGAGTGTAACTTCTGCGTTTTGGTGATGAAAATCGTGGTAGAGGTGGCGGAGGAGGAGGTGGTGGCGGAGGAGCTGAGTTTGTTGATTTGAAAAGTCTGCTTTTGCTTCCGGTTTTAAATAGAGTGTTCAGGATTGATGATGGAGGTGGTGGAGGTGGAGGTGGCGGTGGAGGTGGAGCTGATGATGGTGATGGTGAGTGCGAGTGCGTGTTAAACCGCTTGCTTTTCGCACCGGTTTTGAACAAATTGTTGAAAATTGAATTTGGAGGTGGCGGCGGAGGTGGAGGTGGGGGTGCTGAGGTGGAAACAGAATGTACACGTTTATTTTTGCTGCTTTTTTTGAAGAAATTTTGGAAAACATTAGACGGTGGAGGAGGTGGAGGCGGAGGTGGTGGCGGAGGCGGCGGCGTTGGTGGAGATATAACTGATGCATCAGGTGAAGGCGGAGAATGAGTGGCACTTTCGTAAATATTTCTCGTCTTTGTTTTCTTCTTTCTCTTTCTTTGATTATATAAGGAAGTTATAGCTGTTGCTAACTCCTTCGTGCCGCTTTTTCTGCGATGAAGTTTCCCACGTTTCTCCTCTGAAGAATCCATCACTTCAACCGCTGGCGGAGGCGGAGGGGGAGGAGTTGGTGGTGGAGGTGGTGGAGGTGCTTGCGGTGGAGGCGGAGGTGGTGGCTCCGTCGGAGGCCCCGGTTGCCCTTCGCTAATCTTCGCCTCAGTTTTCTCATTTTGCTTTTCAACCTTTTCCTTCCTCGGCACACTCTGGAGTGATCGCCTCCGCCTTATTCTCGGCTGAGCTGGTGGTTGAGGTTGCGGAGCTGGTGATTGAGGCTGCGGAGGTGGTGGCGCCGGCGACGGAGTCTCAGCTGGAGCTGACGATCGAACTTCAAAAGTATCCACCGGAATCACCTTAATATCAGAATCTCTCTCCGCCTCACTCCGCCGCGGACGGCTTTGATACAAGTTCACTTCAAAATCATCAAAAAACCGGAACCTGTGATCACCGGTTTCCCACATATCCTCTCGCCTCAGATCCGGATACGAACTGCTGCTTCTACGTAACCGGTTAACACCGGTTTCAGGTAACCCGCCAAGGTCATTATTCACATAATTAAAATTATTAAACCATTGAGCGTTACCATTAGAAGAATTAGATGCAGTAGCTGAACTCTCATTAAATGAAGCGTTTCGAGTCTCTTGATCTTGATCACCACCTTCACTACCCGAAACGTCGTCGTTTCTCTTGGCGAAAACGCCACAAAAAATAGCAAACAACACAAGAAAAATATTGAGCGAATCCCAACTCTTTTTAACTGAATAAGTAGGCTTAAGAATCTGTGAAGTATGAGAAATAAATGGTGGAACTATGAAAAAAATAACAAGCAATGCTAAGATTGGTAACAGTAGGATTAATGCAACCGGATTGAATATCGGAGAAGGCGAGGAACGGTGCCGGCGAGCGGTGGTGGTGGTGGAAGGGTAGGACCAGAGGGGTGGAGAGTCTCCATCTGGTTCCATTGGCGAGAAAAAGTGTGTGTTTCTGTGTGTGGGTTGGTTTGGTTTCGCTTTAGGGAGAAATGAGAAAGAAGAGGGTTTTTAAAGGTTTATAACAAGGGAAGGTTGGTCTTAAACGATGATAACTTGGCTAACGATTTATTATAATTAAATATTTTAAATATAAAATATGAATTTAACTAAAAAAATTAACATTGGGGACAACATTTGAATGTTAATTACTAAAGTATATTATGTGCGGAACTGTTATAAGGTTAGAGAGCATTTAGAGCAATACTTAGATTTTTGAATTTAGATCTTTTTTTAATTTAAATTTCATTCTAATTTTTTAACTTTTAATCTCAATTATTTATTTTACTTTTAAATAACATTAAATCTTAATCGTTTAAATAAAATAATAAAATTAAAACCAAAATATAGCCTTTCCTTTTTTTTTCATTTTCTTCTCCCTTTACATTCTCCCACTTCATTTTTTTTCTTCTCCACGATTCGCATCCTCCATCTTGCCTCCTCAAACAATCCAAACCAACATAGAAAATATAACAGAGATGCCAACCAATGGGGATGACGACAACAAACAAGATTCATAATAAAATAAAAATTAAATGGATCTTCTTTATATTTAAATTTTTTATCAAAATTAAATGGGTCATTTTTTATATTTGAAATTTTCATCATAATTAAATGAGTCTTTTCATATATGAAATTTTCATCAAAATTTGGCCTTTACATATTTAAATTTTGCTTTTTTTTTTTAACTAACTTATTTGTTGCGAAAAAAGAAGATCCAAGACAGAGGATGTGGATTATATGAGACAAATGAGAGAGAGATGATAAGAATAATGGGAGAAGGGAATAGCCATGGAGATATTGAAGAAGAAGAGTTTTAGTGAGAGAAGAAAAAGGGCAAGATAAAGTTGCTGGGTTGAATATAGTGAGCGACAAAAAAGAATTTAGAGAAAGTTGGATTTTTTGTTTTAATTCTATTGTTTAATTGAATGGTCAGAATTTAATATAATTTAAAATAAAATGATTAGTTGAGATTACAAGTTATAAAGTTAGTCTGAAATTTAAGTTAGAAGATGATCTAAATTCTAATTTTTTTGCCAAATTGTTTATGTGTAATGATTAGCTCAGTTTCGGATAAGCTTATTGGATTATGGAGCAAATTTTAAATCCCATTGAAATTTGAACTTTTCTTTATGCTTTAGATTTGATTTGATTACTCTTAAGCTGTGATTACTTGTGGGGATGGGTTTTGACCTATATGCTATTGTAGACGTATATTTTATATTGGGTCGGATTTAAAATTTTATGTTAGTAGGAGTTATAATATTAGTTTTTTTTAGTGAGAATTAATTTAATTTTTATATTAAAAATAAGCATATTTTAATTTTTTTAAAGATAAATACACATTTTTTTAAAAGAAATTGGATCGGTGGAGACTGCTATTCCCACAAACCCCAGCATGCATCCGCCCTTGTTTTATATGATCATTTGCAAACAAGTTTGAATTTTTCTTGACCATGAACCAGATTTGAGTAGTTTTGGCCATTTCAGTTTGAACATTTAAATGGAAACAAATGCAGGACTCTTTTTTTGGTAGAATTTACTGCTCACTATGTTGATTATGTTACTGCTGAATTTATGGTGGTTCATTTTGTTATGAGGCCATATTTATTAGAAATGGATCTGCATATAATGTTGAACGAAATTTCACATTGTGAATTATTAATACAATTATGAAAAAATAATGTGAACCGTTTACAAACGTTGGATCCGGCCATAACGTTAAATTTTGAGAGAATCTTCACTCATATTTATTCCTCCTAAATACGTTATGAAAGGCTATCGGCATGGCTAGTTTGAGTTATTTTGTTGGGTTTGGTGGGGTGGAAGGAGTCTATGTTTATTCTTTATAACGAGGAATTCATCCGAGACAGTATCATATTAGATCAACTATAGGGTTATTAATTTATTGGTGTAGTAAACACCCCAATGTATATTTTAAATTAATTATGAATCAGAAAATATTAATAATAAAAAGACATAAGTTCGGACGGAGTGGGTGTAAATTTTATTGCAAGTCTATGAGCTGTAAAAATTCAATCTCGGTTGCTACAGCTGCTTCATTTTTCGCCCCTCATGTCGTTCATACAATAAATTATATTAGCAACAAACTCCATTATAGAGTAGTTGTTCAAATATGTATACGCATAAAGAAACACTTTTTTTTACATGTTTTGGTCGCTAGAAAACTAAAGTTTTTAGCAGTATCATTTTGGTGACTCTTTTTATAGTTTTTATGGAGCCCAAACAAGCAGCCATCAAGGGCTTTATTGTTGCATAGGAGGTCAGAAGTAGTGGTTCATACACCAGACAGTTCACTGCTTGTATGATTGGAGCGTGGCTGTAATGATTGAAACTTACACTCCTTTACATCAAAACCACCAAAGGACACCTTTTAAATCATCACTTTGCCGTCCAAAAGTATCAAGAAGAGAACCTCCTTTCACTATTTTACCCTTTGAGTTCTTTTGTGGAGCATTAGAGCCCTCAAGGTAGTAAAATATTGCTTTTTCACCCATTCTCACATAGTGATTAAATTTGTTAACGATGCTCCTAGAGGCATAATCCAGCAGTAGTGGGGATAAAATTATTTTTTTGAGGTTGCGAGTTCGACACTCTCTACTATTATGGAGTTTTGTTATTGACTGATTTGGTGCATGTGTAGGGTGTACTGCTGCATCCAAAAGTTTACCAGTTGGTGGTTGAGCTCTACCAACTGAGTTTCCATGTCATCCAAAAATAAATAAATAAAATGTTTATAATGATATGAGCGAGATTCTAATGGTTGTAACATGTTGATACAATTATAAAATGATGCGCGAAATCCGAAGGTTGTAACTTGTTGATACAATTATAATAAAATGGTGTAAATGACTTATAAATGTTAAATTATATTTATAACATTATAATATTATGAGATGATCTTTACTCTCTCACTTGTATATCCATTGCTCCGATTTAGTTTTATGACAAAACACTCTCCCTAAAAAGTCCTTGAAGTGCACTTTAGAGATACAAACCTGGGACACTGGACCCCCACTTAAAGAGACGTTTGAGTTAATCAAATATAAGGTCTATAGAATTGTTGTTAAAAAAATTAATTTACTAGTTAATTCTAATTCGAGACTTAAATAAGTGTCTCCTCTACACTCCACCTGTTGTACCACTAAGTTCTTCCACTACTTTCATCTTTAGACCTAAACATATTCGGGTACATTAATAATATATACGAGAGTGCGACAACTTTATAATGGAGGAAAGGCCATGACATATCTTCAATTACATCAACAATAACCATTTAGTGATCTAAATCTTCATTGCTTTATTTCTTAGAGTACTGCCTTTTGCTGCATTTAATTGCATAAAATCGTACACTTTTGAGCTAGTGCACCATTACTAGAGCTTTTCTTTCGGCATTTTCCTCGAAATGGCCTCTATTGGATTTGAAAAATTATGCTCCTTTTTGTAAATTGTCAGAAGCCAAACTTTTTAGTTTAGAGAAGTATTTCTATTTCGCCTTTGACTATTCGACACATCTTACTAATATGTGGACTTCACATTTATAAGATTCACTTTTTATTTTATAAGTCCAAATAATCGTCGCCAGATAGAAGTATTTTTCTTTAGTTTATAATGTATAATATATGAAGAAAAATATATAATTTTCTGCGTGTAACAGTTGTACATCAAAAAAATTATGGCAAAGAAAAGCCAGCCATTTTTGGTTTTGTTTAAAGATATAATTCGTATGATCTAAAACGTAGCTCCTATCTTATTCATGTATGTCCAGCGCATGCTTCTTGTTTGATCACAATTTTATAAAGCAAAAGGTCCCATGACTTGTGAGCTACGACCTACTTTCATCTAGAGTCCCTCTCGGTGGGCAAGATGACTAATTAACCATTCCTATAATACATGTCAAAACAAAGCAATCATATAAGTTAATACACTTCGAAAGCATTGGGTTCGTTTAGGGTGAGAAATTTGCTGATATTTCGGGTTTAAATCAGTTAAAAAGTTAATGTTTTTAGTATTAATTTTAGTAAATTTCGTGTCTGATTAACTTTGACTATATATTTTTTAAAGAGTCATGTGTTTTAAGATTTGGAACTTCCAATGCAAGTTCGAGTAACTTTTCAAAATGAATTTCTCGTCATGGTGATGCAGATTGATTAGCAATGTGATTTGCACGCTCAACATTAAGCGTGTAATGGGATTAATTAAAGCTTAATTGCAACTACGCCAAGTAGGGTCTTCATCTTTGTATAAATACAAGGGAAGTGACAGCTTGGAAATTGACAACAATCCCACACGAAGTGTCTTCTAAGTTTCCTTAACAGCTAGTGTCCATTGTAGGCAAATGTTCTATATATAATATCAATCAAAATTTTCAAAGGATTTGTTAAAACCATTTTTTTTTTCATAATGTGGTAACTTACTTGGTAAAACTCGACTATTAAATTATTCGACGGAGTCTGATTATCAATTGATAAACTCCTGAGTCCAGTAATGCGCTCTCACACATACACTTCGTTAGTCAATAACGGAACACTAGAGTAAAAAAAAGTGTCAAATTCACGATTTTATAAAAATAATTTTACCTTAATTATTACTGAACCATGCCCCGGGACTTTGTTAAAACCATTTGCTTTCAACAAAATAATTAATTTTCTTCCTATAGATAAAAGATTACAAAATGATCTGATTACGCAATGAAAAATTGTCGATATATGCACGTTAATCAGCAAAAGGCGCATGTTTTATTGACAAAGTCTATGGCGTCTAGACAGATGTTGATGAGTTTATGGTAACGTTACGTGTTTAGACAAACAATTCTGGGTGTGCATGAGTTTAAGTTAGTATTATATTTGGTAAAATTATTGTTTGATTGCCGACAAGACGTGAGAAAATTGAAGTCTGACCAATGTTTTCTGCATCTCATCTTCGTTTAAATCGGGAAAATCATCCCAGGCCACAAGAAGAAATAAACGTATTTCACGTGTCACAAGAATAGATAATAAGCATTATCTTCTTCAAATAGCTAAGACAAAATCAGAATTTAGAATAATCTCTTGGAGTAAACCAATATCCTCTGAAGAAATTTGTCTTTCGACAAATCCTCGATGAACTTCCAGTCAATTATTTTGATCGATTGAACTAAAACTTCCTCCATAGGTTAAGCCAAAATCCCTATCCTCGAAGTCAATTTTGTGTTTATCAATAAGAAGACTAATATAGGGATTTATTGTTAGAAAAGGATAAACGAGAAAAAATATTTTCCTAAAAGGGTTCTCGATATAGAATAATTGCGACATTCATTGAACCGACAAAGAAAAATAATAAGTAGACTAAAATAGGGATATTCTGCAAAAGAATGAGATGTATTACTATACTTTTACAGGTTGTTTGGATTGGCAATATTAAAGTAAAGGAAAGGTTGGGGATAGATTTTTTAATCATTTTTCTTGTTTTGATTGTAAATTTAGAGGAAGGAAAAGTTATGGAGGGATTTTTTTTTAATGAGAATGATTTTGTAATCCTTTTAAATTGGAGTGTTTTGAAGGGAAATGAAATATTTTGTATAAAAAGTCACTTTTGTCCCTACATATTTTATGATTATAAAAATAAAAAAAATATTTAAATAATTTTACCTTTAAAATTATCATTTTCTTTCTTTTCCTTCTTCAATACAAACAAAAAATCAGAAAATTCTTCTATTTTATTTCTGTCATTAGTTTTTTATAATCCAAATAAGATAATTCATTTTTTTTCCTTTTCTTTATTTTTCTTCCTTCACTTTACTTTTCTTTCCTTTCCTTTCCTTTCTTTTGTGCAATCCAAATATGGGGTTAAGTACAAACAAAAGTGTGTCTTTTGGTGGGACTACACGCTATATTCTTGCCCAAATAAAAGGTTAGAAGTACTTGGGAAGTACATATCCACCACTTATACCACTTATACCACACTTCCTTAAAGCATATGCCACATTATTTCGTAGGGATATATACAATAATTAGTTTGAAGGAAAAGGCAAAATTCTTTCCACTCTTTATACATTGCATGCAAGATAGAGATAATAATGTTCAAGATTAAGCCATTCTATGAGTTCAAGGCAAGGATTGAGATGGTCAAATCATGGCTAGCTAATATCTTGTTCTAGATGAATCATATTATCATCCGGGCAGATTTAGGCCCTTTTCTTAACGACAATTAGCACACACATATATAATTTTTCTAGTGAGAACTAATTAATTTTTCATACAAAAAATACATTAATATTTAAAAAGATTTTAGGGTCAGTGGACTACAGCCCTGCTAAACTCCATGTACATTCGCTTTTATTTATTAACCATTCATAAAATGCCATGCGTAACGAGAGTTTTATGCATTGCTTGACCATTTTAATCAAATTTCAAAAGTAAACAGGGATCATGGCAACTAGACATGGTATATGACTTCCCTCTAATGTTTCTAAAGCCAGCAAGAAGTGAAGGTACCAAACTTGAACATAAAGCCCGCAGAATTCATGTTTACAGTTCAGAATTTCCACCAAAAGTCTCTTTCCAATTTCTGTAAAGTTCTTCAAGCTAATAATTGGTTCTCAAACGACAAACTTTTTTTCCAAAAAAAATAAAAAGGTCCCAAATTTGCTTGTCGTTAAGCGATAACACAAAACATGTTTGTTATAGTGCATGAATTGAAGAAAGATATTTGTGAAGGACAGGTGCTACAGATCTGATTTTGGGGGGTAGTCTAATTACCTTCTTCGCAACATAGTCAAGTTCCAACAGGAAATCAGGACAACAACTATCAACACCACCTAGTTAACAACTTCCAGCATGATCAGTATAAGCTTATTGAAAGACCCCCCCGCCCCGAAAAAATAATAATAATAATAATAATATTATAAGCTTGCATAAAATTATAGTAATACATGGTGGTGCCAACTCTAGCCCCACCTATTTATTTAAACCTAGTTTTATTCCACTAGACGGCAAGAGCAAATCTTGAATTTTTTTTAGTGAAGTTGTAATACATAATTTCACAACTATGCTAATACTTACTATATATATATATATAGGGGCTAATCAACTTCTCCATTGGTAGCAAATGGTTATATAAAGATAGTTATCAAATTGTTAGCATTCAATAAAAACATTCTTCCTATAGTAGAAATTAAATGGTTGTGTATTAGCACATCATATATATATATATATATATATACCCTTTATGTATTGCCACCTTGAAATTAAGATATTGGAACTTGTAAATCGATTTATAACTTTTCGAGGACAACAATATCGATTCAACTAGTTCATGTAGGAACAAGGTTCAGATCTACTCGTCTTTTAGGATACCTCAACTACATATATCATCGCTACACTTTTTCCACTTGACACCTATTGTAATGATAAAAAACTTGTTTTGCCATGACCTTTTTTTTCAATTCTCAAAACTTTTGTTGCTCCATCCCCGCAGGGGTAGAGAATTAGTTTGTCGTTGTCTCGGCTGTACTAGTGGATCAGGCCCTGCAAAAGTTGGAATAGGAAAAAACTTATCTTGTGGCGAGCTTACGACTCAGATGTTTTAGGCACAGTTATCTGCTAATACATAGACAAAAGGTAGCCAGGTAGACAAAGTTTCCGTTATACACGAGGTCCAAGAAAGGGCGGGCTGATTTTGGAGTCTATTGTACGTAATCTTACCTTACATTTTGCAAGAGATTGTTTTTATGATTCGATATCTACAAAAAGAAAAAAAATCAAACTAATGTGGAAAATAGATAGTTTTTCGAAAAATTTTTGAGGTTATAAGCTCTATACACCCTCGCTAGGCATTGCTACGCGAGGTGAATTATATAAATTTAACGACACTAATAATTTTTATTAAAATCAAATAAAAAATTTTCAAAAAATCTAACTGACTGTTCAATTAGATTTTTTATACACAAAATATTAGAACCAAATACATATAAAGACTATTATGAGTAAAAAACTGAATTGACCGGCCAAATTTTTTAAAAACTTTTCCTTACCTCAATCATGACATGAGTTTATACAACTTGCTGCGTTTTTTCATGAAGCTCGATGTTGATTTATGAGGTGACACCTCTTGTCTGCATCAAAATTAACTGTAAGGTTTTCTTTGACGGTCAGTCATCAAGCCATCAATATCGATTGCAATAAGCTATTAATAATTTCAGCTAACAGTATCTAAAAGTTTCTGCACCTCTCACTGATCACTATTATATGCTCGTGGATGCTATACGAAGTCTCTTAAATTCGAAATTGAAGCTACTAGTATTAAATGAAATTTTCATCGTCAATGCCATGATACAATCTTCATAGTAGATCACCTTTAATAAGCAATTTAAGTATTGATGGTAGGAACTCTTGTAAAATTGTCTTCATATTTATGTCAGTCACTAAATCGAGATAAAGAGTTGTACGATTCACAAAATTTTCGTTATACTCGAGATTTGACGAAATGTTAGATTTTCATTTGAGATTTGTTATACGCAGGTGTACCTTTGCATTTTTTCAAGAAATTATTTTTATGATTCGAACACCTCCAAATCACACATGATTCCTTTGCATTTTTGAAGAATTTGTCCCTACACAAAAATCATTGCTTAATTTAAGAGCCAAGGGGGGTCGTATAAGTGCTCATTTGCAAGCAGTGTTTACTGGATTTGATGGATTAAGAATCTTTTATAATATTATAACGTTATGAGAAAAATTTAAAGTGATAAACTATTTATATAATTTCATTTTAACGGGATCATCAGTTCATTATCATTCGTTCTTTTTTATAATAATATACTGTTACGAGATATCAAAGTTCGGCCTTAATAGGTTTGGATGCTACACTCCTTTGTGATGTTTAAAGAGGAGTAATTCCTCATATGTGACATTCAAATTTCGTTTGCTCAGAACAGCTATGTTGAATGCGACTTATAGGTCTTTGCTTCGTACCGAGAGGTGACAATTTCTACATCTGTTTACGCTATTATTTGTTTTGTCATTAACTGCACCCATTCTTCTCTACCTAAACGAATAGCGACCTCTCGGTTTCTTCAAGGGGGTTAGATGCATCTTATTTCACTTCCGAGAAGAGAGAAAATGGACACATAATAGAAAGAGTAACACCATTGACATGGTTCAGTAATAGTAAGGTGAAATTATTCTTACAATATAACGGTTCAACACTTCTAACTATTCTGAAATTTTGTCATTAACTAATTTGATACATTTGTTGAGAACACTGTTGCACGACTGCATCCGAGAGTTTATTATTAGTTAGTGATCAAGCTCCATCGGACTATTCGATAGTTGGGCTCCCCGTAATTAGGTTCTCACGTTATCCAATTTCTCTATTGTCATTATATTTTATTGGATAAATTGTGCAAATAGTCTCTATTGTTTACAATTTTTTTCAAGTTAATCCTTAATGTTTCAAAAAAATCATACTAATCTCTAATGTTTACAAAAGTGATTTAAAATAATCCCTATTGTTTAAAACTAGTCAATTTAGTCCCTATTATTTTTTTCAAAAAATTTAAATTAGTCCTTAAACATGAAAAACGTATAGGGACTAACTTGAATTTTTTTAAGAAAATAATAGGGACTAAATTGAATATTTTGAAAAATAATAAGGACCAATTTGGTTAGTATTGAACAATAAGGATCATTTTGAATCATTTTTGTAAACATTAGAGACTTTTATGATTCTTTTGAAACATAAGAGATGTCATTGAAAAAATATGTAAACAATAGAGATTAAATGTGAAATTTACCCTATTTTATTGCCTTTCATTAGCAAGTTCATGTCTTGTACCTCTTCAATTTTTTGTATGTCAAACCATTGAATACCTTGGAAAATTTCAACCTCACCTAAATTCTATTAATTTAGTAAAATATTAATTTACAGTAAACATATTATCGCATCAAGTAATCATGTTAAGATTCAAAATATTATCTATGTATTTATTTAATCAATTAAAAGCTAATTGAATTACGTGTAATTAACATAAAGATCTAATATATCATCTTTATTAAAACAAATGCATACAATCTATATTGAATTAAAACAAGCACTATTTAACCCAACACAAATATCTAATTATTAATGGTACCTTTAGTTTTAAAATAGCAAGATGGCTACCTATCTCAAATTAAGTTGTTAAGAAAAAAACCATGATAGATGAAATGCGTAAAGTATTATGTAAGCATAGAAAAAAACATCATTCAAGCACGCAAAAATAATTGCAGCAAAGATCATGATTTGCAAATCAATCAAGGATAGTTTGTCTAAATTTAGTTGGAGAAGGTTCTAAAAAATTAAAGTGAAAAATGTATAAAATATGGTAAAGAGAAGATATTAATTGTCTAGTGCACAATCATAGAAAAATATACTTGTTCATTAAATACCTATTAATAAAATATTTGAGACCTATAAAATACAAAGAAAACATTTGAAATGTATTATTATCTTATAATTCTATGGAAATTGTCAATTCATCACATTGGTCTCAAGTCGAGATCCAATAATCTTATTAGTTTAAAAAATTATTAATTTATCAAGTATTAATTTAAAGAATTTTTATAATATGTGAAACGTATTTAATGTGTGTCTATAGTATATTTAAAAAAAAAAAAACAAAGCGATTACGAAAAAAGTCAATAAATAAATATGCGCCTTGGAGACCCACATTATCTAGAAACTTCCAGCCCAAACGAAACAGGCTTATTGTGGACTTACTATTTTCCCAATTCTGTTTTAGCCCAATATCCAAAACCCTAAAATCCAACTAAAACCCCCCAAATTTCATGCAAAACTTTCAGCATTTTGCTGAGCTCCACACACACACACACACAACACACATAGTTCCTGGTGAAAAAACACGCAGTAAAGCACATACAAAATCCTCACAGACAGAGGAAGACAGGAGATGGTGTGGTTTCAGTGTGAGGACTGTGGAGACAACCTCAAGAAACCAAAGCTGCCCAACCACTTTAGGGTTTGCTCTGCATCAAAGGTTTTTATCTGATTTCTCCATCTCTTTTTTGTGTTAATCATAATGTTTCACCCCCATTGAATTCTTGTAATGAATGTCAAATTTGCTTTATACGCAGAATATACTGATGATAGTGATGCATTACCGAATGATATATAGCAATGCTCGTATTTATTTTTCACCTTTAGTTCAGCTCATGGTCCTTTTTATTTTCGGCTAAAAGTTGAAGTTCAAATTTTAATCCTTTTTTTTGTTTTGGGTGTAGTTATCATGCATTGATTGTGGAGAAATATTTCGTCGCGATACAGTTGAAAGCCACACGCAATGCATCACTGAAGCGGTATCTTTCACACCCTTTATCTTCTCTTGGTCAAATTTTTAATCTTTTTAATGAGTAATTTTGTCTTATTTTTTTAATAATTACAGCTGAGTTGTTATCAAACTTTTTGGGTTATAGATTATTCTTTTGTTAAGTATAACCGGGAGGTGAATGGTGTGAAGTGCAACCACACTTTGGCTATCTGTCGAGGGATAAGTGTGGCATAGTAGAATTGCGCTTTTTGTACTGTTGTTCACGTATCTTGAAGAATATACGGGTTGGTTGCATACCATTTGAATCACTTGTAACGTGTTCTTTAGTGATAATATTGTAGCATGGTCGTCATGACTAGGATTAATAGATGATGCATTGTATAATTGTCTTTCTTTCTTTTTACCATTTTTTGCTTATCTTGGAGAAGATACGGGGTGGTTGCAATACCAGTTAAATCAATTCTGACTTGTGCTTTAGTGATAATATTATAGCTATGTTGGCGTATTTATGATCAACATATAATGCATAGCATTGTCATACAAGAATGTATAGGAAATATTAGGTATCTATGAAAATGATCTAACTGGGAGAATTAAGAGAGTGGAAATCTGGAAAGAATTTTTTATGGGGAAAAACGAGAAAAAAGACCGGGTCATGTTCATTCTCTGATCTATGCAACTCGATGTTCTTTGAGCGATTAAAAGGAATAGAGATGTATATAGAAGCTTGTGAATGATATTCACATGATTGATTGCGAAAGATGATTTGTTAGCTATTATGATGTGAATGTCTTCTTGCAAGAGTATTAGGTTTTTCTTGGTCGTGGCATGTGTAGAGTTTGGTTGTTGACTGATCCAAGTGATCTGCAATTCTCTATTTTCAGGAGAAGTATGGCCCAAAGGGCCAAGGGAAAGCTACCAATGGAACGAAACCTAAGACCAATAATGATTCAAGTCAGAAACCAGATTTCGATATCAATGTTGGATTATCTGAGCGCCCTCCATGGTTTTGTAGGTATATCCAGATACTTAATGCCTTCCCATTGCTTTCTTCTGTTAGTATAGGTTACTTGAATTCTCAATTTGCAGCAAGAGCTGAAAAACAAACTCATATTATTAAAATAAAAGTATACGACATCTTTCTTAGTGATCAATTGAGAACGAGTTAAATATGGATGAACTTGGATACCAAAAGCATGAACTCACAGCTGTTTATGTAATGTCGAACACCCATTATTGATCACAATCTTGTTTTTATGATACATCCTATCATCTGGAAGTAAAATGCACTGTCTCAGACTTGACAGTTAATCTTGGAGTTAGGTTACATAGGTTTCCAAAAACTAAACTCTGTTGTGTTAAGAAATGATAGTTTATTCAACATAATGGACTCATTCCTTTGGCACTAAGGGACCAAGCAGCACATAAAAAGGCAGATATTTATTCCATTCTGAGTCATTTTCCATTAGAAGAGTTTATCGTAATAGTGGGCTACCCAGGGTCTGTCTCTTGGAAGATTGTCTGCTTCCTCATTTATGGGGCTTATTCTCCTTCTAGCTCTTTATAGAGAAGTATGACAAATTTCGTAGATAAATGATGACTTGTGCGTTGGCCCAGTCTGCATATGATAAACTTTCTCTTCAAACTATACCTTCAAAATGTTTTCTCACTTCCATCATCTGTGGGGGTTTACTTGATAGTTTCTTAGATTCTTTAACAGTTCACTTTACTTATCAATCAGTTCACAGTTTGTTTGTGAAATTAGACTGCTTATCAATTGGTTCTATGTGTCTTTGTCAATTCATTGAAGTGCAGTCTATGTAATACCAAGGCAACTAGTAAACAAGCCCTACTACTTCATGCTGATGGAAAAAAGCACAGAGCAAAAGCACGAGCTTTCCATGCAGCAAACCAACCGCCGAAACAGACAGAAGAAACCAACAATGTTTCAGTTGAAAACAGTGCAAAGAATGAAATTTCAAAGGATCGACAGGAGGAGCAGAATCCATCTAAACCTGGGACCACAAATAATATCTCTGAAGCAGAAAATGGTGATTTGCAGTCAAGTAAGAAAAGAAAATTGGAAGCAGCGGAAAAATATGGTGCTAGGGAAAAGGCTGGTGGGGACTCGTCCATTGAACTAGGGAATGGTGAAGTTATTCAGGTGGAAAAAGCAGTTAAGAAGTCCAAGAACCGTGTGAATGAAGACCATAAGGCTGCGGGTTCGAGCTCTAAAGAAGAGGGCAAGAAAAAGATCAAATGGAAGAAGCTGATCATTTCAACTCTGAAATCTGTATGTAATCTTACAAATTCTCACTTAAAGCGTTCTCCATCCATGCTTAAATCCTCTTTGATTCTTGAAGAGATGTTTTCTCTGTTTCTTCAATAGGATCTTTATAATAATGTATTTTGCCTTTTACAGTCAACTAAACAAGAGTTCAAAATTTTCACTTCTATTTCATTTTTCTTGTTTTGCGTCCTGCATGGTGGACAGAATCCCGATGGTACTTTAAAATTCAAGAAACTGAGAAAACTTGTTCTGAAGTCTCTCAAAGAATCTGGCTACACGGAAGATAAAAACCAAGTCACAAATGCTCTTGAGCAGAAGGTATGTCAACCTCTTTTTGCTTGTGTCAGCAGGCCCAAATTTTATATTATGGTGCTTAAATCACATGTTGCAATCCTACACCTCGCCAAATACAGGAGAATTATATGGTGTGATCTATTCATGACTTTCTGTACTTGCTGCAGATCAGTTCGAGTTCAAGATTCACTGTTGATGGCAAATATATTCGCCTGGCAACCAGGAGTTGAGATTTGAGGTTTTACATCACGTACGGGCAACTTGTCCTTAGAATTTATTAAGTTAATTACGATATTGATTCATCAGAAGCAGATGACCCTATGATGGTGGTTGTTGACGTGGAGAAATTGGGGCCAATTGAAGTATTGGTGATTTTGAGAATTTTGGAGGCGATGCCCGAGCAAAAACTTTGTAATATCTTGATACACATTTTTTTCCACCTTACAAATGATTTGGAGCTATGAAGAGGGACTATTTTATGTTTGCTGCTTATTATGCTCAATTGGACAGATTGAAAGTATTTGGTGCCTTTGTTATGGCAAATTATGATCTGTAAAGCTCCCATAGTTTCGACTTTTTTTCCAGCATTTACAATCATTTTCATATCAATGTTGGAAGAAACTTCTTTTGCAGGGTATATCTATTTCCCCATACATGGGCAATCAACGGTTGCTTACAACAATAGCGTTATTAAAGATCTGCAGAAGTTAACAGAACAAGTTTTGGGACCAAACAGAAAATATGGTTTTTGGGCGTATCATTATACTATAAGATTTATAGTTCTAGGGTATGAGCCCCTCTCTCCTCTCCCCTCCCCCCCCCCCCCCCCCCAAAATTAAAATGCAGAGTTAGGACCAAACTATGTGTTATTTTGGCACTTCGGGATATGGTCTAGCGGAAGTGAGGGTGAAATCGGGTCTGCTAGGTTGCGAGTTTGACGATACTCACTATTCTAGAGTTTTGTCATTGATTGACCTGATGTATATGTGATAGTGTATTGTTGCACTTGAAAGTCTATTAATTTGATGATTGGGTTTTGTCAAATAATTTGGTGGTCAAACTTTGCTAATTGGATTCCAGCTCATTCAAAAAAAAACTATGCGTTATTTTGCCAATTATGATGCCCAAGTTTGACTTTATTGATTATTAACCATCAAGTCAACCATCGAAGTTCAAAACCAGCATTGAGAGAGCAGAAGACTTGTTGGCTAATTATGATGCACACGGTTTGACTTTGGGTTTGTTGATGGATTTTTAACTACAAAGTCAACCATCCGGCTTCAAAACTAGCATTGAGAGCACAAGTTTCGAATACAAAATTTTCGTAATACAAAACTTGAAATAAGAATGGGTCAGTTCAAGTATTGACTATTCTTCATAGTAGACTTTATCGAATCCATTAGAATTATTTTGATTTCTTTCAAGTTCATAATTGTGACATCAATGCCGAGACTTGCCATTCCCTTACTTAAATAGTATAATGCCCAAACCAATACTGTTACGTCTCAACTTAATTTATAGAGGCTAGACTAGGATGTGATTTAATTATTTACACCATTTCACATGCTTAACCGTTGTTATAATTTTTAACACTTAACGTTAACCTAGAACCCCGAAAGATTTATCGAAAAATCGATAGCATAACGGCTGTATTTAGGACTTCTTGGTTTGACCTAATTTCTAAACACCTCAATTATACCAATCATTAATCCAATTCCATTAAGGACTCCTATTTGGTTATCAACCGATATGCCTGCTAGTTTATCTCGAAAGTCTTGTTTGATTAATAAGCCTAGCACAATGACTATATCCCGTTTACTTATCGATTCCTATGGCGCAAGTACCTGTTAATCTTTAGCTTACTATTGAGCACCTATGTGAAATTAGATAGAGTTACATCATTTGATTCTTCACCTAGTGATTGAGTTGCCTATGATAGTTATTAAATCAAAATAGTGATAGCAACCCACAAGATAGAGTGTTCGTCTACTCATAATCAGTACAAGCCAAAATTAGACCCCAAATTACAACGGGGGTCATTTACAACAACAACAACATAAGAAATAGTCTTCAAAACAAACATGTCGTTCACAAAATAGCCACAGTCAAGTAAGGCACATAAGGTATGCAATCACTCCAAGGAGTCATCAACATGCACGTTCTCCTCGGGTACTTGTTCCTGATCTTCTTCACCTGTGATGATAAAAGAGGGTGAGTTCTTATGAACTCAGCGAGGGGGGAACGAGAGATAACGTTTTGAAACTCTTTTTTGGTTAATCTTATGAAAAACCCCTTTTTGAAAATATGTCACGTATTACAAATATTAAAGTACGCCAAGTATAAGAATCAAATTGAACAATGGATACAATTACCAATCATTTCAAGGATACGGTGAGCTTTTTGCTCTCAAGTTCAATCGGTGATCATTTGCTCTCAATATCATTTTCGATAACAATTGTTGCGGCCGGTTTCAATCATTCACTTATCACTCCCAATTGGGTGTACTCCGGATGTACCCTAAAATCCTTCGACCCAACTCTCCGAGGGTGGAATGCCAAGCAAGAGAGGGAATTGGACCATGGTAGTCACGGGAGCACCAGCAAGCCCTATGCCGCCCGGCGTTCGTGAAACGCTACCATGCCACAATGAAAGGTTGGAACCTTGCATATAATGTACATTTATACCATTTAACAATTCACATTAGGAGGACAACAAAGTAAGTTGCCTCTGAGCAATTTCAAGATCACATATTGCCAAGTAAACGAACGAGGCATGCTTGACATGAAATTTCACTTTGTAGGACACATAGAGTTATATGAACATTAAACGGGAAGCCAAGTAACACATATAAATCAAGTCATATAACTCATTTCGGGGTTCACGTATCAAGTATTAAGATTATATAAGCATGCAACGACGCTTGCACGAGACCGGGTGCAAGAATAGCTCACTTATCAACATACAATAGTCTATTTTTCCACATTCAATTAGCCAAGCAATTAGTCTCCAATTTCAGTGAACCAAATTTCAGTTTGAAGCTTAATGAGTAATTTAAATCTAGGAACAAACCTCGCTGCATTTGGAGTTCGGACTTAAGAGTTATGGCCAAAACGGTGAGATTACGCAAAACTGTCCAGTTTTAGACACATTACGATTTTTGCCATTTTTTAGGGTCTTATATAGAATTAGCCTTAGCCTATTTCTGACAAAAATGTTCAGAACTGCAAAATATAGTAACCTACCAATTTTCATGCATTTTTATCAACGTTTACTAGGTCAGAAACACTTCATTCTACAAAGTCAGTAATCTGCCAGAAAAACGAGTTTGCATAATTCTAAGTTTCTAGCCAAAATCAAGCCATGCATGAGAAGATAGGCTCATATACACACATATACAATAACTACAGAGGTAAATATAGCCATATGAGAGTATGCATGTGAGTTTTGAAAGCTTTTAAAAGAGTTTAACCCTCACCTTAGCAATTTGATGGATAAAGATGCCCAAATGCTCTTGAAAATACACAAAAGTGTCTTCTTCCTTGCTTTGGCCGAGAGGTAGCTTGTTTTCCCTTAAATCCTAGCTTAGTTAGCTCATACTTAGTGTGTGCATGTGATTAGAACAAAAGGAAATGAAAGAAAACTCTTAGACTTACCTATGGCCGAAAATGATGAGTTTATGAGCTTGTATGAGATTTTCTTGCTATGTTGCTTGCTAGGGCCGAGCTTGGAGTGATCTTGAGAGTCCTTGAGAGTTTGTTAGAAGTCTTGGGAGTGAGCTAGAGCCATGGAACACAAAAGGGCAGCCATGACCGAAAATGAGAGAGAAAGAGAGAGCTTGAAGAGTTTTGAGAGAGTTGATGTTTTTGTGTGTGAGTGTGTCGGCCTTGAGCTTCTAAATTCTGAAAATTCCTTTGTCTTTTGTGCATTTTAAATTGTGAGGAGTGGGTGTGGTGTGTAGGCCGAGAAAGTGAAGCATTAGGTAAGATGTTAGGGAATTTTTTTAAGCTTTGTGTCTTGTGTGTGTCATAGGTTGTCTAGGAACAATTTTGAAATTGCAAAGCTTGTCAAATTGCCTACACATGGTCGGCCAAGGCATGATAGGATTCTGAATTTTTTTGTTTTGTTTTAGACTTATTTTAATGTAGATTAAGTTTAATATTTGAGGTGCATGGATTTTGCAAATAGAAATAGGAATAAAGAATGTTTAGTGTTTAGTGTTTTTGTCTTTTAGTGAATTGACTTAGGATTAAAATAATAGTTAGTGGAGTTTGTAGGATTATTTATAGTCTAGTGCTTTGTGTAGGATTCTTTATTGATTAGCGTGCAGACATGCTTTCTTAGGTCTGGGACACGCACTACGAGGTAAGGTACGAACTACGAGACAAATGCACGTATTCCAAATAAATACACGCAACCCTAAATGAATGCACGTAATTCAAGACACGACTCTTAAACCTAGGTTAAGGCACGCAGTTCAAGGTTAGGGCACACAAATCGAGATATCGCATGCCAAACGAGGTTGGGCCTCACATCCTCCCCTCCTTAAAAGAATTTCATCCCGAAATTCAGTATTACCTTTGGAATAATGCCGGATACTGTTGCTCCATCTGATCTTGCCTTTCCCACGTTGCTTCTTCAACTCTATGGTGTTCCCACAACACTTTTACCATCAGTATTGACTTGTTGCGCAACTCCCGATCTTGTTCGTCTAGGATCCAAATAGGCTTTTCTTCATAAGACAAGTTCTTCTGAAGCTGCAACGGCTCTGGTTCCAAGATGTGCGATGGGTCAGGGTGATACTTCTGTAACATTGAGACATGAAAGACATCATGAATATTGGAGAGGTTTTGGGGAAGTTCCAAGCGATACGCCATTTTGCCAACCTTCTCAACTATCTCAAACGGTCCTACAAATCTCGGGCTTAACTTTTTACCCCCGAGGTGAAAACTTCAAGAACACCTTGTCACCGACCTCAAATTCCAAATTCCGTCTCCGTCGGTCTGCATAACTTTTCTGTCTGCTTTGGGCGGTAAGCATCCGTTTCCGGATGAGGTGGACATTTTCAACAGTCTTCATAAGTTCTGGTAGAAGGGTCGGGTCAAAAGTATTCGTCTCACCTACTTTATCCTAATATATTGGGGATCGACACTTACGTCCATATAATACCTCAAATGGGGCCATCCCAATAGTGGCCTGATAACTATTATTATAAGCGAACTCCGCTAGAGGTAGATACTTCTCCCAACCTTTTCTGAAGTCTAGAACACATGCCCTCAGCATATCCTCCAAAATCTGAATGGTTCTCTTAGATTGTCCATCAGTCTGAGGGTGATAAGTTATACTGAAACTTAACTTCGTCCCCAAAGCTTCTTGTAATCTCTTTCAAAATCGGGAAGTAAAACGAGGATCCCTATCCGACACAATACTTACAGGCATCCCATGTCGCCTTACAATATCCGCCACATACATATCTCCTAGTTTCTCAGGACTATCCTCCTTGTTCATTGGTAAGAAGTGTGCTGACTTAGTCAATCTATCCACTATGACCCAAACGACATCATGACCCTTTTGTGACCTGGGCAGGTCCATGGCAAAGTCTATAGTTATATGTTCCCATTTCCATCGGAGAATTTCCAACGGCTGAAGTAAACTTGCCGGTCGTTGATGTTCTGCCTTGACCCTCTGACAAGTCAAACACCGTGCCACAAACTCTACAATCTTTCTCTTCATGTTATTCCACCAATAGTGTTGTTTCAAATCCCGGTACATCTTTGTTCCACCGGGATATGTAGTGTATCTTGAGTTATGGGCTTCTTCAAGAATCTTCTTTTTCAACTCTGGGTCATTGGGGACACAAATTCGACTCATGAACCTCCAAATATCATCATCATGAAACTTGAAATCTGCATTGCTTTCCTTAATCTTCTGAAACTGCTGGTCCTTCTATTGAGCCTCTCAAATCTTGGACAACAAGGTCGATTGAACTTGTGTAGTGGCAAATAGTAACCCTTTTTGGGTCAATTGCGGCTTCCACAAAAATGCTTCCTTTAACATCTCCCACACCTTAACCTCCAATTTTGTCATGCTCGCCTTCCGGCTTAAGGAATCTGCTACTACGTTTGCTTTACCGGGCACATAATTGATTGTGCAATTATAATCATCCAAGAGCTCCATCCACCGTCTTTGCCTCATATTCAACTCTTTCTTTGAAAACAAGTACTTCAAACTCTTGTGATCCGTAAACACCTCAAACTTGTTACCCCACAAATAGTGCCCCCATTTCTTTAGTGCAAACACAATAGCCACTAGCTCCAAATCATGCGTTGGATAATTTAATTCATATGGCTTTGGCTTCCTAGAGGCATATGTGATCACTCTACTATTCTGCATCAATACACAACCCAATCCTTCCTTAGAAGCATCGCTATAGATTACGAAGCCTTGACTTCCTTCAGGTAATACAAGGACATATGCGGTTGTCAATCTTGTCTTCAACTCCTAAAAGTTGTTCTCACACTAGTCATCCCACATGAACTTTATTTTTTTCCGAGTGAGCTTTGTAAGCGATCCTGCAATCTTTGAGAAATCCTTCACGAACCTCCGATAATAGCCGGCTAAACCAAGAAAACTGCGAACCTCTGTGACATTTTTCGGCTTCCTCTAAGACATCACTACTTCTATCTTTGCTGGGTCCACTGCTATTCCTTCCTAGGATATGATGTACCCCAAGAATGCAATCTGCCGTAACCAAAATTCACATTTGCTAAACTTTGCATACAATTGATGCTCTCAAAGTTTCTGCAATACCAATCGCAGACGTTGTTCATGCTCAGCCTCGGATTTTGAGTATACCAAAATATCATCAATAAAGATCACCACAAATTGGTCCAAGTAGGGTTGAAACACCCTGTGCATTAAGTTCATAAAAGCTGCAAGGGCATTAGTCAGCCCAAATGGCATTACCACAAACTCAGTGCCCATATCTCGTCCTAAAAGCCGATTTAGAAACATTCTCCTTTTTGATCTGCAGTTGATAATATCATTGTCTCAAGTCGAGTTTCGAATACACTTTAGCTCCTTGAAGTTGGTCAAACAACTCATCGATCAATGGAAATAGATATTTATTCTTGACGGTCATTTGGTTTAATCTTCGGTAATCGATGCATAGTCTCAACGATCCGTCTTTCTTATTTAGAAATAGTACTGGTGCACCCTACGGAGAAGAACTCGGTTGAACAAAACCCTTCTTCAACAATCCTTGCAATTGGTCCTTCAATTCTTGTAACTCGGCTGGTGCCATACGATAGGGAACTTTAGATATCGGCTGTGTGCCAGGCAGTAATTCTATTACAAACTCGATCTCCCGATCCGGAGGTAAACCCAGCAATTCTTCTGGAAACACATCGGCGTATTCTTTAATCACTGGTATCTCCTCCAACTTAGTTTTGTCCGATAGCTTATTGATGAGGTAAGCTAAGTATCCGCTATACCTTTTTCTCAAGGACTTCACTACTTTCGTGGATGAAATGATGGAACTCCTAGTGAAGTCTCTTCGACCCATTACCTCCAACGTTGGTTGACCAGGTATCTGAAATGTTACAATCTTCGTCCGGCAATCTAGTTGGGCATGATACTTTGCTAACCAGTCCATCTCTAAGATGACTTTATAGTCTCGAAAGGGTAACACTATAAGATTGGCTGAGAATTCCCTATCCTTAATTTGGATTTTACATGCTTTACAAGCTGAGCTAGTAACGAGTTTAGAACCCATCGGAGTACCGACTTCTACTTCATAAGGCAAACATTCAACTCGTAATTTTACACGTTGCATACATAAGAGAGTAATAAATGAATGAGTAGCACCTGGGTCAATTAGCACCCTAATAGGTTGATTCAGTAGCAAGAATGTACCTTCAACAACAATAGTCTCCTCAGGAAGCTCCTCGCATTCAATATCATAAGCTTGGGCCGAAACTCTAGGAATTGGAGTCTTGTCTCTACCAGCTGGTTTATTCTGATTTTGTCCCCCTTGCCATTTAGGGCAGTCCTTAACCTGGTGTTGATCACTGCCACACCCTACGCATCGTCCTGATTTTCTCCAGCATTGGGTCTCAGTGTGACCCTTCTTGTTACAGTAAGAACAGGTGACAGCCTGAGTAGCAGGTGAACTACCTGTGGATCCACGAGTGGAAGAGGCTGATGGTGCTTTAGACGGGCCACGGTTATTGACTGGTCTGTTCTGGCTCTGGCCCTGACTGCAACTCTGAGTCTGGAAGTTCCTCTGTTGTCCTTGAGGCTGATAAGGTTTCTTATTCGGCTGACTCGAACCGGCTCTATCAAGTTTCCTCTTCTCAACTCGGGAAGCAGCAGCAAAGAGAGCAGAATATGTAGTAAAGTCATGTGAAGCCAAGTGATCCTGAATTTCTGGCCTCAAC
This sequence comes from Ehretia macrophylla, assembly GCA_037974665.1. Lineage (NCBI taxonomy): Eukaryota > Viridiplantae > Streptophyta > Magnoliopsida > Boraginales > Ehretiaceae > Ehretia > Ehretia macrophylla. The sequence continues at coordinate 10,572,605 of CM075779.1, forward strand.
CCATTCATAAACTTCCACATCTTTGCCTCAGGGGTACTGACCATGTATTGTGCATAGCGGGACAGTCTGTCGAAGCGGGCCTCATACTGGCCTAGTGTCATGTTTCCCTGAGTCAAGGTCATAAACTCTTCAATCCGCCTCTGCGTCGAAACTGCAGGTATGTATTTCTCCTTGAAAGCCTTGACGAAGTTACTCCACAAGTGAGGTGCATGATCAGTTTCCCAAAGTGCTTCCACAGTGTGCCACAAATGCTCAACATCCCCGTGTAACAGGTACACAACAAACTCAATCTTCTCTTCGTCAGTATAGTCAAGTGGCCTGTAAATCTTTTCAATCTCAGACAGCCAAGCCTCTGCCTTTTCATCATTAGCTTCCCCAAAGAATTTGGACGGGTGGAAATCAAGGAACTCCCGCATCCTGCTGTTTTTCCTATTGTTACCACCATTCCTGTTGTTGTTACCACCAGCTCCGTAGTTGTTATTATTATGGGCTGCTTCACGTGCTTCTTGACGTTCCATTACTCGCAACATGCGATCCATCACACTCGCCATCATGTTAAACATAGCTATGCCAGGATTAGTTTGGTGAGCATCTCCGGCTTCTTGAGGTTCATCGCCCCTATTGGCATTGCGGGTACTAGGGCTAGCCATCTATAGGCACATATTATTATGCACAATTTATTGGAATACGACAAGACAAGAAATTAATGTATAGAGTAGGCAACATACAATTTCAAATAGGCATATAATTCTCAAAACAGTTAAGACATGTTAATCACATAAGCACGTATAAACAAAGAAGGCACATTTAACATCGGCACATATTAACACACATAAATAAGTCATCATAATTACCTTAGGGCTTCTACCCAAGGTCCGAGAGTTAAACCCGGCTTAAGCAATCTAAGCTGTGATACCATTCTAATAAGGTGTCACGCCCTAACCCGACCTATAGAGGCTAGACTAGGGTGTGATCTAATTATTTACACCATTTCACATGCTTAACCGTTGTTATGATTTAACACTTAACGTTAACCTAGAACCCCGAAAGATTTCCCAAAAAATCGACAGCATAACAACTGTATTTAGGACCTCTTGTTTTGACCTAATTTCTAAACACCTCAATTATACCAATCATTAATCCAATTTCATTAAGGACTCCTATTTGGTCATCAACCGATATGCCTGCTAGTTTATCTTGAAAGTTTTGTTTGATTAATAAGCCTAGCACAATGACTATATCCCGTTTACTTGTCAATTCCTATGGCGCAAGTACCTATTAATCTTTAGCTTACTATTGAGCACCTAGGTGAAATTAGATAGAGTTACATCATTTGATTCTTCACCTAGTGATTGAGTTGCCTATGATAGTTACTAAATCAAAATAGTGATAGCAACCTACAAGATAAAGTGTTCGTCTAGTCATAATCAGTATAAGCCAAAATTAGACTCCAAATTACAACGGGGGTCATTTACAACAACAACAACATAAGAAATAGTCTTCAAAACAAACATGTCATTCACAAAATAGTCACAGTCAAGCAAGGCACATAAGGCATGCAATCACTCCAATGAGTCATCAACATGCACGTTTTCCTCGGGTACCTGTTCTTGATCTTCTTCACCTGTGATGATAAAAGAGGGTGAGTTCTTATGAACTCAGCGAGGGGGAACGAGAGATAACGTTTTGAAATTCTTTTCCGGTTAATCTTATGAAAAACCCATTTTTGAAAACATGTCACGTATTATAAATAATAAAGTACGCCAAGTATAAGAATCAAATTGAACAACGGATATAATTACCAATTATTTCAAGGATACGGTGAGTTTTGTTGCTCTCAAGTTCAATCGGTGAACATTTGCTTTCAATATCATTTTCGATAACAATTGTTGCGGCCGACTTCAATCATTAACTTATCACTCCCAATTAGGTGTACTCCGGATGTTCCCCGAAATCCTACAACCCAACTCTCCGAGGGTGAAATGCCAAGCGAGAGAGAGAATTGGACCATGGTAGTCACGGGAGCACCGACAAGCCCTATGTCGCCCGGCGTTCGTGAAACGCTACCATGCCACAATGAAAGGTTGCAACCTTGTATACAATGTACATTTATACCATTTAACAATTCACATTAGGAGGACAACAAAGTAGGTTGCCTCCGAGCAATTTCAAGATCACATATTGCCAAGTTAACGAACGAGGCATGCTTGACATGAAATTTCACTTTGTAGGACACAGAGTTATATGAACATTAAATGGGCAGCCAAGTAACACATATAAATCAAGTCATATAACTCATTTTGGCGTTCACGTATCAATTATTAAGATTATACAAGCATGCAACGACGCTTACACGAGACCGGATGCAAGAATAGCTCACTTATCAACATGCAATGGTCTATTTTTCCACATTCAATTAGCCAAGCAATTAGTCTCCAATTTCAGTGAACCAAATTTCAATTTGAAGATTAATGAGTGATTTAAATCTAGGAACAAACCTCGTTGCATTTGGAGTTCGGACTTAGGAGTTATGGCCAAAATGGTGAGATTACGTAAAACAGTCCAGTTTTAGACACATTACGATTTTTGCCATTTTTGAGGGTCTTAGATTCAGAATTAGCCTTAGCCTATTTCTAACAAAAATGTTCAGAACTGCAAAATATAGTAACCTACCAACTTTCATGAATTTTTATCAACGTTTACTAGGTCAGAAACACTTTATTCTACAAAGTCAGTAATCTGCCAGAAAAACGAGTTTGCATATCACTAAGTTTCTAGCCAAAATCAAGTCATGCATGAGAAGATAGGCTCATATACACACATATACAATAACTACAGAGGTAAATATAGCCATATGAGAGTATGCATGTGAGTTTTGAAAGCTTTTAAAAGAGTTTAACTCTCACCTTAGCAATTTAATGGATGAAGATGCACAAATGCTCTTGAAAATACACAAAAGGGTCTTCTTCCTTGCTTTGGCCGAGAGGTAGCTTGTTTTCCTTTAAATCCTAGCTTAGTTAGCTCATACTTAGTGTGTGCATGTGATTAGAACAAAAGGAAATGAAAGAAAATTCTTAGACTTACCTATGGCCGAAAATGATGAGTTTATGAGCTTGTATGAGATTTTCTTGCTATATTGCTTGCTAGGGCCGAGCTTGGAGTGATCTTGAGAGTCCTTGAGAGTTTGTTAGAAGTCTTGGAACACAAAAGGGCAGCCATGGCCGAAAATGAGAGAGAAAGAGAGAGCTTGAAGAGTTTTGAGTGAGTTGATGTTTTTGTGTGTGAGTGTGTCGGCCTTGAGCTTCTAAATTTTGAAAATTCCTTTGTCTTTTGTGCATTTTGAATTGTGAGGAGTGGGTGTGGTGTGTAGGCCGAGAAAATGAAGCATTGGGTAGGATGTTAGGGAATTTTTTTAAACTTTGTGTCTTGTGTGTGTCATAGGTTGTCTAGGAACAATTTGAAATTGCAAAGCTTGTCAAATTGCCTACACATGGTCGGCCAAGGCATGCTAGGATTCTTAATTTTTTTGTTTTGTTTTAGGCTTATTTTAATGTAGATTAAGTTTAATATTTGATGTGCATGGATTTTGCAAATAGAAATAGGAATAAAGAATGTTTAGTGTTTAGTGCTTTTGTCTTTTAATGAATTGACTTATGATTAAAATAATAGTTAGTGGAGTTTGTATGATTATTTATAGTCTAGTGCTTTGTGTAGGATTCTTTATTAATTAGCGTGCAGACACACTTTCCTAGGTCTAGGGCACGCATTACGAGATAATACACGAACTACGAAACAAATACACGTATTCCAAGTAAATGCACGCAACCCTAAATGAATGTACGTAATTCAAGACACGACTCTTAAACCTAAGTTAAGACACACAATTCAAAATTAGGACACACGAATCAAGATATTGCATGCCAAACAAGGTCGGGCCTCACAAATACCTTCACAGATTATGCTAGATTTTTTTTATTATTTTTGGGTCAGTAATTTATACTTTTAAGATTTTGGGATTCCTTTCTACTGATTTTTCTATTAATAATGTCGTGTCTAACAAGTACAAGTCTGATTTTAAGTAATTTAAAAAGAGGTCTCAAAAAGTCCTCAAGGGGTGGGTGGATTAATCGTATGACTCATTATGGTCAGAAATTATGAGTTTGAACTTATATCTCTCCATCACAAATATTTCTTAATATTTAACTGACCTGGAACAGGCGCTAAAGCGTGCCACTGCACCACGAGATTTATACCCTCAAGGTAGATTCAATGTGGTTCCACCCAAGAGGGAGTTCCCGACCATAAGAAAAAATGTTGTCATGCATGCATCATCCGACAAAAAGCTTTCCACTATTTCCAGTATAATTCACACTTTGAATATAGATCAAGAATTGACATTCCAGTATGGTCATGAAAACAGAACTCAATGTACACTTTTCAGACGAAATACTCAGTTTTGCCTGCCAAACACAACAGCAGGAGGTATTGTCTTTCATGACTATAACTTGTATGGTGATGTTAAATGGACCATTGGACCATTTCCATCTGTATCAGTGAATTGTTGAAATCAGAAGAGCTAGTAGAATATTCATCTGCAGATTTTGCCACCAAAGTTCGTATCCAGAGATGCGAAAAGGCGTAATACAATCTCTCTTAGCACTCGCGATAACATTAGTAGCACAAAGCAATTGGCATGGAGGAGCTACAACAGCATAATTACAACTACAATCAAGAGAACAACAGAACATGCCATTGCCTGCAAAAGAAACGCAAGTCGAAGATATAGTTTAGAAACTTGCACTCTTTGTACATAATCTCTGGGTGGTGTAGGGAGAAGACTTACAGCAATTGCAGAAGCAGCAAGCCCTGCTCGTTCCCTAGGATCCTTTCGGTAGTAGTTTCCAAAATACAATATAGTGGCGTAGTACCACATCAGTGGGCATAGAAAGCCTATAAGAAAACTAAGAGACAAAAGAACAATTTTAGTTGGAAGCTAAGGAATAGATAGGAAAGCAAATTATAAGTATAGGATGCTTACGAAAACCATCCAATTCCACAGCCAAAGCAAGGAAGAGGTTTGTCATATATTCCTAGTTGGGAGTCTTCGGAATCTTTTATCAGAGCATACTTTCCCTTTTCATGGTCTGCAGAACCAAGTGATTGTCCTACAATTGACAATTATGGTCAGACTCTTAAGTGCTAAAAGGATGGCGATTATAGAACAATCAATCTCAGCAATTAGAAAGTTGTTCAGATTGACAAACTCAAGATCTCAACAAACCATTATAGCTCTGATGTTATTAAAGAGAATCAATACAAAATTTGATCAATAAGCAAACAAATAGATGGCTTAAAAGAAAAGGGTATTTTTGACTTAGACCCCTATATCATCACAAAATGTGATCTAGACCCCATTCTTATTGAAAAGTTTGACACATACCCCTTCTATTAGGGGTCTATTAACATTTCCGTCAAAAAATCGGGAATTATCTTTATCCCCTTCTCTTTTTTACTTTCCCCTTCCATTTCCATTACTATTTTCTTTTGGGTCTGAATTCCCTTTTCATTACTCAGATCCTCATTTTCCAGAGGATAGAGAATCCCCATTTCCACTGTAATTTACCCCCAAACTCTAATATTCAACCATGTTTTGCGTCAACTTAAACATATTCAAGAACCTATCATTCCTAGAAGGTGTTAAACGTAATTGCAACACAAGAAAACACCACAAAATAAGGTGCAACCCTAACAATTTCTCTCACAGGCCGGCCCGAAAGGCATTGAATAAGCAAAGTTGCCATGCCTTTTGTTGACCAAGCAAAGCAGCCAGGCCTTTTGTTGATAATCTAGTTAAGCCATCACATTGTCTTCAGAATCAAAATATGCTCACGTTGTTTTTCAAAGATCACCTTTTCCCATGCCTTCTGTTGATAATGTATCAATTGCGATGATCTAAAAAATTAAACTTTTGTGGGTTTTAATGGTAAAATTCGATTTTGGAGGGTTCGAAGTTGGGGTGTGAGGATGGTAGAGAACGGCTTTCAGGAACTCAATCGAGAACAATCGAAATGATGAAGAAATTGACATGGGTTTTCGGTGAAAGAGAGATAAAGAGGTGTCAATTTAGGTGCTAGAAATCGGGGAATAAGGAGGAAGAAGAAGTAGAAGAAATAAAAAATAGAAACAAAGACGAAAGAGGAGATAACAGGGGAAGGAGGGTGGGAAAGCAAAGAGAACAAGGGAAGGAAAAAGAATGTGATTGGCCTTTTTAACCTTATTCCATAAGGGAAAGTTAACAGACCCTTAACAGAAGGGGTTTGTGCCAAACTTTTTAAAAAGAATGGGTATAAGTCAACCTTTGTTATGTTAGAGGGGGTCTAAGTCAAAAATACCCAAAACAAAAATATTTGAGGAAATCAAATTTGAAAATTAGAGAGGAGAAGAAGCTCGTGAAAGATGAACAAAGTTAAATTTCTCTTAATAAACAGGAGGAAAAACATGAGTACATGATCACTTAAAAGACTCTTCTGCGTCTAATGATTATATCAAGACTGGAATTGCCTTGGATTGAAGAACAGTCTAGTTCATAAATTATGGTACTGTATATGGCATAGCCTTAAGAAGCCATAAACATATAATATGTGCAAATGGTATATACATATAAGAAAAATGACGCACTGCACGTACCAACACTCATTATGTGCTAGTAGATTTTTCTACGTATTATACAGAAAAACAGCTTTTAAATTATATACTACATCTGAACAGGATAACTACCTTTGAATATAGAATAATATCGAGATGATGGTCTCAAAAGATCTAGATGCTTATCTGAGACATTTTTCACCAGTTCAAGGCCAATTCTACCCACTCCCTCCTCAAGAGCAGCATCTGTAACACCAAAAGGTCCCGATTCATAGATATTAGCCAGTTTCCTATGACTAGTATTTTGTCTCTTTTACTAAATATTCCTATATGCATAACGTATAGATCAAACAAATTCTTCATCTACTAATTTTGATGCATTCATCATAAAAACATCTTCTACAAGTCCAACAAGATTTGTTTCACAAGATTCAATTATATTTTTTGCAGCTTTCTTGAATTGGAGATGCATTTATTGAACGAAAAATAGATTATGCAATAGCAAAAAGCTAGCTCTAAGAGATGAAAGGGATGGTAAAAGCAGCAGAAGGAAACATATTGCATTGCTACATCCACTTCTAATTTCTCTCCACATCACTAGTTGAACAAGTGAGAAAACACATATCGTGAAGTTCTATGCACATGCAGCAAAGTGGTCGTCAACAAGCAAGCATTCAGGACCAAGAGACAATTATCTCTTTCTTTGTCTAATTATTGAAGTAGATACATGTTAAAGTGACATAAGTATTCTAAAAAACTGATTAACTCCTGTGTTCATTGCTTATTATCTTTTCACCATAAAGGGTCCCTTTGCAGACCAAAACCCAGAAAACAGTAATTCAACAAAAGAAAAGTATTAAGGAAAAAAATTAACTGAAAACATTGCATAATTATCAATCGGAAAAACTCTATTTCTAAAACAATGATATGAGACAAAACAGAACAAATGAAACAAAAGTAGAAGTCAAGATAGTTACTCTGATCCATGAGTACCCTTCCGCAACTGATATGTACAGTGTCTTCAGGTTGTGCTTTCTACAGTCACCTCTGGAGAACCTGTTTCACATAATTAAAAGAGAATTTTTAAGATTGTATCACTAGATTCAACCTAGTAAGGAGACGCTAAACTTTACTAAACTATATCGCAGGACGATAACTTCCTCGAAATTGATGAGGGTAAGGGATAACTTGTTTTCTACTGACGCTAAAGTCAACAAAATGGTAAACACTCATAAGGAGTTAAAAGTTCTCCTTTCTGAAGTGAAGGATGCAACTTAGAAGGAAAACTTCGAGCACCTTCTTATAAAAATAAAAACATTAATTTGACCACGACACAATTAGTCAGAATTCCAGACACGTAAACTATGTCAAAACTCGATTAAATTTTCCACTTTCCTATATACGCAAAACATATATATATACTCTCCCATACTAGAATCTTGATACCACAATTGTCTAGCAAGTACAAAGTTCAGACAATAAAGTGATACAAAAATACAAAAATACAACAATACAATACAAAACAAACATCATGTGTCCCAAAAATTGAATATTTAACTTAATTTTACAATATCAACCCAACCCATCAAAATTTAAATAACACAAAGCCATTAAAAACAAAAAAGTTCAAAACTTGGACAATTCAACTCCATAAAAATTCATATCATTATCAACCCAATTTTTGAATCAAAAATTCAAATAACACAAACCCAAGAACCTTTTTCAAGTCAATTAGTGAAATATAACATCAGTAATAGAAAAAAAAAAAAAAAAGGTTCCAAACTTGGACAATTCAACTCCATAAAAATTCATCTCAATATCAACCCAACTCATCAAAAATTCAAACAACACAAAAACCCAAACCTTTTTTCAAGTTAATTAGTGAAATATAACATCAATAACACAATATACATGAGATATATAACTGAAATTGGATATGCTAAAAGTTGAAAAATTACCTGAAGTTTAAGGTCAGAGATCAGAATACAATGATTAGAGAGGAAGGGAAGTTAGAGAGGGGTTTGTTAGTAGAGGTTTAGTAGAAGAGAAGCAATGAAGAGTTTTTTTTTTTTCTTTTCTTTTTTCTTTTCCTTTTGGAACCAATTAAGCTGCCGCCTATGAGCTTGGTTGAGGTTGACTTAATCTTGTTTGTCTTTTTGAATTATTACTCCATAAAATATTCATCACCCTTATAGTATTATAATCCTCATTTATTTTGGATGTATTTCTTTTTGCTACCAAATTTTTTTTTTTTTTTTTTTTTTGGGGTCAAGCTACCAAACTATGTTGGAGTTTTAATGGTTGGTACATGTCAAGCCCGACTAAGAAGATTGAACCCCTACCCCCAAAAAAACGCGATACTCGTGTTAGTTTGAGTCCGAATGCGTATTAGGTTCTTTTTTTTTTTTTGTTCAGAATGTGTATTAGGTTCAAAATGATCAATTTGAATTATTACTTGATATAAGTAGAATTGGACACTAATAAGAGTTAGGTATGTGGATTGAGGGTCATACATGACCTCACAAGGTTGGGAGGGTCTTAGGCCAGATTTAATTGCTCCTCGGGCCAAAGGCTGATCTTTTGGGTCTGTTCGGCATTTGCATATATTGGCTCAATCTGAATATGTCTGAGATGAGGAGATACATCTATGATCTAACCACAGTAACTTTAACATGGAACAGACGAAAATCACAGATGATACTTTGTCTATAACTACACTCCATTCTTTTGTCTGACACATAACAAGATAGATATGTTGTCCCATCAGTTCATCACTTGTGATTCAAAAATCTCGGGGATGTCACTGAGTTTGGTAAATATATAAACCCTTCAACTTGTATCAGAAAAAGGTAATTGCAAATTACAAACCTAAAAACCACACCTGAGCCCATTAATTTCTCCATACTATTTTTCTATCATTTCGAAAATTTTGATATAACTTGATGGTCAGAGTTTACCCTACAAAATTGAACCATATTCCTTCTTATAGTTTAGATAGAGACACATTCCTTCTTTTAAGTTGGTCGAAGGCTATCTATTCGTATCATTGCTTAAATATATAACATTTACTTTAAAATAATATTTGATTGTATTCTTCACCAATACGTGACATTATAATTAAGGCCTCAACATATTTCAATAGTTCGAAAATTCAACCCATATCCAAAAGAGAGCTCAATTTATATCGAAAGGCTAAGTTCAATACTTGGTCTAAATTATTTTAGGATGTTGCCCATCTAGGCTTCATAGGATGCTCCTTCCTATTGGTATATATACTCAAGCATGTATTGCTTTTATCCTCTCTTTTTTTGCTACTTTTCACAAAAAGAATGGAAGTTGGCACTAATTTTTCTAGATTTTACAATGTAATAATCTTTCCAAACTACTTCAAAGCATGCGAATTTAATGAACGGTACATGTCATGCTCCATCCAAAAAAAAAAATCTCAATTTAGGTTAAAAGTTGTCTTATAAGCCCAAAAGTAATTGTTCTTCATCAAATGTTCATTAGACAAAAATAGTTGACTTGACATATGATTTACATCCATGACACTAACATATAAATTAAAACACAATTATATTATCTTTTCAACTAATATAAAACATTGCAGTATATGTATCCACGACTTTGTAATTTTGATGAGTAGAATTAGTTAACACAAATATCGCAAAGAAAAAGACGATTCAAATTCAAGATTTTTGTGTATATTAAAAACTTATAGGGTTATTTGCTTAATGTTTACTATATTATCAGAATAGGTAATTAATTAGCTTGAGTTGAAGAATACATTTCTTCCAAAAATAGGTAATTTCTCTTGTGTTAAGGTCCTTTTCTTTTTTGTTTGGTTGTTAGGATGTTAAGGTCAGCATAAATGTGCCAATATTTGGAATTTAATGGGTCAATGTGGCACACCAGAAATCGTTTTGGCTGTCCTTTTTCTTAATTTGACGAGTTTATGCCGGCAATATTATTTATTTTATCTACTCTTTACCTCAATTTTGGATTTGTTTGCTTTATTACCTTTATTAAACGACATTGCTAGTGATAAGTTACCCATTAACTGATTGTTAAACACTTTACCCCTTTTGAGGGATTTTTTGTTGATGATTTGTACACTACAAAGGTGAGATAATATAATTAACTCTTCTACTTGTACTTTCATATTATTGAAATGCATTTTTTTCACCAAAAAAAGAAAAGAAAAGATGATTGAATATTGAATAAGGGTATGGAGATTCTTTTTCTAGAGATGAAATATCAATTCCTCAAGTTTAAAATTCTGAATTCGTAAGCAAGATTAATATTCGTAAATTTTAAAATAATTCAAACACACTGATCTAAAAAAATTAACTAAATTATTATTTAAAATTTTAGCTTTTATTTATAAAATACATTTATATTATGTCTACCATCAAAATAAAATATTTCGTGATAATTTCAAAAAAACTCTGTCCTATTAAAGGAGCAATACATAAAGCATATGATAAAAGTGGACCACTTTAGTGCTGGATGCTTTGCAGTTTTTATTTGGGAAAATGAAAGCATAAACTGATTAGCAAATCATTTAGCTTATGAATTTTTGTTGGAAAATGGAGCATTTGTTCAAATTATGAATAGTCGTGTTGCATGTTGTGAATAGTCATAACATTTGGATAAAAAAATTATAATTATTAAAGGCATTTTTTAAGGGGCATAACCTTTCAATTTCCTTTCTATAAATATATGAGAAATCACATTTTTACACCTTAAGCTATTGAGAGCTTGTGAGTGGTCCTTGATAGAACTGCTTGATTGAGATTATGAATCTTTCCATGTCACCAAGAAGAAAATGATGATGACAACGACGAAATGGTGTAAATTAATCTTTAGACATTTTTCGTCTAAGGTACGCTTTCATATAATTACGATATATTTGATATCTATTTTCAAATTCTCTTTTCCTTAACTAAGCCAACCAAACTCTTCTATTTTGTCATTCCTAAGCAATGATCCCTGAATTCTTTTCTGGGTTTTAAATTGGCATACATTTGAGTAGCTGTAGAAGTCAAAATCTACAATCACGGATTGCGGGCCACCAGCAACCTACAGAGACAGAAAGCAATCGAATGACATGAGTCTTGGGACACTGGTGTGGTGCCGGCCAGAGACATTCCGACGCTCAAGTCAATAGTCTATCGGAAGGGAAGAGCAAACGAGGATTATAAGGAGGGATAATCGGAGACTACCGTAGTTGCGGCGTTAATAAAGGGAGAGTAGGTTGTGATTTCGTAAAGGAGAGAGGTAGGGTATTGCTGTATGTGGCTAATACTCGATACCCTCTCCTTGTGTAGGCGTGGCCTACTTATAGGTGTGGGTCGGCCAAGAGTTACGGACTCTTGGGACTTATATTCTTAGTAGACTACCTGATCACTTATCGCGTAGGATAGAGCTAGTTCTTAGCCCAAGTCCTTCAATGGTAGTCCCCTTCTCGTAGGCTCGGCGATTGTGATAGGTCGAGAGCTGTTTTTCCTCCTGAGACTTGTAAATCCAGCAGACTACTTCGAGGAAGTAACCACTTATCCCGTAGGATGGGCCTCTATCCGAACTTGTCGATCATCATTTAAGGTCTCTTTTTTGGACACTTATCCGTTAGCACCCGGCAAGGCCTCGGGTCGTGCTTGAGTACGTCGCCAGTCGCCTATATGAGATAGTTCGATATTTGGGCCTAGCATAGAGCTCGGAGCCTCCGAGTGGGCTTCTTCGGGATTAGGCCGCGACTTATAGTATTGCACATGGGCCCTAGCCCCGTAACCGCGCAGATTGGGGCTAAAAGACGCCGTTGGTTGGACCATGGGCCCAAGCCCAATTTTGGTGTTAACAATTTGTCCCTCACTCCCTAAGTCTTCGAGTTAGGGAGTAATTGCTTGTAAAATAACTCCGGTTCACACTTCTCGGGACGAGGTGCCTGGGAATGTGCGGTTGTGAGCGGACCTCACGCCGAAGTTGAAAAATCTTCGGGCACAATTTCGCTCCTATCGTAATCGTCATTGCTGACTGTGAGATGATCACGTGCATGAGGTAGATGGGCTTACTTGGACGAAACACGCTCAAGAATAACGAACGTATTCAATGTGTAGGGGTGTAGCCCACTTTCGGTTCGGGCGTGACTTCGCAACTTATCGTGTGGAAAGTTCAGAACCTACCATATGTGGGCGAGCAATTCCGTATCCTACCACCCTTTGTATCATGGTTCCACAGCCTACTACGTGCTATCACTCGCTCGCCAAGTCACTGCTTACAAGTTGCCTCCACAATTCGCAAATTGTTCACCTAGTGCGTAGCTTACCGTTGCTTGTCGCAAGGTGGCAGACTACCACTTTCCCTCATTACTTCGCAGCCTACCATTATTTTTTGCTCAATCGCAGCCTACCATTCTTACGTCATCCACTTGCCTCGCTATTCTTTTGTGTTAAAAGTCTGTGGTGCATTTAATCACCTAGAGTCTGAGGCTCACCAAAAGGAACTCTGCGTACAAGTAGTAGGGCTGACACATTAGTCAACGTCGGGTGTCCTATCCTTTGTTTTTGCTTTTGAAAAATCGCGCCTTTGTTCCTTCTTTTTTTTTTTCGAATCTACGCAGTAGGTGTACTAGGCTGACTCCAGCTATGGGTGCGTAGGACCTAGCTGGGGTCATCCCCTGAAGCTATCAGCGAGGGGACAAGGTCTTGTCCCCTCGCGTCAGCTCCAGCACCAACTGAGAAACGCCACGCGTCCCTCGGTACTACCAGAGGACAGTGGCACTGTCCCCTGCGGCGCTGGGGCTGCCCCCTTGGCAACACGCGTAGCGTGGGGCCCGAAATAGGTCCTTTGGACCTTAGTTCCGCTGGTGCACCTTTTTTTATATTATTTTTTGTTTCGTTCTTTCTCTAACTTCCGCTGTTTGTTCAAGTGGCAGCCACCTTCGCAAATTCCTTGTAGATGCTCAATTGAAGGCTGCTACTCACACTCTGCCAGCTTGCCTTCTTTCGAACGTGTTTTGGTGGTGAGAAGATACTCAAAGCCCTTTTTCTTTTTCCTTGATTTTTGCTGTCTTCCCTACTTTGTTCACTCTATTTTCTTGGACCTCAAATGGTGAAGGTTGGAGAAGGAATTTGCCAAGCCAGTTTCTTTCTCAAGGGTCGCCCCTGTCGTAGTAAGTTCTTCTTCTTCTGTACTTTTAGTTTACGAACTGTGATGAATGCCTCATGCCTTCATGCTATCCCCAATGTGTCCCCTTCATTCTTCAGCAAAATACTGGCAATATGTAAATGCTTTCAATGGTGGTCTTTGATGCATATGTATGGGAGAAGAAGTTTATAAGCATAGTTATTTTCTTTTTTTCCATTTCTATGGCACTTGGTACGCAGGGGTACGTTCATATACACACATGGTCGCACACTTTTTTTGTCTGCCACTTCGTAGGTTGTGACTTTTGAACTCCTTTCATAGGCGATACCCTTGCAATTTACGGTAGGTTGCAACCTTGGACCTTAATGGTAGGCGGCGACCTCGGACCTTGAAGTAGGCAATGCCTTAGTGACCCACAATAGGCTGCAATTTCAGTGTCGCACGGTAGGCTGCGACCTTGGACCCCTACGTAGGCAACACCTTGGAGACCCACAGTAGGCTGCGACCTCAGTGATGCATGGTAGGCTGCGACCTTGGACCCCTACGTAGGCAACACCTTGGAGACCTAAAATAGGCTGCGACCCCAGTTTCTCATGGTAGGCTGCGACCTTAGTGATGCACGATAGGCTGCAACCTTGGACCTCAAAGTAGGCGGCAACTTGGTGAACCCCAGTAGGCTACAGCCCTGGACTTGGGTGGAAGTCGGAACCTTAGTGAGTCATGGTAGGTCGCAGCCTCGCGCCTTAATGATAGGCGACACCATCGACAAGACAAAGTAGACTTCCTATTAGGGTCCATTTTTTGCTGTCGAGACAAGGTCGACCTCCCCATAGTACAGTGATCATAGGCTAGTCGTTGGTCATAAGCGTAGAATCGTCTCTGGTCGTCTGTCACTATCGCCCTACTAAAGCGTTATTTGTTGTTCGTAGGTAGGCATGTTGTCACAAGAGGATGCGAGATCTGCCGTAGAAGATTCCCAGTTTAGGAGTGAGGGAGAGTCAACCAAACTTTAGGGAAAAGATTCATCCTATAGTACCGATGAAGTGACCGTTGCAGATAGCTGGTCATATGAGGGAAAAGTTAACTTAAAAGAGCTAGCGAGTGCAGTGCATGTGGAAAGATCTGTCCCTCCTAATACACCGTCAGTCGACCTTGGAGAATTAGTTGGTCTCCCGAGGAACATATTGTCGGTAAGCCCTCGTTTGTACCTTAAGCCAATTGACATCGCTCGAATCAGGGTCTCCTATAGCATTCCCGAGGGGTGTATCGTCCGATTGGTAGAACATTACGAGAGGGCAGACTAGGACTCTCCCGGTTAGGTATGTATGTATGAACGTGCCTTCCAGATCGGCCTTTGTCTCCCCTTACCCTCACTAGTTCGCCAGCTATTGCAGCATTACGAAATCACCCCGGGTCAGCTAATACCGAGCGCTTAGCGTGTGCTCCTCGAGTGTAAGGTCTTGGGAGAACGTGTAGGTGTACCACTTGGGTTAGCCGAGTTGTTATATTGGTATTACTTGAAAGAAGACGAACCCAGTCAATACCATTTCGCGTCCAAGCCAGGGAAGGTCCCCTTTGTGATCCTCCCTCCTAATAACCGTTACTGGAAAGACAAGTATTTTTTATTTTCCAGCGAAGTGGTGCTCAAAGTAAAACCGTATATCCCTTGCATCTGGGATCGTACCCGTCAGTTTTTACTTGTTGTTTTCTCCGACTACACTCTTTGTATTGAATACTAATACTTTTCATTCCGCTTGCGCATGTAGGATTGGCATCAATTACTCCTCCGAGGGTTCATACACAAGGGACCGAATTAAGGCGATCCTGGCATTGACTGAGAAAGACCGTTTACATTCTGTTATTCTCTCCGAATCCAAGCTGCGATCATCTGTGATTTGGAAGCAAGTCCCTTACTCTCTCGAAGGTAGGCCTTTCCCTCATTTGGCTAAGCTTCCCACGATACTAGCTAACCGGAGAGCACTTGAAGGTTTAGGTTACAACTCGCCCGACCTTCCAGCCTTACTTGATCTGCTTGTCCGAGAATATGCAGACAATATCATGACGGGTAAGTACCACGCTGCAAACAGTGAGCAAGCGATATAACTTCAGAAACGCAAAAAGGTGCCAGCGGGGAACTCCAATTCGGTTGTGCCCACCACTATTCTAGCTATTCTAGTGGTTCAATCTAGCCAGGTCTAGTCTAGTTAAGTTTCATGGAAGTGCCCCGCTGTTGAGCCGACCCTTTTGTCAGACCATCTCACGGTTGGGTTCCCCACTAAGGCGTTATCTATCTCTAATACGAGTTCAGTGCTAGGTGTCGAAGCTGCTCCTTGCTAATGATGCGGCCCTTCTGAGGAGGATGACAACGTCCGCTTCCGCTGAGTAGGGTGTGACCCACGCCTTCCAGGTACTATGGATTGTACATTTTGTAATTTTCTTTGCCCTCACTGGTTATAACTTTTGCATGGTTTTTCCTTTTGTTGCAAGCGCTCAAGGTCATCCTTTACAAAAATTAAGAAGTAGCGGAACTTCACAAGAAGCTTGAAAATACAAGTGCCTCAAATGCATCTCTTGCAAAATCTCTAGCCACGGCAAATGAAGCAGCCAAGAAGGCGAAGGAGTGCGTGGGTGCCCTTGAGCAGGAGGTGATCGAGAAAGACCGCATACTAGCGGAGGCTGCTTTGGAGTTGAAGTTCAAGGAGGACGCATGGAAGGTTGAGAAAAAAGGACTAGAGTTTCAACTAAAGGACATCACTGATAACGCGTCCCTTGCAACGGAGGCTAGATTAATGAAAGAGTTCAGGGACGGAAAGGCTAGCGACTAGGATTACAACGGCATCATCAAGCGTTATGAGGATTTTTGTTATGCTCTGGAGGCTGGCCCAACCGAAGCGGAGGCGATTACTGGTGATATGCCCCTGGGGGACCTGCCTAATCAGTCTGCTGAACCGTTGTCAGGGTGACTTGCGGCGCATCCTGCTTATCTTTTTTTTTTGTCTAAACTCTAGCTTGGTATGTGCTGGTACCTTTTTGTATATGTAATGCGCATATGACGCTCTAGTTACGTATTTCTGGCGCGATAGTCACCAATGACCTAGGACCATACGTTATGTGCACATGGTGCCCTTGTTTCTTTTTGCTATGTGGTTGGCGCAACATAAATTTACTTTTATGGTTTCAGAAGTAATCTATGTTTCCTTTTGTAAACGCTTTCATGTATGCTTTCACCGTTTTGCAAATTATTCAACCTTTTGTGTATAACAGATTATCGTGTGGATAGCTTGGCCATTTATCCGCGGTTGTGGAGCTGCCCAATATTGGTTAAGCTTTAATTGCCATGACTCAAACTGTTGACTATCCCATTTGGAGCTCCTTAGGTGTGCACCTATCACCCCTTAACAACCTATCGCATAGAAGACCATACTATTATTGCGGAGCCTACCGTAGTAGGTCACGGCATACAAGGGGTCAAGTTGATACAATGTAAATTTCAAACTTTATCTTAGTAGGTTACTCCGCTTAGGACTCTCAATTGATCGGTTAACCACTTTGGAGCCTACCAGAGTAAATTGCACCCTTTAGGCATCTTAGATGGTAGGTGGGTCACTTGGACCCTAACACAGTAGGTTGCGCCCCTTAGTCGTTTTGTTTGGTAGGTAGGTTACCTGGATCCTACCATAGTAGGTTGAACCATTTAGGCGTCATAGTTAGTTGATGGATCAGTTGGACCCTACCATAATAGGTTGAGCCATTTAGGCGTCTTAGTTGGTAGGTGGGTCACTTGGACCCTACCATAGTAGGCTGCTCTCTTTAGGCGTCTTGTTTGGTAGGTAGGTCACTTGGACCATACCATAGTAGGCTGTGCCATTTAGGCGTCTTGTTTGGTAGGTAGGTCACTTAGACCCTACCATAGGCTGCGTCATTTAGCCGTCTTAGTTGGTAGGTGGGTCACTTGGACCCTACCATAGTAGGTTGCGCCATTTAGGTGTTTTAGTTGGTAGGTGGGTCACTTGGACCCTACCATAGTAGGTTACGCCCTTTAGGCGTCTTAGCATGGCCGCGTAGGACTATAGGCTGGTCTTCATAGGACTCAGCACGGTCATGTAAGACCGTAGGTTAGTCATGAGAGGCTACTACTTAGAAGCATACTTTGTTAACACATCAATTGCGCGCGGGTATGCCTGGTTAATTTGTCCCTGGGTAGGCTCCCCATGTTTGGGTTGATGATAAGATGAATAAATTAAACTAAGAAAAGTGCTTCATTCATTGAAACTCACTACGTTGACTCGTGTCTGGGCGTGCCACGAACTACATTGGCATTAACGAAAGACCTCCACGAAGGGGTAGCTAACTAGAAACTACTAACCCTATAGAGCGGGAAACTAATCAACTCTATCAACCCCTAGTGGGCGAGCTAACAATATGCCTAAAAGTAGTACTTGTTGAGGTGGACAACATTCCAACTATTCCCAATATCTTTGCCCTCTGCGGATCTAAGCTTATAGGCTCCATGACCGACCACCTTCGTGATGAGGTAGGGTCCCTCCCAAGTAGGTCCTACCTTCCCGGCGTTGATCTCCTTGGTGTTCTGGAATACCCTCCTCAAGACCCAATCTCCTTTTTTGAAGGTCCTGACTCGGATGTTCTTATTGAAATGTCGCGCTACCTTCTGGTGGTAGGTTACAATTCGAACAAGAGCTCGTTCTATTTTCTCATCAACAGTGTCGAGACCGTTCTCTTAGCTATTCTGCTCCTCGGACGCTTGCACAACCCGAAGGGTTGGAAGCCCAACTTTCGCTAGAAAGACTGCCTCTGAGCCATACACCAAGGAGAATGGTGTCTCTCCCGTCGAAGACTTTGCCGTAGTCCGATAGGACTATAACACTCCCGGGAACTCGTCAGCCCATCTTCCTTTCGAACTCTCTAATATCTTCTTGAGAGTCGAGATAATTGTCTTGTTGGATGATTCAGCTTGACCGTTGGCTTGTGGATAGCGCGAAGTGGAGAAGGTTAACTGGATCTTCCATTCTTTGCAGAAATCTCAGAAGTCACGACTAATAAATTGGGAGCCATTGTTTGTGACGATTTCCTTCGGTACCTCGAACCTACATATAATGTTCATCCACACAAAATTCTTCACCTCTCTGTCTCGGACTTGGTGGTAGGCCTCAGCCTCGATCCATTTGGTGAAATAGTCAGTAACGGCGAACATGTAGATGCGCTGTCCCGGCGCGGTTGGTAGTTTACCCACAATGTCCATACCCCACTTCATGAATGGCCACGGGGCAGAAATTGTGGCAAGTGGTTCAGGCGGTTGATGAGAAACTTGCGCAAACCTCTGGCAATTATCGCATCTTTTCACATACTCTATGGTGTCGGCACGCGTAGTAGGCCAGTAGTACCCTGCTGTAAATTCCCTATTGGCGAGGCTGCATGCTCCGAAATGGTTGCCGCACTGTCCTTCATATAGTTTGGCTAAGACATAATCAGACTCTTCCTTATTGATACAACGAAGGTAGGGCCCGGAATAAGACCTCCTGTAGAGCTTTTCCTCAATGAGACAGAACCTGGCAGCTTTGGCTTTGAGCCTTCGCGCCTCATTTTGATCCTCAGGTAGGACGTCATCTCGGATATACTGAATGATAGGAGTCATCCAAGATGGCATATTGCCGATACATATTACCACTTCCGACTTTTTCTTCCAAACGGCGGGCCACTGAAGGTAGACGACGGGAACCACCTTAGGAGTTACCACTTGGGTGGATGCCTCTACGGCTGCTAGAGCATCGGCGTGGCCATTATCTTCTCTACTCAACTGCTTTATCTCGAATTCTTCAAAAGCTGCCTATAGATCTTTGGCAAGCGACAAGTAGGCTGCTATCTTGTTGCCTCTTGCTTGGTAGGTTCCTAGGATCTGGTTGAGTACTAACTGCGAATCACTATTGATAGTTATCCTCTTGATGTTCATCTCCTTGGCCAAAGTGAGTCCCGCAATTAGGGCTTGGTACTCTGCTTCGTTGTTGGTGGCTTTGAAACCACACTTGACTGATTGCTCAATGACGTCCCCCTCAGGAGACTGTAACACTAACCCTAGGCTGATACCCTTGGAGTTACTTGCCCCATCCACGTTCAATGTCCACCTCCCTTGTTCCGACGAGACACTAAGGCACAACAACTCTTTCTCGGCTAATAAGTGGATACTGGGAGTGAAGTCTGCCACAAAGTCCACCAGGGCTTGTGATTTGATTGTAGTCCGTGACTGATAGGAGATTTCATACTCGCTGAGCTCGATTGCCCACTTCAACAGTCGTCCAGAAAGTTCTGGTTTGTGTAGTACGGACTTGAAAGGGGAGGTTGTCAGCACAATTATTGGATAGCATTGGAAGTATGGCCTTAGCTTGCGTGCTGCACTGACGAGGCCCAATGCTAGCTTCTCTAGTTGACTATACCTGGTCTCGACATCGAGCAAAGCTCTGCTTGTATAGTAGATTGGGTGTTGTTTCCTTCCTTCCTCTCGCACCAAGACAGCGCTTACGGCAGTCTCTGAGACAACCAAGTAAATTAGAAGGGTTTCACTATCTTTCGGCTTGGAGAGCAACGGCGGGCTGGTAAGGTATGCCTTTAGTTGTTGTAGTGCCTCTTCACAGGCAGGTGTCCAAGCAAAGTCTTTATTCTTCCGGAGGGTATCGAAGAAGGCATGGCACTTCTCAGAGGACAGTGAAATAAACCTGGTTAGAGTTGCGAGCCTCCCAGTGAGCTTCTGCACTTCCTTGACATTAGTCGGAGACGGAATGTTAAGGATGGACCTTATCTGATCCGGGTGGGCCTCGATCCCACGTTGGGTTACTAAGTATCCCAAGAACTTTCCATAGGTGACCCCGAAGGAACATTTCGTGGGATTTAGCTTCATGTTGTATTTCTTCAAAATTTTGAACATCTGGCGCAAGTGACTGAGGTGGTCTTCTGCAATAAGAGATTTCACCAGCATGTCGTCAATATAAACCTCCATGGTTTGTCCCAACAAATCAGCGAACATTTTATTAACCAAACGTTGCTAGGTTGTACCAGCATTCTTCAAGCCAAAAGGCATGACTTTGTAGCAGTATATCCCTCGTTCTGTGATGAACGCTGTCTTCTCTTGATCCTCTGGATGCATGAATATTTGGTTGTAGCCGAAAAAACATCCATGAAAGTAAGGAGCTCATGCCCTGCCATTGCATCCACCATTATGTCTATGTGCGAGAGAGGAAATGAGTCTTTCGGGCACGCCATGTTCAAGTCTATAAAGTCAATACAAACTCTCCACTTACCGTTCTTTTTCCTTACAACCACCACATTCGCCAACCAGTCAGGGTAGTGGACCTCGCGAACGGATCCAATATCAATCAGCTTCTACACCTCTTCATTGATGATACGATTCCTCTCTGCTGCGAGCTTTCTCCGTTTCTGTTTCACTGGAGGATGCGCTGGGTCGACTTGTAGTTTGTGAACCATGACCGCCAGGTCAATTCCGGTCATGTCCGCATGAGACCAAGCGAAGCAGTCGTAGTGATGGCTGAGGAAATCCACCAACTGGTCGTGTAGTCCTGAGTTTAACTTTGAGCCAATCTGAACAACATGATCTGGATGGTCGGAGTAGATTTGTACTTCGTCGAGCTCTTCCATGGTAGGCTGGTCAGGGTAACCTTGTGTTGTAGTTTTTTCCACCTGATACAGAACGTCATGGCCAGCCCTCCTCAAGGCAGAGTGGTAGCATTCGCAAGAGTCCATTTGCTGTCCTCTTATTTCTCCCGTTCCCCAACTAGTTGGGAACTTGACTACCTGGTGGTAGGTTGATGGAATGGCTTTCATCTCATGGATCCACAGACGCCCTAGTATGATATTGTAGGGTGACGGACAGTCTATCACTAGGAATCGAGTATTGTGGTTAACACCCTCGGCGTAGGTTGGAAGCACAATCTCTCCAATGGTACTTTTGTGTTCGCCGCTGAACCCGATTAGGGTGGTTGAACGACGAGTGACACATACTTCATCGATCCCCATGCCCCTAAGGGCATCTAGCATGAGGACGTTGGTTGAGTTGCCGTTGTCAACTAGTATCCGTTTGACCAGGCAGTTGGCCACCCTTAATGTTATCACCAGGGCGTCATGGTGCGGATCATCTAAGTAGGCTGCTTCGTTGTTAAAGAACGTGATGATCTGTTCAGGCTCAAATTCCCTAGGTGGCCGAGGCCTTAAGCCAAAATCGACTGCCTGACGAACGTGTCTTCTCGCCGCCGAGTGGCTGATACCACTGACCTCCGATCCACCAGTGATGCAATTCACTGTTCGCTTCAGGCGTGGCGGCTCAGGTGGGGTGACCTCTTGAACCTTTTGTTTTCCCTCTCGCTGGGCTATGGTTTGTTTCCCTCTGTCGGTCAAGAACTGGGTGAGGTGGCCCCTCTTTAACAACTCTGCGACTTCTTTTTTGAGGCCAATGCACTCCTCAGTTGTGTGCCTATAGTCGTTGTGGAAGTCACACCACTTAGTTTTATCTATCCGGTCAGCGGGGGACCTCATCTTCTCCGGCCACTTGACGGAGTTGCCCATCCTCTTCAAAGTATGAACAAGTTCAGTCGGAGCTATACTGAGGTTATAGTTTGGCATTCTCCGTATGTCTGGGCTACAGTCTCGCCTCTGGTCAAGTGGTCTCCTGTCATCGCGTGATCGTTTACTTCTTCGTTCCTCTGCAGGGTAAGGCTCGCGTCTTTTATTACGCGAATCAGAAGTTAGAGAGCGCCTGCGATCACCCTTATCACAACGCGGTGGTGAAGGGCGATAGTTTGACTCATCTTCCTCCCACTTAATCTGAACCCAAGCCTTCGTCAGAACATCCTCCATGGTCTTGCACGGGTACTTGGTTAATTCCTTATATAAGTCAGACTCAGGGATCAGGCCCTTGCGAAAGGCTGAGATAGCCGTGACCATGTTACATTGGGGGATGGCTACCTTCTCCTTGTTGAACCTCCCCACAAAGTCGCGCAGGAGCTCGCCTCTCCTTTGTACAATCAAGTAAAAGTCATCAGACTGTTTCTCTAACTTCCTGCTACTCGTGAATTGCTCCACGAACATGTTTATCAGTTGCGCAAATGAGGTAATACAGTTGTTTGGTAGGTTAATATACCACTGCAAGGCAAGTCCTACCAAACTAGAGCCAAAGCCCTTACACATACATGCTTCCCTAGAATCTTGCGGGACGGCCACGGTGAACATCCTCTGCTTGTATTGCATTATGTGATCATCAAGGTCAGTAGTCCCATCATAAGGCCTTATGTTCGGAAAACTAAATTTAGCCGGCATCTCTACCATTGCAATAGTGTCAACAAACGGGGAATCAGCAAAGCTGTTTACCGCACTCCTCTTAATGGGGGCAGGCACCCCGGGAATCCTCTGGATGAGGGACTCAATCTTCTGAAACCGTCGAAGGATATCACGGCTCGGTCCTCCCTCATCTACTGGCTGTGTTAGAGGTCGTTCAGTTGTGACAGTGGTTTGGAGGTAGACTCCACTGCCAAGCGTCTGCCGGGGTGTGGATCCAAGGGATTGCATAGGCGCTACCATCTCACCATGGGCGATTGCCTTCCCGCGGTTCAAAAGGGCGGTGGTCGACGTGAGGGTCTTGACCCTTTCCTCTAGCTTGATATTCTCCTGGCAAAAGATAGTGTTTTCTGCCTCGAGCTCCTTAAGTTTGTCTTTGCATGCTTCCATCTCAATCATCAAGGCCTCCATTTGCACCTGGATATCATTTTGAATACTGCTTTCAGCCATGGCTTTTGTCAAAAATAAGAGTGATCAAGAGCTCGTAGCCTTCTGTTCCGGTAACTAAGTTGCTAGGGCCTCACGGTGGGCGCCAAATTGTAGAAGTCAAAATCCACAATCACAGATTGCGGGCCACCAGCAACCTACAGAGACAGAAAGCAATCTAACGACGTGAGTCTTGGGACACCGGTGTGGTACCGGCCGAAGACACTCCGACGCTCAAGTCAGTAGTCTATCGGAAAGGAAGAGCAAACGAGGATTATAAGGAGGGATAATTGGAGATTACCGTAGTTGCGGCGTTAATATAAGGAGAGTAGGTTGTGATTTCGTAAAGGGGAGAGGTAGGGTATTACTGTATATGGATAATACTCGATACATTCTCCTTGTGTAGTCGTGGCCTACTTATAGGTGTGCGTCGGCCAAGAGTCATAGACCCTTGGGACTTGTATTCCTAGTAGACTACCTGATCACTTATCGCGTAGGATAGAGCTAGTTCTTAGCCCAAGTCCTTCAATGGTAGTCCCCTTCTCGTAGGCTCAGCGATTGTGATAGGTCGAGAGCTGTTTTTCCTCTTGAGACTTGTAAATCCAGCAGACTACTTCGAGGAAGTAACCACTTATCCCATAGGATGGGCCTCCATCCAAACTTGTCGATCGTCATCTGCTACGGTAGGCTAATCACTTAAGGTCTCTTTCTTGGACACTTATCCGTTAGTACTCAGCAAGGCCTCGGGTCGTGCCCGAGTACATCGCCAGTCGCCTATATGAGATAGTTCGATATTTGGGCCTAGCGTAGAGCTCAGGGCCTCCGAGTGGGCTTCTTCGGGAGTAGGCCGCAACTTATAGTATTGTATATGGGCCCTAGCCCAATAACCGCGCGGATTGGGGCTAAAAGACGCGCCGTGGTTGGACCATGGGCCTAAGCCCAATTTTAATGTTAACAGTAGCTTTGTGTCAAAAGGGCAGATTATTATTTAAGTCCTCTAACTTTTAGCAACTAGAAGCAAAATTAGGAATCAAATTGACAACTTTGTTACTTAGCTTTCACGAAAATCATAGAAATGAGCTTTTCGTTTTGTTAGGTTATGTTAAGATAGAGATGTGAAGTCTAAGCGTGGCATTAACTTATAACCTTAGCACATTTCATTTTACAAAAGGTTTAAAACAATATCTTAATAGTGTAACCAAATGGAAATTGTTATGAAAAGCAAATGGATAAGATTTCCAAGTATTACGGAAGGCGAAAGACAGGGATTGAGGAATTGCAAGTAGAGACTGATTCTAAAGTTTGTTTTGAGTTGTTCACAGGGGCTATAATGCTGAATAATCTTTACAAGTCCATGATACAAGAGTGTTGTGCAATTTTGAGAAGGTATCAGCGATATAAAATTTGTCATATCTATTGAAAGGCTAATCAGTATGTAGATTAGTGTCAAATTTTGGATTGAATTTGCCTTTGGACAGCTCCACCATTGAGCAAGTACTAGCCCCCTTGGTTGTGCTGATAGAGAGGGATATGAAGGGCCAAATGGCCACTAGATGGATTAGGGAGTAGTTACTACACAGTTTCGGCCTCCATGTAAGGAGAAAAAAAAAAAAAAAGAGGAGAGAAGATGAATAATAATTAAATATATTCATTTAAGGTAGGACTATCCCGGCTAATTCAGTGGGGGCTGGTTCTGTGAGGATATTTTTCAAAATTAAAATATATATATATATATATGCGGACTATACGTTGGGCCGTTTGACCTAAACTTAAGGGTTGTATTAGGTGAAAGACCAAGTTAATCCAACTTGAACTTGAAGATTAGTTGGCAAGAGCTTAGCTAAGTTTTTTTATAATATAAAATGTAGTCTGTTGGAAGTGTCGTTTGACTTTTATATTTATGAAATTCTTTTCTTTTTGTGTGAAAAAGAAAAATAACTTGAAGATGATGGAAATTCCTTCTTCCCTCTTATCTCAAGAACTACGCATCCTATTACTTACCAGAAAGAGAAAGAGATTAATAGTATTTTCATTTTCTTTCCTTTTTAGATGATGCACAATAATCCAGAGTCAATAAGCTCGTAAAATACTAGAAAATTAACTATAAACTACCCGTATAAATCAAATACACAACTAAAACATGTTCAATACATGATTACAACTATCGACTTTATTTGCTTGAATCTGTGTTAATCATAAAAAATAATTATTCTCAATCTTCAAGTAAAAATCCAAGGTTTTTTTTTTTTTTTTTTTTCTGGATCAACAAGGAAAAATCATTCCACTAACAAAAATATGGCAATGCCAAATACAAAAGTGTCAATACTTAACAATGGAAACAAAAAACAGAAGTAAAACAACCTCAGCTAATGATCTCCGGTACATCCCAAATGTTACTTAATTCCCTATTGTATCTATTGCTTATAAACTTTTTATAGGACAATAATCTACAATGAACATCATGATTGATTCTTTTCTCAATCTAGTCTTTATTGATAAAAAAGTGTTATTAAAGTATCTCGCATTACGCTCACGCCACAGATAGTAAATGATGGAGGTAAAAATCCAAAGTTCTTTTACAATTGGTTGAAAACTTTTGTTTCCCGATGAGTTAAGCATCAAAACTCTAAAAGGATTGTTGATCTATATTCAATTTGTATTCACTTAACATGATCATTTAATGTAGTCCAAACTACACTGGAGTATAACGACTAGTCTTGAAGCAGAGCTACGGGCCATGTGGGAAGGTCTTCGTCGAGCTGAACATTTGGGCATTCAGCAATTGATTGTGGAGATAGACTCACGTAGTGTAGCAGCCTTTCTTGCACAAAATCATACATGTAATAACTCCTTGAAGACCTATATTGACGAGTCTCATAAAGTTCTTAGACGCAATTTAGGATTCAAGGTACGACATATTTATAAAGAAGCAAATTAATGTGCGGATTGTCTAGCTAACCTCGGATTGTCATATATGATTGGGACACATACGCTTACAGAGCCTCCACCTTTGCTGGATGAATTGTTACAAAATGACATTAAGTGTGAGACATCCTCTATACTGGTGAGAGTTGTAAATTAATCTTAAACCCTCCTTGTAACCAAAAAAAAAACAAAAAAAAACAAATCAACTGAATATGCCGACTACTTATACAAGCCCAATACAAATGGCCCAAATAACATGATGAAATAGAAAACTCTCGAGTTTGAATCCTGTCGATTCTTTTAATTTTTAGATGATGTATATAACGGTCAACTGATTTGTTTCTTTTAAATCTTACCATTTATTTCAAATATTTTTTAAAATATTTCTTTTTATATACAAAAGGAAGCTAAGCCAAAGATTACATTCTAAGTAAAAAATAATGTTTTATCCCTTTTGTCCATCTTCACAAGTAAAGCAATGAACAAAATTCATGACTTGCGAGTCAGTCGTATTTATTATTCTCATGGTAAACGTGACAAATTCGAAATCTCAAGTGGCACGAGAAGATACGCTTAAAATCTTCAATGATTGGTCTAAACTGTTATAAAATAATTACCAGAATGATAATAATATAATAAAGAATTAAGAGAAACTAAATAGAATTCTATTAATTTCACTCTCAATTATGAATTACAATGAAGCCTATTTATAGAAAAAAAATATTATGAATTATAATAAAGCTTATTTATAAAAAAAAATATTGTTACTATGCAGTTATATTCACACATCACTATTTGCACAGTACTTAAAAATCAATATTATTTGTACAGTAACTGTCAGTAACACTATTCATATGTCAATAACTTATTCATATATGAGTATTCATCTTTTACTCAAATGGTAAATATCTACTATTCAATATTTCATAACATAAACAATTTTTTCATAGACTAAAATTTAAAAGTACCAAATAGGATAATGCATGGTACAACTTATTCAAAGAATGAGAGAATCAACAAAGGAGAATTAACAAGGTAAATTTTACAAATGGTGCTTAATGTTTGCATTTTTTTAAATTTTATCTCCATTGTTTTAAAAATGTCGCATTTAGTCCCAATGTTTTTTTTTTTTTTCATTTTCATCACTATTCTTGCAAAGTGACACTATCAGTGCTCCTTAATGTTTACAAAAACTTTTAATTTAGTCCCCAGCATTTTTACTTTTCTTTTTTTCTAATTTAGTCTCCAAAATTTCATATATTGGTCGCAATTGAAATCTCACATCATGCACTACATAGAAACTTTTTTAAAACTTTGAATACTAAACGCGTTACTTTTAAAACAATAAAAATAAAATTTAAAAAAATAAAAACATTGGAGACAAAATTTTAAAAAAATTATAAATTTCAAAATAATAAACGTGCAAATTTTAAAATAATAAGGACAAAACTAAAACACGTGTAAATAATGAAAACTATTCATGGAATTTGTCCAATCAACAAAAACTCTCTCCCTCGACTGAAAAAAAGAAAAAAAAAGAGAGAACAAAACTCTTTCTATTTTTTGGAAACACGAGAACTTAAATAACAAAATTTGAACATTGAATTATTTGATGAAGCTCGAACATCAATTAATAAATTAATAAATATATTGATACATGTCATACATATATAATTAGAGTAAAAAACCTTTAGGTCCCTTAGGTTTTGTAAAAGTAAACTTTTGGTCCCTCAACTTTTGAAAAGTAACCATTTGGTCAATTTTTTACGGAAAATTGACGGAAAATATTAGCTTTTTTGTGATTTTCCTATTTTACCTTTGGACTCATTTTCTCTCTCATGCATGGCATTATACACCATTTTGACAGTCATGGGATATCACCAAAAATCATTAAAAAATTCACAAATATATCTGTCCAAACTAAAACAAAAAAATACAATTTCTACAAAATGACTTCAATATCATCATCCACCACAGTTAGAGAAGGAATAAACAGAATAATTATCAAGTTAAAAAATATGATATATTATTGTGGGTCAAAAGCAACTGATCGTATAAATGAATAGAAAATATGAGAGTCTGTCGCTAAATCCGTCGTTAATTAGTGACTGAATTAGCGAATGAAATAAGTATTTATCTCAAAAAATAAATGTTACAAATCATAATTTATTATAAAATGCATTTTACACTCCATTGACAATATGAATAAGTATTTTTCAACTTAATTTCATGTCAGAGCCATTTTCAAAATGAAAATCGACAAAATTGGATTTATTTTATTGCTTATCTTTAAATTTTTTATAAATTCCATCGCTAATTTTGTCTCTATTTAGTAATGGATTTAGTGAGAGAATTACGACATGCCGTCACTATTCTGTTTCAAATCTATCGGCCATCACTAATCCGTCGCAATGTTGCGAGAGATTAGTGACGAATTTAGTTATAAATTTTTCCATTGCAAAGTCGTCACTGATACGTTACTAATTAGTGACTGAATGTTTTTCTCGCTAAATCTATTGCCACTTAGTGACGAAAAAAAATTTATCGCTGAAATTCATCACTTGTTTCAATTTTTCTTGTAGTGGACCACTTTATTTTTTTATTTTGATTTTAAACGAGAAAAATCAAAATATCTCATATTTTTTAACTTGATAATTGTTTCGTTTATTTATTTTCTAATTGTGATAGATGATGATGTTGAAGTCATTTTGTAGAAATTGTATTTTTTTATTTTGGTTTGGACAAAATGATGCATAATACCATGCATGCGAGAGAAAATGAATCCAAGAGTAAAATAAAAAAAAATCACAAAAAAATTAACATTTTTTATCAATTTTTCATTACAAATGAATTAAATGATCACTTTTTAAAAATTAAAAAATTAAAAAATTAAAAAATTACTTTCACAAAATTTAAAAGAGCTAAAAAAAATTTACTCTATATAATTAAAAACAAAATTATAAAATAATAAAAAAATGTCGGATCTACGACAGGGACCACAGGCAATACACGGGCAACAAAACTCTCTCTATGTATCTATGTAATTCTCGAAGGTAGTGCCATCTCACCATATCACTACCTGCCATTTCATCCTCCAGTTCACTCTGGAACAGCCACGTCTTCTCCCTCCTTCCTTTTTTATATTCCATTACCAATCCTACACACACAACACACACCAACTACTACGAATTTTCTCAAACAACCTCGGATCATTCATCATATATATTCACACACACAAACAAGCGATTTTCATTTTCCATGTCAACCTTGAACCATCAAGCTATGGAAAACGGGAACAGCAACAGCGACAACAACAGTAATACTAGTAGTAATAGTAGTTGTAACGTGGTTAATATATACCCTCTCAGTTGTTACTATTTTGGTTCCAAAGAAGCCGTGCCCTTCAAGGACGAGTCCTTCTCCGATCGCATCCTCCGCTTCAAATTAAAGTAAGTTAAAATTTACGTATTTTTAAATATGGATTTTGATATTTTGTTTATTTTTTTAATATATATTTTTTTCTTTTTGGTTTTCTGTTTTCGTATTTTAGCTATGACGAGAATGGGATGAGGACTTGTGTTCAAGCTGTACTTCTGGTTAGTTCTTTAATCACTCTATCTTACTGTTCAAAGTGTCACGCCCGAGCCCAGAACCCCACAAGCGTAACTGGTATTGTATGCATGTCAAATAACTACCTCTCTACCCAAAACACTCCCTTATAAACCACACCGGTGCATTATTTCCCATTGATGTATATGTGAAACTCTCTGTTATTGTGTGTGTGTGCGCGTATATATTGGTATTACGTGTGTTGTGATGGAGAAAAAACTAGTAATTTGATGAATTGAGATTTACGTGGATCGGCAAACACTACTTTGACGGGCAATAGAAGAGCGAGCTTTGTTTCGTTGAAGAAACAATTCAAGACAGAGTTCAATAGGCTCAGAATCAAGTAGGTTAAGCCAATATACATGTAAGAGTATCCCATCAAGAATGCGGGCCTCATTACCGACAGTAGATACACAAACACACACACACACACACACACACGTGTGTGTTAGTATAGCGTCTGAGCGCTGATGCCAAAAGTAGCTCCTCTAGCTTTACTGCTTTAGGCCTGAATTTGAGGTTTAAGGTTTAAATTTTCTAGACATCAAGTCAGTGCTTGAGAGAAGGGATAATAAGATTCATTGAATCTTGCATTGCTTATGTATTAGTGAAAATAATCTGTTTACGGCCTTTACCAAAGGTTGTTCTCTAGGTTGCCAGAGAGACCGTTTCCAAGAATTGAACCCAAGACCAAATATTCATGGCACGATCTTCATGATTATGACCTTGGGTATCGAGGAAAAAATGTTAAGTTTATCCAGCGTAAATAGCCAGTTAGATGAAAAAATGTTACCTGTGTAATAGCATGGTTGATCCGATTGCATGACATGAGCTGGTATGCATTGTCACTTCGAAATGAGAATTGTCTAATTGTTATTTTGCATTTATCCATCTTCAAAGATGTTTAGACTCCATTGAAAATATTATTCTCAGCTCTAAGGATGAAAGAATTAATGTAAGATTCTGTTGAACTTCCTTTGTAAATGATTATGTATGCATTACTGAAAGACTCTTGTCCACTTTGAGGGAACAAACGAGACTTAATTTTGGTTTTGGAGATCATGAATCTTCACCATCTGTATAATTTTCTACATAGGTTTTCCTGCCTATATTATTAAATAACGGAATCTCCAAAAATGTTTGTTAGAAATTTGAACTGTTATATTTTATAGACATTAGAGAATAAACTTTTGGAGGAAGCTTCATTCTTCGTTTTCAATATCGTGTTGCCCATAGTAAACCAAACTATTCTTTTCAAAGCGGAACATTGTAGAGGGAGAGAGTATCCTTTTAACAGCTCGTTTCCTTCCCTAATCATGGACTGCACCTATCCAATGAAATTTATTGCCTCTCTTCCCACTAATTACAGGTTGAATTGTTTAAACATCCTCATGTGTTGTTGTTGCAAGTGCGAAACTCCATGTACAAACTTCCAGGTGGCCGCTTACGGCCTGGAGAATCAGGTAAGACAATATAATGTGAGTCATTGTCTGAAGACAATTATGTATAAGTATGTCAGTTAGAGAATTTTACTGGGGTCCAAATCATTAGCGTTGATGTTGTTCAGCAGATATTGCATGTTTGAGACGCAAGCTCTCAAGCAAGCTAACTGTTGGTGAAGATGTTAGTGGGTCAGAGTGGGAGGTACGCTAAATTTGTTATAACATTTTGATTTTGTTAGTTGCCTTCTGATTAATAACTATTCTAGTTACAATGGATAGGTTGGAGAATGCCTTGGCATGTGGTGGCGGCCTGATTTTGAAATGTTGTTTCATCCATATTTACCACCTAATGTGAAAAGGCCTAAGGTAGTATACCATAATATTCCGTTTCTTCTAGACCTTCTAATCCGGCAATATATGTTATGCTAAGTTCTTGTCTTGGCAGGAATGCACAAAACTCTATCTTGTGAAGTTGCCGGAGAGCCGGAAATTCATTGTACCTAGGAACTTAAAACTTCTCGCTGTTCCACTGTGCCAACTTCATGATAACCATAAGGTACTAAGCTTGCTGCAACTGTTGAGAGTGAATTTGATAGTAACCGTTTTGCCAGGACTGCATGTTAAATACATTCATTAAGGAAAACGTCAAAAGAATTAACTCCATTCTGTTGGTTCGTCATCGTTGATGTTCTTGTTCTCAAAATTAGTCTAAATGCGCCGAATATCATGATTGGCACTAAACTAGTCGTGTCTTTATTTTGTAGACTTATGGACCAATCATATCAGGAGTTCCACAGCTACTGTCCAAGTTCTCCTTCAACATCATCGACTCCTAAAACATTTTCGCTTCCGTGTATGGACTTTCACACGGTAGGCAGATAGCTAATAACGCGATACTTCATGTTTGAGATGCTTGATATCAAAGTTTATCACAAGCAATTTCAGCAAAGTCACTGGTATATGACGAACTTTTGGTGATGATTGCTTGGGTGGCATGTGTTCTTTCATATTTATACTGGTGTTGTTGGGTTAGTGTTACTCTATTTCAGTGACTGGAGCCTTGGGATATTAGCGATTTAGTTGATGTTAGAGATTTGCAGTTTGCTGATGTTAGTAAATTAGTTAGCTTCATGCACTGGATTGCTTTCTATGAAGAGAAAAATGAGAAAGACCAAGGTGAACAAGTACCAGCTCACATGCATCGCCCGGAATATAACAATGCCGAGCCGATGGATTTATGGAGAGTAACAGCTAGACTTCTCATCATGTTGTTGTAGATTATTAATAAGTAATGATTGATATTGGAGTGTATGATGTTATTGCTATGAATGACGCCGAATATAATTTTGTGTTGGATTTACGAGTCTGATATGTTGTAAAAGCAACCATTTGAATATTTTCTTTTTGGGTTTTGTAGATTATTTTCCACCGATTCGTCGATTGCACGCACCGGATGCGCTAACATTTTGAAGTTTCAAGTCACAGATTATATACTTTTTTCTTCCACAGAGTCCATCAGATCTTGTTTTTGTTTTGAAGTCATGTTATTTGACAAAACGTACTTTTTTATTTCACAATTGAATAAAGTTATTATAAAAATAAGGGTGAATTATACTGGACCTCTTGTGCTTTTCGGAAATTGCATAATATCTCCCGTGCTTTTCGGAAATTGCATAATATCTCCCGTGGTCTAAAACTGTAATACCTTTCTATGATTTGTGAAAAAAAAGAATGGTTTGGCTTCATTGAAATTTTCTTTCTGGTTTGCTCACTTTACGAGTTATTTTTATATCAAACTACTGGACTTTTGTAATGTTTTATGACCTTCAATGGTCACTTTCGAGCATCTTTTTTTCTCTTTCTTTCCATCTTTTGTATTTTTATTCACAATCATAGATATGTGCATCTAAATTTCTCTTTATGGCTGTGAATTATTAATGGTATCGATATTGTTATAGTATCTCAACACAAATATTATTATTGTGTTACACTTGTGGATATTGTTACCGCTATTGAACGATTAGGGGTTTTTTTTTTATTACTGAACCGTTGCTGCACGAGTTAAATGCAGTCACAACTTTTGTCCTATGATGTGCATTGAAATATTTTGATTGAAATGTTATGGTTTACTCTTGCATCTGAGTTTTCAGTCAGCTCACTCATATAATATTCTAGATGTGTCTTGTGTCAAATGTGTTTGATCTAGCAAATTACTTAAATTATTGAAATTTCATCAATAGTGCTATTCTTTGGATCTTGAACAGTTTTTCTCCTTTGCTAAAATCATTTGCTATCGCTTTCTTTGTGGGATGAATTCCCTTACCGAGTTTTTGTTCGCTCGCTATATTTACTTATGTCTGCTTTCTTTATAGTTAAATCAGACTAAGTGTTTAAGTATTTGGGGACATCTGGATGTGATGGTGTGCACTAGATGAGAGCTCCTTTGTTTAGTATTTTCCTTTAGTTATTTTGTGTCAAATTGAATAAATGTTCGCATTAGTGGGATTGAATGTAATTATTGAGGGATTTGACCTTACTTTTATGGTTTTATTATTGGAGATTATTTGTTGATTTGAGTAGTTTATTGGTTTAGAGATTTATTAATTCGGAATTTTAATAGCTCTGAATTATGTACTTAATATTGTGCATCTTGCGGGCTTGAGAGGTTTGTACTTTTTATGCACGCTATATGTCACACATTTATTTACTTTTGGGCGTGACATTTTATACATATACACACATAGAAGACCAAAAAAAAAGAAATATATACAGGATGGGGGTGGGGGGCTAACGTGGGGTGGGGTGGAAGATGACAATAATTTTTTTTTTATTTTCTTTAAGTTTTTTTTTTTTTGGGGTGAAAAGAATGGGTAGATAGAAGAAAAGAAAAGAAAAAGTATATGTATCTTATTAGAGTATTTTTGTCCAAACAATTAATTATTTAAGCAAAAAAAACATGAATAATTATATCTGACGTGTGTGAAGCTTATTTTCCGTTAAAATAAATGTTTTTTTTTTTTCAAAAGAGAGTATTGTGTTTAATTTCACAAATCACAAAAGGTATTGTACAATTTTTTTTTTATTATAAGAGGGTATTATACAGTTTTAAAAATATATAAAGCATCTCATATAGTTCACCCTAAAAATAAATTGAGTAAACTATCTTGCTCGGTATCGTGTGCTGAAATGTCCATCGCCATTCCTAGCCTAGTAAGAAAGCCATGCTTGGGAGTGCAATTTTTCAACCAATCCACCGTCGGATTACGAGGCCGGTTGTAGTCTCAAATTTTAGAATTAAGTTTTCCCATTACAATAAGCAACAAAATATAAAATTATACCTTCTATTTGGATCAGGGGCTAAATCAAGAGGCTCGTGATGAGATTTAAGAGTAATCTAGTAGTGGATTATTTCTCTTGATAGTTGAAAAATTAAAATTCAAATCTCGTGAGTGTGAAAAATAAAAAAATTAAAAAAAAGGTGGCTCGAGATTTGAAAAGGAATTCAAAATCTGTTCTCTGACTGATAGCTCGGGCGCCCCGGAAGGAATTCGCCTTCCACTTAAACTGTGCAGGAAAGACCCAAAGCCAAGCTAAGGGAACAGTTAAAGCTTTAAGTTTCCTTGAGAACATGTTAAAATGGCGTGCAGGAATCTCATAGTTTATCCTTAAATATGGCGAAATGTTTGGTTCACAGTGTTATCTCGCAACATTTCTCACTGCATAATGCAAGAATTAGAGAGAAAAACTGTGAAATAATCCTCTAGGTTAGAGGTAAACAAGCTGTTCTAGCACGAAACTAGCCTGCTAGCCTTCCTTTTGAATATGGAAGTGCAATGATTCCACAACTCGTTGGTGCGTTCGAATGATCAAAAGAAGTTCTACAAGATCACCTGAAGGACGCCTTTTCTTGAGTATCTCCCCTCTCTCAGGATCCCATAGCTGCCTAATTGGACCTGCTTTTTACATATCTCTCGTTTCCATGTTGTTATGTTCAACAGGAAGAACGGAAAAGCATAGATGAATCAATAAGTCTACTGCTATGATTTCGTCTTGAACTTCCTTTGAGCCTTTAAGTCCACCACAATCACAGAGATATTGTCCTTGCTTCCTTTCTGGAGAGCGAGTCGCGAGAGGTAGTCTGCTGCATCTTGAACAGCAGGATCAACCCCCTCACCCCTTTCCCCAGATGCAGTAGCGCCATTCTTTTTGTGCCAAAGGAGAATTCTTCGTCGTGCCACATTGCAAACCTCCTCGTTTGTCAACACATCCCATAAACCATCGCTGGCTAGTATAAGGCAGTCATCTTCCTTTACTCGAGGAATGAACATCAATTCTGGATCTGAAATCACATACGGCCTCAAATACCGATCGCCTAGAACGCAACAAAGGAGATGGAAAGCTCATTAACATAGGCATATCAGAGAAAACCAGAAATCTAACTTCACTTAACTTCAGTTGTTAAGCAGATAGAGAGTTTTAAACATAATTTGCATTTGTCATCAGACACTTCAGTATTGAAAAATGTAGAGAATTAGACATAAACTGGCAATGTGAAAACTCTTCCTATAAAGGTAAGAAAGATATACCGATGGATCTTGAAACTGCAAGCACGCCAGAAACACGATGTCCGTCCCAATTGATGACCTTGCCTCCTGCAGCTTCTATTCTTGAATACTCATCTTCTCTATTTGGCTGGAAGCAATGAAGAAAGGTTATGAAAGATCAAGCTGTAGACAATGATGAATTGAAAAAGGTACGTAGGACAACATGGCTTGCCTTATGGTCAACAGACAATGGCAAGGGTGCTTTGCCACGGCATAAGACCGCCCTTGAATCGCCACAATTTGCAACAATAATATGGGTGGGACAAATAACGGCAACAACAGCAGTAGATCCAACAGCTTCAGGAGCAACAGGTGCAAGGCTAGATACAGAGACGACAGCAGCACTCCGATCGCCTCTATGGAATCCTCCTACCTCGTCATCAACTCTACGGAAACAATTCAAGAAAACCTTCCCCCAGTGCTCCTTCAGATCACACTTGATGGTTCCATTATGCAACTCTTCTTTCAAAACATTCATCTCTTCCTCTAAAGCTAAATGAATACGTTTGCGGCAGTAATTAGCAACCTACGAAAGAAAGTCCACTTGCCATAAGAACTTACTCAGAGACATACACAGTTTATGATGTTAGGCGAAAAAACAAGTAGTCAAGGATGAAATGAAAAAAATCGTAACAAATGCCATAAATTGTGAATATGAAGTCTACCTGACAGCCTCCATGTCCATCATAAACTCCAAACAAATGGGCAGTATGAGTTTTGCTCGTTGCACTAGTAACTGGGACATCTATCAGCATTTGACAAGGAACTTTTAAACAGCCTGGTAAAGCTACAACAGCGTCCTCCATCTCTCGCCTCCTTCCACGTGTAGATGTGAATCCCCAGAGAGGTGTAATATTCAAGCAAAAGATCTTCAGCTTTTGTGAAACCTCAGGAAGTGA
The DNA here is from genome assembly GCA_037974665.1 of Ehretia macrophylla. Taxonomy (NCBI): domain Eukaryota; kingdom Viridiplantae; phylum Streptophyta; class Magnoliopsida; order Boraginales; family Ehretiaceae; genus Ehretia; species Ehretia macrophylla. The sequence goes on from CM075779.1 coordinate 10,609,658, forward strand.
GGGAGTAAATTTTTTTTCAGATTCTTCAACACCCTCGGACTCATCATTCCCTACAAACGAAACGAGATCCTCCATGGCCTCTGACTTCAAATTTGAATCCCACGAATAGGATTTCCTGATGGTTCGAGGAGAACCAATATTTCCTTCTCTTGCAGTTAGTAAACTAGTCTCGGGATCAACCTCCATTTTGCTGCCAATGTCATCTGCTACAGATTGAGCAGAAACAGTATCCGCCAATCCTGAACCATCTCCCCTGCTTTTCTGACTTATTGCATCACCAGAAATCAGACAACTTCCTCTTTCAGGAACCATTGTCAAGAAATCGGCTTCTCCTTCCTTAACGCTATCATCTTTAACCAATGTCACACTACTACTAACTTCATTCTCAGGAAGGCTACGCGTATAATTTTGGTTTTCAGACGCGATACACAACAAAGGCCGCTTTGTTCTTCTTGTGTTTGCTGCCAGATCAAGCTCAGAAACATCCACAGAGGTTCCTAGCACCGACTCATCGTATACCAAATTCCCTAGATATGGCATAGCAATTGTTGGAGCTATTTCATCCATCAATGTCGTGGTCCTTCGCCAATTCTATCGACTTACAACAACTCCAACGGAGTTACAAAACTATTCCTTTTCAAAAATTACTTTATTCTCCCACTTGACTTGATATGAGATCACCCAACACACTCAACTCTTCTACCAAGAAAATCAAGTTACTGATGTAAACTGAAGCTTAAAAGGCTGATCCATGACGCGAGAAGAATATGTTCAAATTCCAACATTCCATTTTTACTAGGAATCATATCCACAAGACATATATGCAAGAATTCTTAGACACCATTCAGCATCTTTAAACTTCTATTCCTCTTTATCCCCACAATCTCGTTAATAAAATCAAACTAAATCTTATCAAACTAGTAGGTCGGTTATATGAATTTGAAGATGCTATTCACTGTAACGAAAACTTGTAGACAGACCTCTGACTTGAAAGCAAATTTAGAGTAAGGGATCAAATTGTCTGCAAAATTAAAGAAACAGAACCAACACAAAGATCAGTAAGAACATGAAGTAGAACTTACACAGTTAAAAAAAGGAACCACCTTAGTAGACAAAATGTTCACCAAGAAAACCAAAATTGTTCACCAAGAAAGCCAAAATTGTTCATCCAAATTCAAGTTTTTGCCACTTTAATCATTACATCATCTCATTTCTGCTTCTTGATTTGAACCAAGTTATTGCAACACTTACACCATTCCTCAATCACCATATATTGTTTCTCAACACGCATCCTTGACCTCTTTAATAGAGAAGTCTTTAGTTAAATTGTCTAGTCAACAACATTGTGTGTGAGCAAACATTAACAGGACACATAATCAAATATATAATCAAAGGAGAGATGTACAAGTAACTAAAAGTGTCCATTAGTGTGTAAATTCACAGTACAACTATTTACGAGTTAAATAAAATAATTAAATAAAAATATGTTGTATTTAAATAAATAGTCGATTCGACCTCGTACGAAAGAATAGTACAAAAGAAAGGTAAGGTAAGTTGCTTACCATTCCAAAACAGTGCAATTAGTGTACTGACAATGTTAGACCACCACCTCCTAAGAAACAAACAAAGAAAAGAACAACATGTGTCAAGTAATGGAGACTCCCATGTTACATGGTCTGAAAAAAAAAAAAAAACTTTTACGAAACTGAAACAATATCTAACATTAAATATTTGTCACGAGGGTCCCACTTTACAGGCATGTGTCCAACCATGTGTCTCAAAATGATATGCTGGACCAAGGGGTTGATGATACTTTCGGTGAAGTGATTAAATGATTTTAGGGTGACAAATATTAGCTTTTCAATTTGTGGGTCCATTGCCATTTGTTTCGTGCCACGCTAAGGTTGAAGATTTTTTTTTTTTTCACTTTGTCACGTAAACAAGAGGTGGGTGAGATGTCTCCACAGAATTAAATAACGTGATTGGGTATTAATTTATTATAATTAAAATAATAAATGATCTTTAAGTTATTTGAAAGAGTTTTTCTTTAACATATATTGAAAGATAACATTTACATTACACACAATTTATAATTTTAGAATTAATTGAATGTCAACTTATTTAGAATAAGTCTGTCGTTATATAAAAAGAGAAAAGGAAAGAAGATATGGGGATGAGACAACTTGACGTTTGTGTCTATCTATTATGTTGGGGTTGACAAACTTGGTGTCCTATGTGATCTTGAGACAGAATAATGATGTGAATATGAATGTCCTTCTGGAAATGCATATAATTCATTCAAAATATCTCCCGTTATTTGCCAGGAATTTCGTGCCAAGCAGGATGAAAACCAAATGCCTCGTACTCATATAAATGCATCACTGCATGTTGTAAGTTTCTATTCTTTTTGGGCTTCAGATGTGGCCCGTTTATCTGCTTTTTTCTTTCTTGAGCCTAGTGTGTTGGCCCACTTGTTTAACGGGTCTTCTTATTAATATAATTCTTATATATATATATATAGGAATTATTCAGTTATATTAAATCAAACTAAACCAAGTTTTTATAGCACTAATTACAATCCGTATGAATCGAACTGACTATCCGTGTTGTTCAAAAAAAAAAAAAGTAGTCATAATTCTCGTATTCATAAAAAGTATCCGAAGAAATTTATCCTAAATGTCAATAACCTACCCTTTTCCTATTTGAACTTAAAATCGATAATACTAAGAATAAAACATCGGTCTAGGCCGGTGTCCTAAACAATTATTCATTCTTTTTTTTTTTGGTAAACTACACAGCTATTGTTACAGTGAGAAAATGCATACCATTCAGGGGTATTTGGAATAGCGTCAGATTCTACTAAACATCGATGAATTAACTAGAACTAGAATCCTCAAGTATATATGTCCCACCCATTCATTTTAATTTACATGGTCATGAAATTCAAATAAAGTCCTGACAAAATTGCACAATTATATACATATTGAGAGAGGATATAATCAACCGAGGGTAATTGAGCAATTTGAAAATTTCAGGTCTTTGCTAAAGAGAATAGGACTTGCAGTGAGCTAAGACAGCCAAGTAAATCTATCAATGCAATGAGTTCACCAAGACGCTAAATTTCCAGCAGCCGCGTCTGGTGGATATAGCTTGCCCAGGACTATCCGAGTACTCAAAGGAGGAAAAGTTCCATTTTTGGGAGGAACTCTCGGGAACAAATCCAATGGAGATAGGGTGGGGCATGTAGCTAAGAGGATTACAGCACTTGGTTACAAACCACGGTTGTTCGGGGTTTGAATCCATCCTCACCCCAGCCAGCCTAAAAGGGAAGCCGAAGGTACCATACCACGAGACAAAAACTCAATGAGCATACTTCCCCTCTCTCTGGATAACCTTGCATATTCCTATCTCTAGGAATTAGTTATGCTTGGCTCAGAGTTGTTAGCTTCAAATGAGGTTTGAGACTGACAAATCTGACAACCGAGTCTCTATGCAAATGCTGGGTATCGTCCCTTTTGGTTCAAATGTGTCTCATGGTCATCTCCGCAGCTGCCACACCTGCAAAATAAGAGATCCGTATGAGTTGCAGCCTTTGTGTCTTTATCTCCTCCAGTTCCTAAACCCGTGTAGTAAAAGTTAAATGAAAGTTACAGACTTAATATTTAACAATTAAAACTCAAAATTTGTCACCTTAAAATTAAAAAAGGAAACATGCATCTTATAAACATTTGAATTCTTGAGTTCACTCTCTTGTACCCACTGAAACAGGAAATAACTCTTGGATCTGGCTCATTCAGAAACTAGGCGCACAGACTCGATATATCACATGTGAATGATATAATGATAATTTTTCCTACACACACATGGTAAAGCAGACATCAGCTATCATAAAATGATATATAAATCCATGACGATTTCATGCACTTCCGACACGAGGGTTCACAATAAGAGCTTCCCTATTCTCAAATTATACTACAAAGGCTCCCATAACTACTAGAACATCAACATGTTTACTTTACAGAAACCTTAGAAAACTCCTTCTGTGTCAAACAGCATCTCAAAGTATGTTTTTCGTCCTCTCTTAAATCATATCCCTGTTACTACTCTTTCCCATTCTGCTTGGTTTGAGCCACTAGCTATTATATTTTTGCTATCACCTAAATCAGTTGTCTGCTCTTTCAGTAAACCTCTGTTGCACATGATGTATTAGCTGTTTTTGCTTTCTTAGAACAACAGCACCTCAGCATCCCAGTTCATCACAAATGTACAATGTTAGCAGCCCAAATACTCCAATCATATTGTATATACCCATCTTTCTTATTTAATTTCCTTAAAGCAACTTCAAAAGAAGGAAAAGACAAGGACACGAATGAAATTGAAGTTTTCTTGGTACCACAGTTACGACAACAAAATAAAATAAAATACAACTTAAAGTAAGGGAAAATAATAATGCTTATTGCTTTCAGTATTGTAAGATCACAGAAAAATCTACAAAAGGGGAAACCATTGGACTTGACTAATCTTCAAAATGAAGATACAGAGAGTGTGTTAGGAATCTAATGAGTAATATTCTTAATTTAGTTATATTATTTTAACAAAGATTTGAATCCTTTTTGGAAAAGGAATAATTGCTTTCCTCTGACTTAAGATTTTTTTTAGGGGGGACATTTCTAAGAAGCAATCCATAGGTAACAACAAAATCAAAATTCACAACGCGACAATCTAATAGGTACTTGCTCTTACTAAAATAAAATCATCAGTATAAAAGATGAAGAATATTGTTCATTATCTTTACATAATTTGACCAATGACATATACCAAGACCACAGAAATCTGGTTGTTTGTGGGATGAACCTATAGGTTAAGGGAAAAAAAAAAAGTAGTTGCAAATAGATAACTCTTCCAGCAAAACAAAGCAACAATTTTTTTTTCTGCAGGTAAGTCACTCTAAAAACACGATATGAAAATTATCAATATAACCACAAAGGATTCAGGTAAGCAAATTAAATATAAACATTACCAGAACGAATCTTTCCTGTCTTGAATGGATTCCGATATGTCTGGAAGCTCTTATTACTTTGAATCAAAAGTAATGAGACAAAGAACTGTGTTGCAAATAGATAACTCTTCCAGCAAAATAAAGCAACAATTTTTTTCCTGCAGGTAAGTCACTCTCTAAAGACACAATATGAAAATTATCAATATAACCACAAAAGATGCAGGTAAGCAAATTAAATATAAACATTACCAGAACGAATCTTTCCTGTCTTGAATGGATTTGATATGTCTGGAAGCTCTTATTACTTTGAATCAAAAGTAATGAGACAAAGAACTGTTTTAAAAAATTGGAGAATTTCCCGCTAAATCCTATTGTAAGACTGTTTCTTGCTAAATTGGGAAAACTTGTCCAGAAGCGTGTAAAAAAATGCAACAGGACCAAACTTCTCCAAAAGTTTTTGGATCAATTTCCTACAACAAAACATGAAGTAAACTGAAATAGGAAGAAACAAAATAGAGTCCGAATCTACAGAATATATACTTACCACAGAAAGAGGGAAAATGATAATGCATATTCTTCCCAAATTAATCTTATGAAATTATACCATATAACTAATGACTTAAACGTGCAAAATACAAGTTTATATGAATGGCAAGCATAAAGACAGGCCGATGATAATGAAAAATAAGAAGCTTACAAGTCTGTGCTTCTCAACGGACAAAGTATGTAGATGAAAGCATGTACTGCTGAATATTAACAACTTCATGTAATATGGGCTGATTCAGGCTCCTGATCAATGGCATATAAACTGCTGTAACTGAAGCCTTCAGGAATGCGCCCTGGACCAATTGCTCAACATCCAACCTGAAGTTAACCTGGAAAATTTTCCGCCTCAATCGTGCCCCAAGGCGCTTCAATGGAACTCTGCAAAGGATTTTCAATGACAGGCAAAGTAGTAATTGCAGCCAAATCAAAAAAGGTTTTAACATGACATAGACCAGAAGTTAAAAAGTGTTTTTTTTAAATAAAATAAAAAAAAAATTAAACTTAATTAAATTTCACAGTGCAGCCAAATTTTGAGGACACATTCAAACACATTATGCAGTTATCACAAATTTTATTGCAAATTTCCTAACTAGAGAGGCGGGAAAGAATCTATCTAGAAAGTAGTACTAGCAGACCATTTCAGCTGCAACATTCTCAAAACTATTATAGAAAGATTATCTAAGCTTTTCTTGTGTGTTTGAAAAGCATGTTGACTACATCAAAAGCTCAAAACAAAGACAGACTGATAGAGGGACAGAGAGAAAGAGAGTATGATGAGCAGTGAACAACTTACATCAGCCAACTACGAATCATACAACTAGTAAACAACTCACTACTTAGATCTTATACAATTCCTGAGAAGTTCAAAGCAGCAGATGTATTCACTAACAAGATAATCTATCAATATATGGATGTACAAACCAGCTGATAGATCAGTTGATACCTTCTCTTTAGCGAGCCAATACCTTCATACTTGTTCTGTATACTCAAAAAATAAATGACGTTCACACGATAACCATGAGCAGTCTCTGTATCATACAAAAGCTCAGACTCTAAATGGATAAAGAACACCTCATACTTGGATACTGGAGGTATTGGAAAGGTGATTTTATTGAAAGCTTAAAATTTATGTACAAAGGGCATGATCTCAGATCTGTAATTGCTACAACCAAAATACACTTTCCGCTAAGACATTATGACTACAGTATCCTAGCTTTTACCTTGACGAAAAGAACTTTACAGTCAACATCATCAACTTGAACAGAACATAACCCAAAATATCTGAAGGGTTCACTGAGAAAACCCCAAATATCTGAAGGGTTCACTGAGAAAACCCAGAATATCTTAAGGATTCACCGAGGAAACCCAAAATATCTGAAGGGTTCACCGAGAAAACCCAAAATATCTGAAGGGTTCACTGAAAAATTAACTCGTGCAGAAGTGTTCCAAAAGAATATATAGCCTAAATATGGGCTGGACATCCACATGACCTCCATATAACTTGTCTCTCTCTTGACAACAAAGATGTTTCTTCTGTAGTCGTATAGTGAACAGAAATATACAACACAAGCATCTTCAGACCATCATATCTAAGCCTGATAGATCATCCATAGGAATTTCGAGGCCCATAAAGTCATGATCTTGTAAATTATCATCATCAATGCTCAACCATGTTCCTAGGTCCTGTTCTTGACCACCAAAGTCATCAGGAACTCCTAGGTCATCCATTTCTGGGATTTGGAGACCGGATAAATCAATAGGATCATCCAATATCTCCAAGTTATCCTTAGCAATACCACTAGAGTTCATCTCACTTGACTTTGGAACTGACAGCAAATTTGCCTTAGTTTGGTCTGCCTTCTTGCCCAGAAGGCTGTTTGATGCAGATAGTTGAGTGGTTTTTTGCTTAGGTTTTGCTTTAGACTTCTTTTCTCCCTTAACACTGGCTGCGGGGCGGCCAAGTTTAGTCGTGCCATTTCTGGATAAAACCTCTCTACTATTTCCTTTTCCTTCCCTATCCCTCTCACTCCTTTTTCCTTTTGTACTGCTTGTGAAAGAACTTCCAATGCCTGATGGGGCACATGATGATGCCCCAATTGTACCAGCACCAACATCAACAAGTGACAATTCCTTCTTTTTCACCCTGTTTGACCACGGTTCTTCTTTGGCAGTGTTACTTTCAGAAGCTAGATTTGCTGAAACAAGTACTTCAGATGAAGGACTGTGCTGCACACCCAAGGAAGCTGCAGAAGAAATTGAATGAAATTTAAATCTAAGATCCATTACAAGAGCAAGAGGGAGATACTCAGTCAAAAGACTAAAAATATTGTGGAAAATACGGGTAATATCAATTCATGACAGACATCACGTGCTCTATCCCCCTCCACCTCTAAATAACTACTAAAGGACATCACAGGTTTACCTGAAGCTCTAATTTCTGCTGAACATCCAGAATTGCTGGCATGAAGTTTGCCAGAATCACCATCAGTGGAGGAGTCAACAAGTTGCCCATCACCAAGGCGGGAAGTCCCAGAAAGGAACATGTCCCTGTATAAGGGTTCGCCAAAGCAGCTCTTTCCAGTCTCCACAAATTCTCGGTATCGCTCCAATGTCCGTCTGACAAAAGCTAAGGCAGCTTGTTTGGCCATTTTACCACTGGCACTTTTCATCCCATGGGCACTAGGGCCCCAACAGCTCTGCAAAAAGAAGACTAATGTTAGAATCACCGTTATATCTCAAACATTATTATTATTTTTTTTATAAAAAAAAAAACCCTATGTCTTGAGCAGAATTCATCAGGCCAGAAGCACAACACTCAAAGCAAAAAGAGCATTCCCTCATGAGTTGGTAGATAGCAGTTTATAACAAATATATAAATAATTGGAGATGTTTCTCTGATATATATTGTGACATACATTTGAAAACATATAACTCACTGACAGAATAAGCTTAATTTAATAAATGTCCATATGCAGAAGAAGCACACAGAAACACTTTGAATTAACTAGCTCACTAGCCTGTTTTTCAGATTTCTTCATCACATCTTCAAAAGGAAATAAACTTGTCAAAGAAACTGAGAGTTTGAAGTAATAAATGACGGGCTTCTTTCTGTTTGTTTAGCTTGAAAGATATTAAACTTATAAGATGCCACTGGTACGATTTTAATTATAGAATTGTCTATCTTGTCTTTGTAACAACAGAAGATTATGCACACATCCCAGTTATAACAAAAAAAACATTATTTTTTACCTCACCGTGAAAACAATGAATGGGAATAGAAAAGCATAGTAAATTGAATATGTAGAGTTCCTCATGCACAACAGAAATGTTTAATATTCTTCTCAGATGTAGATATTCTTCCTGTAATTGTTTATAGACAACAAATGGTCTAATAACCTCAATGCTGCAAAGAAATAAAGTCAAATGTTTTGCAGTTAGAACACCAAAACTTTCTATTATGTGAAGGCCTAATTTATATATATTCCAGACTGGAATACCCAAACTGATCTTTTACTTACAAGTTTCAGTGTTTCACACTTTGATGCAATAGGGTTAACTCTTCTGGCCCCCACAGAAACTATAAGCAGGAAACGATGGCCATAGTTTCTCACTAAATGAAAGCAGCATACTTGAATTATTCATGTCAAAGGAAAGAATCAACTCTTAGATTTAATTCCATGACACCACATGTTTTCAAATCTTACTTTCTAAAAGAGAAACCATAAAAGAAATACTTCACAGGTTTACCATTTGCCACATATAGCATGAAATTTTGCTTTCAAATATTCAAAAGACCAATCAAATTTTGGTTTAGGAAAAAATTGAGTATTACCATATACTTCTCATAAGCCATCCCGATGAGTTTGTCAAGAGCCTGCCTCTCAAACTCCCTGAAAGAACGATAGAGCACTAAATATTCGCACCAAATGCTCCAATGATCAAGCAAGGAGCTATGAGAATTTATTCATCTAATCAGGAAAGATGAACTCTTACTTTTCTTGAAGCTCTTTAGCGTCAGCTGCAAACTTTAACAATTTCCCAAGCACGGCTTTCTTCTTTAAAACCTAGTACAACATCCATATAATGAGAATAGACTCCTGAGAGAGTTTATACAATTCACTGCTGGTTGCAGAGTTCATTAAGAACAATATGACAATATCACTGGTTTTTTGTGAGACAATGTCATTATAATCGAAAACCATAACAAACTTGATGAATGCAAAGAAAAGAATGTCTAATATTATGAGATTCCAAACAGTAAGAAAGGAGAAGAAAGCCTAGAAGCAAAAAGCAATGTAAATGAAGATCAAGAGGAGTGAGAATTGGAGGAAAAGATGGAAGCTACTTCCAGGTCCAACTACAGAAGGGTAAGAATTTGACAAACAGCTGACAACCTTTTCTTTTCTTTTTCTTTTTTTTCTTTTCTTTGGATGGATAAGAATGGCTTACAACCTTGGTAGAATACAAAAAAGCCCAAAAGTGAAGACGAGCTCAGGTCGATACATATTCATACAGATAGATAGGTATGCATACATGCATTCATAGCAAACACATGGATTGGGGGGTTGGGAGGAGGAAAAGAGGGGGGTTGCGAAAAATTGCTTCCTATTTGCTTCAGTTTTACCTGTTCTTGGTATTTCTCATATAATGTACTAATATCTTTAGTGATCTCTTCATCTTCAGTCTGTGCTAGATCAGGCTGACAAAAGGAAACGAGCAGCCAGTGAAACTAATGTTGTAACGAAAAACAACTAAGCTAAGCAAAGCAATGTTCAAGAAGCCTCCAGGAAGGAAAAATGAAAAATAAGACCTACCACTTCATCTGGGTATATTCCAATAGATTGAATCTCCAGGAAAAGTCTTTCACTTGTTGACATATTCATATACTGATCTTCCGAACAGGCAATGCTGGGCATCATTGCCTGGTCTAAAAGTAAATCACTTTCTGCCTGATTATACTTTGACCTGAAACCATTAGAAGCAGTATGCCCAGAAAAGTCACTGCTCTGTAACATCCTTGAACAGAAAGTTTCTAATTCCATATCTCCCTCATGCTCAAATCCAGAATCATAAGTATCAAGTCTAATGTCCTCATTTCCATCGTAGGAAAATTCTTCAGTTCCTTCTTCAGGAATCAGCGCTGCAATCAATCTCTGGTAAAGGGGGATCTCCTTAGGCGTTCTTCCTGAGCTTATTTGCTCTGGCCTAAGGTCACCATCTTTTGTTTTAGTTCCATTTCGGCCAACTTCACTCGCACCAAATCCGTTAGAGACTAAGCTGGTACTATCTACATCGGAAGTCAATGGTGTTGGTGTTGACATGTCCAACTCAAGAATTATCTGCAAGAGAAAAGAGTAAACAAATTAGGACTAGAGAACAACACCAATGTGCATATGTGATGGACAAGCGGAGAGCATAACGGAGCAAAAATAATAGCTCAAGCACATGACCGACAAGTAAGATTCTACAAATGAGAATATATTCACCAATTTTGAAACAGAAAAAGATTCTACAAATGAGAATATATTCACCAATTTTGAAACAGAAAATCCCGTTTTCAGAAAATTATTTTCTCCAATTATTATCCTGTACGAACATTCATCATAGACGAATTATTCATGACTCCCCATCAACGAATCTAACGTGTCAAAATCAATCAGACACAGAATTAATGTTGTAAAAACAATGTCATAGCAAGCAAACTTAAAACTGCCTCTTCAGCAACATAATTATAGCTGTCACAGCAAACTTATACTTTGTTGGCTTCCCCCCTTCTCTGTATCTTTAATGGCACTTTACAACTCAAGACCTAAGCCTCATCCTCTGCTCCACAATTTGACTACGAGTATAAGACCAGAGACACAATTCTTCTTTTGATTGGAAGCTTAACTTCATTCAAATGATACTTCCTCAATAGTAGCGATAATTATAATTATCAAAATAAAGCAGAGTATATTTGAATTCATGAGGCAAAGCCAGTGAATCTAATTTGATGAGCCTAAACCAAAAGAAGGAAACTAGAAAAGGAAAGGAAAGGAAAAGAAAGGTGAAATGCATGTTAGAAACAAAACACAGATTCAGATAAAACCATAAAAACTAAACAAGAGCGTACCTTTTCCTCTGCAAGGTAAACATATCCAATTCAATAGTTTCAATTTGTATAATAACATGAGCACCAAAACATAAATCTAAGACATACAGGTCTAAAGCACAGATTCCTTATGATTCTCAGGCAATGACGAGTGCAATACCATTTCTACAATGGCAGTAGTTTACTCACTAAACAAAAAGAAAATTAACCAATTATCGTCATATCATGTCTAACGTAAACACACTAATGGTTCAAAAAACCATCTGAACAAAATAAAGGCCACAACCTGTTGTTTTAAATAGACCAGGTCTATATCAGATATATAACGGAAGTACAGCTCCATCTGCTTCCACAATGAGCTCGAAAGGGCTTGAGCTGCAGTGACAATTGATTAGTGAGCACAACAAAACAGTAGAACATTTCAACTAGAACTTGAACAAGAAATAATCACACAAGAAAGTACCAGGATTAATAACTGCATTTGTGGCAGCAAGAAGCTCTTCATGCCCATCATCTGAACCAACTGAGGTGAAAAAGGCAATTAACGATTATGAAAGTAATTATATAATTCATACACAACTATAAGATTCTTAGTCCACAAGTTTTGGAATGCAATTACCAAGAAAATCTGCGGGTGCATTAACTGTCGTGTGCTTCTGCCGAGCATAAGCCTTACGATCAGAAAGCTTTCGAGTCGGTGGTCGACCTGCTTTACTGGAGAAAAATTTTCATGAATTTGTAAGTATGAAAATTAAGATGAAGCAACCACAGCAAGCACATAAGGAGGGAATGCTATGCTACCTTTCATTCTTGTCGAAACCAAGTCGTGAACTTCTAAGCTGTTTTGCTGTTCCTGCATTTCCAAGCTTCTCCGTCGAAGGCACGAGGGACCTAGCAGAGATAAAATTCCGACCCATCCTCCCTTGCCTCCGGATGCCATCTCCATTGTCTTCCCCGTTGACAACCTTATTTTTTCTTGGTGGCAGCAGCAAGGTTGACATTTTCTGCACATGTACCCCCACTTTTTCATCCATCTCATCAGTTTTCTTGTTCTTGTCTTTGGACTTGGTTTCAGCTGCCCCAGACTCTTCACTTTCAGATAATGCAGAAGAGAAGCTCTCACTTTTTAATTTAACTTGCTGCAGAGAGTTGGCAGGCAAGCGTCTTTCAGTACCCATTACATCAGCTATAGCATCCAAGGTAGGCATTTCATCAGAACTGGGAACAATGGGTGAAAAATTTGTTCTCCTCGCTGTCCTGGAAATCTTCTGGGGTCTTTGTCCAGCCCACTGGGCAACAGGTGGTGATGACGATCGTGCAGAAAGTGACCGTTTGCGGTTGTTAACCCCACTGCCAGCTGGGAGTTTATTTGTACAATGAGAAATTTCCCAGTCGCTAGCTGCTGTTGTCCGTTGAACGACCTGAGGCAGCTTCGGTAAAAGACCTGAACCTGATCGTGGAGCCCGGGCAGTTGCATTCATTTTTGTACTTGAGGTAGGACTTCCCGAAATAAAATCTTCTCGAGCGCTAGTCCTGGTTGTAGAAGATGAAAAGCACACAATCAATGCTTCATCATAATGAAAAATCTACAGATCAGGCAAAGAAAGCTTGGCCAACAGATAAACACTTAAGTAGGTTCATATATGTACAATGACAAATTTAAAAAAGGGATGAAGATGCTTCTCATACTTATTAACAGCTTTGAGATTCGCCCTTTCCTTCTCTGAACCAGTGGGGCGATCCCTTCTGTCATGGAGAAGTGAACTATTATCCATATCAGCCCTAGAGATGGAAGAACGCATGCCAGTCTGTAGTGAGGTGCCATCAGCTTTTCCAACCCCAACACCTCCATTAGCCAGACCGGCCCTACACAACGAACTTACTAAGACCATTTTGGAAAAGAATAATAGCTATTTATTAAACAGATTATAACAAGAGAATAGCAATATAGACAAAAGGAGATGGAAAAAGAAAGAGAAAAATAGATGAAAAAAATTACTTAATTATGAATTTCAAAGAAGGTAATCACCTAAGTAAAATGATCCCATACTACTTTGACTCAAAGAAAGACTAAAATGATGTCAAGGGTAACCAGTGGTTTCATAGATGGCCTAGAATTCCACAATATCGATAACAACTGCAACTGTAGTTTGAATTAAAACGACAGAATAACCTTCAATTCCCAAAATGCATAAAGTTTAGGAAGGAAATCCTAAGTTAAGAACATGCGAATTAAAGACATAATTGGAAAGTCCATAATTTGGATTTTTTTCCTCTTCAAACAAGTGAGTTTAAAGGGCAAAGCCATTTTAGCCTAGCAGTTGCAACTTTTTCACTTGTATATCTAATATGGTGAAAAACCCCAAACTCAGTAATAAAAGAAAAGGGTGAAAAAATTCTCCAGTTACACAAAACTGGAAAAATTTGTCTGTGCCAAAAAAATACTAATTTCAACCTGGGATAGCCAATTTATAAGGCAAAATAACATATACAGAATATTTAATAAACGCATTATTTTCAAGAGCCCAAATCATGAGAAGTATAGATCAGCACATTACATAGCAGTACCTAAAGCCATGGGTGTCACCCAATCTAGGTCGGGTATCACTTAAATGCCGTTGCTGCAGTCCTTGTTTAGGATCCCTGTAGCCATCACTAGGTTTTGTTGCCGCTAAATTCACAGAAACATCTTGCTTTATTCCAGAGCGCTTTTTCTTCATTTTTGACTTTTCCCAACTATCAACACCAATAGGTAGTGCTCTATCCTCGCCCTGGCCTGCGCTACTATTAGGAAGTCTTAATGTTTCCCTATCCTTCTCTGAATTTATCGAAGCTCTCACAGGTGTACTTGCCCGTACATCCGACTGAATCAACAGAAACTCAAACGTAAGTGATGAAATTTATGGCAGATAAACGCTTCTGAAAGGTAATAAAGAATGACTCACAACCAATTTGACAAGATTGGAGCAAATCCTAATTAGGAGCGAAACAGAGTCATCAAAAAGTTTAAAACCAAAAATACAAACCCTTGATTCCAGCATAGATGTTCGGGTGCGTTTATTCGGGATAGAAGACTTAGTCCTTTCTTCTGTTTTTTGTTGCTCCAGTTCATAACCACTGGTACTAGCATGATTCTGGGCCCCCATTTTACCAATGCCCATTCCAGCAACTGATCGATCATTAGGGAATAAGACATTGGATCTGTCATTTGATAAGGCATCTAATCGTGACCTCTTCCGTGAAGGGACGCTTGGGAAGCACTTATTGAATACGGACAAAGATTCATTAAAGATTTTCATACGTTCCCTGATACATAGCACAGCTTTAGAAATAACTAGATTTCTTAAGAAAAACCATAGAGGAATAAAAATTAATGCAATAAAAATAACTACCTAGCCTTACTACAGCCTTCCCGAAGAAATGCTTTTAGTCGTCTGAGATCCTCAGGTGACGGAGAAGGCAGCAGCTTGCCTTTGGAAGATGCAGATTGCGAATCTTCCAGAGGGATGCCAAGAGCAGCACTTGTGAGCCGCTTGAAATCCACTGGCCGATTTAGTTTGTGGTCTCCAATCATAGATTTTGGATCAAAACGTAAGCATTGCAAGAAACTCAAGGCATCTCCTTGATTTGCAGCAGCACTGCTTCTTGACATGTTTGGAAGAGACGACAAGATTGGACTTTCCATGCTCTCACGGAAGCTACTAGATCTGTCCAATGAAGCAGCCAGATAGGATCCACGCTGCCCAGAGGTGTATAACGGCCTATCTGGGCTATCAGAAGAGAGATCAAATTTGCTAGATGCTGACATTGCCTCAGTTTCCACGCGCTCTCTGTGTTACAACCCCCGTTAACACAGTTGTGCATGGCAATCTTATTGTAGCACTACAGCACATGAAACTTAAGCCTATACCCTTAGTAACAACAATAGAAAAGTAATACACCTGCAAAATTGAAAGTTAAAGCATATGAAATCAACCTGAAACTAGTCAATTGTGATCAAGAAGAAGCACAACCCAAACAGACAAAACAAAGTCCTTGCATTTACGAAGCAGCTTTGAACGACTGACAATATTTTGAGAAGTAATAATGACTCTCAAGTCTCACCCATGGTCCAGAACAAGGCAAACGAGCATTAATTCGGGAAGGTCACCCAAGCAAACATACCCACGTGTAGACACACAAATAGGAAGGTTTTAACCGAATAAAGGATAACACATAAAGCAACAAATCTCTGCTCATCTAACAAATGAACAAACAACTATGAATTTACGCGCTAAGTAGTACTTTGACTTTTTCACTACAATCTCCTAAATCCTTTTATTCATTGTTCTGTTAGCAGTTAATTTTAAACTCTGATCAGTTTCTTCTTTCTCGCTACGAGCATAGAGATGATAAAACAGCTTATACAATATGCTATCTTACAAATCAAACCCAAACGATGCAAAATTTTATTCGAATTCAACCTTAATTGTACTATAGCTGATCTACAAACTACCAAGTACATTAACCAACCAGCTCAGCAAACTTAACAAAACTTAATTGATCAACTTCAATTCAAAATTCCCTAAATTCATTTAATTCTAAATGCTTTAATTAACCAATTTACTTAAGGCAATTTATCTAAATACACAAAAAAATCCCAAAAGAAGCATGCTTTCTAATTAAGGCAATTTATCTAAATACACAGAAAAAAAATTAAATATAAAAATTAAAATTAAAAATCAAACTTTTTTTTTTACCTGGTAAACTTTGAGAGAGTAACAACTTTACTTAGGAAAAAGTTTTGATCTAAAACGGCCCCTGATTTACAATAATTCTGCAAAAAATGATCAACAAAAATAACAATGATTAGCTGGAGGGGTTCAATTAGGGTTTTGAACACCTCGAAAAATTGAACACGATGATATTTTCAATTATGTGTACGAACAAATATAAGATAAAATACACGTACATATGCGTATGTGTGTGTGTTTTTTTATGTATGAAATGAATAATAATATTATTTTAATCTTTTTCGCAATGAAATTAAAAAATATATTTATATTAATATATAAATACATATATATATACGTACATATGAACGACGGGAGAGAGAGAAAGGCGTTGATCGGTGGAAGAGGGTCGTCGAGACGAGACACAAGTCGGTGTCGAAAAATAATGTGGATTTTTCATCGGATTTTTTTAGGCCCGTTTGGATGATTGATCCAGGCCCGATACGAGGGAATTAGAATCCACGAGCATCTAATAAAATGCTACTTTGGGCCTCTCATTATTGATTCTAAAAGCCCAATTATACATATATACATATGTTTTTTTTTTTTTACTTTGAAAAGTTACATAGCAGTTAAAGTTTAAAACACAATATCAAGAGTATTTTAAAGGCCGCTGTATAACTATCTTTGGGAATCTTACACTCTTTTTATAATACGCTAACAAATTAAGGAGATTGTCGGTATGTTCTCAAATATAACACTACCCAAATATTATTTCAATTTAAAATTAGTTAATAGTTAATCAATTCTTACATTTGTTTGCTTCTCTGAATATATATTACAGCTTGAAGCTTGACTTTTGCAATTTTAGCGTTGCAAGGGAATCAGACTACACCTCAAGTTCATCCAATTGCATGGTCGAAAGCTCGTTCCATTCCTTGGTTCATTTCATTCCTACCCAAATTCATTCCAATATACCAATCGCTACCTAAGTGTATCCCATAATGCAATCACTATCTTTATTTCTTAAAAAAAATTAAAAAATTAAAAAATAAAATAAAATAACTGCTAATCCAAAATTTCCTTTAACATATCATCCACATTTAACTTCCACCACCATGCTATCCCACTTGAACGTCCTTTTGTAGCACACCCAAATTCATCACTTCTTGATTGACCCCAGGCAACTTCAACTTGCTTCGCATGAGACATCAAACGAGTAAACGACTTAACACTTTTTTTATATTTTATAAAAAATGCACAATATTTTTTTATATTTTAAAATGTAGTTGATTATCCCTCTGTGTTTTATAAAAGTAGTTGAATACCTCTTGTATTTTAAAACGTAACTGATTATCCCCTGTACTCCCTGTATTTTATAAAAGTAACTGAATACCTCTTATATTTTTAACACCCCCACTTCCGTGAGAAAAATTATTTATTTTAACTGAGAGTATTCAACTACATTTTTAAAAACACAAAGGGGTAATCAGTTACTTTTATAAAACACAGAGGGATAATCAGCTACGTTTTAAAACACATAAAGATATTCACCTATTTTTATAAAATTTAGGGGGTAATCAGTCACATTTTAAAATATATAAAATACTGTGCACTTTTTACAAAATCCGGAGACTCGTTTACTCAAAACAAAACTGTTACGCCAACTATATTTAAGTGTTCGCTTCATCAAATGTGGTCTCCATCTACCTATTTGTTAAGTGCTTGTAAGTATCTTTGATTGAAGGAAGTTTGACCACGAGCTTAAGGTATCTTCAATGACTTTTATTATTTACAAAAATTTATTATTTTTTGTAATTTTTAGAGACGCGTGTCTCTATTTTAACTCAAATCTATAATAGAACCCACCACTTTTTAGTAATTTACACCAAAATAGAGATCCAATCATTTTTTGAGTCTCTAAATTTGGTGTAAAAAAAGTAAATTGAGTCTCTATTTTAACTCAAATATCTAAAAAGTGGTGGCCTATTAGAGATTTGAGTTAAAATAAAGACTCGAGTCTCTAAAAATTATAATATTATTTTGTTAAATAAGTAATTTTGATTTATTAGACTAAAATCGACTCGACAAACACTTGGTACTTATAAATAGTTTGTTTAAGTTAAACCACCTTGCCTTTGGTGTAGCTAGTATGTTTTTTGTTGTAAGTGTAAAAGGTTGTCAAATCAATTCTCGTGACATTTGATATGTATTGTATAATTTAAACATCCCTTAAATTTAAAAAAATAAAATAAAATAAAATAAAACACCGAACATATTATCTAATTTCTAAAACTACTTGTTGCAAATAATTTTAAGTGCATTATTAATGTGCAGTATGCTTATGAAATAATTTGTATTGGGAGGAGTTTGAACGTATTTGCGTCTAAAATAATAGAGAAAAGGAGATTTTAATCAAAGGTTGTTTCATAAACTCTTACTTGTAAATTACCTTTAACTATATAAAAGAAAGTAAAACTCATCTTAAATGTTAGGCACACTTCGTTATTTTCTCGAGGTAATACTTATTGATTATTTATTAGGGATGCAATTTTTGGGATTCTATTATGCATGATATAATTATAGAGTGGGAATGCTTATAAGAAAGTAAGCATTTCGGAAGAAGAGGCGGCAGTATAAAAAAAAAAAGGTAAAATATTTCTATGGCCATTAAATTATCTTCTTAGTTATGTTTTGGTCATTTAATTATTTTTGGTCTTATTTTGGCCATTCAACTATCAATTAAGATTTATTTTGGTTATTTTGTCAATTTTTCTATTAAAATAAATTAGCTATTAAGGGTAAAATAGTAAAATCAATCAACTAAATTTGCAAATAAGTTTAATTTGGTGGCAAAATATAATTTGCTTAATTAATTTTATGATTTTACCTTTAACAATTAGTATATTTTAACAGAAAAATTGGCGGAATGCTCAAAATGAAACTCAATTGATAGTTGAATGACTAAAATATAATTGAAAAGATAGTTTAGTGGATATCAAAATATTTTACCCTACAAAAAAAATAGTAAAAAAGAGATAAAAGAGTTTATAAGAGAAGATTCCATTAATTGTTAAATGTGTGGTGGTGCATAATGACCATTTTTTGCTCGTATAATGACTTTGAATAGGCTAAATAGCATAATTTTTAATAATTGAGTGGTAATATATATTAACATGTTATATAATACTATTTGTGTTAAGTGTTTGTTTACATTTACATTCAAAATGATTATGTTCTTCTACATGCATTTATCTTTACATTTGGTGCTAATTAGATTTATATCCATAGTTAATGTTGGTTATAAAGTTATTAATTATGAGAACAATGTTTTAAATATGTGTCATATTATTAAGGTTTTGTCAATACCATATGACATCATTTTAAATGGACATTATGCAAATGATGGATGGGATCCAAGACAAAGAAATACCATAATCACAAACTATATATGTCAAAGTAATTTATTGCAAAGGGGAAAAGATACGAAAGGACAAAAAGGTATACATGTATATACATTACCTCATATTGGAAGAGAAATAGGAGTAATATTTTATGTTACTCCTTCACACTTTGTTTATATGATAATAATTCATATATTTAATATTAAATATTTTGCATATATAATAAAAAATTTATTATATAAGAAAGAGGGATGCTTGATTTTCTTAAGAGGGGACACGCCTACTCAAAGCCCACTAAATTCTTTGATCACTGCAAAACGTTGTTGAGAACTCACGTGAGGTCTCGAATGAGACACGTTTATTTAGCCAAAAGAGAGAGAAAAAAAAAATTGATGTCTCTGTCTTCTATCAGGTCATCTTAGGCTTCATTTGTTTTCTGTAAAATATCTTGTTTATGAAAATATTTTTTTAAAAAAATATTTTATTGAAAAATATAATATTTTATGGTATTTAGAAAATGTAAAATGTTTTCATCTCCCAATCGAGGTGAAAATATTTTTTTAAACTTTGTACTTGTTGATGCAAAAATTGGGCTTGGATCCATGGTCCAACTGAGACGCGTCTTATAGCCTCAATCCGTTCGGTTATTGGGCCAAGGCCCATATGCAATGCTATAAGTCGCAGCCTACTCCTGAAAAAGCCCACTCGGAGGTCCCGAGCTCTACGCTAGGCCCAAAAATCGAACTATCTCATATAAGCGACTGGCGACGCACTTGGGCACGCCCCGAGGCCTTGTTGGGTGCTAACAGGTAAGTGACCAAGAAAGAGACCTTAAATGACTAACCTACTGTAGCAGATGATGATTGACAAGTTCGGATGGAGGCCTATCCTACGGGATAAGTGGTTACTTCCTCGAAGTAGTCTACTTAATGTACAAGTCTGAGGAGGTGAGGCGACTCTCGACCTATCACAATCGCCCAGCCTACGAGAAGGGGACTACCATTGAAAGGCTTGGGCTAAAAGTTACCTCTATCCTACGCGATAAGTGATCAGGTAGTCTATTGGGAATACAAGTCCCAAGGGTCCGTGACTCTTGGTCGACCCACACCTATAAGTAGGCCACGCCTACACAAGAAGGGGAGATCGGGTATTAGCCATACACAGCAATACCCTACCTCTCCCCTAGACAAAATCACAACCTACTCTTCCTATAACAACGCCACAACTACGGTAGTCTCCGATTATCCCTCCTTACAACCCTCATCAGATCTCCCTTTCCGATAGATTTCTAACTTGAGCGTCGGAGTGTCTTCGGCCGGCACCACACCGGT
Source organism: Ehretia macrophylla (assembly GCA_037974665.1). Classification (NCBI taxonomy): domain Eukaryota; kingdom Viridiplantae; phylum Streptophyta; class Magnoliopsida; order Boraginales; family Ehretiaceae; genus Ehretia; species Ehretia macrophylla. Next base: position 10,630,741 of record CM075779.1, read on the forward strand.
GTCCCAAGACTCACGTCGTTCGATTGCTTTCTGTCTCTGTAGGTTGCTGGTGGCCCACAAAACGTGATTGTGGATTTTGACGTCTACAATTTGGCGCCCACCGTGGGGCCCTAGCAACTTAGTTACTCGAGCAGAAGGCTACGAACTCTCGATCATTCTACTTTCGAAAAAAGCCATGACTGAAAGCAGCATTCAAAACGATGTCCAGGCACAGATGGAGGCCTTGTTGACCGAGATGGAAGCATGCAAGGACAAACTTAAGGAGCTCGAGGCGGAAAACACCGCCTTTCGCCAGGAGAATATTGAGCTAGAGGAAAGGGTCAAGACCCTCACAGCGACCACCGCCCCTTTGAACCGCGGGAAAGCAATCGCCCATGGTGAGATGGTGGCGCCCATGCAATCCCTTGGGTCCACACCCCAGCAGACGCCCGGCAGTGGAGTCTACCTCCAAACCACTGTCACAACTGAACGACCTCTAACACAGCCAGCAGACGAGGGAGGACCGAGCCGTGATATCCTTCGACGGTTCCAGGAGATTGAGTCCCTCATCCAGAGGATTCCCGGGGTGCCTGCCCCCATTAAGAGGAGTGCGGTAAACAGCTTCGCCGACTCCCCGTTTGTTGACACCATTGCAATGGTGGAGATGCCGGCTAAATTCAACTTTCCGAACATGAGGCCTTATGATGGGACTACTGACCCTGATGATCATATAATGCAATACAAGCAGAGGATGTTCACCGTAGCCGTCCCGCGAGATTCTAGGGAAGCATGTATGTGTAAGGGATTCGGTTCTAGTTTGGTAGGACCTGCCTTGCAGTGGTATACTAACCTACCAAACAATTGTATCGCCTCCTTTGCCCAACTAACCGACATGTTCGTGGAGCAATTCGCGAGTAGCAGAAAGTTAGAGAAACAGTCTGACGACCTCTACCTGATTGTACAAAGGAGAGGCGAGCTCCTGCGCGACTTTGTGGGGAGGTTCAACAAGGAGAAGGTAGCCATCCCCCAATGTAACATGGCCACGGCCATCTCAGCCTTTCGCAAGGGCCTGATCCCCGAGTCTGACCTATATAAGGAATTAACCAAGTACCCGTGCAAGACCATGGAGGATGTTCTGACGAAGGCTTGGGCTCAGATTAAGTGGGAGGAAGACGAGTCAAACTATCACCCTTCACCACCGCGCCGTGATAGGGGTGATCGCAGGCAATCTTTAGCGTCTGACCCGCGTAGTAAAAGACGCGAGCCTTACCCTGCAGAAGAACGAAGAAGTAAACGATCACGCGATGACAGGAGGCCACTTGACCAGAGGCGAGACCGCAGCCCAGACATACGGAGAATGCCAAACTATAACCTCAGTATAGGTCCGACTGAGCTTGTTCATACTTTGAAGAGAATGGGCAACGCCGTCAAGTGGCCGGAGAAGATGAGGTCCCCCGCTGACAGGAGAGATAAAACTAAGTGGTGCGACTTCCACGACGACCACGGGCACACAACTGAGGAGTGCATTGGACTAAAAAAAGAAGTCGCGGAGTTGCTAAAGAAAGGCCACCTTACCCAGTTCTTGACCGACAGAGGGAAGCAAACCCTAGCCCAGCGAGGGGGAAAACAAAAGGCTCGAGAAGTCGCCCTACCTGAGCCGCCGCCCCTTGAACGAACAGTGAATTGCATTACCGGCGGATCGGAGGTCAGTGGTATCAGCCACTCAGCGGCGAGAAGACACGTTCGACAGGCAGTTGGTTTTGGCTTAAGGCCTCGGCCACCCAGGGAATTCGATCCCGAACAGATAATCACGTTCTCTAATAATGAAGCAGCATACTTAGATGATCCGCACCATGACGCCCTGGTGATAACATTAAGAGTGGCCAACTGCCACGTCAAACGGATACTAGTCGACAACGGCAGCTCAGCCAACGTCCTCATGCTAGATGCCCTTAGGGGAATGGGGATAAATGATGCCTATGTCACTCGTCGTTCAACCACCCTAATCGGGTTCAGCGGTGAACACAAAAGCACCATTGGAGAAATTGTCCTCCCAACCTATGCCGAGGGTGTTAACCACAATACTCGATTCTTAGTGATAGATTGTCCATCACCCTACAATATCATACTGGGGCGTCCGTGGATCCATGAGATGAAAGCCATTCCATCAACCTACCACCAGGTAGTCAAGTTCCCGACTAGTTGGGGAACAGGAGAAATAAGAGGACAGCAAAGGGACTCTCGTGAATGCTACCGCTCTGCCTTAAGGAGGGCTGGCCATGATGTACTGTATCAGGTGGAACAAACTACAACACAAGGTTACCCTGACCAGCCTACCATGGAAGAGCTCGACGAAATACAAATCCACCCCGACCATCCAGATCATGTCGTTCAGATTGGCTCAAAGTTAAAGCCAGGACTGCGCGACCAGTTGGTGGATTTCCTTAGCCATCACTACGACTGCTTTGCTTGGTCTCACGCGGACATGACCGGAATCGACCCGGCGGTCATGGTTCACAAACTACAAGTCGACCCAGCGTATCCTCCTGTGAAACAGAAACGGAGGAAATTTGCAGCAGAGAGGAATCGTATCATCAATGAAGAAGTGCAGAAGCTGATTGACATCGGGTCCGTTCGCGAGGTCCTCTACCCTGACTGGTTGGCGAATGTGGTGGTCGTAAGGAAGAAAAACGGTAAGTGGAGAGTTTGTATCGACTTTACAGACCTGAACAGGGCATGCCCAAAAGACTCATTTCCTCTCCCGCACATAGACACAATGGTGGATGCAACGGCAGGGCATGAGCTCCTCACTTTCATGGATGCTTTTTCCGGCTACAACCAAATACTCATGCATCCAGAGGATCAGGAGAAGACAGCGTTCATCACAGAACGAGGGATATATTGTTACAAAGTCATGCCCTTTGGCTTGAAAAACGCTGGTGCAACCTACCAACGTTTGGTTAATAAGATGTTTGCCGATTTACTGGGACAAACCGTGGAGGTTTACATCGACGACATGCTGGTGAAATCTCTTAAAGCGGAAGACCACCTCAGTCACTTGCGCCAGACGTTTGAAATTTTGAAGAAATACAACATGAAGTTGAACCCCACAAAATGTTCCTTCGGGGTCACCTCTGGAAAATTCTTGGGATACTTAGTCACCCAACGCGGGATCGAGGCCCACCCTGATCAGATAAGGTCCATTCTTAACATTCCGTCCCCGACTAATGTCAAGGAAGTGCAGAGGCTCACTGGGAGGCTCGCAGCTCTAACCAGGTTTATTTCACGGTCCTCTGAGAAGTGCCACGCCTTCTTCGATACCCTCAGGAAGAATAAAAACTTTATTTGGACACCTGCTTGTGAGGAGGCGCTACAACAACTTAAGGCATACCTTACCAGCCCGCCACTACTCTCCAAACCAAAAGATGGTGAAACCCTTCTAATCTACTTGGCTGTCTCAGAGACTGCCGTAAGCGCTGTCCTGGTGCGAGAGGAAGGAAGGAAACAACACCCAGTATACTACACAAGCAGAGCCCTGCTCGATGCCGAGACTAGGTACAGTCAACTAGAGAAGCTAGCATTGGGCCTCATCAATGCAGCACGCAAGCTAAGGCCATACTTCCAATGCCATCCAATAACTGTGTTGACAACCTTCCCCCTCAAGACCGTACTACACAAACCGGAACTTTCTGGACGATTGTCGAAGTGGGCAATCGAGCTCAGCGAGTATGAAATCTCATATCAGCCTCGGACTACAATCAAATCACAAGCCCTGGCGGACTTTGTGGCAGACTTCACGCCCGACATCCACTTATTAGCCGAGAAAGAATTGTTGTGCCTTAGTGTCACATCGGAACAAGGGAGGTGGATATTAAGCGTGGATGGGGCAAGTAACGCCAAGGGTATCGGCCTCGGGTTAGTGTTACAGTCTCCCGAGGGGGACGTCATTGAGCAATCGGTCAAGTGTGGTTTCAAAGCCACCAACAATGAAGCAGAGTACGAAGCCCTGATTGCGGGACTCACTTTGGCCAGGGAGATGAACGTCAAGCGGATAACTGTCAACAGTGATTCGCAGTTAGTAGTCAACCAGATCCTAGGAATCTACCAGGCAAGAGGCAACAAGATGGCAGCCTACTTGACACTTGCCAAAGAGCTACAGGCAGCTTTCGAGGAGTTCGAGATAAAACAGTTGAGTAGAGAAGATAATGGCCACGCTGATGCTCTAGCGGCCCTAGGGGCATCCACCCAAGTGGTAGCTCCTAAGGTGGTACCTGTCATCTACCTTCAATGGCCCGCCGTTTGGAAGGAAAAGTCGGAAGTGGTAACATGTATCAGCGATACGCCATCTTGGATGACTCCTATCATTCAGTATATCCGAGATGACATCCTACCTGAGGATCGCAATGAGGCGCGAAAGCTCAAAGCCAAAGCTGCCAGGTTCTGTCTCATCGAGGAAAAACTCTACAAGAGGTCCTATTCTGGGCCCTACCTTCGATGCATCAACAAGGAAGAGTCTGATTACGTCCTGGCCGAACTACATGAAGGACAGTGCGGCAACCATTCCGGAGCACGTAGCCTCACCAATAGGGCACTCACAGCAGGGTACTACTGGCCTACCATGCGTGCCGACGCCATAGAGTATGTGAAAAGGTGCGACCATTGCCAGAGGTTTGCGCAAGTTTCTCATCAACCGCCTGAACCACTTGCCACGATCTCTACCCCGTGGCCATTTATGAAGTGGGGTATGGACATTGTGGGTAAACTACCAACCGCGCCGGGACAGCGTATCTACATGCTCGCTGTGACTGACTATTTCACCAAATGGATCGAGGCTGAGGCCTACCACCAAGTCCGGGACAGAGAGGTGAAGAATTTTGTATGGAGGAACATTATATGTAGGTTTGGGGTACCAAAGGAAATCGTCACAGACAATGGCTCCCAATTTATTAGTCGCGACTTCCGAGACTTTTGCAAAGAATGGAAGATCCAGTTAACCTTCTCCACTCCGCGTTACCCACAAGCCAACGGTCAAGCTGAATCATCCAACAAGACAATCATCTCAACTCTCAAGAAGAGATTGGAGAGTTCGAAAGGGAGATGGGCTGACGAGCTCCCAGGGGTGTTATGGTCCTACCGGACTACAGCAAGGTCTTCGACAGGAGAGACACCTTTCTCCTTGGTTTACGGTGCAGAGGCAGTTATCCCCGCGGAAGTTGGGCTTCCAACCCTCCGGGTTGTGCAGGCGTCCGAGGAACAGAACAGTCAGGAACTTAGTCATTTGCTCGACACTGTTGATGAGAAAAGAGAACGGGCTCTTGTTCGAATTGCAACCTACCACCAGAAGGTAGCGCGACACTTCAATAAGAACATCCGAGTCAGGACATTCAAAGAAGGAGATTGGGTCTTGAGGAGGGTATTCCAGAATACCAAGGAGGTCAACGTCGGGAAACTAGGACCTACTTGGGAGGGGCCCTACCTCATCACGAAGGTGATCGGTCATGGAGCCTACAAACTCCGGTCCGCAGAGGGCAAAGACATTGGGAACAGTTGGAATGCCGTCCACCTCAAGAAGTACCACTTTTAGGTATATTGTTAGCTCACCCGCTAGGGGTTGATAGAGTTGAGTAGTTTCCCCCTTTGGGATTGACAGTTTCTAGTTACCTACCCCTTTGTGGGGGTCTTTTGTTAATGCCAATATAGTTCGTGTCACGCCCAGGCGCGAGTCAACGTATTGAATTTCAATGAATGAGGCACTTTTCTTAGCTTAATTCGTTTATCTTATCATCAACTCAAGCATGGGGGACCCATCTACTAATGGTAGGCGCCTAAAGGGCGTAACCCAATCTGAAAGGGTCCAAGTGACCCATCTGCCGAATTAAGACGCCTAAGGGGCGCGACCTACTATGGTAGGGTCCTAAGTGACCCATCTACTAATGGTAGGCGCCTAAAGGGCGTAACCCAATCTGAAAGGGTCTAAGTGACCCATCTACCGAATTAAGACGCCTAAGGGGCGCAACCTACTATGGTAGGGTCCTAAGTGACCCATCTACTAATGGTAGACGCCTAAAGGGCGTAACCCAATCTGAAAGGGTCCAAGTGACCCATCTACCGAATTAAGACGCCTAAAGGGCGCGACCTACTATGGTAGGGTCCTAAGTGACCCATCTACTAATGGTAGACGCCTAAAGGGCGTAACCCAATCTGAAAGAGTCCAAGTGACCCATCTGCCGAATTAAGACGCCTAAGGGGCGCGACCTACTATGGTAGGGTCCTAAGTGACCCATCTACTAATGGTAGGCGCCTAAAGGGCGTAACCCAATCTGAAAGAGTCCAAGTGACCCATCTGCCGAATTAAGACGCCTAAGGGGCGCGACCTACTATGGTAGGGTCCTAAGTGACCCATCTACTAATGGTAGGCGCCTAAAGGGCGTAACCCAATCTGAAAGGGTCCAAGTGACCCATCTACCGAATTAAGACGCCTAAGGGGTGCGACCTACTATGGTAGGGTCCAAGTGACCCATTTACTATTGGTAGACGCCTGAAGGGCGTAACCTAATCTGAAAGAGTCCAAGTGACCCATCTACCGAATTAAGACGCCTAAGGGGCGTGACCTACTATGGTAGGGTCCTAAGTGACCCATCTACTAATGGTAGACGCCTAAAGGGCGTAACCCAATCTGAAAAGGTCCAAGTGACCCATCTACCGAATTAAGATGCCTAAGGGGCACAGCCTAATATGGTAGGGTCCCGGTGATCCACTTGTCAACTAAGACGCCTAAATGGCGCAACCTACTATGATAGGAGCCAGGTTTCCTAGTTACCAGCTAAAACACCCGAAGGGTTCAACCTACTTTGGTAAGCTTGTTCGATCGACAGAGAGTCCTAAGCGGAATAACCCGCTAAGGTAAAGTTTGAAATTTATAATGTGTCGACTTGACCCCTTGTACGACGTGTCCTGCTACGGTAGGTTTTGTAATGATAGTATGGCCTCCCACGCGGAAGTTTGTTAAGGGGTGACAATTGCACGCCTGAGGAGCTCCGAATGGGATAACCAACAGTTTAGGGACATGGCGATTAAAGCTTAGCCGATACTGGGCCGCTACGCAACTGCGGATTAGTCCACGCGATAGTATAATAAAGGTTGAGTAATTTGCGAAACGGTAAAAGCATACATGAAAGCGTTTACGGGTGAAAACTTAGATTACTTCTAAAACCATACAAGCAGAGTTATGCTGCGCCAACCACATAGCAAAAGGCACGAGCGCACCAGGTGCACAGAACGCGTAGTCCCAGGATATTGGCGTTTACCGCGCCAGAGATATGTAACTAGAGTAGGCATAGTCGCATTGCGCATACAAAAAGGTACCGGCGGCCCAATGACTAGCGCGGACCAAGTGCGCGATGCGTAGTTGTAAGTTATAGGCGCCTATCGCACCTAGAGAGTACTAGCAAAACATCATACATACAATATACGTGCATAAAGAAGTGCTAGAGCACAATGCCTACACATGCTAAGTTAAAAGTTTACACAACAAGCGCCTGTCGCATTATGAGTCACCCAAAGCAGCAGAGGAACGACTAAAGGGACGCATTTTCCACAGGAACGTCAACAGCGGCCACTTCCGGCCCGATCGACACTTCAGCACCACCCGGGGAACCAGTCTCCAGGGCATCCTTGAACTCCTCGTATCGTTTGATGATACCATGGTAATCCCAGTTGCTAGCTTTTCCGTCCCTAAATTCGACCATCAACCTAGCCTCTGTCGCTAATGTCGCATCGTCGGCGATATCCTCCAGTTGAGACTCTAGTCCTTTCCTTTCAGCCTCCCACGCACCCTCCTTGGACTTCAACTCCAGGGCAACCGCAGCTAGGTTGCGGTCTTTTTCAGCCACTTCATGTTCAAGGGTACAGATGTGGTCCTCCGCTCTTCTTGCTCTCTCGTCCGCCTCAACAAGTGATTTCTTGAGCGCTACTTTTGAGGCTTCAGCATTTTCAAGTTTCTTCTGGAGGTCCGCCACTTCCCCATTTTTGTAAAGGAGGGCCTCAAGAGCCTGTGATGGAGGAGGGAAAAATGCAAGAGTTAGAGTCATTATCAGGCAAATGCAACTACAAAACATTCAGACCGAGATACCTGGAAGGCGTGGGTCACACCCCACTCAGCAGAAGTAGTCGGCGACATCCTTCTTAGAAGGGCGACATCATCAGCAAGAAGGAGTTTTGACACCGAGGGTAGCACTGAACTTGCATTGGATATTGATGACGCCTCAGGGGGAAACACGATTGTAAGATGATCCCCCGAGGGAGTATGCTCCGCTGAAGGGCGCTTTCGCGTCATTTGGCTAGACTCGCCCTGACTGGACTGGATTACGGGAATGGCTAAGATAGTAGGTGGTGCCGACGGCTCGGAAGAAACCACTTGAGCCTTTTTGCGCTTTTGAAGACGGCGCTGCATTGCCTGCTCACTGTTTGCTGCTTGGTATTTGCCTGACATGATGTTGTCTGCGAACTCACGGACACACGGATCATGTAAAGGTGGAAGGAAGGATAAGCTGTAGTCTAAACCCTCAAGCGCCCTTCGGGTAGCTAGTATCATGGGAAGCTTGACTAGGGAAGGAAACGGCCTACCTTCGAGGGAGTAGGGGACTTGTTTCCAAAGCACGGATGATCGTAACTTGGGTTCAGAGAGCAAGACTGAGTGAGTGCGGTCTCTTTCAGGTAGTTCAAGGATCGCTTCGATTCGTGCCCTTGTGTGAGGGCCTTCCGTGGAGTAGTTCACGCCGATTCTACCTGTACATGCAATGGACAAGTGTTAGACACCAATACAAGGTCCGAGTAAAGCAAAAATGACTACTTGGTTAAAAGAACTTACGAGTGGGTTCCCAGATGCGAGGGATATGCGGTTCCCCCTCAAGCACTACGTCGCTAGAAAGGAAAAAATACTGATCCTTCCAATCACGGTGATGAGGGGGAAGGATTACCAATGGGGGTTTCCCAGGCCTAGGCGACAAATGATACCGACCAGACTCAGCTTCTTTTAAACAATACCAGTATAGCAGCTCGGCTAGCCCGAAGGGAAAACCCTTGCGCTCTCCCAGCAACTCACACCCCAAAAGTATGCGCCAAGCGTTTGGTAACAGTTGCCCAGGGGCGATTTCATAACGACGAAGTAATTGTCGGACTAGTGAGGGCAAGGGTAGCCGAAGGCCAATCTTAAACGGACATTCATACATGCACACCCACCCGGGTGAGTCCCAGTCCGCTCTTTCATAAGGTTCCGGCAAACGGATGTCACACCTCTCGGGAATACTATAAGTGACCCTGATGCGAGTAACGTCCTCTGGTTTCAATCGCGAACGAGGGTTCAGTAGGAGTATATTCTTTGGGCAGCCTACAAGTTTTTTGTTATCGACTGGGGGAATGTTAAGGGTAGTGGGACCTACCACACTCACCACGCTCGCCAGCTCCTCTAAGTTAACCCGACCCTCATACAACCAGCTATCTGCAACGGTCACTTCCCCGGTGCTATCAGACGACTCTTCCCCGCTCTTACTTAGGGAGTCTTCTATTCGTGGGTTCACGCCCTCTCGCAAATGCATACCTACCTACAATTATAAAAAGAAGCCTTAGTATGGCGGTGGTGGTACGCGACAAAGGGTGACAATGGTTGACGACCTTGGGACTGCTATTCAATAGTGTTGTGGTGTGACGACTCTGTGTCAGACACAAATGTAGGGCGATAGTGGTCGTGTAAACACGTCTCATGTTAAGTTTCAAAGGTCGTAGCCTATGTAAAGGCATCTACGAGTTCCATCTATCCTCTTTGTTAGAAAGGTCACAGCCTACGCACGGACGTAACCAGCCCCACCTTCAAAGCTTAAGGACCTACAAAGGATACGTAAATGCGTATATGAATGCAAGGGAGGTCAATGGATTCTTTACAAAGGTCTGCATGTAGATGCACATAATACGCGTACAAAAACAAATAGTGAGCCATCTTTAGACATTCCCGAGGTTTTGCAAGCAATGCTTAGAAAGATGAGTTTCTTTATTTTAGCCCTTGTTTTGGGTCAAGAGTGACAAAGAAAATGGTGAACACATCAAAAACAAAAACAGGAAATAAAGAGCTTACTGCAGCACAGGTGTGACCTTAGGCGGCAAGTTCCGAACGAACATGGGATCACTTCGGCAAACTTAGTTTGAAGAGGAGCTGCGCAAAGCAATGACAGGAGCATGCCATAGCTTGTCAAATGACATTAAACTGAAAAGGAAAAACAAAAAGGGGAGCAAGGGAAACAGAGTTACCTCGTCGATTTTGAAGAAAAATCGCGCACAGTCGAAGGTAGATGCTTTTCCGTAAAGTCTCGCGTTGTGGAGCTAACAATGGAAACTCTTTGTCTGTCAAATGGCTTGGAACGAAAAAGAAAAGGTTCAAAAATAAAAACGACGATACCGCACTTCAGAGAACGTCTGAAAAGCGTTTGGCAGAGTCCCGCCACGTGTCGTGACGGGAATCCACACGGACCCACGTAGCTAGCTGGGCATTAAATGCCCAGCCAGCAGTGGCCCGCGTGGTCAGGACCGCAGCTGTCCTGACCACGCCCGTTACTATGCGGAAAGGACAGCATTAATTGCTGTCCTGACCGCATAGTACCACGCGCCAGCTAAGCTGGCGCGTGGATTCAAGGGCTCGACAGGACAGCCATGGGCTGTCCTGTTAGTTGCTGTCCACGCGCCAGTTCTTAGCTGGCGCGTGGACACGTTTCGCCCTTTCATTGGGCGACCACCCAAAAAAAAAAAAAAAAAAAAAAAAGGAATGCAAGCTTCAGTCATTGCAGTTGACGATTTCACGTTGCAGGCTACCACTTGGGAGCACAACCTGTGTAGTCTGCGAATGACCAAGAAAAGTTTAAGTAAGCTACGACGTGGAATTGCCAAAATTGCACCCTTCTAGTAGGCTGCGAATTGGGGAGACGATTTGTAAACTAAGTTGGCAAGCAAGTGACGACACACAGTAGGCTGCGGAACTAAAATACAAGAGACAGTAGGATGTGGACCGCCCACCTGAATATAGGAGGCTGTAATTACATGATTGATAAGTTGTGTAATACAAGTCGAAGTCACTTCATGAACAATTTACTCCCTAACTCGAAGACCCTTCAACTTAGGGAGTGGGGGACAGACTGTTGATGCAAAAATTGGGCTTGGATCCATGGTCCAACTGAGACGCGTCTTATAGCCTCAATCCGTTCGGTTATTGGGCCAAGGCCCATATGCAATGCTATAAGTCGCAGCCTACTCCTGAAAAAGCCCACTCGGAGGTCCCGAGCTCTACGCTAGGCCCAAAAATCGAACTATCTCATATAAGCGACTGGCGACGCACTTGGGCACGCCCCGAGGCCTTGTTGGGTGCTAACAGGTAAGTGACCAAGAAAGAGACCTTAAATGACTAACCTACTGTAGCAGATGATGATTGACAAGTTCGGATGGAGGCCTATCCTACGGGATAAGTGGTTACTTCCTCGAAGTAGTCTACTTAATGTACAAGTCTGAGGAGGTGAGGCGACTCTCGACCTATCACAATCGCCCAGCCTACGAGAAGGGGACTACCATTGAAAGGCTTGGGCTAAAAGTTACCTCTATCCTACGCGATAAGTGATCAGGTAGTCTATTGGGAATACAAGTCCCAAGGGTCCGTGACTCTTGGTCGACCCACACCTATAAGTAGGCCACGCCTACACAAGAAGTGGGGATCGAGTATTAGCCATACACAGCAATACCCTACCTCTCCCCTAGACAAAATCACAACCTACTCTTCCTATAACAACGCCACAACTACGGTAGTCTCCGATTATCCCTCCTTACAACCCTCATCAGATCTCCCTTTCCAATAGATTTCTAACTTGAGCGTCGGAGTGTCTTCGGCCGGCACCACACCGGTGTCCCAAGACTCACGTCGTTCGATTGCTTTCTGTCTCTGTAGGTTGCTGGTGGCCCACAAAACGTGATTGTGGATTTTGACGTCTACAGTACTAACCGTAATATTTGACTGAAAAATATTTTACAGCTGACTAATTTTTCGATGTTACCAAATACAGGAAAATTGGAAAAATATAGCCACAATTTTTTATTGGAAAACATTTTTCAATTAATCAATTTTTTGATGTTACTAAATACCAAAAAATTAAAAAATTATTTTATGAGAAAATATTTTTAAGGCAAACAAACGAAGCCTTAAGGACTAAAGAAGCTGTTTCTCCTAGAGGCATGCCACTTGAGCCCCTGTTTGGATTGCAAAAGGGAAAGGAAAGGAAAGTAAAGTGAAGGAAGAAAAATAAAAGAAAGTAAAGTAAATGAATTATTTTGTTTGGATTGTAAAAAAACAATAATAGAAATGAAGGGAAAGAATTTTATGATTTTTTGTTTGAATTGGAGAAGGAAAGGAAATGAAAGGAAAGGTTAATTTTAAATGAAAAATTACTTAAATACTCTTTTTATTTTTTTAACAATGAGATATGTAGGAACAAAATAGACTTTTTATAACTTTACTTTGCTTTCCCTCTAAAAAACCCTAAATTGGAAGGATTGTAAAATCCTTCTTATTAAAGGAAATTGAGGAATTTTTGAACCCCTCCATAACCTTTCATTCCTCTAAAATTGCAATTCAAACAAGGGAAATGATTGAAAAATCCCTCCGTAACCTTTCCTTTCCTTTAATATTGCCAATCCAAACAAGCTATAAGAGTAATAATAGAAGTTATTTATACCAACACAAAAATAATACCACATTTAGCATTTGCTCGTTTCTTATTAATATTGCCATGTGTCCTGGGTTTTGACCTTGGCGTGAGTTCAAAAAATGGGGTTTCTATCATAAAACAAAAATTCACGCTATACAAGTTAAAGATATTTTATTACAGGCTAACATCTATCTTTTCGATATGGATATCAATAAAGCAAGTTATTAGAATAATGTAAAACATTTTTATTTTATATTAAAAGGAAAAAAATCAAATATTTGCTGTGTTTGTTGCATTATGGTTCCAGTCTTGCAAATCTACAACACTCAGTTAACAAAGCAAAAACTATAAAAAGGGGTTTAAAGACCATAAACTGCCACAAGTGAAGGCAATATAATCTGACAACCTGGGTAGTTAGAAGGTGAAATGACTTTCACAAGCTGTGACTGCAATGTTCATGGAACCACTAAATCGAACCAAACGAAGCATTATCTCACTAGGCAGAATCAACAATGTTCATGGAACCACAACTATAGCTAAACCCATCAAAGGGACTTCCTAGGACTTCCTCTTACTAACTATTGTACAGTTCTGCAGTATAGATGGTGAATGGATGTGCAGACAATAACAAACCTTGACTTTGCAATATGATACAAATCAAACATGTCAATCACTGGGGGAGAGCTTCTGCTGATGACGCGCGAATTAGGATTTCCGAATCAGTAGTAGTGTGCTTTGTAGAATAAAGCACTTCGGAGTCACCTGCAAGAAAAAAAAATTAGCCATCAGAAACATTACACTCCTATGCTATTTTAAAAGACGGGTTCAGTACTGAATCAGAACTAACTGCGGATAGAATCAATAGACAAACGTTCTGGTGATGTACTCCTTTTTGTGTCTGCAAGAGAAAAAAACTTCTCTTAGATGATACTAGAAAGACGCGCATACTAAGAAGGTCAAGAAGCTAAAGAAGTGGCTGGTTAGTGAGAATTACGATGCAAATAACGAGCATGATAATAATAGATGTTAGCATTTGTAGATACTGCAAATATTTGGCTTGGCATTAGTACAGGATAGGATCACTACGCCAAAATATTCCTCCTACATAATCTCTCTGGTAAAGCTATCCCTGCTACCCGTTCAACATTCGCTTACGGGAAACTACTATGATCAATATGACAAAAAACTGGAAGCTCACTAGTTCATTTAGTTTTGGATGCCCAACATCCTCCCCGAGTTCTATAAACAATATGATAACTATGGCGTCATTTCATGCCTGTGCAGATAGGACTATCATTGCTGATACATACTTTTTGACACTCTGGTAAAGCTATCTCTGCTACCGTACAACATTTGCTTATGGGAAATTAATATGACCAATATGACTAAAAACTGGAAGCTTGCTAATTCATCTAGTTTTGGATGCCCAATATCCTCTGTAGCTTTGATTAGATAAAGATTTAATGCCCTTAGATCAGATTTAGAGATAACTGCCTATATTACCTACTAGTTTTAGTTCCTCAAGTTCTGTTCATTTTTATATGAACCAGCAATCTTCGTGATGGGTTTACCTGCACTTTTCTAGCATTAAATGAAAAACTAGCTTCCAGCGAAGGCCATGATAAGAACCATTAATTGTAATCACTTCTAATGTAAAATCCATACATGTTCCGATAGTATGACACTTTTAATCAGTCATAAGTATTCAATTACTATTGAAGTTCAGCAAGGGAAAGAAGGATCTGATTCCTAAACGTGATGCAGAACCACATTATATCATGTCAATATAATGTGGTTCTGCATCACGTTTAAAAGAAAGCTACCAATTCATTTTTCAGCTTTCAGGATTTCATCTATCAGAGACAAATTATTCATATTTAGAACCAAATATATCTATCATCCATGAAAATCAATATAGTATAATAATGCACCTCAAAACTTGAGGTCGACATCTTAAGAATACATCAACTCACGGAGAAAATTAGCCAAATAAGGAGTAATGCATCTAATTCTGAATTTATCTAGCGACACTGACTAAAAGGAAACGGACAAAATAAGAACGGAAAGTTCTAAGATGCTAGGCATGACATCTAATTTGAGGCTACGGATGTGCAAATATATTTATACAAGATTATGACATCTCATTAATGTTCAGAATATGATAGGGACAGCAGATATCCTGAGAGAATTAACATAACTCGAACAAATGAATATCACGTACCAAGAGGATGATGTAATCCTTTGACAGCCTCAAAATTCTTGTACGTATAACCAACAAAACTTAAATCTTTAGCATTTAACCGCATCTGCCATGAAGAACCATGAGAAAAGTGAACAAGTCAATGAATACGTGTAGCAGGAAAGAAAATCCTCTAACAGATAGTGGATGTTCAGAATTTTATCTTTTGACAGCAATGCATCATACCCTGTTTACATAAACTAAGACAAAATAGATGACTATTGCAGCAGATGCTCCATAATGGGCCAACAGAAAAGAAAAAATAACCAATTTGAAGTTTATTATTATAGGTAGTGCAAGGATTATGGAAAGAAACAATCCAATCGCCATTTGGAAGCTACATCTTCATCCTAAAATATATAATGTAGCAGCACCATATGATTTTGATCTGCTTAAATGTTTTCCTTCTGCTTTTAACTTTTGACGTCTTCTTGACAACATCCGATTCTAATCCTTCCTTTTGTGAAAGCATGCAGTTTAACCCGATCCAACAGTCTCAGTTTCTTCTATTCTTTAACAATGTGCATCATACATATATCCTTTAACCCTGTGCATAGATAGAGAATAGAGTCCTCCATTCATGTCAAAAATTATTACTGGTTCAAGCTTCTTAGACCTTCACAAGGTCTTTAGGCCTCCTACCAAGAAATTCCGGCTATTCTTTCCTGTGTTAATTTCCATTTTCTCTAAATTAAATGTTATTCTATTTCCAATATAAGGATAAGATTATAGTCATTAGAAATTGAGGAACTACACTTAACTCATGATCAATTTTTTTATAGTCTATTTGGAAACGATACACACAAAATGTAGTACTTTCGCCCAATGATTAAGTCATCAAAAACCAAAACCTGATGATAGAATACCACAGCTTGACAAATGATCCTATCACATTTGCTTTGTGCTATTATTGTCAAGAAATTACCTATCAGACAAAAATCTTAGGATGGTTTCTATGTGCGGAATTCAGATATACATATGAAATGTGAATAATCAACAAAAGCATCATTGAAATATAATCAACCCAGTTAGAATTTCATTTTCCTGTTGAGCCAAAAGAGAACGCACCTTCCTCAGAGATCCAGAAGAAGTTCTCTCTGGCTGAGGATGCACCTGCGATGTAATTGTAATACGAATCATATAGGTCGATAAAAGTGGTTGGTGTATACACAGATAAATATCATCAAACTAAAGGGGAATATCAAAAGGTCATCTTTAATCTGATTTGTCTTCTGTTCATCTTATTTTATTTGAGGTATAGGTGACAGTATGGATTATGGAAACACATACAAGGATTGAAATCCTTTGTGTGAGCTTGTGCACGTGTCCACATGTATATGATGTGCTACTCAATGTCTAAAAACTATAATTGAACTTTTGGGAAGGCTGAATGTTTTACCTGACTTGTCTTCTTTCTATATCATTTTTCTTTTGGAATAGAGGAGAAAGCATGAGATTAATACAAGGACGTATATTGCATCTCTTGTGTGAGTTTGTATACATGTTACCACATATCTAATGTGATATGTATCAGCAATAATACAAAAAGAAGAACTCTAAAGTAAAACAATATACGAAAGCAGCATTTATATAAACTCATTATTATTGTTATCAATTAAAGACAGAGACTCATATGATGGTGATGATTTGAATTGCAACATCAAAAAGCTTTAAGGTGATAAATTACAAAAGAACCGAGTATGGTGACTGTGCCACCTGACAAAACCAAGCAATGTGGCTCAAATCCAATGAATCTGATGGGTATTTGCTAAAAGGGAAAAACATAAAACACTCCATATAACTTCATCTGTAATCTCTTTCTGTTTACCATTATATTAACTTCGGTTCATTCAAAAAGGAACTTGTTATAAATGGTTAAGAAATATTTCATTTTTGTTTCTCCAAACTTTTGATAAGTCTGATAAGAAGAATTCGAGTTCTAACATGTCCAAGTACTCAAGCTTATCTTCTAAAGAGGGTAAATGCACTTCCAACTCAAGTTCAACAACTTGAAAGCAAAGTGAGGCCATCAAGTTCATCTATCTCAAATACCTAAGAAGCTAAATGAGGCCACATCTGGCATGAAGATGACAAAAGAGCAACTGTAATTACAATGTTCAAGGTTTTCTTTCTTGTTGACAGTCATATTGTACTTCAAAGAGAAAAGAAAACTAATACACTCTTTCAAATGGTATATGTTGGACATATACACATCCCCAAAATCTTGAGATGACTTAAAGAGTCGTAGAAAAGATAATGAAGCTCAAGGCTGGCCTCTGTACTTAAGCTCTCGTCATCATATCACAGAATTTATCTGATAATTGCCTAGCAAGAAATCTTTGCAGGATGACTTGAGTCAAAAAAAAGGAAGGCTCATGGAACTACCTCTCTCGGGGGGTGGGGGGAGATGTGAAGATTTATTGATCATATATGTTACCTCATCGAATTTCATAAAATTTTGAGTGTCAAGTTCCCCATTGACTTCTGGTTTATATGCAGCTTCTATATCATAAAGCTTGTCCCACGCAATGTCTTTGAACCAGGGATGAACCTATCATATTAAAAAAGAAACCAGGTGGGAAATAAGAAAATAGACTGATAAACAAATGAAGAAGGTATCACATCAGAGGCATGGAAAGACACCTTTATTTCTTCTGCCCCATTAGAACCTAGCCGGTGTTCAACGTCACAAAGGAACCTGCAGATGAGGTCTTTTGCTTCAGGACTCAGCCTTGCTTCTTCTGGAAATTTTAAATGACTTTTCCAGTGCACAATCTGAAAGCCAGACATAGTTCAGTGGAAATGTGTAACAATGCACATCGCCTATATTCAGTGGTTGAAAATCAGAAAATGGTTGATAGCATGTCAAGGAAATACAAATAAGTTGTGGGCCCTTAAACTCGTAAATATATTAAGTCAGTTGCTTTAATTACAAATACAAGCCAGAAAAGAAGGACATGAAACTGTCAGCTACAAATGTGAAAGGATTCCAGCGCAGATTTTTAGATTGTTTGTTTTCCTAAATAGCTAAGCCTTATAACCTCTTAACTTGATCCAAAAGCGACATTCTGGATTATATCATCAAACAGCACAAAATAAAAGATTGTCTAGTCTGGCTCTTAATGAACAACTTCCGAATATACCTCAGTATAAAGACAACTAAATGCCTGAGAAGCTTGACAGCATGCTTTTTGCCTCTTAACAATAACCTCGGAATCCACTTCAAATAATTATAAGCATGAATTAATAGATTCCTTTTTCTCTTTTTTCTCTCCCCATAAACTTCAAAAGGAATTTTTGAAACTGAGAATCAGAAATTATCTGATACAACATCAATAAAACATCACCTGAAATTTGAGGCTTACAGCATAATTTGTCAGTTTCATTATCGCTGGTGGAAAAATTAAGCATATTCAGAGCGGAGAACCCCAAAAGCAATTTATTGTTGCTTTGGAAATATTTAAAGCCTGAGTTGCCTTGTTAGATCAATAGTCACCCCACCTAGTGGGACAAGGCTTGGTTTTGTTGGTTTTGAAAAATTCAAAGTAGGTAGAGTATCTAAGCTGCCTGCCAGCGCAATTTCAGTTGACCTTCATATGAAGAGATCCAAAGTACGTAGAGTATCTAGGCTGTCTAGCAATGTAATTCCAATTGACCTTCAAATTAAGAGAAGAGCTGAGTTGTTTCTTTACCTTTCTGCAAGTAGTTATTGCATCATCAGCATAGAATGGGGGATAACCCACAAGCATCTCGTACATAATAGCACCAAGAGACCACCTGTATTCAGGCACTGATAAGAATTGAAACTTGTTGACTATATATTAAGCAGCATACTTTACCAAGTTTTACAGTATAAGCCTTTGAGCAATAGAAAGGATAAAATAGATAAGATCGTTCAAAGACAAATGTTGGATTGTCAAACAAAGTTACACTAACCCAAACAGTTTATTCTAAGAAAACTAACCAATCACACTCCACCCCGTAACCTTTCTTCAGTAAAACTTCTGGAGCAATATAATCAGGGGTTCCCACAGTTGAAAAGGCCTGTCATAAGAAATGGAAATTGTAAAGATTTCAGGAACTAGTAGCTGTAGACAAAAATGCCTGAGAACCTTAGTTAGAGCCAATTTCAACATCTTTCTTGAGAAATAGTGGCTATGGAAATGTTTCATAACCGATTGTGACTGCATTAAAGAAGCTCTATCCTACTAATATTTGATGTAGAAACTGGACTAAAGTGCTTAAACCCTTCCCATCATGTAGTCCATATGTACAACACAAGTGAAGGATTCAGGTGTTACATATACATACAACTGCTGCAGGAGCCGAAATATAATTATTTAACCATATGTGCCAAAAGAAATGGTCGGGGTTTATGAATGTTACATTATATAAGAGCTAAAATTAAAAAGAGAAGGATAAAATGAATAAAAATAGATACTAACAAATCATAAATTGGGGCTTTAAGTGATGAGATATGCATAATTTAGGAGCAAGGATAGCCTATTAGACCCAACATGAAAAAAATATTTTGGCTGGTTCCAAATAGGCATTTATTCGAGAACACTATCTGACTGTGACTTGAAACTCTAAACATGGTCTTGCACAACCACATAACAAAGAGAAGAAGATCAGTTTGGCATTTTAATTCCATAAAAGATGACCAAAACATAAATTGGAACAATTCCCAGCTCCTTTACACCTATTTGAGGAAAGTGAATATGTTAAATACCAGTTTCCTTGTTACATGAGAAAAAAATAAAATAAGTTAATATATCTGATTATCGAATTCAAAGCAAGGACACAAAAAGTCGGTAATACTATCCAATAGAAAATAAAATCAATTAAAATATAACTATTACTTACGAGGCACAACTCAAGTGATCGGACAGCATCCGGACATTAACTTTTCTTCGTTGTCAAATTTCACGGCATGTTTTAGATTCATCGGTGTACTGCCAACATTTGACTTAATAACAAAGTCTAAGATCACCAATGATAAATGGCATATCTTGCTTTCTTTATAATTCTTATAAGTTACTGCTATAGTGCTACTATGGGTGAGTACAACTTCTGCTTACCAATTTTCTCCTGTTTATTTGCCAGTGCTGCATTTGTTCAAAAGAGCTATTCCAGCAGCTTCCATTTCCTTTGTTGGAGTTCCCATTAACATCAGGTGGTCCCCTCAGTTTCTCATCATTCATCATTTCATTTTCACTTATAGTGGATAAATTTGAACAGTCGAGCGGTTTGCAAAGACCAAAATCAGAGAGCTTCATATGCCCCATTTTGTCCAAGAGAAGGTTGTCAGGTTTAATATCTCTGCGTGCAACATACCATCATGATTCAACAAGAAATATTGATCATCATACATTAAAATATTTTCTACAACACTACAGCTTCAATTAATTAGTACTTAGTTTCCAAAGGACCGAATACCAACCTGTGGATGTAATTATGTTTGTGGATAGACTCTATGGCCAAAACACTTTGGGCAATGTAAAATCGAGCAACAGTTTCAGTTAATGTCTCTTCTTGCATCAGCAAAGTCATCATGTCACCTCCAGGCAGGTATTCCATTACTAGATACAAGTATTCAGTATCTTGAAAAGAATAATAAAGTTTTACGATGAAGTGGCTGGCAACTTCCGCAAGTAAATTTCTTTCAGCTCTGACATGTTCAACCTACAACAAAGAGAGAATTCACTAATGGAAGGATATTCCTCCAAGCAAAAGATGAAATGATGGGGCCAAATCAGCCAGAAGTTCAAAAATGAAAGAAACTATAGCGAGAAATAAGTTCTACACCTGAAGAAACAATGTAATACAGGACACAATCATTCAGAACTACATTTCTGACAAACACTAATATATAATAAAAATTTCCCGAGAAGATGAGGCCTTTAAAGGGGGTCCCATTGAGCGAAGACAACATAACAGAGAATCATTTGAGATGGTTTAGACGTGAAAAGGAGACCCTTACAAGTGGAAAATTCCCAAGAAGGGCAAAGGGAGGCCTAAGAAAATAACTTGACTTGAAAATAAAATTTGGCGCACGCAACAGCTTTGTTATTACAAAACCTTCCTCACTATCACATCACTATGAGTTGAATCCCCTTCCCGTTCTCATTATGCCAATGGTAAGAATAAAGACAACCTTAATTCATAAAAGTATAGCCTTAGATTTACTTGTCAAAAAAGAAACTTATGACTCTGCTAAAAAGATTTTGTTGCACTCTCACCTGTCCTCTGCTCAGCATTTCGGACTTCTTCAACTTCTTCATTGCGTATATATTGCCGGACTTCTTCTCCCGGCATAATCTAACCTGCAAAACAGTATTAAAGAAACCAAAAGTTCATGAGCTCAAGCAAAAGGCATACTTGATGATGGGAAGTAAATATCATTGAAATTTAGTAAGATTAATAACACAAATTTTCCTATCACAAATTCCGATGTAGCAAGAGATCTGCTGCCAGAGTCCAGATTTCTAAATAAGCATTAAAATAACAAATCTGAACCGGTGTAGAATTTGATACACTAATGATAGTATAGGCACTTATAAGAATACAAGTACCTATTAATGCTAAAAAGATTTGTAATTCAAAAACTTAAAAGAAAAAAATAGACACTAAATCGAACTCAATGCAAGATTGATGAGTCACATTTTTCGCTCTATAGGGAAAAGTGGTATATAACATATGTGCAAGAAGAAAATTCGAATGGTCAAAATTCCGCCAGAGATAAGTATAACAATCAAGCAAAGTGGCTTAACTACTAATTAGAAAGCACAATAAGCTGCAAATTTAGAACTATCAAACAACATGAGCAAATTTTAGAACTATCAAAATGACATGATTGGTTCCGAAACATAGACACCTTCGCTACCAGTTGTCATGCAAGCTCCAACATTCTCTATTTTCCCAGCAAATCCTACTTGCTAAAAGGAGTAATAAACTACAGAAACATGAAATGCCGTCTTAAAATTTTCCATCATGATGGAACAATAAAGGAAAACTGCTAGACTCTCTATTAAGGAACTTTTAGATATAAATTCTTGAAAACAATGCATTCTAGGATCCGTCATTTATAACAGTACTCTAGTTGCCAAGAACCTGAGTCAACTTTATATATCAAAATTTCCAAATTGAATTCATTTGCTTACTGCAACTTTATAAACAATAGTCACAATCTAAACACGAGAAAAGGAAGTTTAACTGGACTACCAAATTCTGGTGCATTTGCACATTAGTCCAGGTCCTGCTTTAAATCTAGAAAAGATTACACGATCAATCAAGCAAAATAGGTCAGGCAGGGCCTAGTTATATATTCTTCTCTCTACCCCGCTAGCAGGTCATACAAAATGAAAGAGAAGAAAACTACTAGTGGTATCATCGCTCAATTATTTAACAGAGTTAGTTAAAAGACTTAACCTGGATAATATATTGCTGATTTTCTCCTTTTTTACATTTGATTCCTACATTCCTTGTTTACAATATTGGCATTGAAGTTCCCATGACCAACCGAGAAAGCAAAGCTACATTGATTAAATGCTTCACCTCCATTCCCCCTTCACGGGAAAATGAAAGAGAAAAACTCGGTTATTGCAATTTATGTATATCGTATGTACTCTATGGATAAAGGAGTTACATAGAGAATAATATCGTGATTGATGATAGTGGCATATCACTGATGGTGATCAACCAATTGTGACCTAGACATGATTGTTGAAACTGCTAAGTGGGATGAATGCGCTAACTATGGATATGATGGTCGAGAGAGAAAAAAAAAAAATTAAACATCAAAGTTGCATCTGTTGAATATTGGCATTTAAGGCTGGAAATAGGTTTATGAGAAGAGAAAGCACTGTCTATTGCTGCCCTTTTGCTTCCTCATTCGTAGAACCATACGATAATCTAGATATGCTATCCGATGCCTAATGGGGATAATGGAGTAAGGAATGCATAGTTAACAAATCTGAGAGCCTGAAGCGATAAAAACTTGGAAAGTGAGAAGAGAAGTCTGAAAAAATCATAACTTGTCGAATAATTTTTATCCCCGGTATATAATGTTATAAGTGCATAAAAATTAAGAAAGATTGTCAGCTGTCTTTGAACTTAAGATTGTCGAGTGTCTTTGAACTTAGAGCTTCCAGACAACCAACTTACATAAAAGCATGAAAATCCCTTGGCTGCCAAATACCGGAGTCATATGACCCCTTAGCTCCACATCAGGTCTTTTGGCAAGTAGAAGGGGTCACTGTCACTAAATTTAGTATATCTAAGGTCTGAAGATCGAACCAGTCTACATATTAATACCTAAATATCTAAAAATCAGATTATTACAACGGCACCACCAGTATTACCTCTGAAAGTTTTCGAGAAGTATTAAGGAAAGTAAAAAGAAAGAAAGCACTGGACAGAAGATAAACATTCCTCATTACATAATATTTCATGTTGATGGAGCACCGATAAACATGCATGCATAAGGAAAATAATTAAATGCATCTCTCTCTCATCTGCTAAAATATTTTGAGTAAATAATTGCAGCAGGAGGATGGTTACATTCTAAGGTTTGAATGTTTTGATGTAGATGGTAGTAAAAACGAGCCAAGTCCAGCAGATATGCTTATGAACATTCACGACAACTAAAATGTATATACAAAAATCAAACCTCGCCAAAGGCTCCTTTCCCTATCATGGTTAATAGCTCAAAATCATCCACACTAATCTTGTGTCGTTTAAGTCGCATATACTCTGTCTCTTTGCGCTCCAAATCCTTCAACAGATTGATTTGCTCCTCTTCTGATACTCCTGAACGCGCTAACATCTTTTCTAGCACCATCCGCCTGCCATTTCCACGTAATAACTTAGGATATGAACATTAATGCAAAAAAATAATCAGAAAAGTTATATCTCCACCTTTGTCACTGTCATTTACTTCAGTTACATGAAAATTACATACAAATACTAAAAGATGTGTAGGACACTAAATCAGATAGGACAAGCATGTAACTCTACTTGAGATGAAGAAGAAACTCATGATGATTCAGGACTGGAAAGGGAATGAATACCCTCTCCCAAGCTTCCCACACCATCCTCTGACCTTAAATTTTGCGCGACTTAATTTCCGTGTCTTTTTCTTTTTCTTGTTTTCTCTTTTACGATTATTATCTTTTTGCAGGGCAATGGGAGGAATATAATGACTGATTCTAAGCTATTCAAACCCAAAAAAGTGGCAAAGTTCAGCCAATATCTGTGATCCCATTAAATTCATTAATGATACGCAAATTCACATATCTTAAAGTATTTATTAATCTAAATTAACACGGACATTTACATTTTTTAAGCCAAAACATTATCTTATACATCCGTACATAGTTCCTTTATGTAGACAAGCACAGAACACAGACACACATATATATAAACATCCACATGTCCATTTTATTAAGACATATATATATAAGTCTTAAACACACGCGCACACATTTTATTACGCCTATATGCCTCTACATTGGAAAAATTAAACTTATGAATGCATACATGGTTCCTTTATGTTCACAAACATACACGCACGCACACATATAATATAGGGTAAAGGTCGTAAATAGTCCATGATCTTTGGTCTAAACACTTTCATACATTAGACTAAAGATAATGGAAAATTTATCACATTTACCCTATAATATATATTATATATTTATATATATACACACACACACACACACATATATATATATTTAACACGCACATGCACATTTAATTAGGCCTATATGTCTCTTCATTAGAAAAATCAAACTTATTTATGCATACATTGTTCCTTTGTGATTTATCACACACACATACATTGTTCCTTTACGATTAATCACACACACACACACACACACACACACACACATATTTATCAAATAAGTACACACACGTATACATTTATCAGACAAAATACACACACAACCACACGCATATATATAATACACGGTTCATTCGCATTACATATATATACACGCATGTAATTATATGTAATTCTGAATTTAAGCATATTGAAATCTGTGTTTCCTTTACATGAAAAAACATTCTTTTTACCTCTGTTTGCGCTCTTGTATATCTTTCATGTGCTTCTTGTAGTGATTTTCTATATATTTCTTTGCTGCCGCGGCACGCTCCAACGTCAAGCTAGACTCCAGCTGTTCCTCCAATCGCTCCTCCTCCTCCTCCGCCATTGCCACCTCCACCTTCTTCTCCATATATCTATGTATATGTGTGTATGTATGAATGTATATGTGTGTGTGTTGTGTGTGTGAATTTTTTTGGGATGGTTGAGACACATAAGCGGAAGAGAGGATCAAATTGAATTGAGCAGAGGCGAGGAAAAATTGGAACCTTCGAAATTGTTTGGCATTTTAAACGGCCTTTTTTCCTGCTTACGTGGAGTTCTCTTATTGGAAGATTCCACATAAATGGGACCCGCTTTATTTGAAGGTGTCCGTACGTGAATGGCCACGTCAGCTTCTGGCGGTAGCGGTAAACGGTATGGTAAGTAATTATTATGAGAATGAAGGGTGAAACTTGTAAGTTAATAGTGTTCTACGGGGACAAGATTACGTCAATCAATGAATGACCAATTTCGATTTGAGTAAAAGAAATACTATTTGTTACTCTATTTTTAGTATTTAAATATCATTTTTTATATGTATATTTAATTAATATGTTCAAAGAAAAGAGAGAATTAAAAAATAAAAAAAAAGTTAGCATTCTAACTATACATATACTTAAGAGGTGATATTTGAGTGATAAAAATAACGTGACATCTACTAATACTCTTTAGGTAATACTTCAATTCAGATATTTGATATGTTCAACACTCACATGAGTGAGCATCCATATACTGAGTTTTTACCTCTCTCAAATTCTCAATCGAACATCCAATATCTAAATTAAATTTTTTTTCTTAGATTTATCAAATTTCTAAAATTTAAAAGGAAATGAAAGAAGGTAAATGTTTATATCTAAATAATTAAATTACAATTAAGTAACTTAATTAAGTCAATGATTAAGATTTTAAAAAATAATTAATGGTCCGACCGAATGTCTGAAGTAATTCAACAAATGATAATGTAATCGTTAGGTATTTTTTTTTTCAAAGAATAGCTACAATTTTTATTTGCATTTATTTTTCACAATTTAGAGTTAGATTCACCTTATAACAATTTCCTAAATCTATAGTTAAGGAATACCTCCAAATATCTACAGAGAGGGGAGGGGGATTTCTAACACCATTTTTTTCCCTTATTCCTAAAGGGAATAGGTCAATTTAGTCCCTGAAGTTTATGTTAAAGACCAAACAGGTCCCTGTGTTTTGTAAAAGTATCATTTTCGTCCCTGAAGTTTTGGTAAAAAATTATTTTCGTCCCTGCCATTAATTTTTATTTAACGGTCAATAGTTTGACCGAGGTAACAGACTAAAATACCCTTATATTTATCTATTATAGATTAGGTGGCAAAGAAAAACAAAATAATGTCAAATGTGCACAAAATATATTCCAAAAAAATTAGTTATTATTGCACAAACTATATTCCAAATTAAAAAATAAAAACAAAATGCAATCTTTATATACATAAATCAACAAAAAATAAATAATTACAAAACAAAGCCAACACCCTGTCGAAATTTTTTTTTTGTAATGCAATCTTTTTTTTTGCAATTCTTTTTTTTTTTGTTGATTTATGTATATAAAGATTGCATTTTGTTTTTATTTTTTATTTTGGAATATAGTTTGTGCAATAATAGCTAATTTTTTGGAATATATTTTGTGCACATTTGACATTATTTTATTTTTTTTGCCAGCTAATCTATAATAGATAAATATAAGAACATTTTAGTCTTTTATCTCGGTCAAACCATTGACCGTTAAATAAAAGTTAACGGCAGGGACGAAAATAATTTTTTTAACAAAACTTCAAGGACGAAAATGGTACTTTTACAAAATACAGGGACCTGTTTGGTCTTTAGCATAAACCTCAGGGACTAAATTGACCTATTCCCTATTCCTAAATGTAGAATTATACTAAGGGGACGTTTGGTTCACAGATTAATTTTTGAGTTAATCTGTGAACCAAACGCCTCCTAAGGATGTTAAATTATAGGGTAAATTTTACAAATGGTGTATAATATTTGTCTTTTTTTTCAATTTCAGTCCCATTGTTCTAAAAGCAACATTTTTAGTCCTCATTGTTTGTATTTTTTTTTAAATTTTATTTATATTGTTTCAATGTAACGCACTTAATCCCCAGAGTTTGTAAAAAAAATTAATTTAATCCACAATGTTTTCACTTTGTTTTCAATTTAATCTCTAAAGTTTTGTGCACCAGTTACTAAATAAATCTCACAAGGATAAAATTGAAACTTTTCGTAAATTTTGGAGATTAAGCTGTCACTTTTGAAACTACGGTAATGGAATTGAAAAAGTGTAAACATTGGGAATTAAAGTAGTTTTTTTTGTAATTTTTAAGGACTAAACGCGTCGCTTTTAAAATAATAAAGACAAAATTAAAAAAAAAGTGTAAATATTTTAGACTATTTATGAGATTTGCCCTTAAATTATATTTTCCTAACTTTTAAATTATATTGTATAAAGGAGATGTCCTGTTATCAATTTTGTGGACTTTTCAGTAGAAAGTACATAAAATATCAATACAATTTTTAATCAACTTCTGACGTATGACAATTATTACTTCCTCTTCCTCTCAGGATTAAAAATTATTTGATCCTTAATTTTCACATCTTTAGGAAATAAAGAGTAAATTATGCATATAGTTCTATTATTTACATATTTTTTTAAAGTTAATTTTTAATGTTTTAAAAAAATTATATTAATTCTTAATATTTATAAAAATAATTTAAAATACTTCTTATTGTTTAAAACTAATTAATTTAGTCCTTATTATTTTCAAAAAAATTTAATTTAGTCTATAAATAGGAATCACGTGTAAAGAGATTTGGAGACTAAATTGATTTTTTTAGGTAATAATAAATATTAAATTATTTTTTTTTTAAAATAATAACAACTAAATTGATTAATTTTAAATAATAAAAATAATTTTGAATTACTTTTATAAATATTAATAATTTTTATCAATTTTTTAAAATATTAAAAATAATATTAAAAAAATATATAAAATATAGAGATTAAATGTAAAATTTAGTCCTGAATAAATATATCCGAAAGCTTGACAAGCAAGTGTAAGTTGCTGTCTTGCTGTCAAGGGAAATTATAATTAGTGACTCGTGCTTTTAAATAATTAGAAAAGACGTGTAAATCATAAAACATATGTAAGCACCCTAAAATAGTATGCGGCGTTATTACATAAAGTGATGATGGCAAAGTGTTGTCATCTCGGGACATTTTCAAGTATTTTTCATAATTAATTTGGACAAGAAAGCTATTATTTTGGCTAGCTTCCATTGGAATTACCTGGAAACCACACATACGATATATCAACCTGAAGCTCGAGTCAACCTTTGACCGGTCAGTGTACGTGTTCATTCCACATTCAGAAAGTCAAAGTTCATAGTACAATTTATGTTTATCCAGCAACCGCTTTATCGAGATCTATCTAAATTAAATGAAGTTCCATTAATATGATGTTTGACTGAAAAGTAGTCGAGATACCAAATACCAGAAATTTCTGCCTTCCTTCCCTGTTGTAAAAGTGCTTTATTGTTAAATAATTTATAAATAAATATTATAAATTTGAAATTTGAGACATTTATTCTAAATATATATTTTTTCAAATGTTGGTCGAATCAGTTCAGTCATGAAATAGGAGATGGGCTTTATAATAAAGTCGAATTATTCGGTTAACATTTTTAAAATCATCTCTATTCTAAAACTTATAATTATAAACTATTCTTGTTTATGAGCTTGAAAATTTAAATTTCAATGTGATAGAGTAATATGCAAAGTCAATAATATACGTGTACCTAATGAGAACATTAATCCCTAAATAGAGGTCGGATTAACCATTTTGAGTCCAGTAATTTTAAATTCAAGATAAATATTCTTAAACTCCTAACATTTGTGTTGTTTACAAATTCGTATTTTGCGCGCTGCTTGTTAAGAAGGGGAGATTAGATGGCAACAATTCTTAAATTATCAGATATGCACACTATACTAACCTTTCTATTCATAAAAACTCAAATGAATTGTTTACATATACTCGAAGAATCACAATAACATTATTCTATAACATGACTTAACAAAGCCATTGAAAAAAAAAAAAAAAAAAAAAAAAAAATCAGTCACTCAAAACTAAAATTACACAAACAAAATTTTGAAACCATCACTATAGATGATCCCTCACTATGAGAAACTTGTACCAGCAAGATTATGATGCAACAACTTGTGAGCAATTTGATCCCTATAATGCAAAGCATTAACAGATCTCACACCTTTCTCAGCCACCATCTCATCATCAAAGAGATCAAACCTCAGCTCAGGGCTCAACCCTTCATTATTCATCTCACATATGTTATGCAAAACACAGCAAGCCATAAGCACCACGGGCAAATCTTGCAGTTTCATCTCAGTCCTCTTCTGCAAGCAGGTCCACCGCGCCTTCAGCCTCATGAACGCCTCCTTCGCCACCCTCTGCACGTCGGAGACTTTCTCATTAAACGCGTGTTGCGTCCATGTCAAACGCTGTTGCGTGTAGGGAACCAAAACCCAGTCGAGCAATATATGTCCTGCGTTCCCAACCAGCACGACATCTTTCATTAGTCCCATGTTGGCTCTCTGGAAAAGCGAGGATTTTTCCAGCACTTTGTCGTCTGGCATGGATCCAGGCCAGCCTATGGAGACATCTGTGAAAACTTTATTAGAATCAACAACCCCTTGAACACTGATTGAATACGATGTCTTCTGGTTCCTCTCCGTGTGTTTCTTATTGAAATAGGCTGCCACTCTGTCTTTCGGGGCTATGATCGGAATGTGAGTTGTGTACAATGATCCACCCACGTTTGGTATACCAGAAATAATCTCGAATTGTCTTTTAATCACGTTGAGATTATCTTGATTTGGCCAGTTGAGAAACTTTGGTTTTAGTACATCTTGTATGGCTTTGCAGACTTCGAGCACGAGTTTATGGCATGTGGAGATGCCTAAACCGAAGCGTTTCGACACCTCGCGAAGCGGCTCGCCGGTGGCTAATCTGTATATACACACAGCGACGCGTTGGCGAACTGGGATGGCTAAGCGCAGCATTGTGTCTTTCTTGTTTACCACTGGCTCGAGCTCTGTGCAGATCATGTTGAACGTGGCTTTGCTCATTCTGAAACACTTGTTGAATTCCTCTTCGGGGAAATCTATGCTGTCGCATTGCTCCCACCACGCTTTGGACCGATTCTTCACCCACAATCTACGCTGTGAATGCCAGTTGCTGCTGCTTCCCGACTCGTCTGGCGGCGCCAGCATTGCGTCAGCGCTCCCGATCTCGGGCAGCGCCGTCTTCTGATTATTATATTCGTTGTCGTCGTTCATTACTTGAAATCTTTGATCAGTCGTACTACTACTAGCCCGAAATGTCGGGTGGTGGTTAATTACTGGCTGTGGTATCACTTGTTGGTGGTTGTGTTGGACAGATAATGGTGTCAATTTTCCAAGTACGTCTTGAGAGAATGAAAATGATGTATCTATGGTGATATTGTCTTCACTTTGGTCATAGAAAAAACTATCATTAGTATCTGTTTTACGTCTTTTGTGGTTGGTCATAGAGTCGAAATCTTGAGTGAAGCTTAATATATTGGGATTGGGAGAGTAATACGAGTCTTCGATGTTGTTGGTCAGTGTGAATGCAGAAATTTCCATTGAAGATTGGAAAAAAAAAAAAAAAAGTGTGAAAGTAATTGAAGGAAAAGAGAGATGTGAACACAAAGGTGTATGAAATGAAGAAGACGATATATATAGGTCTTGGTTTTGGCACACGGTTTGGGTGTGAGTTGCGCGGGGGGGGGGGGGGGGGGGGGCGTGGGGAAGCGTGTGAGATGTGGACGCGGTAAGGAGATGGGGAGGAAGATTCTTGCGGGGTTGGCTTTGACGGTGACTAACTGACTTAGACTGTGTTTTTATCAGAATAAATTAACGGTGCCAAAAGGTGTACGGGGTTTTACGCGGTTGGGGTTAACTTAGGCAGGCGGAGAATATTGGGGGAATATTGGAATAAAGGCACGTTAGGAAGTCCATAGAAGCTTCGTGAAACAGGGGAGAAGATTAGCCACGTTAATATTTTCGACGCTCAGCTAATTGAGTGTTAAACTTAATTATTAAGTTTATTAAATTTTACATTTTATTTAGATCGAATTTTTTGTATCTTTGCAAATTTACCGATTTATCTATTTTTTCAGTGAAGAGAAAAAAAAAAAGATTACATTAATAAGATTTTTCTTTTGTTGACAGACTATCATTGATTCCATTAACTTTTTTTCATTTCAAAAAGTAATGTTTCTATTTGAATTATCAATTTTTAAAAGGAGTATGTTATTTTTAAGTAAGTTTATCAAATTTGAATCCAAATGTAAAGCTAGATAAACTGATTTATACGTAAATTATATATATTTTTTTAAATACTAAAATAGATATCACTCAAATTCTATCTTTTAAATTTCACCTTTTAATTAGTGTATTACATGATCTTTCACATAATTTACCATATAATTTGCTAAAAAGCGTCCTTTGCGAGTTTTACTAGTCTTGCGATGCGTCATCCGTACGTTATATCCACGTATTGTATGCATCAAAGCTAAAGCGTTGTACGTTGCGAGTCTTGCGCCATCTGTACCTTTTAGCAACTTGTTGTACGGACCAGTAATTGCACACTATCAATGCGTGTTTACTAATTTCACCCAATGTTCTGTTGTGGTTTCCAATACATTTCGTTTCTACGTAACAACCATTGACTGAATTTCGTGGTTGCAGTTTCCTTCCTACATTTGGCATGCTTGAAGATCGAAAGCTTTGTCGATAACAATATTTTTAAGGAAAATCTAAATACTATACAATATATATATATATATATATATATATATATATATATAATTAACGAGAATTAAACTTATAATTTTTCACATATATTATGAGTAATTTACTACTAGACCAAAAATAATATTTTTTAGTAAAAAACTAATTAATTTTTAAATAAAATTATCCATATATTTAAAAA
Organism: Ehretia macrophylla; assembly: GCA_037974665.1. Lineage (NCBI taxonomy): Eukaryota > Viridiplantae > Streptophyta > Magnoliopsida > Boraginales > Ehretiaceae > Ehretia > Ehretia macrophylla. The sequence goes on from CM075779.1 coordinate 10,662,907, forward strand.
TTGTGGTGGGATTTTGTAAGTCAATGGTGACTGAAACTTATATTGACACCCACCCGTTTCTGCATTCGATTATGAACCTTAGCTTGACCAATCATGTCAATTTCAATTGATTAGAAGACTGCTAACAACGAGGTGAATGCATTCGTATGTAAGGCGGGGTTGTAACCCCCTACTTATTCAAAATATTTTTGAAAATATATGTATTTTTATACTTATCTCATAATAATCGAAAGAGTTATTAGTATATGAATATCAAATTGTTCTTTTAGTTTTTTCTAAACAAAAATCTTAATTAAATCTATCCCTAACTAACAAGTTGGCGAATTGAGTTGCTAAATCTACATAAGTGGGCATGATTTTTTTCCTTTTTTTTCTTGATAGACGTGGAATTCATCTTATATAGAATTACATTAGATTCATTCCAATGTCATATATCTCGCGGTGCAGCAATGCACTCTACATGCTACAAGTCAATCAAAAGTCAAATAGTATTTGTAATAAGAGAATATAGATTCGAATTTAGAACTTTAGACCACAATAAATTACTAACCGACAACTCTATCCAACCCCTATTAACTGGACAAGTTATTTTCAAACTGGAGGGTGTCCCTCGATCGTTATCCAATCTTTTTCTTAGCTAATTGTGATCCAACTGTGTGGTATCTTGTTATGAAATATTGGATAGCAAATATTTACCACTCAAACAAAAGATGGATACACATATACAAATAAATTATTGGTAGATGAATAGTAACTTGCGTGAATAGAACTATGTGAACAATACCACCAACAATTATTGTGTAAATAGTGTCATCCACAATTACTGTACAAATAATGCTGATTTTTAGATACTGTGTAAGTAATGATGTGTGAATAGTTACTACATAGTAACTGTATTTTTTCTATAAATATATAACTTCATTCTAATTCAAAATTCAGAATGAAATCATTAAAACCTCTCTAATTTATTTCAGTTCTCTCTTACATTATTAGTTTTGCGACAATTATTTTATAACACATCTGACATAATTTCTGTTTTTTTCTCTTTTCCAATTTATTTTTATATATTGAGTTATGTGACCACATAATGACCCTTATATTACGTGTCACACGCTACATTGCGTCAGTGTTTACTCGCGGCTTTTACTTCTTCAAAGGTCAACATCTTTGCAACTGTATTCTACGGTACGAAAATTTGACTCACAAAATAATACGCTAATGCAAATGTCTATCTGACATTTTTTTTTTTTTTTGGTCGGATATCTGACATAATGTTAAACTTATCATATGATTTATTAATATATAATATCTGGGTCGATTAAAAGATTAATTGAATAAAGGAATAATATCTAAGTGTCGAATAATTAATTTAATATTTTGTCTTATTTAGCATGAAAATCACATGATTTTAAACTAACAAATCTTTCTAAAATATTTTCTTCTAGATGGTTTAGTGGTTTTAAAACATGAATAAGTATGACGTCATGAAGTGCATTATAGTTCCTAAGTCTACAATTATATATCACGTCGTCTTTCTTTGTTTATTTATTTATTTATTTTATTATACCTCCGCCCCTTCCTCTTATTTTACCCTCACCTCTTCATTTTTATGTACATAGAATTTTTAAAATTATTTAAAGTCATAATTTTATTTTTTATGAACAAAAAAGTTTTATGAATGTAGTTTTTATTTGATGACGAGAAATGTTATTTGTTAGAAATGAAGAGTGAGAAACATCACATAACATTTTCGATTTTATTACCAATACAAAATCTAAAATTTATCATCGGAATGATAGTGAAAATTAAATGAAACACTTCATTCAAATGGTTAAAGTCAAAATACATATGCCAAATACTTATTAAGCTTATTCATAAATGACGAGGGGTTCCCGAGCTGAGCTAAATTAGCCGACCTGATCAGAGATGGGCCAATCCGCGCTCCATCAGCAGCTCGCTCAGCCCAATGATCAACCCCAGATGACTGACCCGACCCCATTAACCCCGACCTCAGTTCCAGCTGTTCCGATGGGACATAAAGCACTGATGGGACATAAAGCTGCGTCGCATTAAATGTTGTCAGACCCAAACTTAGTATAAATAGAGCTCAACCCTCCTCACTTACTCTCTCTCGTTATTAATTGCTCTCAACTACTTTGCCAGCTCGGACATATTAATCATTCGCACGCCTGAGGGGAAAATTCGGGTCGTCACCCCGCCTTTTCCTTGCCTTCTTGTGCAGGATCTGCAGCCGACCAGGAAAGTTTAGCTCGGAGTCGGATCAAAGGAGTCCAGCTCGGCCAAAGCAGCTCCCGAATCTAACTGTGAGATTTTCAACCTCGACAGTTTGGCGCCGTCTGTGGGAAACGACGAGTTCTTCTATAACTCTCTTCACCACTCATTGAGAAGCCATTATGGTGCAAACTAGAAGCCACAACGTACCGGCAGAGGATTCGCCCAACCTGGAAGGGGACCTCGAAGCCACGCAGGCGCCCAGCCAAAACCTGACCCAAGCCGACGTTGGAACGAGCCAACGCATACACTTAGCCACTCAAACCCAACCCACAGCAGAAGGAGACCCAAACTCCGGCCTATCACCGGAGATAAGGATGATGCTGAGGATGTTTGAAGAACTTAAGGAGCAGGTGGCCCGGCTGGCTGAGGGCCCCCTGGCACCGCAAGAGGTCGCGCCGCGGCCATCGCGCACCCAGTTCCACATCCCGGAGTCTAGACGAAAACGGACGCAGGAAGAGGAGGGCTTCTTGGAGCCAATGCCAAGATCCGACCCGACGAGAGGTAAAAGGGCGGTTCAAGCCGACCCCGAGCAAGCAAAGACCGCGGCTGCCATAGCTAAGGTCATCAACCAACTCGGTGTAAGCCCACTCTCTCCCGAGGTATTGGCCACGCCCCTACCCACCGGCAATCGCATGCCCAACCTGGCCGTCTACAATGGAGACGGAGACCCAGCCAGCCACCTGCTCAATTTTGACCACCACATGACTCTGCATGATATGCCAGATCTCATGAAGGCGAAGACGTTCCCGACCACCTTGGTTGGCAATGCATTGGACTGGTTCCAAAAACTTCGTCCAGGTTCAATTGCAAGTTTTCACCAGCTGGCTGAGGCATTCCTGTCTCGCTTCGCGGGAAGCCGCCGCGCCACTCGTCATACTTCAACATTGCTGTTGGTGAAGCAGCATCGAGGGGAAAGCTTGAGGGCTTACACGGCCAGATTTAATGAGGAGTCCCTCCGAATTCCGAACCTGGAGGACTCCATGGCTCTGATGGCTTACTAGAGTGGGCTTAGGTCGGGCCCACTCACGTCTTCCTTAGCAATTGATCCTGTGGATACTGTGTCCGAGCTGATGGTTCGAGCAGAAGGGTACATACACTCGGAGGAAATCCACCAGGCGAAAAGAGATGACGACAAGGAGAAGGAGGCCGGGAGGAAATGAGAGGCCTCCCGAGCCCAACCTGGGGTCAAAGCCCAGAATGACCGAGGCAAACAGCCCCAGCAGCCGAAGCCGAACCCCCGGTTCACGATGTTCACTCCCCTCAACACCTCGAGGGAGCAGATCCTGATGGAGATCCAGCACCAAAACCACCTGCCTCCGGCACCGAGAATGAAAGGCCGGCCTAATAAGCGCAATAAGACCAAATATTGCCGCTACCACATGGACTATGGCCATACCACCGAAGAGTGTAAAGACTTGAAGCAGGAGATCGAGGCACTGATTGCCCGAGGTCACCTTCGGAGGTATGTAGATCAACAGCCGACCCGAAATACGGAACAAAGGGATAGGGAGAGAAGTCCGACCAGGCGCCAGGTTGGGGGCGGACGTCTGGCTGTGATTGAAACCATAGCAGGAGGGCTAGCGTCAGGAGGCGAGACCTCGGCAGGCAGAAAGGGTTATGTTCGTGCAGGGAGGGAATATGGACCAATGAAGGGACCGGCCCCGGGGATGCAAGGGATCACCTTTTCCTCAGAAGACTTGGAGGGGGTCATATTGCCTCACGACGACCCCCTGGTGATCAGCGCAGAGATAGCCAACTTCACCGTCAAAAGGCTGATGGTGGACACTGGGAGCTCGGCAGAAGTCTTGTTCCTCAGTGCTTTTGAGCAAATGGGGCTGGACAGGAGCCGACTCAGGCCATTGCGTGGTACTTTAGCAGGTTTCACCGGGAAGTCCCACCGAGCCGAAGGAGTCATCAACCTCCCGCTGAAGTTGGAGGCTGGGGATAAGTGGGTGTCGATGCAGGCCAACTTCATTGTAATGAATTGTAACTCCACCTACAACGGGATCTTAGGTCGGGTGGCGCTTAATCATTTCAGGGCCGTCCCCTCAACGTACCACCAGGCCCTGAAATTCCCGACCCCGTCTGGGGTAGCCACCATTCGCGGAGCCCAGCTCTCAGCTCGGGAGTGTTATGAAAACTCACTCCGACCCAAATATCAAATCGGCTGGGGACCGGATCTGCCCGAAGAAAAGAGAGACGCTAAGAGGGGAAGCCCGGCTGAGGACCTCCAGGAGGTGGAGCTCTCTGACGAAACAAAGAGAGCAAAGATTGGGTGCGAACTATCTGCCAATCTCAAGAAAGGTATAAGCCAATTTCTTTTAAAGAATGAGCATGTATTTGCCTGGTCTGCTTCTGACATGACAGGAATTGACCCGAGTGTGATCGAGCATCACCTGAATGCCAACCCAAATCACTATCCAGTAAAACAAAAGCGTCGGCACTTTCATTATGATAAGCAACAAATCATAGCGGAAGAAGTGGACAAGTTGGTGGACGCCGGCCACATAAAGAAAATACAGTACCCAACTTGGCTGTCCAATGTGGTGCTGGTGACGAAGTCTTCTGGTGGATGGAAACTATGTATTGATTTCACCGACCTCAACAAAGCTTGCCCCAAGGATTGCTTCCCCCTGCCACGGATTGACCAAATGGTGGACGCCACCTCCGGGTTCGAGCTGCTCTCCTTCATGGATGCCTTCAAAGGTTATAATCAAATCAAGATGGCTCCCGGGGACAAAGAAAAGACCGCCTTCACCACCGATAAAGGACTCTACTACTATGAGGTCATGCCTTTTGGCCTCAAGAATGCTGGAGCCACATACACTCGGATGGTGAACAAGGTCTTCAAGAACCAGATTGGCCGGAATATGGAGATCTATGTAGATGACATGTTGGTCAAGAGCAGGAGGGCGGAAGACCATGTAACTGACCTGGCTGAGGCCTTCGCCGTAATGGAGCACTTTGGGATAAAATTGAACCCGGAAAAGTGCGCATTCGGCGTCAAGGCAGGCAAGTTCCTGGGCTTCATGGTAACAGCCCGCGGAATAGAAGCCAACCCGGAGAAAGTCCAGGCGATCCTAGACCTAGTGCCCCCGACCTGCGTGAAGGACGTCCAGGTGTTGGCAGGAAAAGTCGCGGCGCTGAGCAGATTCATGTCCAGGTCGGCTGACAAGTGCGCTCCCCTATTCAAAATATTGAGGAACCCTAAGAACTTTGAATGGACTGAGGAATGCCAAAACGCCTTCCAGGAGCTGAAAAGGTACTTAGCCTCGCCACCACTATTATCCCGACCTGAGGTGGAGGAGGAGCTGGTAGTATATTTGGCATGCTCGGGAACAGCGGTGGCGGCGGCGCTAGTCCGAGAAGAAGGCAAGGAGCAGAAGCCGGTCTACTACGTTAGTAAAACCTTGCAGGGAGCCGAGGTGAGATACTCCTCCTTGGAAAAACTCGCCCTCGCGCTCATCACGGCGGCTAGAAAGTTGAAACCATACTTCGATGCTCATCCGATTAAAGTCATGACTGATGCTCCGCTCAAATCCATCATGCACAAGCCAGAAGCGTCGGGCAGGCTACTGAAATGGGCAGTTGAGTTGAGTCAATTCGACATCACCTACCAGCCCAGGACAGCCATCAAAGCCCAGGCCATTGTTGACTTTGTCGTAGAGTGCACTGGCCGAGCAGAGTACGACCCGGAGGACGTGTGGAAGGTCCATGTGGATGGGGCCTCATGGAAGTCTGGGAGCGGAGCTGGGGTGGTCATCCTCGACCCAAACCGGCATGAGCACCAGTACTCCCTCAAGTTCGTCTTCTCGGCGTCCAACAATGAAGCAGAGTATGAAGCGGTGATTGCAGGGCTGAAAATTGCTGCTCAGCTCGGGGCACAGACAATCGATCTAAGCACCGATTCTCAGTTGGTTGCAAGTCAGATATCTGGGGAGTTCGAAGCCAAGGACAGTGCTATGCTAGCCTACCTCAACAGAGTCAATGATTTGACCTCAACACTCAGAAGGTTCACGATACAGCAGATTCCCAGGGAAGAGAACATGAAGGCTGACGCCCTATCCAGGCTAGCCTTGGGCGAGAGCCGACCTACCCTTGTCCACGTGGAAGAAGTATCTGAACCTAGTATCCAGTTGGGGATGCGAGCGGTAGCCGAGCTCAACTTAAATCCAGATTGGACCAAACCAATCATGGACTATTTGGAAGGGGGTATGACCCCGGAGGATGAAAAAGCTGCTCGGAAACTCATGAAGCAGGCCTCAAGGTTTGTCGTAATTGCCGGGCAGCTCTATAAAAGAGCCTACACCTGGCCTCTTTTGAAATGCGTTGCACCCGAGGAAGGAAACTATGTACTCCGGGAGATTCATGAAGGGGTGTGTGGAAACCACTTGGGGGGTAAAGCTCTGGCTCGGAAGGCGTTAAGGTACGGCTATTTTTGGCCAACCTTAGAGTAAGATGCCAAAGAGTATGTAAAAAAGTGCGACACCTGCCAGAGGTTCGCCAACGTGCAGCGGAAGCCTGCTGTAGACCTCACAGTGATGATAAGCCCTTGGCCATTCTATCAATGGGGTCTAGACATCATCGGCCCCTTGCCGGCCAGTCTCGGCCAAAAGAAACACGCCTTCGTGGCCGTAGACTACTTCACCAAATGGCCCGAGGCTGAAGGTGTTGCCAGAATAACAGAAAAGGCAGCTTGGGATTTCGTATGGAAAAATATCATATGCCGATTTGGGGTACCAAAGGTCATTGTCACCGACCACGGCAAGCAATTCGACAGTGCATACTTTCGAGGCAAATGTGCTGAGATTGGGATCGACCTCAGATTCTCGTCTGTTGCTCACCCTCAAAGTAATGGCCAAGTTGAAAGAACTAACCAAATCATTTTGCAGGGTCTGAAAACCAAGCTGGAAGAAGCAGGGGGCCAATGGGCATCAATTCTCCCAGAAGTGATGTGGGCTCAACGGACCAATATCAGCTCGACGACGGGAGAATCGCCCTTCGAACTGACCTTCGGCACTCAAGCCGTGCTGCCAGTAGAGATCGGGTCTCCAACCAGTAGAACCCTCCACCATGACCCAGAAATAAACGGAGCACGAATCCGTGAAGAGCTCGACCTCGCTGAAGAGCTCCGAGCTAAAGCTCAAATCAGAATGCTGGCCAGCAAAGCTGCAATGAAAAGAGCCTTTTCCAAGCAGGTCAAGCCTAAGCCTATTAAGGTCGGCGATCTCGTACTCAGGAAGGCCATCTTTTTGCCGCGCTCCACTAACAAGCTTTCCCCGACCTGGGAGGGACCCTACGAGGTCATGAAAGAAGTCCGACCCGGGACCTTCTACCTTCGAGACAAGAACGAAAAACTGTTAAAAAATGCATGGCATTCAGAACATTTGAAGCGGTATTTTGTCTAAAAACGGCCCCGAGCCGGAATATTCTGTCAACGGCCCCGAGCCGTAATATTTTGTAAAGGCCCCGGGCCGAAACATTACTTGTACAAATTCAATACAATGCGATTTTGTAAACTAGTACAATTCCCGACTTGGGAACAAGTACACAAACCAGTGCAATGCCCGACCCGGGTGTAAATGCTACAACTACAAAATTACTCGAACTCGGATTAACGCGGTGGCCACGCTTAATCACGAGCAAATGATAAGTAAACCAGCTCGGACTAAGCTCCAGCTCGGGCATAATCGATAACAATTTGATTAGTTTTGCCAGTTCGGATTAAGTTCCAACTCGGTGCATTCCGGTCTCAGGTCGGTATATTAGCTTGGGTCAAAACTCGAGCTCAACACTTGTCAACATTAGTTTGACCAATTTTATAACGGACTGACGAGTTCGAATCGGTAACCATTATGAGTTGCCCCTATTATACCAGCTCGGATTAGGATGTTAAAACATCAGTCGCGTCCAGCTCGGGTTATTACTCCTAAGTTTGTATGGTCCATTAAAATTGGTCCGACCCCACTAACTTGAGAAAAATTTGCGGAGAGAAAAGTACGCGTGTACGAACTCAATTGAAACGCAAATAAAGCCAAAATAAATATTTCATTAAAAACCGGAAAATGATTACAAAGGCCCAGCTCGGGCAAAATTACAATAGCCCTATCAGGGAAACATTGCTAAATCTACTTTGGCGCGGCAGCGGAGGTGGTGGCCTCAGCTTCATCCCCAACCTGGTCCAGGCCCTTCTGGACAAACTCAGTAACCTCCTTGGCCTGGGATATCAGGTCGGAGGGAAGCTCGGGGATCTCCCAGAATTCTGGCGGCGGGACCTCCAAGATCTCGATGTAGTCGTTCTTGGAGGATGGAAAGAAAGTCTTCGCTCTCTCCCGAGCCGCAACTTGACCCCGGAAGTAGAACTCCATTTCCGCGTATTTTGCCATGGCCCCACCTTCCGTGGCCAACCAGTCCACCGCCGCGTCGCTGGTTTTGAAGGCCTCCACCGCCTTTTCCCCGTGGACGCCGACCCGCTCCGCCGACTCCTTGAACTTTGCCTCTGCCTCCCGCTTCTCTCGCTTGTAGCGATCGACGTCCTTGGCCGCGGCTTCACGTCGGCCCTTCTCTAGGTCTAGCTCCTTCCTTAAGCGCTCGACCTCCGCCGCATCAGCCCTCTGCCTCTGAGCGGCTTCCTCTCTCACTGTCTCAAGTTCGGCTCGGGAATCCACGTACCGTTGCTCGAGCTCAACGCAGTGAGTTTGGGCATTGATTAAGAAGCTGGGGGCAGAGAGGATGTGGGACTCGGCCTGTTCAGCAGAAGATAAAGCAATTAGCCGAGCTAAGAAGGCGATCCCTATGTAAGATGGATAGGGACTTACCGTAACAATGGCCGTCCTCAAGTCCAGCGAGAGTTGCTCGGCTGGGACCGCCGCCAGTTTGGGGTCGCGATCCACCTTGGACGCTTCCATGAGGTGCTGGTCGGGAGGACTGAACTCCGACTCCTTGCCCTTTTCGGAGTGCCCGGGCCGAGGCCGCTTTCTGTTCTCGGATCGGGGGGAGGAGCGCTCCGGGATCGTTAGGCCCGACCCAGATTTCTTCGGCAATGGGGACCCCGAAGCCCCTTTTGAGGAGACCTCGGGACCGACCTCACGCCCTTGGCCGCTGTGGCGTTGCCTCTGGCCTTGTCCAGTGCCGCCCGGTCCTGACCGCACCTGGGCGTACGCGAGCTTCCTCATATCCGCCATATCTGCAAAGGTAAAGAGCAAAGGGAATCAAAAGTGAGTCGAAGACCCAGCTAAAGCGAAGTTAATAAAATGGGACTGGAGGTCGGACGCCAATCCTGCACACTGACCCTCTTCCGAGCCGGCCCCGTCATCTCCATCCGGGTCGGGAATCAGGTGGGGATGATCCTTTGAGAGGTCGGGCTCCCGACCAAATAACTTAGAATCCCAGATTCGCTCCCATTTCAGCACACTGTCAATGTTTATCAGCATCCCGGGCGCGGGCCTGAGCACTGCAACTTCTCTACGCTCCTCCTTTGAGAGTTTAGGATCATCATTGACGGTTTTCCTCAGGCTCGGGAGCCAGTCCAACCTACATCCAGGATTCACAGACGACTCCACCCAATAGTAATCATTATGCCAGCCCTTGTTAGATGAGTGCCACTTGGTGAATATGGAGTGGCCGACCCGAGCTGCGAAGTGGAACCACCCCGGTTGCTTCGGATTGGGCTTACATACGAAGAAATGCCTGAATCGACGCAAGGTCGGCTCCACTCCCTTCTCCAAACAGAACACGTAGAAAGCCACCATTATGGCCCAACCGTTCGGTGACATCTGACCCGGGCTGAGCTCGAAATGGTTCAGGATTCCAACGATGAAGCCAGGGAGGGGGAGCTGGATGACGTCGAAGGCCAGATCATATATGGTGTAGTGGTTGGCTGGGGCGTAACACGCCGATTCTAGCCGACCTGGAACCTTCAACTTGTGATGCCGATCAACCGACCAGTTCCTCAGTCTTGCGTTCGCCATCTGCACGGTGGAATGACACTCTCGCTTGCAGCAGGCAAACAACTGCTCGATCCTCTTCCCCCGAATTGAAGAAGCGCTAGCTGAAGCCGAGCTCCGGGGTCGAACAGCACTGACTGGAACAGCCTCGATCGGCTCGGTGGCAGCCACCCCGGCTAAGAATTCTTGCGGTATTTCAATGCCCTCCAGTCGATTCAGCGGCTCCTCGTCCCCCCCGACATCGAATTCTCCCAGGTCGGCCATAGGGTCCTCTTCTGCCTCTTCTCGCACCAGTCTAACCCCAATAACTTGGCAGTCGTCGTCACTCTCCTCGCGATTGGATTTCCGAGCCGGCCCTGAGGACGAGCTGGTGCTCTCTCCGCCACGGATCCTGTTCAAGGTAGATGCCGAGCTCGGCGGACTTTCATCTCCGCCGTAAGACCTTACATCCATTGCCTGAGAATCTTCTGATTCCGACCTCCCCATCCTGTCTACAGCAAATACAAATGTACAGGAATGACTAAAGGGAGTCGGGACGTACCTAATGCTCTCAACTGCGGAGTGTGGCCGACTCTTCTGGTCCAAGCTGCAGAATCCCGAGAATATTCTTTCCGAGCTAGTTGTGTCCGACCACTCTTGCGTCCGACCTAAATTCCTTGAGAAATAGAAAGTGAAGTATGTAGTGAAATCTCGGAGGAGGTGGCCCTATTTATAGGCGCCCTTGAAATTCGCCTCGGGAAGGCCAAACGTCGCGTCTCGTCAGAACCGCCAGGTGACGTGGCAGCCATCCGTTGGGCATGCACTGCTGACGTGGCCATCCCTACTCTATCGGGGTCGGGCACCTGCAGCTCGGGATTAGCTTCTACCTCTAGATCTCGCCCACTCGATCTCGACTGGGGGGGGGGAATTGACGAGGGGTTCCCGAGCTGAGCTAAATTAGCCGACCTGATCAGAGATGGGCCAATCCGCGCTCCATCAGCAGCTCGCTCAGCCCAATGATCAACCCCAGATGACTGACCTGACCCCATTAACCCCGACCTCAGTTCCAGCTGTTCCGATGGGACATAAAGCACTGATGGGACATAAAGCTGCGTCGCATTAAATGTTGTCAGACCCAAACTTAGTATAAATAGAGCTCAACCCTCCTCACTTACTCTCTCTCGTTATTAATTGCTCTCAACTACTTTGCCAGTTCGGACATATTAATCATTCGCACGTCTGAGGGGAAAATTCGGGTCGTCACCCCGCCTTTTCCTTGCCTTCTTGTGCAGGATCTGCAGCCGACCAGGAAAGTTTAGCTCGGAGTCGGATCAAAGGAGTCCAGCTCGGCCAAAGCAGCTCCCGAATCTAACTGTGAGATTTTCAACCTCGATAATAAATAAATTTAAATCGTCTCATAACATCAAGTCGTTCCAAGTGATAATGATATCTTTACCTGGCATTAGACCTAGGTTTGAAGCCCGAAGGGATGCAGGCTTCATTAGTACAACTTGTTAAGACAAAAATTTACCTTATCCAAACGAAATTGAATTTACTTGCAAAAGAAAAAGAAAAAAAATAATTTATTTGAGAAGAAATATTTACAACGTAAAATATATATCGTGTAAGAGTATATATACAAATTTTAACATGCAAATATTAATAAGTACAAACCAACTCACTATAGGGAGTCAAATACCAATATATAATTGAAATGAAGTGCCACACTATTGGAGGAATAACTATTTTAACCACCAATTTAAGATTTTTTTATTTTTTGTCTGAGACTGAATATATTATAACAAAAATTTTATCACATGAGTTGCTTCTAGTAAATTATGATATTTATTATCAACATTTAAAACCTTGATTGAAGTTTAAATATACATTTGAATGCACAATTATTGAACCAAACACACACCCTTACCGTCACTATATTAATTAAAGGATTATAATAAGTATTACTTTAAATTGTCCAACGTGACCTCATACAATCAAACTTATACTATACGTCACATAAAAATAGGAAAAAACTCAATTTAGTCCATGTACTTTAAGAAAACATGACTTTACAGAGACATGTTTAATCTTTATGCTAAACTTTAAGAATTAAATTGACTTTTTCCCATAAAAATATCGAAAAGAGCAAAGCTCAATTTGCAAAATTTATTAGTGTAAAGCAATTAAAAAAATTACGTTCTTGGGATTTTGTGCTTACCTAACAAAAAAATAATAATTATAATAATAGACCACCAATCTAGTGGATGCCCTCTAGGAGAGAGAAAAAGAAAGGTCAATATCGTGAATTTTACAAATAAGAAAGTGTTATATGCAATTTGTTGGCATCACACTAGGTACGCTATCTTTAATGGAATGTCTAAAATACAAATTTTTTTTAATTTGAATATTTTTAGAGATCACAGTCTCTAAAAGTAATACTATTTATAATAAAAATACGTAGAGTCCATTATTTTTAGATTAAAAGATGCCAATATAGAGACACAGTCTCTATTTTTTTCAACAAATTTATGGAAGAAAATGGAGACTGTGTCTTTATTTTGACATATTTTAACCTAAAAATAGTTGATCCCACGTACTTTTGTCATAAATGGTGTTATTCTTAGAGACTGAAGTCTCTAAAAATACCTAAATTATGAAAATTTTACATTTAAAGACTCCATTGAGGATGCATTTAATAAGAATAAAGATTAAACTAGAAATTTGACACAAAATTTATGTGATTCAATTTAGTGAAGATTGGAGAAAAAATTCACTTTGTAAAATAATGAATAATAGTCGAGAATAGTTCTCTATATAATCCTCTTGTAACTCTCTCAATTTTTGTACTTTTTCCTTCAACTCGAGGCCTCATTTTATAGAGTTACGAGGAATGCAAAGGTAAATTAAAATAAGGATAAATATCTAGTTTGGTCCTTTATTTTTAGAGTTTGTCTTAATTTAATCATTATATTTCAAAATATATCATTTTAATTTTGTAAATTTACCATTTGTCCCAATTTAATTTTTATATTTTAAAATGTATTATTTTAGTCCCGTATCTTTATTATTTGTCCTAATTTAGTTATTATCTTTGTCATTATGGTCCATATTAATCCTCTACTATTTTGAAAAATAAGGACTAAGTTGATACAAATGATAAAGATACAGGATTAAAAAAATAAAATTTGAAAGATAATAACTAAATTGAGACAAACTATAAAGATACATGACAAAAATAATATATTTTAAAATATAAGGACTAAAATGACACAAACATCAAAGATAAGGGACCCAGTTGAAAATTTACCCTTAAAATAATGAGTTGAGCCAATGTCAACAGAAGCATATCAACTACTGACCACAAATAAGCCCAACAGACCTCAAACTTTTTCAAGGTCTTATCAAGATACGTTCGAAGAAAATTATTATATTAAACTCCTTTTTCGCTGTATAAATTAATTTTGAGATTCTAACTCCAGTTTCTTTATGCCTTTGTTATCTTGCAGAAGTTGATTGTATCATTGTGGCTTCGCCACTGGGAGGAACTTAAGTTTTGAAACGGACTCTCAGATGATTGTTAACTAACTTATCAAAGGCAATATGTTTAGACACTACCCATATAATTTTTTGATTCTCAACTGCATATATAAGGGTGCTCCATAATCGTGATCATTAATCCTAGAGCCATGTGTTTCACGAGCTAATTTATCTTAAATTTATCTTTATTATTTAAAATTAATCAATTTGGTCCTTATTGTCCAAAATTAGCTAATTTAGTCTAAATTATTTTCGAAAAAAATTCAATTTAGTCCTTATAGTTTTCTAAAAAAAAATTAATTTAGCCAATTTAAGCAGAGACTAAATTGAATTTTTAAAAAAAATAATAGGGACTAAATTGGTTAATTTTGAACAATAGAGACGAATTTGAAATTTTTAAAAAATAACATAGATTAAATTAACTAATTTTAAACAACATGGATGAATTTAAAATTTTAGAAAAATAATAGAGACCATTTGCACAAATTTCCCTTAATCTTTGTAAGCCCCTTAGCTTTGTATTATGCATCTGTACAATTATCTACTCGAGAACAATATATTGAATTAGGAAATTGAGAAAAGTTTCATACATAAAATTCCTAATTACACTTGAATTCTAATTAGTACTTGCCTAAACTCACATCTCTATGACTGGTCGATGGTGTGTTTTCGGCCTTGAGACCCAACCTTTCGAGGTTAAACAAGTTGTTTTCATCCAGTGGGAGAGTAGCCCAACGACAGTTTTTAAAAAGTTTTTCTTCACACAAAGCTTCATCTTTTGTGTATTCTTCGATTTCTTTCCTTCCATATATGGTAGATATATAAAAGGGTCCCAAAAAAACAGCTTGATCGAGGTCATTTGAAATGAGTACTCTTGAGATGCATTTCGAGCTAAAACTCTATGTTCTAGCTATAGGCATAAACAATCAAGGGTGAAACATAAAATACTCTCTTTGTAATTTGTCAAATATGCTAATCACCCTCATGTAGTACCAAAATTATCTCATAAACCACTCGTGTTTTTCAAATGGTTGAACACTTACCCCAATCCCTTAACAATGTTAATGAAAAGATGAAATGACGATAATACCCTTATTTTAATATATGCAACATTTCATGTGCTTTTGATAACAAGTTAGGTACCACCGTGTTGTCTTAAATGATCTCGTAAAACCTTATCCTTCATTGACACCCTATTTGGATTGCACAAAGGAAAGGAAAGGAAAGAAAAGAGGAGGAAGAAAAATAAAGAGAAGGAAATGAAATGAATTACCTTGTTTGGACTGTAAAAAAATAACAATGAAAAGGAAAAGAAATAATTTTATGATTTTTTGTTTAGATTGGACAAGAAAAGGAAATGATAATTTTAAATGCAAAATTAGTTAAGTACTTTTTTTATTTTTATAAACATGAAATATGTAAAGACAAAAGAGATTTTTTACACAAAACCTTTCATTTCCCTCCAAAACACCCCAATTTAGAAGGATTGTAAAATCCTTCTCATTAAGGGTTTGTTTGGATTGAGGGGGGGAAGTTTAATAAAGGAGAGGAAATGAGAGTGTTATAAAGGAGAGTAGAGAGGATAATTAAATCATATTTGGATTGGATAATTTTATAAATGAGAGAATTATAAAGGGTGATGGGTTTCTTTTGTTTGGATTAGAAAGAAAATGGAGGGAAATAATAAATTTTATATATAAAATGACTTTTATACCCTTTTTGTTTTTGTCTATATATATCATTTATTTTTTTTATTCTTTTTATTATCTCATCATCTTCCCTTGTCATATTCTTCATTCTTCTACTGTAGCTCACAACACCATCCGTCCCAACAAAAAAAAAAAAAATACACAATCAAGATTCCAAACACAAGCACCACCGACTGGCCACCAACTTCTCTTCTCTCCACCATTTCATCCAATTCCACCACCACATATACACACCCGCATTGCACACATAGATACACAAAACATACTAAAGAAAAGAAAGAAGGAAGATGAACAAATGATGAGATTTATTACTGTTGAATGATGAAGGTAAACTTGAAATTTATGTAAAAAAAATAAGGGATAAAATAGGTATTTTAAATAGTAGATAATCCCTCTCCTCCCTTTTACCCCGATTTAGGGAGAATGAAATTTAGGGCTTTGGAGGGGGAATAAGCTTACATCCATTTCATCTCCTCTTCCAAAACTTTGAAAACAAACAGGGGGAGAGATTGGAATGTCCTAATTCCCCATCCATCCCCTTCCTCCCATTTTCCCCAATCCAAACAGACTGTAAGGAAATGGAGGGATTTTCCCCTTCCATAACCTGTCCTTCCTCTAAATGTGCAATCCAAGCAAGGGAAAGGATTGAAAAATCCATCCCTAACCTTTTTTTTCCTTTAATATTGTCAATCCAAACAAGTTGTTAAAGAACACAACATCCTCTCATGCTTATCATCATAACTAATTCCCACTTGTCGAATAAGCAAGTTACCCCCTTCTTTCTTACCAAAATGAGCTCATCGAACCCTAATGATTCTAAAATGTTGCACATAACCTCCTGTAGTCATGATTGCATATGTTAATGACCCAAAATTGTAAAATTAGCACAAAAGACACACATCGTGAATTTGGACAAACCAACTAATGACCAGTGAGATTTTTACATTCTTAAAAGCACAAATATTATGAGATTTTTACATTCTTAAAAGCACAAATATTATGATATTTTTCTTGTATCACAAGGGAGTAATTAGCATATTTAGCAGACCAAAGGGGAGTATAATACATTTTATTTAATATTCAAAGTGCTTTCAACATCTCATGAATCATGAAGGACAGTTGTATATATTCAGCAAGGAAGCATTCAGAGGGTAGCAAATAATGCACAAGTTTCACGGTGTTATATGGACTATTATTACTCATCATGCATGCCGTCTGCCGATACACTCCACAATGAACAACAAAGGAAATTTTATGCATACCTACGTGAAGATATATTTGAATTAATGAAGTTATATGCAGCAAGCATGCATCAATATAGGTAATCCATGGTATAACAAGAAAATATTTTTTTTACAGGGAAGTTGTTAATAAAACATATTCTTTCGTGGCGAGAACATATGTTATGGTGAAAATATCAAACTACTCAAGTATAATATATATTTTTTTAATAATTTAAATTTTTAGATCAAACGGTTACTTTACAATATAGACTATATTGAGACGAAAAAGGAGAAAGGAGAGGGTGGTGACAGATAGAGGGTGAGCACGCAGAGCTTCAGGCATAGACCCTCCATGCAAGAATCATGTGTGCTCACTCTCTTCTGTCACCTTTCGTCCTCCAATACCTGAAAGTACAATATAATCACCACCTGCTCGAAGCAAACCATAGCTGCATATATATCTTCCATGCAACTTGTTAATTAAGGCTATATTACATGCGTATATATCTAGATTTGCTTGTTCATGGACATGGTGCAGTATTGAAGCTTTATATATAGAAGACTGAAAAAAGATGTGGCCCCTTTGTTTCTGAAGTAAATTTGGGCTTGGGCAATTATTGGTTGCTTTCTCTCTAGTTTTATTTATTTATTTTTATTTTATTTTTTTAATGGCGAGAAACTCATCTTAGGTAAAAATACATTTGATCCACCTTAAAATTATAAATTTTGTAGTAGAATGGCACATCACAACACATATTTCAGGTTAATTAAGGGTCAGACAATATTTGTGATGGGAGGACAGAGGTTTAAACATGTTACATTTAGTCAAAATAAGTTACTATCCGACCACTCCTCTCGAAGCTTAGAAGTAGCTTTCTATATAGTTTATAAATAGAACAATTGCTTCTTCCTCTAGTAACCATTGTTTTCTTTTTCCTGTTTTGCCAATTAAAGGTATTGGCTAATTTAGATTATGAAAGTTGTCTTATGATTTTTTGTATGCCATAAATTTTATCAAATAACAGTTTAATTTATACAAAAGTATATCCAAAAAATTATAATATTGATAGTTAACGATTTTAAATAGCTAGCTTGTTTAAAAGTTAAATTATTAGGGATGTCTTTATTTCATTGATTGATTATTTTCAACCTCGTTCCTACATATACAAGCGAGATTTTCTTTTCAATTGAGCCCTGAACGTTCTCAATCATCAAAATCATATTAGACATTGTAAATAGATTTTTAGCAAAAATATTTTAGATATTTGATGAAAAATGTAGACATACATTGGTGAACCAATATGATATATTTGAGGTGTATAGAGGGGACCATGATGCATCTTTTTATTGGTTTAAGGAATACCGGTTTCCAAAAGATAGGCCTGCCATAGTAGTAGCAAAAATATAATAGAAAACTAAAAGAAGAATAATCAAAAGTAAATTCATTCTCACTTTACAAATGACAACAAATAAGAGCTTGGCAAATATCACTAATTATTCTCTCATACTTTAGACTTTTCAAAGTTTGCATTGCACTATAAAGTAGCATAAGTGCATGCGTATATATGCTTTATAGTAAATAAAACTATGTATACACAACAACCATTAAAAATATCCCTATAATAATAAAATAGACTTCAAAGTAAATCGTTAGAGTGACTTCATCTCTTTATAAGATTTCTCGTTATATAATTGATGTATTTTATTGTTGGTAGATACGATTCTCAGGCATGTAACGTAACATGGCACCAAGCTAATTCAAGGTCCAAAGCATATTTGAACTATTAGAATTCATCTCTTTTTGTCAGGACATTTTTTTTTATTAAAATAATCACCATAAGTACGACAATAGGCCCAACATTGAAGCCCAATAAAAAATATAAAAATGGACCAAGCCCAAACACAAGGGCCTTAAAGGAAATTGCCCATAACCAAACCTCAAGTTGGAAGCTCAAACCAGAAAACCAGAAATGGAAATTTTATTTTGCAAAACATGAGTTGAAATGGGGGGCGAAAATCGAAATTCATCCATAAATAGGGATAGTAATAGGTAGGATGTAGTCCTGAATCCGTTGGGTATCCAATTTTATTATAAACTCGTTTACGAAATTGATTTGATGACCTTTAGGGGTAGTTACTGATTGATAGTTCGATAGGGTTTGGTAATAACAATAAAAAAAAACTGAGAGTTGAAAACCCGATTATTAATTTAGTAAAAATAAATCAATAAAAATATTTATATATTTATATACGTACGTATATAATGTAATGTTATTTCATATTGTTTTATGGAAGTAGGGTACTTCTCAACAAAAATATTTTTTTGGATGCTTCTATTATGTTAAGTTTGATTTATTATTTTTAGCGTTATTGAGATTAGTCATTTATTTTTGTACAAATATCGAATTATGTTGTTTGTTTTGGATTTTATCTTCTTTTCTTTTATTTTAATGTTTTTCATTTTATTTTATAGGTCTTCTTAACATTTAAATTTACTTTCTAAAAATTTTAAATATGTGTTTATTTTAATTTTTAAAAATTTTAGTAGGCTCTTTAAAAAAAAAAAAAAAAAATTATTCATTACCGAGTAGGTACTTGCAAGTTTTTAAATAGTTATCGGACTCGAACTTGGTAAGTAAAATTTAACCAGTTAGATATTCGCTATAAATTTTTTTTTAAAACAAAATTTAAACAAATTTAGATTCAAATTTATAGATTTTAACGGGGATCCGACTTGTTGTTATTCCTACCTATAAAACAGAAAACTTACGCAAAAAATCTAAAACCCCTTCGGTCGGCCGCCTATCGGCGAACCACCAAACTCCCAAAGATTCCCTCAATGCTTTATAATTCATCAGCTGAATTTAGTATCTATACTTCCATGACCTGATGCTAAACTCTGTAGAAGGTGAGGTTATTTTAATCTAAACTCAACATCTAGATTCCTTTCTTTTTAGTTGTCATTTCAGATGCTCATAGAGAAGTAACCAATATATCTTTTAGCTGGGAAAAAAATTATTTAATCTGACCTTCGATTATTCGGCTCTTGAATGAAAAAGTAAGTCCACATTTGAAAAAGCCGAATGGCCAAAGGCGAGATACCAGCCTTTCCGCTGGGAGTTATGTGCCAGACAATTCAAAGTCTAGCAAGCTAACTAGTTGGTGCATCTTTGGAAAGGTGGAATTGTAAAAATTTTTCATATAAAGCATCAAAATAATATCTAACATTTTTCTCCAATAGTAGACTGGAGAGAGTGACACGAAAAGAGGTGAGATTTAAGGTGATAAACTGATCATAAGGGATGTATAACTATAAGAATATTTTTTTATGCTCGTTATGATCTTTTGGAGAAAGATAAAATGGGTGAACATCTCATAGAATAATTGTTTAATAATCCTAATGACTATTAATATACATATTTGGTTCATTGATTGACTAACTTTCCTTCAAACTCTCACTCCAAACCAAAAAAAAAAAAAAGGCTAGCAAGGTATTGAAAAGGCCATTCGCCTAAAATAGAACTTTTGGTTTAGATTTTTCAGGTGGTTTAATCACTAAACTTAAAAATTGTAGTTTCAATTATTTTCCCTAATAAAGGTGATCATTTTAATATGAGTTCGAAGAATTATTATAATAATAATCAGGTTTTAGGAGAATTATTGGGTGATTTTCTTATAATAGGGCTCTATGTTAGGGCAAAACCTAATTTCATACACATATCAATATGCTGCAATATTCACTTCTTAATATCTTCAATGGGAGATATTATTCATAAAAATTTACAATTTTTTATAATTTTTAAAGACTGGGTCTCTAAATTTAGAGCCAAAATACATGGAACCCATACAATTTTAGAAATTTAAGTTAAAATAATACCCAGTTTACTTTTTTGACTCTAAATTTAAAGACCGAAAAAGTGATTGGGTCTCTATTTTGGCCAAAAAGTTAATAAAAGTGGTAAACTCTATCTATTTTGACTATAAATTTAAAAACTCGAATCTCTAAAATAACTAAAAATAATAAATTTTGGTGAATAATCTCCACCATGAGAGATACCCTAACATATTCTTTATACTTCAGCTGCCTCTATGATCTGAAGCCCAATGGTTGTTGGCCTTACTTTCTCTTAATGTGTGATGATTGATGCCACTTCAGACTGTAGTTCTTGTAGGATTTCGGGCCAGATCCACTATAATGACAGTAGAATTTTTAAAATGAGTGTATTCTTCTAAATATTTTCTCAGATTCCACCAAAAATCTGAAATTATGTATGTAATAATGGAGGGATACAACAAAGTGTATTAGTTGATTGAACCTTGTTTGAGATGGTTGTTCAAGCCAAGCAAGAAAAGAAAGAATCATAGTTTGTTATACTTTTTTTTATTAGACTGATTTGATTTAATATGACATAGTATGTCCCTCTTCTTTTTCAAACTCAACTTTCTCACATGTTTAGTTAGTCAGGTATTTTCGATCGACTAACTGTTTTGATGATTAAATTGAAAACGAAAGTTTCTTAGGTAGTTTTTGACGTAGAAGTGAGGTGACGAGATCTATAAATATTCATACGATTCTTGTAGATCTTAGGATCGGAGTTTTTTAATTGTATTAGTATGATGATCTTTTAAAATGTGTATTTCTCCTAATTGTTTTTAAAAGATATAATGTATTTTTAATATAAAAAATTAAATTAACTGACTCTAAAAAAAATAAGTGTCATATCTTTTTATAACTAAAACAAAATTAAAACCGCCCTTATTAATAGGATGCGCATCTAACCACATATAAAGATCCTTTATGTGCTTGAATTGAGCACCATCAATGGAATTTAGAACTTTGAGAGATTCATTCCCAATGTAAAAATAGAACATTCCTCTTGTAATATTATATATAATTTAAGAAGTGATGCATAAGATCATATGGGAACTTTTAAGTGCTTGTAAATATTCTCATCCAAGAAAACTTTACTCTTGTTGGTAGTTTAAAGATGAGAGAAAGAAGCAGAAGAAGAATAAAGAGAGAAAACTTCATCTACAAGGCTTTTTTTTTTTTTTTTTTCATAGATAACATGATAATTTAGTTAATAGAGTCTGATTATTGGATTATCCGACATAATTTTCTTTGTTTTTTAAAGATGTACCAAACACTGGTATATCTACAAGGCTGTATTTGCATTAAGAAGATAATGTGTGAAATTCTAAGTATGAAAATGCTATACGCAAAACGTTGTATTTTACGGTTAGTAAAGAAAAACAAAAACTTGAAAATAAGAAAAGATCACAAGGAGAAAAAGAAAAATGGATGAGGGGCCAAAGGAAAGTTTTTTGTGCATGTGATGCAAAATTTACAAAAGAAAAATAAAGAAGAGTAGTTCGATACACAAAATTCTGATAAAATTGAAAAAAAAAAAAAAGAACTTATAGCCAGTGCATGTAGATAAATGTCCTCTTTTAGGAAGGGGGATGGTGCTAGCCAAAAAGAATGAGGGAGGGATCTAATAGATAGTGAATGTGCTGGTAGATACTCACCCTTGGTTGTTTCATATCCATACAGTTAACAAGCTATTGTGTCAAGCTCCTGAATGATCATTATATTAGAGGCGTGTGGACCCACGTGCCATATAAGACCCACACGTCATACACATATGACCTCATCATTTTTGAGGATCAGATCGTTTTGAAGTAAACTTCCATACTATTATCAGCACTGTACTCGCAGAGTATATAAGTTGTCAAGTTGTACAATTAGCAAGTGCAACAAAAAGAACAACTCCAAAGTCTTTAAAAACAGTAATGCACCTTCATCAAAGTCAGAATGGTACACAAAAATGAGCTCTTGATTAACCTTAAAGATAGCCAAAACAAAAATGTTATATACATGATAATAAAAGTGAGCTCTGAGGATGATTTGTATTCTACATAGATAATTCAACCCAAGACTCAACATGAGAAGATTGTAGAATGTTAACTCTATACTGTAAGATAAGTTTTGACCATTATTGCACCAGTAGGATCTGATAAAAGATGTCTGATGAGACACTTTCTCATGTCATTGGGTGCAATAATAAACATGTAAAAGGCAAATAGTACGAGGTCTACCGAGGATAGACTAGAGCCCAGAAATCCTTGCCACATCCTGTGAGAACAACATCATTTTAGTCATCAATGGTGGAACTATACCATAGAAAATGAGTGAAAAATATAAAGGAATGTAGTCAAAAATATCGTTTGGTCTTTGAGTTGCGTATAGTGTCCCCTATGAGAATATAGGTGGTGCGCCTCTTGCTGTACTTTAGAAATTTTAGCAGACAAATTTGGATAACCATATAAGTTGAGGAAAGCATAGAATTATTTCAAAGGTTGAGTGGATCTTGAAGATAATGCATACACTTTCATCTGATCTTCTCACTTTCTTCAATTACCCTCAAGGAGCAACGATTCAGCTCGATCTTCAACAAAATGCAGGTTGAAGCAAGGCAATTAAGCCCGACTCATTCTGTTATAATGTTATGGTTATCTAACCATCTTACATTTATATCTCCATTAACTAGCTGTCAGAAAACTTCATATTGCTCATGCTACAACAAGAGCTGATGCATTAACATCGTACGTACATTGTTGATTTCAAAGCATAGAGAGAACTTGTGACACGAAAATGAAAGACGAAATGAGAATAGGAGTTATAGCAGTACCAGTTTGGGAGACGGAAAAATGTGTGGAAGAATGTTCGTATCCCCTCAATATCTAGCTGCGATATAAGAGCTAGTCCAAAGAGGAAGAACGCTCTTTGCCGTTTCCTTTCTTGTGGCCACAGGGCATTCCAAGCTGCAATAAGAATTTCAATAGCTAAATGGCCTCAGTTAATCGCGCTATTATATTTGGTCATTCAGAATTACATAAATTTGCTCCCATCTCAGATTAGCTTAAAAAACGAGGAAAACCCTTACTCTTCAAAGAGGAAATTTTACACGTTTTCACCTATCTTTATTGTAATCTACAACTCATAAAATTATTAAGCTTGGTGGCCCCCAAGGAGGAACCCCGGAGATCCACCACTGATCGAGGCAGTTAATTAACAATGTGAAAATGCTTGAACGAACATGTATGCTTATGTACCTTGCGATGAGATATTTTCAGAAGTCCCTGCACTGACTAGCATATTCTTGATGTGACCTTGCTTTAAGATATTTGCAATGACAGAAGCATAATTTGGAGCCTCCGACAATGATCTGACAACTGAGTAGCCTATTTGCCAGATATAAAATAAGTAAGGAGAAGATCATAGTCGAATTAGTGGAATCAAGGTAGAATTTGACGGTTTATTACTCACCTGTGGCTGGATGAACCATGCTAGCAGCAGCACCAAATGCAAGGTTCTTTTGCTCTGTATTTGGCAAAGATCCACCAACTGGTATATATGACCATTCCTACGCACGAAGGCTTTTCATAAACAATATCCTACTCTTTCTGTTTAAAAGTGCGATTACTTGGAAAGAACGAGTGATTACCTCTTCATATGTTTTTAAGATTCGGACTCCCATTGTCTCCAACCTTGACTTCAGTTTTTTCTTCAGTAGTTCAAAAGGCATTGCATCTTTCGAAGCCAAGCATGTTTCCTGCAAAATGTTTTATCTTCATTTCTTCCATGATATTTCATCGGTAATGTATAAGTGACAAAAGATTAAAGACTTTAACCAACCTCAAAGAAAACCCTTGTTCGAGACATGGGCATGACATAAAGAAATGTCGGATATTCTGCTTCCAGAGATTGAACTTGATGTTTGGCATAGTCTCTGTAGTCCATGAAAACCATCAGGCTGGGATCATATGGATTGTTTTCAACCTGACCAATGTGAAATGAGAATAATGTTCAACAAAATGATAGCCATGGTTCAAAGGATCATGTTAGTTCCCAACTTATTTTCTTTTTACAACCATTTCGACAAAGCTGCTAGTTCTAAATTCATCATACACAAGAAGCTGCTAAATTGAAGTATATCTTTCTATATTTTCTATAAGAAACCGTGGGAAGGAATTTTTTTTGTAAATATACTATTACATTGGACCATAAATCTTTTGTCGACATTCTTACCTCAACTTCAACACCATAAGCTGTTTGGACAAAAACCTTGGGACCCCCTACCTCATACTGCAGAAGCTTCCCTGAGGCTGCTCCAGATGCAACGGTAGCAAGCCTATAAATATGATTAGAAGCTAACAGTAAAATGTATATGATAAAAGAATGTAACTCGCGCAAAACTCAAGGTACCTGCAGGGAATCACAATGTTGTCTTCGCACTCCACAAGGCTGTGACCACTTGGAGCTTCGACAATCCTTTCCACTTTTGAGTTAAGGTAAGAAACACCTGACTCGAGACACCTAGGCAAATCAATATAAATTATGCATCTAAGAAAGAAGGAAATTATTGTCACATTCAAAAAAGTTAAGCAACAATGGTAGAAAAGGTATATTCTGTACTTAGTACCCACAATTAGCATATATTTTTAGGAATCTAGTACCTTTTCAATAATTCCTCATGGAGCAAATGGCGACTGACTCGTCCATAAGCACGACCAATTAGACTAGGATCACCGTTGTCAAGATATACAATAGTATCCCGCCAAACATGCTCAATACAACCTTCAAGCCCAAGTTCTGGAATAAAGAAAAAGAGCTTCCGAGTATAATAAACAATTAATCAACCAGGAGGTTGTAAAAGGAAAACTCCAGCAAAATGTTTTACCACAAGACTGAAAGGGTTTAATGTAATGGGAAAGAGGTTCGAGAAGCTCATTGATCATCAAACTATTTGACCCTTATGATCATTTTCTGTACAAGATTTCTCACCTTTTAAGAAAACAAGTTAAATTCTATCATCTCTTTGTTATAGTCATGATTAGTATACTATGGTGAAATCTTTTATATGGCAAGTGCTCATTTGATTCTCATACATGATCATTAACTTAGCAGTAGAAGGGTGAATAACCAATGAGCAGTTATGGATATAGGGGTATACTCGTATACTCTGATCTCTACTTTTCCGGATACTACTATCAGTCTATCACTAATCTTGACGAACAACACAACCTCAAGAATCTTACATAATGAACAATTCTATAATCAGAAAAAGTAGGGAAGTTTTAATTCGTTAAATTCACATAAAAAAGTCATGTCATCACTTGTAGTTCATCTGACAGAGTATGTTGTAAAATTTATTAAAGATGAAAAAAATTAAACTGCAAAAATCACATAGCGAATAGCACCTTTGAATTCATCTTCCCACACGCCATAATTATTTGTGAAAGGAAGATCTGGCCCAATGAGCCCAACATTCAAACCTAGCTTAGATGACTCTGCAGCAAGAGCCAGACCAGCAGGGCCGCAGCCGATAACCACCAAATCCAATATACTATCGCCAACAGATATTCGTGGCAACTGCGTAGGTGAGATGATTCCATGAAAAGAACAAATAATTATCCACGAGTCATGTAACATCATATCATCATTAACAAGAGCATTTATAGGTGTAAATTCCTCTTCTTTTACTGCACATAGCACATATGTCTTGCAGATGTTACTTCTAAAAACTAGAATAAACTGAAATTATCGTACAAGACCGAAGGGAATACGACTCAGCAACACGTAGCTGTCATTATTTCAGAATCTATAGGTGGTATTTTGTTAAATGAAAAAGCCAACCTCATAAATCATAATCGACGCAGTGGCTATTTTGTAGTAATAAAAACAATGTGCATATCAACTGAGTAAAACTTCAGCTTCATGTAACTTTCTGACATTGAAAACAAGCATATAGGATACTTGGTAAGGTATTATCTAACTGTTAAACACGGGAGAAGATAGTCATTCTATGAAGAAGGTTATCAAGTTTTCTGTTCATTGAGCTCTCAGTTACATAAAAAGATGGAAGATTGTGATCATAATTGGTAAACTGGATGTCTAGTCCAGTATATATAAATAATAGCAAGAACCGGCCTGATATATATCCGCTCTAGACATCATATTCATGTAGTAGTCTCCTCAATTGACAAGAAGGCCAGAACACGCGCAATCATCATTCATGTGTCACATAAATGCACAAAGGACACATCGATTCCCTATCACTTATGGGCATAAGGAGCTCTTCCATTGAGGTTCATATTTTGTGAATGCTATAAACACATTGCTCAACTTTTTAAGGCTCATAGATTTGAGTTAGATTTTGTTGAAATATCTGAATTTTACAGCTGCAATAGCTGTAAGATTTCTTGAGCAGTGTACCTAGTTAGAATCAGATTTCTAGAGCAGTGTGATGCATTTATTAGGTTTGACAAATGTAACTTAGTTTTGCTGTATTTAAACTTTGAGTTGTAATGTTCTAAAGTGTGATTGTAAGAATGTTTTTATCAAATCCTTTCTTTCAACTTGGTATCTAAAGCCAATATTATACTTAAAAAGTCTGCTACTGTTTATCGTGTGCTACTGTTCGTTGTCTTCTCCACCATACAACACTGTTCATCAATTTTCTTTTTTCCTCCACCACCATCCAAACTCAGATCTGCTACTGTTCATCGTCTGCCTGCAACAGCTTCCTCACATGGTATGAAAAGAAAGAAAAAAAAAAAAAAAAAAAACCTGTCCGAAACAGCCAGCTTCCTCACATTATATGAAAGAAACATTGTCCAAACAGTACGCAGTTATGATCAAGTGGACGATCGGTAGGTCATTTGTGGCCTGATCGAGCTGAAATTTTGTGAGTATGTTCACAACTCGTGTGTATTCAATCTGTACAGTCAAATTTCAGATCGGAGCTCTCTACGTCTGTTTTTTCTGACATAAACAGTAGTTACGTGCCTCTAGTCGTATTTGTCGTCGAGGGTAAAGCTCGCATGACATTCTTTGCTACAGTGCCTTCGTTTTATAGTAGTCTTCACTTTGTTGTTGTTGATCTTTGCACCCCTCTCTCTTCTGATATGGCCTTTGTTGCTACAATAGAAGAAGACTTTTATCCTTCTATGAATATTTTATAAGTTATCTCCTGTTTGTCTTGTCTGATATGGTAAGAAGAAAAATCTTCTATTTCTTTTTCTCAAGTAACCGCGTGTTCGGCTACTGTATTGTCACTTATCATCTTTGTGAGATTGCAATTTTCTACTAAGCTTTTTTCAGTAATGGCTTCTGGCCCATCAAAATTAACTCTGGCTCCATTAGATTACAGTCAACTTCAGGTTCAGATTGCTCAACTTCAACTACACTTGGGTCTCAATTCATCGTCTGGTCCTACGACTACCCTGGCTACAGGTACTCCATCTTGGATTTTAGATTATGGGGCTAATAATCATATGACTGGTGAACTTTCTATATTTTCCTCTTCTATCACTTCCATAAATCAATCCGTTCGAATTGCCGACGGAACTT
Source organism: Ehretia macrophylla (assembly GCA_037974665.1). NCBI lineage: Eukaryota > Viridiplantae > Streptophyta > Magnoliopsida > Boraginales > Ehretiaceae > Ehretia > Ehretia macrophylla. The sequence continues at coordinate 10,691,012 of CM075779.1, forward strand.
CTATTCCTATCCGTTGTCAGGGAGATGCCTGTTTATCCTTAGATATTACTCTTCGCTCCGTTTACTATGTCCCTAAATTTGCTTATAATCTGTTATCTGTTAGTCATCTTGCCAAAAGTTTCCATTGTGCAGTTGTTTTCTTACCTGATCGTTATTTCTTGCAGGACCTAACTTCGAAGAAGATTTTGGGCAAGGGATATGAGCACGATGGACTTTACTATTTTGGTGAACCTTCAACTTCTAATGTACCCTCATCTAGTTTGCATGCCTCCGTGTCTCCTATTTTTGATACTCCTGTTAAATCTCTTGAAAACTTAGATTTGTGGCATGTTCGTTTATGACATACAAATTTTCAATATTTATGTTGGTTAGTTTCGTCTGTTAATAAAGCATGCAAAGATTTTAAGTTCAATTGTGTGGCTTGTGAATTGTCAAAACATACTCGTACTACATATATTCCTTATATGCATCGGGCTCCTCGTGCCTTTGACCTTGTTCACTCTGATATCTGGGGACCTTCTCTTGTCACAGCTCTCTCTCAACATCGTTACTATGTAACTTTTATAGATGATTATAGCCGTTGTACTTGGGTCTACCTCATGAGGAAAAAATCCGAAGTCTTCACTCATTTCACTCATTTCCTTCAAATGGTAAAAACCCAATTCCACACTATTGTTCGCAATATCAGGTCTGATAATGGCAGGGAATATTTAACCAATGACTTTCGAGCCGAACTCAATAAAAGATGCATTCTTCAGCAACTTACTTTCCCTTATACACCTGAACAAAATGGTGTGGCAGAACGAAAGAATCACCACATTATGTCTATGGTTCAGTGTCTTTTACGTGGTATGAATGTCCCAAAATATTTTTGGCATATGACTGTTCTTACTGCTACATACATCATAAATCGTACACTTAGTCGTGTCCTTCAAGGTCAAACACCTCTACATATTCTACTGCCAAATACTACTCTTTTCCCTATTCTCTCACGAGTCTTTGGATATACATGTTTTGTTCAAAACCGCAGCCCTACCCGTACTAAGCTAAACGATAAGGCTATCCGTTGTATCTTTCTCGGGTATTCTTCCATGTCTAAAGGATATAGGTGTTATGTTCCTGTAACTCATCACTTTCACCACTCTATGGATGTCACTTTCCTTGAGACTACCCCGTTCTTTTCTACTCATTCTCTGTCCTTAGACCAATCTCTTGAGAAGTTATCTACTTTGGATACTCATTTGCTCCCTCACCTTATTCCTCTATTTGATATATCTTCGCCTACCACTGTACCACCACCTAGGACCAGTAGTAACTCTCTACCGCCTGTTTCCTCTCTAACCCCATTACAGGTTTACTCTCGACGTCCTCGTGCTCCAGTTCCACTGCCAGATTCTTATTCGGATTCAGGTAACCCTTATTCCCCCTCGGTCCCTGAACATGACCCCCCTCGTTACCCCACTCGTGAACGGCGCCCCCCTTCCTGTTACATGCTTTTGAGTAGTACTAATCATCCAATTGCCAAGTTTGTGTCTTTTCAAGGTCTCTCCGAGCAGTATAAATCTTTTATTGGCCAAGTTGATTCAGTTTCTATCCCTCGCTCAGTTCATGAGGCTATCCAGAATCCTCTATGGGTGGCTGCAATGAAAACGGAAATGGATGCCTTACAGCACAATCAGACGTGGGAACTTGTTGATCTTCCTACTGGTGAAAAGACAGTTGGGTGTTCAGTGTAAAATATTTGACAGACGGTACTATTGATCGATATAAAGCTCGTCTTGTGGCTAAAGGATTCACTTAAGTACCAGGCAAGGATTTTGGTGCCACATTTGCCCCTGTTGCCAAATTAACTACAGTTCGTCTCCTTGTCTCCTTGGCTGCCTCTTATTTATGGCCTCTTCACCAATTGGATGTCAATAATGCATTTCTCAATGGTGATTTGTCTGAGACTATCTATATGGATCCTCCACCTGGTTTTCGGGCTCAGGGGGAGTATTCATGCAAGGTATGTCGTCTTCGTAAATCCCTCTATGGACTTAAACAGTCTCCACGGGCTTGGTTTAGTCGCTTCAGTAATGTGATCATCAATATGGGGTTCACCAGGTGTCACTCAGATCATACATCTTTCATTCGTCACCATCCTCAAGGCTGATGCATCATTATCTCAGTATATGTAGACGATATTATCATTACAGGATATGACACTCCAGGAATTGTTAAAGTAAAGAATGACCTTGGGACTATCTTCGACATTAAGGATTTGGGTCTGCATCGATACTTTCTTGGCATTGAGGTGGCACGATCTCGCCAGGGTATATCTTTATCTCAACGTAAGTATGCATTGGATCTTTTTCAGGATACATGTATGCTCGACTGTCGACCTGCATCTATTCCTATGGACCCAAACCTTAAGTTGACAACAAAATCAAGGGAACTACTACCCAATCCATTAGTATATCAGAGACTTGTGGGTAGGCTTATCTATTTGATTAACACGAGGCCGGATCTTACATATGCAGTGAGTGTTGAAAGCCAGTTTATGTATTCACCTCGCACCTTTCATCTTGATGCAGTCTATCACATCCTTCGCTATCTTAAGTCTTGTCCTGGTCTCGGTATCTTCTATGCGACAAGTGCACAAGAGGGTCTCTATTGCTATACAGACGCCGATTATGTAGGGTCAAAGATTGATAGACGTTCTACCTCAGGGATGTGTATCTTTCGTGGCAATCATCTTATTTCTTGGAAAAGTAAGAAGCAAGCAGTCGTCTCACGGTCTTTTGCTGAAGCTGAGTATTGTGCTATGGCTCAGGGATCATGTGAACTTCTCTGGTTGCGCTCCCTCCTAACTGAGTCGGGGTTCCCTCTGACAGATTCATCTACGTTGTTCTGTGACAATAAGTCTGCCATCATGTTATCCTCTGACTCAGTCCTTCATGAGAGGTCAAAGCACACTGAGGTTGATATCCATTTCATTCGAGAGAAAGTTCGCTCAGGGGTTATCAAACCCTGCTTTGTTACATCATCTAACCAGGCTGCTAATATGTTCACCAAGTCTATTGGCCCATCACTTTTCCAGTCTGCCCTTGTCAAGCTCAGGCTCGTCGATATCTTCGCCCCAACTTAAGGGGGAGTGTTGAAATATCTGAATTTTACAGCTGCAATAGCTGTAAGATTTATTGAGCAGTGTGGCTAGTCAGAATCAGATTTCTAGAGCAGTGTGATGCATTTATTAGTTTTGACAAATATAACTTAGTTTTGCTGTATTTGAACTCTAAGTTGTAATATTCTAAAGTGTGATTGTAAGAATGTTTTTATCAAATCCTTTATTTCAACTGATTTAAACTTACTCCTACACTGACCCTCCTCTCAATTGATATGGATAATGTCATAAATCTACTACTGACAAGTTTTATCATCAAATAACTCTGAAATATTGATTTGTATGTGTTAGGCATTTGCACATCTCTTATGATCTAAAACGTAGCGCGCAAATACTTGACGAACCACCAGTTGTTAGTACGTGTAAAGTTTGTATTCTAGCAGAACTAGAGTTTAGACGAAATAAACATGTAGCCTGATTTGCAAGAACTCCTTATATGATTCTCATCCAATATCTTCTGAAGAAGTTCTTCCTCCTCCTCCAGTTTACTGATCATCTTGTTGAGGCCATCATATCCTTACTATTCTTATACTTATCATCGCAGGATATCTAATTTTTCTTTTCTGGATATAGAAAGCTAGTAAAGCTTCTAAAAGAATAAGTTCACTTTCAATTTACATGCTTATAAATCTTCTGTCATAATAGATTAACATCTATGTATCACAGTTTAAAAAACGACTCTTTCTTCAAATATTTTTAACTACAACTCAACTTGATTGGTTGGTCACCATATATTGCTATAGTTCCTTAAGTTCTTATCATCCAAAACCATCACAAGACAGAAGGGGCAGATCTATTTTTTGGATTATGAGGACTGTAACCCGTGCCGATCTAAAAAATTGCTCTAAGATACCCCCTATATTTATAGTCTGCAAAACTATTTTATTCCTACTTGAGCCCCACATCTCCACTAATATTGGTATCCAAAATTACTTAGTCCCGACTGACAAAATCTACTATATTCCACTACTGCAAATACCATTCCATTTGAAATTAGTCATCCACTTTCCTTTAAGTTAGGGACATTCTCTAAGCTCCATATCTCTCTCTTTCCTATTTTATTCTCAAAATATGTTCAGCTTTTCATAATTCCACTACTTAACTTTCAAGTTTCTGTCATCTTTTTGTTTCATGACCAACTTCTTATGCATATTGAGGGTCGATAAGCTTTAAGTTCACTACAAGTTATCAATTCTTTCTTGTAATTTTCGAAAATGAAGAAATCTTGAACCACCAGAAAAAGGATTAAAGAATTTATGAACAAGATCCAACGGTTGTGAGTTGTCAAAGTTATTTTATTATAATTATATTATCGGTTCACAACTTTGAACGGATTCTTACCTTGAAAAAAGTTAAAACAATTACGTATTGAAATTCGCAAGGCAACCTCCAATACAGCCAAATCTTTTTTTTCTTTATGTTCAACTTTTACTACATTGGAGAAAAATGTTGCTTTTAAGTCTAGAAGCAATGGACAAATGGAAGAATAACATCACAATTTTCAAGCTCGTAGGTTCGAGCTGAAGAAGCAATATCACTCCATTATTATCAAACTGGCTTTTGAACATAAAAGACTTAAAATCATGCTTAATAGTAGGAATCTTTTTTTCATAGATTGCTGACTTCTCTTTCCACGCTTTTCAGCATCTCTGACCGCTACATGTCGAACTACTGTGTTACTTTTTCTGAAAGCTTTTAACATGAATAACACATGGCAATCACATTTAACATCATCAACAGGAAAAAAAAAAAAATTCACTGAGCATTGAAAACAATGTCGGAGAAGACGGGGTGGCCGGCTACAATGGACAAGATGAGGAAGAAGTGCTTGAGATAGTTTTAGCATGTTAGGAGATGATCGGTTGGAAGCTGAGGTGATACATCCTATGAGGGGTGGGAAGCAGCTAAGAAGAGTCAGAGACATTTACAAAGGACTAACTTGCATTTGGTCAAATGTTTCTCATTGTGAGTGAGATAAATTGCGAAATCAATTTTTATGGGTGACATCATTTAATATGTGTTGTATGACTTACACATTTTGTGAATTAAAAAAGAAAAGAAAAAAGAGACACATAGAAAAGAAACTCTTCGGCCAGTCCAGACTAACCATTAAACCTCTTATATATTGGTGAACTCCACACATTTGTAAATAGGAAAAAAAAAAGGAGACACGTAGAAAAGAAGCTCATCGGTCAGTCTAGACAAACCATCAAGTCTCTTATATATTGGTAGACTCCACACATGTGAGCTACCAGCAATGTGAGAGATATTTGTGTCAGTTTGGACTAATTTAATAATTTCTCGACTGAGAAATCTTGCATACCTATAATTAAGCGAGGAACAGTTCGTAAATGAATAACACCGTCAAATTCATATAACCTACTCTAGCTCATAGGATAACGCCTGGTTTAATTTATTAAAAAAAAAAAAATAAGAGAGAGAGAATAACATGAAACTGAATATTAGCAGATAAGCAAGAATGACTGTTTTATCATCTAATACGGAGCAAATAATTATGTTGAACGCTTCATCAACTACCCCTCGTAAAAAACTTACATAATGATATCGGAATTTTAACATATGATCATATGTCAAAAACATTTAACATTATCAAATAACAAAACTGTTGAACACTGAAAAAAATAACAAAAACAAAGGCAAAAATACCAAAGGTTACCCAACACTTCGGTGGAAAGCTCGGGTAACGACGTGTTATGATTAAAATTTTTAAGTCCAAACTACGACTTGAGAAAGTGTATTCATACCTTATCAGAAAGTTTAGACTGCTTATCATCCATATGCTTATTCTGCTGCATTTGTACAAAGAGAAGCTCAGACCCACCAGCCTTAATGTAATCTTCTTCATCAGCAAACTCTTCTTTAACAGCCACACAACTCTCTCTTCCAATACTACACCTCACTCTCAAAGCCATCAACATGTTTGAATGATCATATGATATATGATGATGATGATGTATAGGATAAGCTTGTCCAGTACTTGTATTTGTATGCCTGATCTTCTTTCTTCTTAAACACTTCACAGAAGGGCATGTAGATACCGCCATTGCTGCAAAGTTTCTCACCCCAATACACTCCATTGTTTTACACCTTATGTGTGTGTATACTGTGTGTTATTCTTCTTCTTCTTCTACTACTACTAATATATACTACTTCAAAATCTTGGTTTTTTTGTCATTGCAATGGTTTTTGAGGCATGAGAGAAGGAAAATGCAGAGAGGGTTAGCTGCAAAAACTGTTGAAAAATGAAGTGTGTATGTGTGTGTGTGTGTTGAGAGTGTTGATCTTCTGCTTGAGACTCTATCTTGGTAGTGTGTGTTGTCTTTTCTTGCTTCTGCTGTGGGAAGCTAGAACGAGAGGATAGGGGGAGGGGAGCTTTTTGCTGAGTTGTGCCAACGGTCATTCAGTAATGTGCCACGTGGATGGATATGATTTGCTGGAAGTTCGAGGAAACTAGTTTATGATCAACAAACTCATGTCCAAACAGTTTTATTTCCCTTTTTCTTCAGTTTTTTTTTTTTTTTCAAGTCTTCATATCTGGTAAAGTAATTCAAGTTAACATCATTATAACACGAAAAAGTCTCCCATCATTTTTGGGTTACATAGAAATTATTTAGGATAAAATATTTTAAAAACAATGATTTAAACCGCATATTTTATAGAATTTGGGATACTGATGTGAATAATTTTAAATAAACTTTACGCTTGTCTTATTTTTTTTGTAAAAATATGTATATATTTTTATAATTAATTCAATTACTTACTTACATAGTAAAAAAAAAAAAAAAAATAGTCCCCCATCATTATAACATCAAGTACAACAAATTATAAATTGCTAATGGTTAGGATAAGTATCACTTGGTTGAAATTGATAGATATAACGTGATACTTTGTTGTATCCATCATTATTAAAGTTTGAACGTCCTAACCATTAGCAATTTATAATTTGTTGTACTTGACAACAACTAAATCAATTTAGATGATTGTATAGATATTGAGTTCTTAATTCATTCTCATTGTATTAAATTTATAGGACAAATAGTCTCTATTATTTTTTTAAAATTATAAAATTGTTTATATTATTTAAAATTAATCAATTTATTTAGTCCCTATTATGTAAAAAAAAATTAATTTAGTCCCCAAATAGGGGTCATGTAGAGGGACTAAATTGAAAATTTTTGAAAAATAATAATAACTAAATTGAATTTGTTTAGAATTAATAAGAATTAAATTGACTAATTTTGAACAATAAGGATGAATTCAAAATTTCAACTAAACAATAGGGATCATTTGTGTAATTTTCTCAATTTTTTATATAGAGATGTTTCCTATTTTTTAGGCTTAAAATATTTGTTGAAAAACATTCACTCTTGTAATAGTGTTTATTAAGACCAATACTTTACATATAATTGAAAATATAACAAGAATTTTACAAGATTAGATAAATATTCACGCTAACGATGAAGATTTGAATTTTTTTTTCTGATATTAACCTGCATATATATATGTATGTGTGCGTCTCTGTGTATGTGTATATGAAAGTTGATTGCTTGAGCTATGTAATTAAACGTCCATATCAGGGTGGAGTTGGAGTTGGTGAATGAACTTAAAAAAATATAAATTGATCCAAAATATGATTCAAATCCAATATAGTACTTATGAGTATATAAAAAATTTATTGAATAGATTATTTTCAGTGAATAAATACGATTGTAGCTTCGAATATTGAATTCAGAGGGATCAAATAAGAAAGAATATACTTCTAAAAAAAACTAGAAAAAATACTTTGAATTATAAAATTATAATGAAATATACCATCAACCAATATTTATTAAATTTGAAAAAGAGTATGAAAAAATGATTCGATCCTCTTATTCTGATTTCTCGAACCGAGATAAGCAGCTCGGTGGACAAATCATTTTTCAAAAGCTGGAATACAAACTTATCCGGGTTTCCCTGGAGCTCCTTGCCAGAGCTACATGTTGCTCCTCTATAGTTAAACAAAGTGGATTCTAACTCACTGCACTAGGAAACACAACCATAGCTCCCTAGTATATCTTGAAGAGCAAGCACAAGAACGCATATGCAATCATGCACTTTGTAGTCTTGTAAACTGACAAATTAGCTGATTGTCAATAAGTTCTTAACCTGTTACATCTGCTTGAGTTTACAGGGCAGTTCTTAAAAACGTGCAAAAAGCATGTGTTGGGCCCACAGCACAAAAAGTGCGTGAGCCCCATCAACACGTCTTAAAGGCAAATGGCCGCTTGTAAGAAATTTCCTGAGTTTACCAGGCAGAAACAGAGAATGCAGTCAGGGGGGGGTGGGGGGGGTGGGGGGGGGGGGGGGTGGGGAACAAATTTCCAGGTATCTTTCAGTGAGATTGACGTTGAAGCAAGCTTAGCAAAGATTAATCATCACTAAATAAAGAACGAACAAACGCATTAACCACACGATAACAAAAATCACATATCACAATGACTATTAGTTACAAGGTACGTGCTAGGAATATATTTCAAAATTGGCATCTCAACAGTTCAGTACCAGCACGTAAAATTGTTTAGCGTACATGCAGCCTATTACAGTGCTGAGACATTGATGATCAGATTTGCATAAGCAGTTATTGCATTGCAAACAATTGGCTGTATTCGGGGAAAGAAAGACAAACAAATACAACATAAAAAGGAAAGGCGTTCAATGTTCCAAAACAACTTGCTACGAAGAAAAAATTTGACCGTTACCAAGCTCTTTTACTGCTGATGTATTCCAGCCCCAACCTCATGGTATGTAACTGATGCCCGAGTATGATGCAGATAGATGTACTCAACCTGATACCTGATCAACTAATAGACTAAGTAAGTCTCTGCTGGACCATACTATTCTTTGGCCCAAATATCACATGTACATCTACAGAAGTACTAGACCAAGTTCTGATGGTTTCAAGGCATTTCTTAGCCGATAATTATACAGATAATAGTACAGTTGTCCATCACCTTGTCCAAATTTGAGTTCCTTTACAAAAGATTCGTTCTCCATAACATCCAGTGCATTGAAAACATCATAATCCTTCTGTTTGGCAATAACAAGTGCGTCGTTCATCAACTGGAGCAAAGGTGTCTTGGTAGTGGCATAGTAGAAAGTATAAGCCGCTTTCAAAGTTGAGTAGTTCTTGTTATGAAGGATAGATGAAGGAAGAGTGTAGAAACTGCAAAAATCAGTTATCTCATGAGTCGCAAGACTCTCCACCACATAGCTATTCACCACATTCTCTTGTGGAAGAAGCCAGTGCTCCACGTCAATTTCATCAAAACTAGGAGCAACAGCAAATTGGCTCAAATAATTCTTCAGCAGACGAGTCACAGCAGGAACATCACGAAGCTTCATTTCTCTCAAACCAGGGGTGACTGGTGAACCCGGCAACTTATAGAGTTTAATCGCCCGACTCATTGTCATTCTCTCGCCAAGCCTGGAAAACCCAACATCAATTAGTTTCTTTGGATTCAAAGTTCTATGCCAATACTGACAGGTCGTGACAGGAGTTGGAAGAAGCACTCCAGCAGTATAAGCAGCCTGCCAAATGTTCTCCAAGTGAATCCTTCTCGTAACTTCCTTAATCAACACAGGGGCAAGTCTCTTTGACCTAAGCTTCTTATGAACACAGAGAAAATTAACCTCAGCCATTTTCACAACCTGATCACGAACCCTTATGGTTGCTGGGATACCACTAATAAAAGCAACTAACTTCTTTGAAGCCTTAACTCGAACACCAATATGCCAGCTGTTGAAGTGCCCCGGCGGGCGCAAAGCCCACCTAAGAAACTCCTTAGAATAATTAAACCTGAACAAGTTATCATCATCCTCGACATAATTGTTGGTCAACAAATTATAAACCTCAGCACAAATCTCATCGGATCCCATATCGCACGTGGTCCATTCATACAAGCTAGGCAGATTATACGCCTCCTGCTTAACCTCATCTAAAGGTGTCGGGGCCTCAATGGGGCCCTCGGGCAAACTCGAATCCCCAATATCCTTAAACTGCCCAACAGGTTGAGTTTCCCAAAACTTGTGTTTCTGGTCCAAAGGATTCGAGGTTTGAAGCTTCTGAACTAGGGATTCAAGTGTGTTTTTGTACTTCATAAGTGAATTTTCATCAGAATTTTGATCTGGGTATTCTTTATTGGATCCAGATGAACTACTATTCTCACCCATTTTTCACTTATCAATCTCAAATTTCTTACTATAAATGGAAAACTAATTTTCTTCTCTATATAATATCTGCAAAATTATACAACATGAACTTACAATTAATTAGAAGCAAATTAGAAACATACCCTTTATTTGAAAATGAACATATTGTGATTTAATGAAAAGTTTCAATAAATAAATCAATATAGCAGAGTTTAACAAGAGTATATATATATATATGGAAAAATAAATTCTAAATCATATTTCAGTGAACAATTAAGTAAATAAAAGAAAACCTGGGGACTTACATGTAAAAAAACAATGGAGATGGTGAATCTTCAAAGCTGTGAATGTGAATGATGTAGTCGATGATCACTATGTTTTACAACTGGAGCTGATTATGTAAAAGGACAGGGTTCTAACTTCTATGTGCGAAGAAAATAAGGTTTCGCATTGGAGAGCTTGAAGGGAAGATAATTTACAAAATGGGGGCTTGTTTTTGGCCCTTTTAACATTTTGGCCTCGTAATTTTATTTTTTTTGTAATTTTCACAGTGGGGTTTTTTTTAACGTCCAATTTTTATTTGTTACTTCAACTGTTTAGTGACTTAGCTCAGTGATTCATCCTCAAAGCACTTATTTTTTGTTATTATTATTATTATTATTATTAAATTGTATAATATATATTAAAAAAAATCATCTACAAAAATTAATTTTACAATTTCTCACAATCACAACGAAAAACATATAATTAAACTGAAGCATTTTTTGACCAAAAAAAAAAACTGAAGCATTTGATATGTTTACATTTGTTCATCTACCCTACAAAAAAATAAAATTAATTATGAATTTACCTTAATTGGTATCATATTGAATTTCTCTCAACATTATAAATCTCTGAGTATAATCACAAATTTTAACACATGCTACAGCGCAATTGTGATGGTATTTTAACTTAAAAATTTGATCACAATAAATCGCTATCCGACCATCCTATCCACCATCCTTAGCCACATTGATTAACTGAAGACGACGTCGTTCCCCACTTGATGTGTGGCAAAATCTTGATAGCATATACACACTCAGCTCAAACCTCACAGTATTCACTCCATTCCCAGCTAAAGCAAATCCAAGCTCAGGAAAAATGGTGGCGATAATGGACTGTAGAAACTGGGACGAAGATGCCTACAGAGAATCCATTTTACGTGCGAGAGAAACGTCCTCCCGAACAGTTTTTCGGTCCGTTTTTGCTCCTAACCCTAACCCTAACCTCATAGTCGCCGCCTGTAGTGACGGCACCGTTTCCTCATATTCGATCTCCTCTTGCCTCGTAAGCCATATACATATTCATATATATAATCATATTACATGCATTTTACTAGTATTAATTTGAAACATATTTTGGTTTTAATTTTTTTTTTTTCAGGCTATGGGTTGTGCGAATGCAAGGGCCCAGAAGTAAGTTAATTGATTGATTGTCTCCCTCTTTTTTTGTTCAAAAAAATATTACTCGTGTTTATGTAATTTTAAAAAAAAAAAAAATTCTTAGGGTGTTTCTGTTTGATTGTAAAGAGCCGGGTACAATTAAAGCGTGCCAAAATATTGAATCTAATCAATTAAGTTAAAATGTTGTGTTGAGTGTAGTAGAGAACCGAGTTATTATATACTGAGCACATATTCCTTACAGAACTAATATGGAATGGAATGTTACAACGATCGTTGATAATTTGGTATTCGTGTTTGTAGTTATATAGTGGCGGAACCTAATTTTTTGATTCAAGCGCATGATGGGGCTGCTTATGATGTCCGATTTTACGGTTTGGGTGATGAGGCATTGTTATTGAGGTAAGGATATTGTTCAGTTACCTTTTTCTGTTGATAAGTGAATCTTGTTCAATGTCCTTGTGTATAAAGATACAGATATCTAATAGATGAAAATAAAACAAAGAACAACTAGTTGGATTATAATGGGACTGAGAGATGACCATTTACCTTACGTGCGATTGTATTCTTTCCTTACTAAGATGCATGGTTATAATCAATCAAGCGTGTCATGTAACTCTGTGACCTAGTTTTGGATTTAATAGAATTTTTTTTTTTCTTTAACTTATCCAAGAGGAGGCCTTCACATAATTGGTTACATCCCTATAGCTAACAAATAGATATTGAAATATGTGCATTTCTACTGTATTAGAGGATTTTATATTGATACCTAGAAGGCCACAACATTTTAATGTTCTACTTGGAGACTGTTTAACATATTCATGTATCATGTAGTTGTGGTGATGATGGTCGGATCCGAGGATGGAAATGGAAAGAGATTTCAGAACTGGAAGTGCCTGCGCAAGGTACTATTACACTTTCAATGTTATGCGGTACAAATCTTAGTAACACTTTTTCTTTTAAACCCCCCACCCCCATGAGATTCGAACCCTGGTCTCTCAACTGCCAGAGGGAGTAACCCACCAGTAGGCTACTCCTAAATCTTAAATTGTAGTAACTTCTTATGCTTGTCTCTGTAGCTTCTTTTTATTATCTTTTGGGAAAATGTTGGAGTATGAAAACCTTTTAATGGCTTAATAATACTTAATAGCAAACCTATAGGCCTTCCATTTTGATTTCATGCCTGACTCATGCTAATGAAAATTAGTTTCCTCTCAAAACTTCTTCTGGAATAGCAGACGTTCAATGCTCCATAGTTAATTTGATTGGATATTTAGAGGTTGTTTACACTAACAAAGGCAAACGAAGAATCTTGTTTTTCTCAAGCTGGTGGACCACACTTTTGGGATTATTCTTCTTTCATGTTTCTTATGCCTACATTTTTAAAGAATTTTAGAGCTTTGAGCTTTGAGCTTTTTTATTACTCAGCATGGAAGTCAACCTAGAAGCAACTTGTGGAAATTAGATTCTATTGCAGAAATGCAACCTTTATTCTAGAAAATTGTGTACAACTTTAGAATAAAGCAGATAATTAAAGTTCAGTAATTTTGTTGGTTTTCTTCAAAATATATGTAACTATAACTGTTCTTTTTTTTTCCCCCCCTTAATAAATAGGTAGAAACTAGTTTTTATTCTGACCATGCTATGGGTTGGTGATTGGGATCATCCTCATATTGATTTGATTTGTTCTGACTTCCATCTAATGGTTTTGTCAAATTTTGATTTCCTTTTAGTAATTTAATTTGTTTTCTTGATTCACCTTTAATTATTTAATTGCATTTTATCTTTTTTATATTGACTGTATATGAAACTGGGTTTTTCCTCGTGTTTGATGTTTTTGTACACTTCTTGTTTTGCAGGGAGCAATTTGAAGCCAGTACTTGACTTGCTGAATCCCCAACATAAGTAAGTTATCTTAAAGCATAAATTTTTGTCATATATTTATATGTATTACTCTTTGTAAAATTTTCCTTTCTGTTGTCTATATGTGACCTTGTCGATGTGCAGTTATAACATTCTTGATTTTGAGAATTTTATGTGACAGCTATTAGACAAGTTTTGACTGGTAAACTATAAACTCTTGATTGCAGTAATTTAGAATTGTTTTGATTTCACATATTGATCGCTTTTACTGTTTATGTACTGGTTTCATGATCCAAATGAATGTCTCTTTCTTATCTATTCTTATGAATATCACTTTCTAAACTAGGCCCGAAAAATGAAACCGTGTATGATGAGTAGTTTCATTTCAGGTGTTCATGCGTCTATGTTTTTTCTTTTCAGAAAACTATCTTATTATATCTGGAAGTAATTTGTATAATTTGGACTAAAGCATATTCATGGGTAGCTTGTCATAGGAAGTGTGTTCGTTTGTTTTATGTTCTAATGGTTCTTACAGATTGAACATCATAAGTGGTATTATGTTATTTGAGTTTCTTTAATGCATTGTTGATGATATTTTTCTCTGTCCAGTGATATAAATTAAACTTTTTCCTTGTTTTCGCTTTTCATGAATATTACTTAGACTTTCACCATACATCCTATTTGATTCCTTCAACCTCTTGTTCTTTTTCTTCAGAGGTCCGTGGGGTGCACTATCTCCAATTCCAGAGAATAATGCTATTGCGGTTGACACAGAGGTTGATTTTCATTTAATGTTTTCTGTATTATATTGAGTTGCTCTGAGATTGGTAAAATCAAAGAGTTCTTTCTTTGAGATGAGACTAATACTTCATGTTTGTGTCATAGAACGAGTAATATAATTCTGCATCTTCATGCAATTGAAAAGGCGACATAATTGAATTTTCTGTGATATTACGTCTGGATATTAGTCAGAAATTTTTAATGACTAATGTCTTCTGTTTCACAAAATCTATAAAACGCTCATGAAGCAAGTCAATCAAGTTTACATTTGATTTTCGTTATTTATTGCCCCCTTCCTCTGGGGGACGCAGTTGATTGGAAAGGGCAGACTTTAACCAGGAACCATTATTTCTCATATGAATCTTCTGGCTACTAAGTAACACTTGCCTTAGGCTTGTAGTATTTAATATGTTCCATCTAAGCATAATAACGTACTATCGAAACAATATCGTACGATAAATCATATACTAACTTGCTGAATTATGATAGTCAGGGTGGCTTATCAATCTGCAATACATGGGTAGATAGTCTTTTTCTTTTGTTATTGGAGAAATTGTGTTATGCAAAGGCATTAAGTCTTATATCCTGATTTGCCATGACTGTTGGCTCTATAGAGATATCAGGTTAATCCATTAGATCTCTTGCTACTTCTCATAGAAATGGATTTCCTGGAGCTAACAATTTCAAAAGAACGCCTACATTTAGTTTTTTTTTTGTTTTTGTTTTTTGTTAACAGGGTGGATCCATTTTTACTGCTGCTGGTGATTCTTGTGCATACTGCTGGGATGTGGTATGTATATGCTTAAGGTGACTGTTTATCCAAAGTATGTTGTGTTGCAACTTAAGTAAAACTTTTTCCCGTTGCTGAATATCAAGCTGATCCCCTCCTCTCTTTCCCTTAGCTGCTCTGCTGAGTTTCCTTCGAAGTGCAAATGATTTTATTTATTAATGTAATGTTTCTCAGGAGAAGGGTGAGATCAAGATGATTTTCAAGGGGCATTCAGACTATTTACATTGTGTCGCCGCACGTAAATCTCATAACCAGGTTATGAGTTCTCCCCTCTTTCAAATGTATCTTTGATTTGTTTATAATTCTGGAGTTAGTAAAAGTTGAGGTTCTCTCTGCCATTTTTCTCGCCCCCAACTTCAACTAGGTATGCCAAATGTACTGCTTTCAGCCTTTCACAATCTGGGACGGTTGATATAAATGTCTTCTTTATTTGAAATCAAATGTGGGCATTAGATCAGAGAGGTCTTCAAGATAATGAATTAGCTCTGCAAGTATGGTAAAGAAGGCTGTTCTAAAGAAAATGATGGTTTGACAAGTAGTGACATCCTTGTTTTGTTTCATAACTAGGGGCCTTCTATATGTCATTCATCTAAGAAGTCTTTTCAGTTTATGTGTTTTGATCTCATAACCTTTTGTTTGACTCCTTTTAGATTATAACTGGTTCAGAGGATGGCACAGCACGAATATGGGGTAAATCTCATTTTAATTCTCTAAGGGCATATTATGTATTCAATTCAAATTGACTATTTTTAGTGCGTGTGGTACTGTAAATCTGTTTCCTTGTATTCCATTTTCACAGTTCTTCTCTATTTATTATTCAATTTCATTATAAGTACTTTGTGTATTCTGTTGCATGATTTATTGTAGATTGCAGAAGTGGAAAGTGTACCCAAGTCATTGATCCTGAGAAGGATAAGAAGTCAAAAGAATCTTTTCCATATGTTAGTTGCATTGCTCTTGATGCAAGTGAAAGCTGGTTGGTAAGCCTTCATATCAAGCAGATGCTAAGTTGCATCAGAATTCGGAATGTTTTGCATCTGATTGCATATATGTTGTTCACAATTTTGGATTTCATGATTCAAATGATCCTGATACATTTTGTTATTTACCATGGTCTTGAGAACTTTTCCATTATGAGGAGTTTAGAAGGTTGTAGGCGTCAAAAGCATACATGGCAATACGACAGAAAAGCCTAAACAGTTTCTATGCATGTAAGCATTTAAGTTTTTACCTCTTATCTTTTTTGAGAAGTGTTTTTACCTGAATATCAGTATAAAATATACGAGTATTTCACTTTTACGAGTCTAGCTGGGCTTATGAGAACTTCCTATTAAGTGCACTGGACAGCACTAGGTCATGGGAATTATAGTTCTTTTCTTTGAATGCACATAATGTTTTTAAAGGCAGATTTAGGACTCACCTTGGGGCTTGACCTAGTGTGAGGTGACTGTATTGCCTCCGGGTAAAGGTGACTGGCTTACGTATTGCAGGGCTAATGCCTCTAGAACCTTAGCTAGACTTGGAACTTTAAGGCATCATTTTTTGTTACCTGAAAGACTTGTCATACGCCAAAAAGGACTTCGTGTCTGAAATCCTTTTTTTAAAAACAATGTTGGGTGCACCTACAACTAATTTAACTATGTAGTTACTTCTCACTTGATTAAGAAGCTTGTGAAAGATTCTTTCCTCTATGGTCTTCTATGGCCTAACGCACCCCATGTTGAGGTTAATGAAGACATTTTCTGTAAACTTGAACGAGCTTGAACTGTTCTTAAACTTGAACTGTTCTCATGATTGTCATTTAGCTAGAAGTCTGGTCCGTAAATTATGCAACAATTTCTCAATACTTCAACATATTTTTGAATGTTGCTTTTATGCTTATTCTACCTACTGAACTAATTTTCTTTGTGATTTATATATCTATTGATATGTAATGGTAATAAAAGTATTATCCTTATTTTCCCCAAAAATTTACGTCTTAAAAACACTGAGGGTTATTCGCCAAGCCTCAAGGTGTATGTTCATTGAGGAGAAAGACGATATTGCCTTGCCTCATTCCTTCGCTTTCTAAACACTTTTGCATATTGGAAACATGAATCTTTTTGGACTGTTTGTATATGTCCTATATCAGAATTACTGAATTTCTTATTAAGAATATTTTCTCCGCTGCTTCATATCTTCATTTACACATGATGAAATAATAAATTTAAGATGCATTGGCAATCTGTTTTTCATGTTGGTAATAAGTAGATTTCGTCTACTGAAGTAACTGATTTTCACACTATAGTTCTCTGTATCGAGACTCTGAGTAGTTCTTCCTAGGATTGTTTGCTGCAGAGTTTGACTTGTGTATATTTCTCTCTAGGCTTGTGGAAGTGGTCGATCTTTGTCTCTCTGGAATCTTCCTGCACGCGAAAGCATTTCAAAGATCAATACTCGCGCATCTATACAAGATGTTTTATTTGATGATAATCAAGTGAGTTCTTCATTTTCTTCTTTTTACTTGGGAGTTCTCTCCCCGATTGTTCAGTTTGTTGTTTGTTTATTTTTCCTGCAGTTAATCATAGTTTCTAGAAAGGTTAATATATAGCCAACTAATGGATTGAGTTATATAGTGCCACCCAGGTTTGGAACCCACTCTTTAGAAGTTCATGTGCACGTGTCATCACCTCATTGGTCGGAGGTCCAAAAAGAAGACAATTTTTCTTATTTTTCCTTTTATATTTAGATTTTTTGTTGTTTTTAGAAGAGAGAGAGTAGAAACAAAGGATACGCTCATAGCTCCGATTCTCTGCTTTTCTGCCTTGCTTTGGTAGTTCTTGAAGAACAGTCTGCCAAAAAGCTTGATGTTCTCTGATGACAATATCCATCTCCCTAAACCACCCTTTGAAGTTGCACGCCCCCTTCTCTTATCGAAAAAGTGAACTGAAGTAACTAAAGCCTTATGGAATTGCTGACATCAAATTTTAGTCTATTACACTTTCAGTTTGTGTGCTATCAAATTATTGCCTAATAAGGAATACCAAGTATCTACATGCTTGGATTTTTCGCTAACCCAGTCTCGTATTTTCTTCTTTGATGTTATTAGGTTTATTATATTAAAAATAGTCAATTGTTGTTGCCAGAGTTGTTGTTTATGGCATTTCTTTTTCTTTCTTAATTTCTTTTTGGAGATATTTTGTGTCCCATGTGCATCTTAGATTATTGTCTTATGTGCCCATAAAAGATTCGAAATACTCTTCTCAGCAATTATAAGGTGTTACCAGTAGTAGTATCATTTTATAAGTGAGCTTTTTCTTGAGTCTAAGAAGGTGACACCGTCTGGACTTGAATCCTTGTTCATATTGATCTTATTCTTTGGTTCTTTCATCGGTTCTCACTCATGATGCCCAAGACCTCCACCTTCTTTCTCCTCGTTTCGTCGGTGAAGGTTTTAACTGCTATCGGTTTTCAGATTTTAGCTGTAGGAGCAGAACCTTTACTTACTCGATTTGACATGGATGGAAACATTCTTTCACAAATACAGTGCGCTCCTCAGTCTGCATTTTCCATTGCTTTACATCCTTCAGGGGTAAGTTCAACTCTGTCATTGATATTCTTGTTTGCTATTTTCTAACTTAAATTCTTAGCTTATGTTACTATTTGATGCCCACATATCAGACAGTTTCTTTATTTAGACAAAGATTACCACTAGAACATTGGAGATGGATGTACGTGCCCCCATTAGAAGATTCATAGGAGAATGGAGATGGATGACTATGGCACGTACCCAACAATTCAAATGAAATTATGCTTACAATCAGAATTTTGGCCTAAATTCATAGTTTGCTGAATGCGAGCCATTCAGCTCTTTAATCACATTCATTATTCCAGGACAGAGAAAAGTAAATTTAAGTATTAATTCTGATAAAAACTATTCCCTCCCTACCTCAATGTCGTGTACCGGCTCAGAAATGGGAATGAAAGAAATAGAGGAAAATTCATAGAGACAAAAAGAGAATAACGCAAGTAATTAATCAAGAGCCAAAATAAAGATAGGCACATAAAAGGAAATGCAAGAAAGCATCCCTACACGTTATTTCTTTTGATTTAATTTTCACGTGGTTCAGATTATGCATATATACGTCCTAGGCGACATATGTGCTACAGTGGCAGGGACAAAGGGTTACAATATTTGTGTTTGCATATATTGTGAACCCATAAATTGAAATTGTTTTGAATTAGTACCTCCGCCACCTCCACCATATTGATCATATATAAGTTCACTGCAGGTTTCAGCTGTGGCTGGTTATGGAGCATTAGTAGACATTATATCCCAGTTTGGAAGCCACTCGTGCGTGTTCCGGTGCAGAGGATTATAAGGGTAACGACGAAGTGTTCCTCAAACAAGCGAGGAGAATGCTCACCTTCCGGTATGCTTGTTGGAAAGCCAGGTGTTTGGTAGAAGAACTGAATTAATGATGGTTCATTGAAATATTGTCGTCGGCTAAAATCAAAAGAAGGAAGAGATGTGAACTCATACATTCAGATGTAGCAGTAGTGGGGCATCCAGGAGTCCCTTTGCTCTGTAATCGAGGAACCCTAAATGCTGTCGGAGTAAAAGATAATCAACAACTCTATCAACAAGTATGTTCTAGTGCGTTGTAGATTCTTATCCTAAACTTGTATAATTAATATGGCAATGTATTCTATTTTATTCGCGTTTGATAGGTTTTGAACCCATAATTTCAGTGAGAACTCTACTAGTTCACGGATATCTATATTCTTCTGTTTTGTTTTTGTCACATCCCGGTCTAGAATTTTTTGGCCAACAAACAAGATTAATGTCTTTTGTTTACTTCACATGATTAATCTAAGTTATTACTTAATTCGCATCAATTATTTGTGTATTAAGTATTAGTCATATCTCTAACCAATGCCAAACATTAGGCTAAACTTACACCAGCTTGAGCTCGAGCTCAATTCGTGGTAACCTTGATATAAGAAAATTTAAAGGTGTGGATTGTTCCCTGATCCATCAATGAGCCTTGGGGAATGTTTTAAAAACGTTACAGTTGGATCAGGTTGCAAATTTACAGGTGCGGTTTACGCTTAAAGTTGAATGATTTGATGCTTTATGAATCAGTCCAAAAATTCTTTGAGCATTTTCAGACTTTATCTTTATCTTTTCATAAATTTGTTCAAGAACAGTATCATTGCTCTTGGGCAGGTGCTTTCCCTTTTTGTTTGGCTATAAGTGCTTTCTCGATCAGGACATCTTTTAAGCTGTTCCAAACATCTTCTGCCAGCACATTAGGATTATGTGCTTCTCCTGCTAAAACATTGAATTGATTAGAGCGCATAGACGCATCTGATGTAGAATCAGCATCATTGTCACCATCAACTTCTTTTCTAAAATTTTTCAAAAAGTCCTACTTTATTGCATCAAGATAAGACGTCATAATGTCTCCTTTTGAGCTGATTTGTTGACACATTTGAAGTTTGCGTAAAAAATGAGAAAAATGAGATTCTTTTTCTTGAGTTGATTGCTCCACTTGATCTTTGTAGATTTGCACCATCTGAGTGATTTCATCCACCATATTTTGTCCATAATGCTTATTTGTCTCTGGATCAATTTTCAAAAGTTTTGGCCAAAATTTGGAAAAGAATTTTCTTTTTAAACAAAACATTTTTTGTTTATTCATTACGGCTATGGGTACCCACTTCCAAATCCATGGGACACCAAATTTCATAAAGAAAAATAAAGAACTTGATCCCTCAATATAAAGATCAGGATTATTTCCAATATGAGGGCAAGAAGCTAACCATTCAGTAAAAAGTACTTTATAAGGTTCAGGTAAATTTTTTATAGAGGGCACATATTGAGGCCACAAAGTATGGATCCAGGCAGGGAATTTCCTTTGTTGAAAAATTTGGGGATTAAATTTTAAAAACCAAGTATGTTTTTTCTGAGGATTTTCATATAAGAAAACTTTAAAAAATGTTTCAACATAATCCCAATAATTAAATTGGTAAACATTTTTATTATCATTAGGATATGTAAATTGTCTTTCAGCCATTGTGCTGATTCCACAATCAGTAGGTGAAAGGATTTTCTTAATATAAGTTTTACTATAAGTATAAATTGGAAGAGAATTATTTCTCTTAAAATGTTCAAATTCACAACTATTAGTTGCTTGTAAAAGAGACTCATAAAAGACTCTTGACTTGTGATGATGCACAGGAAAAAAGAAATTATTAAGGTATCGGTCCATAAGGTACCATGGGTCATTTTCCCATTACTTATCCGAAATTTCAAGGATAAGTATAGTTTCTTCATGAGAATGCGATTCATAAGAATCAATCTCATCTTCCTATTCCACAATATTGGTATAGGATGATGCCTGTGGGGCAGAAGTGTCTGCATCAAGCAATTTCTTAATTTGTGCATAATTTGGATGAGATGGGTCGATAGCAACACCACCACTAGTTAGATTAACTAACTGTTTTCCTGCAATGACCCTTTGAGAGTCATTTTTTCCACGACCTCTTCCTCTACCCCTTTGAGGGTTAGAGTAATTTCCCCTAGTGGGGAGCATCCTGCAAAAATTCACGAGTAAGAAAATCAGGTAGGGAATTTTTATCCCCTTTGATATAACAAATATCAAAATCAAAAGGTGCAAGGTGAGCTTGCCACCTAGCAAACATTTGTTTAGAAACATCATGTTTAAAATCTTTCTGAAACATAAATTTTGCAGCACTACAATCAGTACGGATAAGAAATTTTTGATTATATAAATCATCTTGAAATTTTAAAACACATTTAACAATTGCAAGTATTTCTTTTGCAACAGTCGCATAATTTTTCTGACTATTACCCCATTTGCCAGAATGAAATCTAACAAGTAATTCTTGTTTTGATTGAGGATGGATCTGTTTTAAATTCCTCAAAAACCAATATCAGAAGCATCAGTTTCAATAATTTTATCCCATGCAGGATTAACTAGAGAAAGACATGGTAATCTAGCAACTTTAGATTTTATCAATTTAACAGCATCTTTATGAGCTTCTGTCCATGTAGAAGGAGATTTTTTCAATCTATCATATAAGATAGCTGTATCAAAAGCAAGATTTTGATAATAAGGTAAAATATAATTTAAGCTACCAAGAAATCTCTGTAATTGAGTTTTATCAAGAATTTCATCAGGAAATTTAGAAGCAAATTCTATACTTCAATTAATAGGAATAATTTTCCCTTGTTCAATATTATGACCTAAAAATCTAATCTTTGTTTGACAAAGAACCATTTTCAGTCTAGATATAACCAAACCACTTTGTATTATAATCTTTTTGAAAATATTCAAATGTTTAAAATGTTGTTCAATATTTTTGGAAAATACTAAAATATCATCTATATAGACAATAATAAATTCACTATAAGGAATAAAAATATCATTCATAATATGTTGAAATTCTGAAGGAGCATTCTTCAGACCAAAAGGCATAACATTTCATTCATAATGTCCAATTGGAAGAGTAAAAGCAGTTTTATATCTATCAGATTCATGGATTTGAATTTGCCAATATCCTGATTTTAAATCAAAATTTGAAAATATCAAAGTATCATGTAATCTATCTAAAAGATCTTTTTTATTAGGGATAGGATATCTAATCCATTTAATAACCTTATTAAGAGGTTTATAATTAATAACAAGTCTAGGAACACCTCTCTCTTGTTCTGAATGTTTATTAACATAAAAAGCAGTACAACTCTATGGGGAATGAGAAACTCTAATTAATTTCTTTTCTATTAAAGAATTAATTTTTTTTTACATAATTCTAAATATTCAGAATTCATTTGACAAGGTCTAGCCTTTGTCGGTATATTCTTTTCAACAAAATCTTCTTCATAAGGAAGAGTAACAATATGTTTTTTCCTATTCCAAAAAGCATTTGCATGATCATTACAAATTTCAACAGAAAATTGTTCTTGGATTAATTTAATTTTTTTTCTTGAACTTTCGAGTTCTTTAATCTTTCTTCAATTGAGAATTTTTTGCAATAAGCAAATCTTGAATTTGATTTAAAAACTTTATTTTGGGACCAGCTATAAACTGAAAATGTAAATTCATTCCTTGAAAAGAAGCTTTTATTCCATTAGCATCTATATGAGTAAGAGGCATAATTTCCTGTATAAAAGGAATGCCAAGTATAACTTGATTAGTTAAATTTTTCACCAATAAAAATGTAGCAAGTATACAAACCTTATCATGACAAATATAAGTGTCAGTCAATTTATATTGAACATGTAGATTTTGTCCAGTTGCTGCAGAAATAGTATGAGTAGTTTTCTCAAAATATTTTGTAGGCACTAATCCTTCCTGTATATAATTTATATCTGCTCCAGTATTAATTAAAGCAACTAAATCACGTTTAATAAAATCTTTTTCTATTAAAAGATTAATTTTGACATGCCATTTTTGTGAGGTAACTAACTTAAGATTAGCTAACAAATTATGTTGATCGTCTATATATAAAGAATGAGAAATTTCTTCTTTCATTTTTCCTTTTTCTATTAAGGAAAGGCGATGATCAATTGTATCATTCTGTTGTTTTAGAGTTCTAATTTCCTCTTTCAAAATTTTTACTTCTCTATTCAAGTCATTAATAGTAACTACAGTATTCTGTTTTTCATTTAACTGGTTTATCAATTCTGAAAACCTATATGGTTGTGGGTCCTGAATAATAGGAGATTTTAATTCTTGGCTAGAATTAAAGCAATCAATAATTTTAGCTTTTAGCTTTGTATCACTAATACTATCAAGTAAATCAACAATCTTATCACTCGAAGTTATAACATTTAACTCAATATCTTGAACTTGAGATTGTAATTTATAAATATCAATATCAGATTCACTATCATCTTTTTGACAATTATTACAACATTTAATATTATTTTCATCATCAGAAAAACTAATTAAATCATCAGATTCAATAGCATGTAAATTATCACTACTAGTTTTACTAGTATCAGTATCACTGTCAGTTTTATCACTGTCTGAATTCAATAAAACTTTAGCTAAAGATTCTTTAAGTTTATCATCAATATCAAGACTATTAATCTTCTTTTTCATTCTGTATTTATTAGCATAATGACCTTTTTTACCACATGTATAACAGGTGGGTATTTTCTTTTGGGGAACATAACTCTTTTTCTCACGCCATGCGCGTTTTCTAGCTGCCTGCTTTTTATAAGCATTAGACTTATATTTCTTATAATATTCTATTTTATGAGGTCTTTCTTTATTACGTTTTCTAGGTTTATTCCTAGAGGTACTAGGCATATCCATAGCAAATTGTTCACAAAATTCTCCTAACTGATTTTTCTCAGTTAATTTCTGTTTTTTCAATTGATAATTCATACGAATATCATTACAAATAGATAATCTCTCTTCTACACATAAAGTAATGAGAGTACCATAATTAAAGGAATCCCAATCAATATTATTACTATCTGATCTTTTTCTAAGATCTTTTCTAATTCTTTCTGCAAAAACAGAAGGTAATCCATCAACAAATTTTGATTTCCAATGATTACTATTAGCATTAGGGAGATTCATGACTCTAGACAAGAAAACATCCTTATACCATTTAAAAGAGGTTAAAGTAGGACAACACAAATTCTGCAAAAGAGTCCTAGAATTATCATAATGATGTTGGTATCTACCTGTAAAATGCTCACATATAGCAAGACAAAGAGTATAAACAGCATTCTCTTGAACATTTTCATTAACTATTTTAGTAGTATTTAAAATTTCATCACGTTGACTTTGAACTAAATAATTATCCCACCAACCTTTTAGTTGACCAGCAAATCCTGCTGTAATCATCAAAGCTATTTGTTTATCAGTATTCCCATTTTGTTTACAAATAGTAGAATACATAAGCATTCTATGAGCAGTATTATAAATCTGTAATTCAGTTTGACCATCAATAGTCCATTCATATATTTGTCTTCCATGAAATGTAATGGTTTCAGTCATTAATGGTTCTTCAAAAAGAACATCCTTTGGAGTAGGACAATGATAATAATATTTTATTTGAATAGGAACATCCTGATAGCTATTCCTATAGTTTTTTAGCTTATTAACATCAAAAGCCAATTGCAAATTTCTAGCATGAGCTATCTTCTCCTATTGAGTAAGATTAGGTTCAAATTGATCATTTATCATACTAAGCTTTAAACCTTTTAAGGCATCATCTAACACCTTTTCTAATTTAGAAGTGGAAGGCTCTAATTTAAATCTATCTATAAGAGGTGGAGGCTGTAAATCAGCTTGAACTTCAATCACAGTATCTGAATCTGAAGAGTTTGACTGTTTCTTTTTTGAAATTTTTTGCATATTATGATTTATCTTCTGAAGTGTATTCAGAACTAAAGAAAGTTGTTCACCAAAAATTTTAAGTGAAATATTTGTAAAATTATTTTGTTTAAAAAGTTTATTTATGTGGTCAGTGACCGTAGGTAAAACATTATTATCAATCATTTTCATAAAAGCATTGCCTTCTATTTCGGCTGAAGTTTTAGCATCTGAATGCTTAAATGGGTGTAAAGGCGGATAAGTAGCCTGTAAAATTTTTGTAGAACCAGAAGTTCCAATATTCCATTTTCTTTCAATAACAGCAATATTAGCATTCATAAGATTTTCAAAAAACCAAGGAACAAAATATTTACGTTCTTGTATATCATTTAAATGATTGTAAAACTGATATCTGAATTGAAATATTTCCTCTTGTGAAAAATAAGAGAAAAATCAATCACGAAATTCTTTCCATTTGGATTGTAAAAACTCATTATTAATAAGTTTTCTTTCATTACTTCCAGGTGTAAAATCCATTAACCACTAAAATTAATTTCTGAAGTATTACCTCCAAAATCAGAAGGAGTAGGATTAACTCCAAATCCAAGAATATCTTTTTTAATTCCTTGAGGAATTTGACTTTTTGTTAATCTAATTTTTTCTATTATTTCTTGAGGGAGTTCTGTGACACCCGAGAAATTCTACCATAAAAATTTATTTATGCCTGTTGCATATCTACGTGCGCATTTCTACGTGCATCATCTTTCTTGCTTAATTTTTTTTATTAGAGGTTACTATTCATAATATTTTTGACTATTTTAAAAGTTCGATTTTAAATTTTTCCTAGGTTATATGATATTTAAAAGGAACCGAGAAATTTTCGTTTTGAACTTTCGGGCTTAGGAGCGTGCGTTTAGAAAATAGATTTCATGCCCTTTGAATAGTGTTACGTTAGAATAATGCTAGTCTCAACTAAAAACATTTGTAATTGCAATTAGCCTTAGTTGATCAAGATTTGAGGCTACTTAGCTTAGATTATTAATTATACACAAAATATAAAATAACCAACTCATGAAATTAAAAGGAATAACACATATTAGTCATCAAAACAAAAGCAAAAATGCCCTCTATGTCCTCATGCTTGGCCGACCCACTCAAGGGAAAAAAGGGAGAAAATTGCTTCAACATTCTTGCACATTGAGCTCCTAGCTTGATCTTGGGAAGGTTTTGAGTAACCTAGGGTCTTCAACAAGCTTCATTGTCTTCAAAAATTGTGAGGGAGATGCATTTCATGGTTTTTAAAGTTTATGCTCTTATGTTGAATTTTATTGATTTGTTGTTTATAGCTATAGAACTTGTTATAAATGATTTCTATGAGTTATTTGATGCCTATAGAGTTAACTTTTGAGGTTTGATAATAAAGTTAATGGTTGAATGTAGATATTGATCAAAGAGATGATGAATAGTGCCTAGAATTAGGGTTTTGAAAAAAATTGCTAATTGGCTTAAATTGATGCTTCAATTAGGTGCTCTAGACCCTAGTGAAGTTAGTTGAAAAGCCCCGTGAGGTTGAATCACTCGAAACCGAACTTAATTGCATAAATAGCCGACTTTAAAAAGGGGACTTTTCCCGTTAAGCAATCCGGGCAAGTTTGGGCATTGATTCGGGTATCCTTGAGCTAAGGAAGCACCTTTGGTGCTTTCGTTTCGCGAAAATGGGATTCGGTTAGTATAGTTGTAGTTCAAACCCGTTCGGGGCCTTCCCGAACTTTTGCTTCAAAAATGAGTTTTGATGACTTTAAAAGGTGCCTTTGGGCTTAATTAAGAATATAGAAGGACTAGGAGATGATTGGAAATCTTGAACCATGCTTAGGAGAAAGAAAACTCGGTTAAAGAAAGGGGAAAAAGTAGTTTTGGCTATATTTGTTGCAATTGGCACTTGTATTTAAGTTATCCTGTATTGTATTGAATATTTAGGATATACTTAAGCTATTTGAGTAGATTGTGGGAATTAATTGTGTTGATTGCTTCTTTTGGTATCTTTAAGCTAGTCTCGTGCTTACGTGAATTTATGTCGTGCTTATATGTGAGGGCGGCCTACTTTGTCGTCCCTCTTATGTGTTATGTGATATCTTGATTGCTTGTGATTGAAAATCGGGTTGCGCAACCTTTTCGGACATGGTAGCGTCGAGAAACACAAGCGTCGTCGGGCTTGCCGTGCTCCCTCGACTACCATGGTACCTATTCCCTTTCTCGCTGAGGCATACTCCACTACCCCAGAGGCGTGGTTCACCTGTTGGGCATGGACCTACCTCGGGAGAAAGGGTCGTAGGATCGGGATACATCCGGAGTATCCCAATTGTTGGTGTTTGGGGTTTGCCGGCATGTTCGAGATGCTCGTGGTTCGTGGCTCGTGGATGAAGACTTGGAAGTGGAACCGTATCCTTTTTAAAGTGATTAATAGCTTAGCTTATTGTCTTGTTGGTTTATGTGGCTTATATATATTTTCTTGTGTTGCATATCATATTGCACGTTGGCATGTTGCATCACCTCCCTCACTGGGCAACTTTGTTGCTCACTCTTCATTTGAAATGTTTCAGGAGAAGCTGAGGTGAATCCCCAGCTGTTAGAAGTAGAAGAAGAAGAGGAAGTTCACGTAGATCAGAATCCGTGACTTTGTGTGCTGAGGTGGATTTTATGTGCTACTTGCGTGGAGTTCTTGTTATTAATGTATTTTGAGACCTTGGAGTCTTGTGTATATGTTTAGTAGTTGTGGACTAGAATGTTAGAGAAAGATGTTGGGTTGTAATAATGGATCCTAGACTTTATTTCTCTTGCATGCTTGGAGTGTTTATTGTTCTACATATGGAACTTAGAATTTATATTGTATTTAACTACTTATAATTAAAACCAACTTATCTCGCATGCTTGTGTGCTTAAGTAGAATGTTGTTGCTCCAAGGCTCGGATGGCCTTGTGATTGTGTTTTGGCTTTGGAGATATTAGAAGATATGTTGTTGTTATAGTCCAAATGTCTTGAGTGACTATTTGCAGGTAACAGTTTTGTCCTTGGTACAGAGGAGACTCTGTCCGAGTGACGGGTCCGAGCCTAACTTTAGCGTGGGGTTGGGTTCGGGGCATTACAAGTTCTATATTTTCCTATGGTTCAGATTTATCTAAATCTTCTCTTATGTGAGAGATTGAAGCCCTAGATGTAGAAGGTATATCTACCCTATAATCTAAAGGGGATATATAACTGTGTGACGACACAGACCTGATGAAACGAGGAATACCTAAATTCGGCATCTGTTGAAATCTAAGTCTAATTTGACCTTCAGGAGTCTGTTCTACTTCTGTTAATTCAGTTTCAATTCTAGGTTGACTAGGAACAACTTTATCTATTTCCCAACATTATGGAAATTCTATCTCATCCCATTGAATCATTCTTCTAGTAGATATCTTAGATCTACTTAAATTAGTTTCTATCATAACAGTTTCACCTGTTTTATCCTGTAATTTACAGTTAGGATTTAGGGTATGTAAAACCTTATAATATATGCGATAGCTTATGCACATAATTTCAGATCCAATCTTATAATCATAACCATGAGCTTTAACATATAATGT
Source organism: Ehretia macrophylla (assembly GCA_037974665.1). Lineage (NCBI taxonomy): Eukaryota > Viridiplantae > Streptophyta > Magnoliopsida > Boraginales > Ehretiaceae > Ehretia > Ehretia macrophylla. The sequence continues at coordinate 10,720,222 of CM075779.1, forward strand.
GAGTGCATCTAGAATATTTCTATCAGATAAAGAAAGCTGTAAATTTGGTCTAACATTAAAATAAACTGGTCCATGTGCTAGACTTGTTTGCATAATTCCTATTAAGGATTGTCTCCAATTTAAATTTCTAGCGTCTCTAAGGACTGCCATAAAATTTTCTGGTAAACCTGATAATGTTAGGGGTTTAAAAGCAATTTGTATTAAACCAATATGTAAGAATCTATGCGTATGAGCATATCTATCAATATCATCCTGAGTTAACAATTGTATTGTAAGTTCATTATCATCCATAGGAATAGATTCTTCTATTGTCTTTACCATATGTTTAATATCTAAATTTTCAAAGGTACCAAACTGATATATTGTCCTAGGTTCTATTCTAGGAATAGTCCATTTGTTTAACAATTCTAAATTCTGAGGAAGGTCATATTCTTCCTTCTTAACATTCTTAACATAGGTCTTTGACCTAAAAGGATTGATCATTTTCAGAAGATACTGTTTGGTAAACCTACTATACAATATAGTCCATGGCTCTGATACCATTTAAGGCCCAGGGGATAACAGCTCGTGGCATATACATAAAATACAAGAGTATAAAGATACCATTAACAGTGTCAATGGAAAATTAAAACAGTAAAATGACAGAGCTACAGTCAACAACTTACAGCCCACAAATAGCCATCACACGGCCTGAGAAGGGCATAACAGCGCGACTCGAGAGATGTCAAACACTGACCATGACAATAGTAATGGTAGAACTATACTACTGTTTTTTATACTAGGTCATGAATTATTATGCCTTGGGTCAAAAATTATATTTGAGCATTTCCTATATTAGAATAGTGGTTACCAAACAGTAACAAACTAGCCTATCATTAGGCTAAGAGAAACAATAAAAGACAGAAAATAAAAAGATATACCTGAAGAAAAGATTTCTTCGATTGCACACAGTAAGATTTACAAAAATATAAAAGATGAGAAAAGGAAAATAACTTGTTTTTTTTCTCTGCCTACGAAGAAACAAATGCCGCCTACTTATACAGATTTGCGGACTTGAAAACAAAAAAAAAAGCAGCTTAATCCGGATTCGAAATGTCTGGAGTCCAGGGTCACTATACACTCACGTGAAAAAAACAAATAGTTGCTTCTACTTTGCATGAAGTAAATAGTAGACTTTGTCTGCTAAAAAGGACATTTCTCCTGATAAAAGCGAGATTCCACTTGCCATGACATCCGCGAATATCGGCTTTATGAATCAGTCCAAAAATCCTTTGAGCATTTTCAGACTTTATCTTTATCTTTCCATAAATTTGTCCAAGAACAGCATCATTGCCCGGGGATAACAGCTCGTGGCATATACATAAAATACAAGAGTATAAATATACCATTAACAGTATCAATGGAAAATTAAAACAGTAAAATGACAGAGCTACAGTCAACGACTTACAGCCTACAAATAGCCATCACACGGCCTGAGAAGGGCATAACAGCGTGACTCGAGAGATGTCAAACACTGACCATGACAATAGTAATAGTAGAACTATACTACTGTTTTTTATACTAGGTCATGAATTATTATGGCTTGGGTCAAAAATTATATTTGAGTATTTCCTATATTAGAATAGTGGTTACCAAACAGTAACAAACTAGCCTATCATTAGGCTAAGAGAAACAATAAAAGACAAAAAATAAAAAGATTTCTTCGATTGCACACAGTAAGATTTACAAAAATATAAAAGATGAGAAAAGGAAAATAACTTGTTTTTTTTCTCTGCCTACGAAGAAACAAATGCCGCCTACTTATACAGATTTGCGGACTTGAAAACAAAACAAAAAAAAAGCAGCCTAATCCGGATTCGAAATGTCTGGAGTCCAGAGTCACTATACACTCACGTGAAAAAAGCAAATAGTTGCTTCTACTTTGCATAAAGTAAATAGTAGACTTTGTCTACTAAAAAGGACATTTCTCCTGATGAAAACGAGATTCCACTTGCCATGACATCCGCGAATATCGGCTTTATGAATCAGTCCAAAAATCCTTTGAGCATTTTCAGACTTTATCTTTATATTTCCATAAATTTGTCCAAGAACAGCATCATTGCCCGGGGATAACAGCTCGTGGCATATACATAAAATACAATAGTATAAAGATACCATTAACAGTGTCAATGGAAAATTAAAACAGTAAAATGACAGAGCTACAGTCAACGACTTACAGCCCACAAATAGCCATCACACGGCCTGAGAAGAGCATAACAGCGTGACTCGAGAGATGTCAAACACTGACCATGACAATAGTAATGGTAGAACTATACTACTGTTTTTTATACTAGGTTATGAATTATTATGCATTGGGTCAAAAATTATATTTGAGCATTTCCTATATTAGAATAGTGGTTACCAAACAGTAACAAACTAGCCTATCATTAGACTAAGAGAAACAATAAAAGACAGAAAATAAAAAGATATACCTGAAAAGATTTCTTCGATTGCACAAAGTAAGATTTACAAAAATATAAAAGATGAGAAAAGGAAAATAACTTGTTTTTTTTTTGCTCTGCCTACGAAGAAACAAATGCCGCCTACTTATACAGATTTGCGGACTTGAAAACAAAAAAAAAGCAGCCTAATCCGGATTCGAAATGTCTGGAGTCCGGGGTCACTATACACTCACGTGAAAAAAGCAAATAATTGCTTCTACTTTGCATAAAGAAAATAGTAGACTTTGTCTACTAAAAAGGACATTTCTCCTGATGAAAGCGAGATTCCACTTGCCATGACATCCGCGAATATCGGCTTTATGAATCAGTCCAAAAATCCTTTGAGCATTTTCAGACTTTATCTTTATCTTTCCATAAATTTGTCCAAGAACAGCATCATTGCTCCTGGACAGGTGCTTTCCCTTTTTGTTTGGCTATAAGTGCTTTCTCGATCAGGACATTTTTTAGGCTGTCCCAAACATCTTCTGCCAGCACATTATGATTTTGTGCTTCTCCTGCTAAAACATTGAATTGATTAGAGTGCATAGACGCATCTGATGTAGAATCAGCATCATTGTCACCATCAACTTCTTTTCCAAATTCTTTCAAAAAGTCCTGCTTTATTGCATCAAGATAAGACGTCATAATGTCTCATTTTGAGCTGATTTGTTGACGCATTTGAAGTTTGCGTAAAAAATGAGAAAAAGGAGATTCTTCTTCTTGAGTTGATTGCTCCACTTGATCTTTGTAGATTTGCACCATCTGAGTGATTTCATCCACCATGTTTTGTCCATAAGGCTTATTTGTCTCTGGATCAATTTTCAAAAGTTTTGGCCAAAATTTGGAAAAGAATTTTCTTTTTAAACAAAACATTTTTTGTTTATTCATTACGGCTATGGGTACCCACTTCCAAATCCATGGGACACCAAATTTCATAAAGAAAAATAAAGAACTTGATCCCTCAATATAAAGATCAGGATTATTTCCAATATGAGGGCAAAAAGCTAACCATTCAGTAAAAAGTCCTTTATAAGGTTCAGGTAAAATTTTTATAGGGGGTCCATATTGAGGCCACCAAGTATGGATCCAAGCAGAGAATTTCTTTTGTTGAAAAATTTGGGGATTAAATTTTAAAAACCAAGTATGTTTTTTCTGAGGATTTTCATATAAGAAAACTTTAAAAAATGCTTCAACATAATCCCAATAATTAAATTGGTAAACATTTTTATTATCATTAGGATATGTAAATTGTCTTTCAGCCATTGTGCTGATTCCCCAATCAGTAGGTGAAAGGATTTTTTTAATATAAGTTTTACTATAAGTATAAATTGGAAGAGAATTATTTATCTTAAAATGTTCAAATTCACAACTATCAGTTGCTTGTGAAAGAGACTCATAAAAGACTCTTAACTTGTGATGATGCACAGGAAAAAAGAAATTATTAAGGTATCGGTCCATAAGGTACCATGGGTCATTTTTCCATTGCTTATCCAAAATTTCAAGGATAAGTATAGTTTCTTCATGAGAATGCGATTCATAAGAATCAATCTCATCTTCCTGTTCCACAATATTGGCATAGGATGATGCCTATGGGGCAGAAGTGTCTGCATCAAGCAATTTCTTAATTTGTGCATAATTTGGATGAGATGGGTCGATAGCAACACCACCACTAGTTAGATTAACTAACTGTTTTCCTGCAATGACCCTTTGAGAGTCATTTTTTCCACGACCTCTTCCTCTACCCCTTTGAGGGTTAGAGTAATTTCCCCTAGTGGGGAGCATTCTGCAAAAATTTACGAGTAAGAAAATCATGTAGGGAATTTTTATCCCCTTTGATATAACAAATATCAAAATCAAAAGGTGCAAGGTGAGCTTGCCACCTAGCAAACATTTGTTTAGAAACATCATGTTTAAAATCTTTCTGAAACATAAATTTTGCAGCACTACAATCAGTACGGATAAGAAATTTTTGATTATATAAATCATCTTGAAATTTTAAAATACATTTAACAATTGCAAGTATTTCTTTTGCAACAGTCGCATAATTTTTCTGATTATTACCCCATTTGCCAGAATGAAATCTAACAAGTAATTCTTGTTTTGATTGAGGATGAATCTGTTTTAAAATTCCTCCAAAACCAATATCAGAAGCATCAGTTTCAATAATTTTATCCCATGCAGGATTAGCTAGAGAAAGACATGGTAATCTAGCAACTTTAGATTTTATCAATTTAACAGCATCTTTATGAGCTTCTGTCCATGTAGAAGGAGATTTTTTCAATCTATCATATAAGATAGCTGTATCAAAAGCAAGATTTTGATAATAAGGTAAAATATAATTTAAGCTATCAAGAAATCTCTGTAATTGAGTTTTATCAAGAATTTCATCGGGAAATTTAAAAGCAAATTCTATACTTCTATTAATAGGAATAATTTTCCCTTGTTCAATATTATGACCTAAAAATCTAATCTTTGTTTGACAAAGAACCATTTTCGGTCTAGATATAACCAAACCACTTTGTATAATAATCTTTTTGAAAATATTCAAATGTTTAAAATGTTGTTCAATATTTTTGGAAAATACCAAAATATCATCAATATAAACAATAATAAATTCACTATAAGGAATAAAAATATCATTCATAATATGTTGAAATTCTGAAGGAGCATTCTTCAGTCCAAAAGGCATAACATTCCATTCATAATGTCCAATTGGAACAGTAAAAGCAGTTTTATATCTATCAGATTCATGGATTTGAATTTGCCAATATCCTGATTTTAAATCAAACTTTGAAAATATCAAAGTATCATGTAATCTATCTAAAAGATCTTTTTTATTAGGGATAGGATATCTAATCCATTTAATAACCTTATTAAGAGGTTTATAATTAATAGCAAGTCTAGGAACACCTCTCTCTTGTTCTGAATGTTTATTAACATAAAAAGCAGTACAACTCCATGGGGAATGAGAAACTCTAATTAATTTCTTTCCTATCAAAGAATTAATTTCTTTTTTACATAATTCTAAATATTCATAATTCATTTGACAAGGTCTAGCCTTTGTCGGTATATTCTTTTCAACAAAATCTTCTTCATAAGGAAGAGTAACAATATGTTTTTTCCTATTCCAAAAAGCATTCGGATGATCATTACAAATATCAACAGAAAATTGTTCTTGGATTAATTTAATTTTTTCTTGAACTTTTGAATTCTTTAATCTTTCTTCAAGATTATAAAAAGAAATTTCTTTTTGAATAAAATTTAATTGAGAATTTTTTGCAATAAGCCAATCTTGAATTTGATTTAAAAACTTTATTTTGGGATCAGTTATAAACTGAAAATGTAAATTCATTCCTTGAAAAGAAGCTTTTATTCCATTAGCATCTATATGAGTAAGAGGCATAATTTCCTGTATAAAAAGAGTGCCAAGTATAACTTGATTAGTCAAATTTTTAACCAATAAAAAAGTAGCAGGTATACAAATCTTATCATGACAAATATAAGTGTCAGTCAATTTATATTGAACATGTAAATTTTGTCCAGTTGCTGCAGAAATAGTATGAGTAGTTTTCTCAAAATATTTTGTAGGCATTAATCCTTCCTGTATACAATTTATATCTGCTCCAGTATTAATTAAAGCAACTAAATCACGTTTAATAAAATCTTTTTCTATTAAAAGATTAATTTTGACATGCCATTTCTGTGAGGTAACTAACTTAAGATTAGCTAACAAATTATGTTGATCGTCTATATATAAAGAATGAGAAATTTCTTCTTTAATTTTTCCTTTTTCTATTAAGGAAAGGCGATGATCAATTGTATCATTCTGTTGTTTTAGAGTTCTAATTTCCTCTTTCAAAATTTTTACTTCTCTATTCAAGTCATTAATAGTAACTACAGTATTAATGATTTAATTAGTTTTTCTGATGATGAAAATAATATTAAATGTTGTAATAATTGTCAAAAAGTTGATAGTGAATCTGATATTGATATTTATAAATTACAATCTCAATTACAAGATATTGAGTTGAATGTTATAACTTCGAGTGATAAGATTGTTGATTTACTTGATAGTATTAGTGATACAAAACTAAAAGCTAAAATTATTGATTGCTTTAATTCTGGCCAAGAATTAAAATCTCCTATTATTCAGGACCCACAACCATATAGGTTTTCAGAATTAATAAACTAGTTAAATGAAAAACAGAATACTGTAGTCACTATTAATGACTTGAATAGAGAAGTAAAAATTTTGAAAGAGGAAATTAGAACTCTAAAACAACAGAATGATACAATTGATCATTGCCTTTCCTTAATAGAAAAAGGAAAAATGAAAGAAGAAATTTCTCATTCTTTATATATAGACGATCAACATAATTTGTTAGCTAATCTTAAGTTAGTTACCTCACAGAAATGGCATGTCAAAATTAATCTTTTAATAGAAAAAGATTTTATTAAACGTGATTTAGTTGCTTTAATTGATATTGGAGCAGATACAAATTGTATACAGGAAGGATTAGTGCCTACAAAATATTTTGAGAAAACTACTCATACTATTTCTGCAGCAACTGGACAAAATTTACATGTTCAATATAAATTGACTGACACTTATATTTGTCATGATAAGGTTTGTATACCTGCTACTTTTTTATTGGTTAAAAATTTGACTAATCAAGTTATACTTGGCACTCCTTTTATACAGGAAATTATGCCTCTTACTCATATAGATGCTAATGGAATAAAAGCTTCTTTTCAAGGAATGAATTTACATTTTCAGTTTATAACTGATCCCAAAATAAAGTTTTTAAATCAAATTCAAGATTTGCTTATTGCAAAAAATTCTCAATTAAATTTTATTCAAAAAGAAATTTCTTTTTATAATCTTGAAGAAAGATTAGAGAATTCAAAAGTTCAAGAAAAAATTAAATTAATCCAAGAAAAATTTTCTATTGATATTTGTAATGATCATCCAAATGCTTTTTGGAATAGGAAAAAACATATTGTTACTATTCCTTATGAAGAAGATTTTGTTGAAAAGAATATACCGACAAAGGCTAGACCTTGTCAAATGAATTATGAATATTTAGAATTATGTAAAAAAGAAATTAATTCTTTGATAGGAAAGAAATTAATTAGAGTTTCTCATTCCCCATGGAGTTGTACTGCTTTTTATGTTAATAAACATTCAGAACAAGAGAGAGGTGTTCCTAGACTTGTTATTAATTATAAACCTCTTAATAAGGTTATTAAATGGATTAGATATCCTATCCCTAATAGAAAAGATCTTTTAGATAGATTACATGATGCTTTGATATTTTCAAAGTTTGATTTAAAATCAGGATATTGGCAAATTCAAATCCATGAATCTGATAGATATAAAACTGCTTTTACTGTTCCAATTGGACATTATGAATGGAATGTTATGCCTTTTGGACTGAAGAATGCTCCTTCAGAATTTCAACATATTATGAATGATATTTTTATTCCTTATAGTGAATTTATTATTGTTTATATTGATGATATTTTGGTATTTTCCAAAAATATTGAACAACATTTTAAACATTTGAATATTTTCAAAAAGATTATTATACAAAGTGGTTTGGTTATATCTAGACCGAAAATGATTCTTTGTCAAACAAAGATTAGGTTTTTAGGTCATAATATTGAACAAGGGAAAATTATTCCTATCAATAGAAGTATAGAATTTGCTTCTAAATTTCCTGATGAAATTCTTGATAAAACTCAATTACAGAGATTTCTTGGTAGCTTAAATTATATTTTACCTTATTATCAAAATCTTGCTTTTGATACATCTATCTTATATGATAGATTGAAAAAATCTCCTTCTGCATAGACAGAAGCTCATACAGATGCTGTTAAATTGATAAAATCTAAAGTTGCTAGATTACCATGTCTTTCTCTAGCTAATCCTGCATAGGATAAAATTATTAAAACTGATGCTTCTGATATTGGTTTTGGAGGAATTTTAAAACAGATTCATCCTCAATCAAAACAAAAATTACTTGTTAGATTTCATTATGGCAAATGGGGTAATAGTCAGAAAAATTATGCGACTGTTGCAAAAGAAATACTTGCAATTGTTAAATGTGTTTTAAAATTTCAAGATGATTTATATAATCAAAAATTTCTTATCCGTACTGATTGTAGTGCTGCCAAATTTATGTTTCAGAAAGATTTTAAACATGATGTTTCTAAACAAATGTTTGCTAGGTAGCATGCTCACCTTGCATCTTTTGATTTTGATATTTGTTATATCCAAGGGGATAAAATTCCCTACCTGATTTTCTTACTCGTGAATTTTTGCAGGATGCTTCCCACGAGGGGAAATTACTCTAACCCTCAAAGGGATAAAGGAAGAGGTCGTGGAAAAAATGACTCTCAAAGGGTCATTGCAGGAAAACAGCTAGTTAATCTAACCAGTGGTGGTGTTGCTATCGACCCATCTCATCCAAATTATGCACAAATCAAGAAATTGCTTGATGCAGACACTTCTGCCCCACAGGCATCATCCTATGCCAATATTGTGGAATAGGAAGATGAGATAGATTCTAATGAATCGCATTCTCATGAAGAAACTATACTTATCCTTGAAATTTTGGATAAGCAATGGGAAAATGACCCATGGTACCTTATGGACCGATACCTTAATAATTTCTTTTTTCCTGTGCATCATCACAAGTCAAGAGTCTTTTATGAGTCTCTTTTACAAGCAACTGATAGTTGTGAATTTGAACATTTTAAGAGAAATAATTCTCTTCCAATTTATACTTATAGTAAAACTTATATTAAGAAAATCCTTTCACCTATTGATTGGGGAATCAGCACAATGGCTGAAAGACAATTTACATATCCTAATGATAATAAAAATGTTTACCAATTTAATTATTGGGATTATGTTGAAGCATTTTTTAAAGTTTTCTTATATGAAAATCCTCAGAAAAAACATACTTGGTTTTTAAAATTTAATCCCCAAATTTTTCAACAAAAGAAATTCCCTGCTTGGATCCATACTTGGTGGCCTCAATATGGACCCCCTATAAAAATTTTACCTGAACCTTATAAATGACTTTTTACTGAATGGTTAGTTTATTGCTCTCATAGTGGGAATAATCCTGATCTTTATATTGAGGGATCAAGTTCTTTATTTTTTTTTATGGAATTTGGTGTCCCATAGATTTGGAAGTGGGTACCCATAGCCGTAATGAATAAACAAAAAATGTTTTGTTTAAAAAAAAAAATTATTTTCCAAATTTTGGCCAAAACTTTTGAAAATTGATCTAGAGACAAATAATGCTGTTCTGCGGACAAGTATTTGTTGTTAGCCAAACAAAAAGGGAAAGCACCTGCCCAGGAGCAATGATGCTGTTCTTGGACAAATTTATGGAAAGATAAAGATAAAGTCTGAAAATGCTCAAAGGATTTTTGGACTGATTCATAAAGCCGATATTCGCCGATGTCATGGCAAGTGGAATCTCGCTTTCATCAGGAGAAATGTCCTTTTTAGTAGACAAAGTCTACTATTTACTTTATGCAAAGTAGAAGCAACTATTTGCTTTTTTCACGTGAGTGTATAGTGACCCCGGACTCCAGACATTTCGAATCCGGATTAGGCTGCTTTTTATTTTGTTTTCAAGTCCGCAAATTTGTATAAGTAGGCGGCATTTGTTTCTTCGTAGGCAGAGCAAAAAACAAGTTATTTTCCTTTTCTCATCTTTTATATTTTTGTAAATCTTACTGTGTGCCATCGAATAAATCTTTTCTTCAGGTATATCTTTTTATTTTCTGTCTTTTATTGTTTCTTTTAGCCTAATGATAGGCTAGTTTGTTACTATTTGGTAACCACTATTCTAATATAGGAAATGCTCAAATATAATTTTTGACCCAAGGCATAATAATTCATGACCTAGTATAAAAAACAGTAGTATAGTTCTACCATTACTATTGTCATGGTCAGTGTTTGACATCTCTCGAGTCGCGCTGTTATGCCCTTCTCAGGCCGTGTGATGGCTATTTGTGGGCTGTAAGTCGTTGACTGTAGCTCTGTCATTTTACTGTTTTAATTTTCCATTGACACTGTTAATGGTATCTTTATACTCTTGTATTTCCTCTTGCGAAAAATAAGAGAAAAACCAATCACGAAATTCCTTCCATTTGGGTTGTAAAAACTCATTATTAATAAGTTTTCTTTCATTACTTCCAGTTGTAAAATCCATTAACCACTAAAATTAATTTCTGAATTATTACCTCCAACATCAGAAGGAGTAGGATTAACTCCGTCAGTGTTTGACATCTCTCGAGTCGCGCTGTTATGCCCTTCTCAGGCCGTGTGATGGCTATTTGTGGGCTGTAAGTCGTTGACTGTAGCTCTGTCATTTTACTGTTTTAATTTTCCATTGACACTGTTAATGGTATCTTTATACTCTTGTATTTTATATATATGCCACGAGCTGTTATCCCCTGGGCCTTAAATGGTATCAGAGCCATGGACTATATTGTATAGTAGGTTTACCAAACAGTATCTTCTGAAAATGATCAATCCTTTTAGGTCAAAGACCTATGTTAAGAATGTTAAGAAGGAAGAATATGACCTTCCTCAGAATTTAGAATTGTTAAACAAATGGACTATTCCTAGAATAGAACCTAGGACAATATATCAGTTTGGTACCTTTGAAAATTTAGGTATTAAACATATGGTAAAGACAATAGAAGAATCTATTCCTATGGATGATAATGAACTTACAATACAATTGTTAACTCAGGATGATATTGATAGATATGCTCATACACATAGATTCTTAAATATTGGTTTAATACAAATTACTTTTAAACCCCTAACCTTATTAGGTTTACCAGAAAATTTTATGGCAGTCCTTAGAGACGCTAGAAATTTAAATTGGAGACAATCCTTAATAGGAATTATGCAAACAAGTCTAGCACATGGACCAGTCTATTTTAATGTTAGACCAAATTTACAGCTTTCTTTATCTGATAGAAATATTCTAGATGCACTCACATTATATGTTAAAGCTCATGGTTTTGCTTATAAGATTGGATCTGAAATTATGTGCATATGCTATCGCATATATTATAAGGTTTTACATACCCTAAATCCTAACTGTAAATTACAGGATAAAACAGGTGAAACTGTTATGATAGAAACTAATTTAAGTAGATCTAAGATATCTACTAGAAGAATGATTCAATAGGATGAGATAGAATTTCCAGAATGTTGAGAAATAGATAAAGCTGTTCCTAGTCAACCTAGAATTGAAACTGAATTAACAGAAGTAGAACAGACTCCTGAAGGTCAAATTAGACTTAGATTTCAACATATGCCGAATTTAGGTATTCCTCGTTTCATCAGGTCTGTGTCATCACACAGTTATATATCCCCTTTAGATTATAGGGTAGATATACCTTCTACATCTAAGGCTTCAATCTCTCATATAAGAGAAGATTTAGATAAATCTGAACCAGAGGAAAATATAGAACTCCCTCAAGAAATAATTAAAAAAATTAGATTAACAAAAAGTCAAATTCGTCAAGGAATTAAAAAAGATATTCTTGGATTTGGAGTTAATCCTACTCCTTCTGATTTTGGAGGTAACACTTCAGAAATTAATTTTAGTGGTTAATGGATTTTACACCTGGAAGTAATGAAAGAAAACTTATTAATAATGAGTTTTTACAACCCAATTGGAAAGAATTTCGTGATTGGTTTTTCTCTTATTTTTCACAAGAGGAAAGATTTCAATTCAGAGATCAGTTTTACAATCATTTAAATGATATACAAGAACGTAAATATTTTGTTCCTTGGTTTTTTGAAAATCTTATGAATGCTAATATTGCTGTTATTGAAAGAAAATGGAATATTGGAACTTCTGGTTCTACAAAAATTTTACAGGCTACTTATCCGCCTTTACAACCATTTAAGCATTCAGATGCTAAAACTTTAGCCGAAATAGAAGGCAATGCTTTTATGAAAATGATTGATAATAATGTTTTACCTACGGTCACTGACCACATAAATAAACTTTTTAAACAAAATAATTTATAAATATTTCACTTAAAATTTTTGGTGAACAACTTTCTTTAGTTCTGATTACACTTTAGAAGATAAAGCATAATATGCAAAAAAATTCAAAAAGAAACAATCAAACTCTTCAGATTCAGATACTGTGATTGAAGTTCAAGCTAATTTACAGCCTCCACCTCTTATAGATGGATTTAAATTAGAGCCATCCACTTCTAAATTAGAAAAGGTGTTAGATGATGCCTTAAAATGTTTAAAGCTTAGTATGATAAATGATCAATTTGAACCTAATCTTACTCAAGAGGAGAAGATAGCTCATGCTAGAAATTTGCAATTGGCTTTTGATGTTAATAAGCTAAAAAACTATAGGAATAGATATCAAGATGTTCCTACTCAAATAAAATATTATTATCCTCGTCCTACTCCACAGGATGTTCTTTTTGAAGAACCATTAATGACTGAAACCATTACATTTCATGGAAGACAAATATATGAATGGACTATTGATGGTCAAACTGAATTACAGATTTATAATACTGCTCATAGAATGCTTATGTATTCTACTATTTGTAAACAAAATGGGAATACTGATAGACAAATAGCTTTGATGATTACAGCAGGATTTGCTGGCCAACTAAAAGGTTGGTGGGATAATTATTTAGTTCAAAGTCAACGTGATGAAATTTTAAACACTACTAAAATAGTTAATGAAAATGTTCAAGAGAATGCTGTTTATACTCTTTGTCTTGCTATATGTGAGCATTTTACAGGTAATCTACCTACATCATTATGATAATTCTAGGACTCTTTTGCAGAATTTGCATTGTCCTACTTTAACCTCTTTTAGATGGTATAAGGATGTTTTCTTGTCTAGAGTCATGAATCTTCCTGATGCTAATAGTAATCATTGGAAATCAAAATTTGTTGATGGATTACCTTTTGTTTTTGCAGAAAGAATTAGAAAAGATCTTAGAAAAAGATCAGATAGTAATAATATTGATTGGAATTCCTTTAATTATGGTACTCTCATTACTTTATGTGTAGAAGATGGATTATCTCTTTGTAATGATATTCGTATGAATTATCAATTGAAAAAACAGAAATTAACTGAGAAAAATTAGTTAGGAGAATTTTGTGAATAATTTGCTATGGATATGCCTAGTACCTCTAGGAATAAACCTAGAAAACGTAATAAAGAAAGACCTCATAAATTTACAAGTGCGGTTTACGCTTAAAGTTGAATGATTTGATTGTAACGTCTATAAGAGTTTTTAGGAGCTCTCTCATTGGAATAGAAGGTAGTTCATGACCTCTTATGATCCAAGACTTTTATTTTATAGTTGTAAATGTTCAAACACTTGAATCTCTGTATCATAATATGGAGAAAAAACATTAATGCAAATATCAGAAAAACAAAGGGAAATGTGGACAAATGGTCCTTATTTGTGTTTCTAAAATTTTAAATGTCTTTATTGTTTAAAATTAGTCAATTTAATTCTTACTATTAAAAAAAAAATTAAATTCGTCTATATTATTTAAAATTAATTAATTTAGTCTTTATTATTTTTTTAAAAAAATTACATTTTAGTCCCTTGCCTAAATTGGCGAAAATTAATTTTTTTTTAAACAATAAAAATTAAATTGACTAATTTTGAATAATAGAGATGAATTTATTTATTTTTTTTAAAAAATAAAAATTAAATTAATTATTTTTGAATAATAAGAATAGATTTAATTTTTTTTTAAAATAATAGAAATGGTTTGTGCAATTTTTCCGAAGAACAAAAATAGAAAAAGGTGTGGCATCTCAGTCAAACTATTCTCCCTTCTGAAGCGGAAGGGCAAAATGGTCAAAGAACAACAAACAATCAGAGAGTGACACTTTCCTTTCATCGAACCCTTGTATATTCACACACACACACACACACTCACACTCTTTCTCAACTCCGCGGCGTAGATCCGAGGAGTTTGTGGAAAAACCCTAATTTTTCCCATTTTACTCTCTCGTTTCAGCTCTCTCTCCTGAAAAGAGAAAAACTTCATCATCTCTATTCACTCCTCTCAACTTCTCAGGTACTTCTCTCGCTTATTCACTCTTTTCAATTATATATATATATATATATATATAACTTCTCAGGTACTTCTCTCGCTTATTCACTCTTTTCAATTATATATATATATATATATATATATATATGTTTATGTGTGTGCTATTTTGTGTATATGTGTGTGTGTGTATTTAAGTATTAGGTATCGGCTTTGAGGAGCATATTATATTTATATTTGATGTTACACACATAGGTTGGTTTATGTAGTAAGAAGCTCTCATGTTGCAACTTGAGCTTTGCGTTGCTTATTCTCTGAAGAGTTTCAACGAAGCTGATCCCAATTCTATTGAATTGCGTGGTTTTAATGTGTACATTTTGAAAATTTATCTTGTTTACGCTGATGCTGAATGGTTAATTGTGTTTCTGACAATTATTGTGTTTCTGACAAGTCTTCATCTTGTTGTTATGTAAAAATCTTTATGTGAGTATTGGCTGTTGTGTCCAAGTTTTTAAAATTTTAGTTTTCGAATATCGAACGACGAAGGAGTGTATTATGTAAAATTCTTCTCTAGGCCAATCGTTTTTTGTCATATCTTTGTATGACTTACACAAGTGGTATTTTTATAATTAGCAGAAAGTGTTGTCAATGATGTGGCATAAAAATGATTGACGCAGTCCACAAGTAGGGCGATGGTGTTAGTCTGGGCAAGAATTTTCCATCTTCACATTTGAACTTTGAGACCCCCCGTTCTTTTCTTACTTACTTAGTTACACAAGTTTTTTTTTTTTTGCACTTGGGTGCACGTAAACGATTCTTGCCTTGTGATAAATCAAAGACACACTTAAGAGGTGATTACTAATTACCATAATGATATGCTTTTGTGAAGCTTCAAGGTATGTGTATAGGTGTGAGGAGATTATTTTCTTCTGATTGGGTATTTATTTTCAATTTTTTTGTATACTTGCAGTCATGGCAGGTGTTGCAACAGAAGGATCACAGTTTGATGCTCGTCAATATGATGCGAAAATGAATGAATTGTAAGACCTTGTGTTTATTGTTGAACCATGTGATCTCCTATTGCTGAACTGGTGAATGTCGAACAATTTGTAGTATTGGATACATATGCTGATGTCTTTTGTGGCTTGTTTGTACAGGCTTACAACTGATGGGCAGGACTTCTTTACTTCTTATGATGAGGTTTATGATAGTTTTGATGCTATGAGTTTGCAAGAGAACCTCTTGAGGGGAATTTATGCATATGGTATATCTGATTATGTTTTTGCTTTATCTTGGTATTGAGTGTTAAAATACTTGTGAAAATATTGGTATTCCTGATTTCAGCTGATCTCCGTGTTCCTACAGTCCATCCCTCTGTGTAATTTCCGTTACTAAATAAGAGCTAATGTGTTGATGGAGACTGACAGGTCTTTTTATCATGCATGTGTTCCATATTAAAGAAGTGTTGATATTGTATATTCGTTGATGCAACGTGAAATGCTTCTTTCTGTTTTTGTACCCCTGCATCAGTTTGGTGTGACATTAAAAGCCAATATTCTATTTATGTAGGTTTTGAAAAACCCTCAGCTATTCAGCAAAGGGGTATTGTCCCTTTCTGCAAAGGTCTTGATGTTATTCAACAGGCTCAGTCTGGAACAGGGAAGACTGCGACTTTCTGCTCTGGTATTCTTCAACAGCTTGACTATGGTTTGGTTGAATGCCAAGCCTTGGTTTTGGCCCCCACTCGTGAGCTTGCTCAACAAATAGAGAAAGTTATGCGTGCCCTTGGAGATTACCTTGGTGTAAAGGTACATGCTTGTGTGGGAGGAACCAGTGTTCGTGAGGACCAACGTATTTTGGCTAGTGGGGTTCATGTTGTTGTTGGAACCCCTGGGCGTGTTTTCGACATGCTGAGAAGACAATCTCTGCGCCCTGATAACATTAGGATGTTCGTATTGGATGAGGCAGATGAAATGCTTTCTCGAGGTTTTAAGGATCAGGTATCATTTTGTTATGCATCTCCTACCCTTACGGATTAATTTTTTTCTTTTTCTTTTGTGATTGCATGTACTTTTAATTACATAGAATGTGCCTCAAGGAACCATGTGATAGAGAAAAAGAAATGATAGAATCGCATAGAATTGTTAACAGTTCTGATTACGATGGAACAAGAAATATGGTCCGACTATGTAGTTCGTGGCATCATGAAACTTACAAAAATAATTGATTGGGGTGGGCAAAAATATAGAAATTATGTACTGCTGGTATTACTTTTGTCATGAATTATCGATCTATATTGGACTGGACTTATGATGCATGTACGAAATATTGTACAGTTGGTCAACCACTGTCTGTAGAAAACTTGGCCAGGTGATTATGTTGACTTGGACCTCTTCATAATTAACCGTTTCCTTAAATAGATATTATCTTTAATGGTTCTTCATCTACATCGCGGGCCTTTCTGTCCTAGTTGTATATCGATATTCAGATTTCTTCAATAGATGATGCTTCTGTGGTCGTCTTTTATTGTTGGGCGGCTCAATGTCCTACATTGACATCAAACATGCTAGAGATTGTAACTCTTATGTTTAAATTGCTCTAATGAGAATGTTTTTGCCCTCCAGATCTATGATATATTCCAGCTCATTCCTTCAAAAGTTCAGGTTGGTGTCTTTTCTGCCACAATGCCTCCTGAGGCCCTCGAGATTACAAGGAAATTTATGAACAAACCTGTAAGAATCCTTGTGAAGCGGGATGAGCTCACTCTTGAGGGTATAAAGCAGTTTCATGTCAATGTTGAGAGGGAAGAATGGAAGCTTGAGACACTCTGCGATCTTTACGAAACCTTGGCCATTACACAAAGTGTGATCTTCGTGAACACTAGGCGCAAGGTGGACTGGTTGTCTGACAAGATGAGAAGCCGAGACCACACAGTCTCAGCTACTCACGGTGATATGGACCAGAATACAAGAGATATCATTATGCGTGAATTTCGGTCCGGATCATCCCGTGTTCTCATCACCACCGATCTGTTGGCTCGTGGTATTGATGTCCAGCAGGTATCCCTTGTTATAAACTATGATCTCCCTACTCAGCCCGAAAACTATCTCCATCGTATTGGACGTAGCGGACGGTTTGGGAGGAAGGGTGTCGCCATCAACTTTGTCACAAAGGATGACGAGCGGATGCTGTTTGACATCCAGAAGTTCTACAATGTAGTAATTGAAGAGCTGCCGGCTAATGTTGCAGATCTCCTCTAAACAAATTTATTATGAGTTTGTCATGTTTTTTTGTCATCCTATATTTAGCTAGAAAGATGATGGTTCTTTTTTCTGGACTATACCATTTAACAGTCTCTACGTAGATCTTGTAGATGTACTTTCGAAAAATGATACATCAGAGATGTGTAGTCTATCTATAAATTTGTTGAAAAATTCTTAAAAACGACTTGATCATTTTAATAAAACGATCAGGTCATGTTTGCCATGTGTGTGGGTTCATGTGCATATTAGAACCGGATGGGATCAGGGGTTAGGCTGATCGTAGACCAGCCTGATCAACATTTTTAGGTGATTTTACTTATTCTTTGGTGTTTAGGTCCCATGCTTGCTGACCAAATTCAAAACAACATAATGTTTGGTCTTGGGATCAAAAGCACAATCTAGTAATTAGATGTCGGTAAGAATTACGACGTTTTATTTTAAAATTAATCAGTGTTTTATGAAATAGTCCAGGAATTTGTATTTTTGTTGTGAAATTTGTGAATTATATATACGGGATAATTTTATTTTCTAATACTGAGGAATTATATATATGGGACAATTTGGTCTTCTAATAACTTTTTACGTATAATTCATGATTGATTATTGAAGCTACAATCACGTGGTAGAAGAAGCAACAAATTTGAAAGATGTGTATACCAAAATTAATGCGTGAAGGATCGAATGGAGATGAATATAATTGAAGTTTGAAAGATGTGCATACCAAAATCAATGCGTGAAGGGCCGAATGGAGGTAAATATAATTGAAAATTAAAAATACCAAATTAATTAAATATACACCCTTTTAGATTAGCTTCAATCACGTGGTAGAAGAAGAAACAAATTTGAAAGATGTGTATACCAAAATTAATGCGTGAAGGATCGAATGGAGATGAATATAATTGAAGTTTGAAAGATGTGCATACCAAAATCAATGCGTGAAGGGTCGAATGGAGGTAAATATGATTGAAAATTAAAAATACCAAATTAATTAAATATACACACTTTTAGATTAGCAGTCACTTACGGAAACATAGATGTACTTGACAGGTACTTCTCGACATGGATCAAAACCAAAAGTCCAGCCGTCGGAGCTTTGTCTGCGGACAAGTATTTGTTGTTAACTCCTGGTTGAAGTCTTGTGTGTGATAATTCTTTGCACAATCGATGAGAAGCTGAGCTGAAACATATGACAAGCCGTATGTTAACTTTAATAGTCTCTTTATTTTTTTATCTATATATAGAGAGTTTGAAGTTGGCTTTTTAACTTTAGAAGCCTCTTATTTCAGTTTCAGTCCAACGGCTTCCCGGCTTTTAATCTATTCTTATTTCAGAGATTTCCTATTTCAGTTTTACTATAACAACTTTCTTATTTTGAGGATTCTCTATTTTTGTATTACTCTAATATATCTCTATTTTGATTAAACACACTCCTTTAATTTATTCTATTTACGTTTTTTATTTGTTAAAGATAATATTATATTTTAATTATTAATGTTATTTTCTATCATATTTTTAATTAATATTACTGTATATTTTATGACGAGTATATTTGATGTCTTTGATCGTTGTCATGTATGACATCCAAACTAATGTCGACAAGAAGTTCCTTCTTCGTGATACTTTTTTTTACGAGGCTTACTTGTGTCTCAATCGAAAAAGATAGAGTCGACTCGACTAGAAAGTCGTTATAAAAACTTGAAGTCTCGTGAAACAAATTTATGTAGTACAAATTATTTGTGAGTCCATCTATAAAAGCAAAAATTAAAATTAGATTAATTTAATAAATAATTAAAAAAAATTATTAAAGCATAAACTATAATTTAAACTAATGTGACTAAAATGTAATTATAAAATTATAACATGTTATCTCCAACAATATGGATGAATTCGAAATTTTTAAAAAATAATAAGAATTAAATTGATTAATTTTAAACAATAAGAATAAATTTAAAATTTTAAAAAATTAATAAAGATCGTTTGAGTAATTTTTTCTATTCGTGAAAGCATATTACATTCTCATTCTATTCCAACAGTTTCACCAACCATAGGAGTGGCATTAGCACGGCAACATTCCGTGTTTGAAACCAAAAAAGAATAATAAAATAAGTAATTTAATTGAGATTTAAAATTCTCTAGGGGTTGGTCTTTTGTCACCATCATTTTCGGCCATTCAAACAGCACTTAGAGCACGAGTGGCTGATTTAAATACTCAAAAATCTAGTAAAAAATACCGTTATCAATTCAACAGGCAAATTGAGAATTGATTCACTAGAACAGTTCTAGCTCACGACAAACAGGAAAAACGAAAGAAACTTTAGGGGCTAAACTCTGCGTGTGTCAACAATTGTATAATCTCTAGTATTATCAGTCTTAAATTTGCATTGAAAAAAAAAGTTGCGTTAGATAACTAACAACAAATATAAAACTTGTCGAATTTTTTAATATAGATTCGAGACATCATAATATTGCCATTAGGCGTCCCTATTCCGCTCGGGTCGAGGCTGCCACTCAGTCTACAATGGTAGAGGAAACAACTTTTGACAACAATAATTGATATTAAGAATGGTAACGGGTTGGATACCCACCAAAAATTATAAATCGGAACTTATTTAAATTATTTTTTTTCAAAACTAGAAACGGATACCCTACGGGTTTAAACTTTACATGCCAAATTCAAACTTGATAAGCATTTAAAAACATGTGGGTATCTAACCCGACTCGTTAATGAACAATTTTTTATAGAAAAAATAGCCTAAAAATATTTTTAAAAGCAATTTAAATAAAAACACATTCAAAATTGAAATTAAAGAAATAAGATTAAATGTGAAGAAGACCTAAAAAATAAAATAAAAATAATTTAATAAAAAAAGATGATAAAGTACAAAATATACAACATAGTACGATATTTGTTTTAAATAAATAATTAATCTCAATAAAACTAAAAATAATAAATTAAACTCTTTGCCAATAAACAAGCTTAGAATTATCTAAATATAATAGAAGCATTCAACAAAATCTTTATATTGAAAAGTTATCATATTTCGGTAAAGTAATATGAAATAACATTATGTTATACGTGTATATATATAAATGTATAAATATTTTATTAATTTTATTTTTCACAACAATTAATAATATGATTTTCGGATGTTTTTTAATTGTTATTACCAAATCCTATCGGACTATTAATCGATAACTAGTTATAAAAATAAAACCTTGATGAATACCCTATTGGTTTTCTAAAAGAATTTATAGTCGGGTTGAATACCCATCGAATTTAAATTTGAGCCCTACTCATTGTCATTCCTAAGAGGTATCAACATATCATATAAGAGACCCCGCTTAGTGAGAAGAGGCTTTGCTAGTTTAGAGGCTAGTCTAATTTCTTTAATACCAGTTTTGGTAGGTTTTATACTAATTAACTTGAATTATATATTTTACAAGTGAGGTTATGTGTTCGGGAGTGTGTGAAAATTTCCATTCATTTTAAACTAAAAAATAAAGCTCTAGCTGCTAATCAAGTTTAATTGGCCCGTAATCGAAGGGATTTACACAGGATATTCCCAATTTGACATGGCTTTTTTTTTTTTTTTTTTTTGGGGGGGGTGAAAAACATGGCTTAGTTCATTCGTTCCTTATTACTTAGAAAGGGGTTCTCTTTTTTTTTGGTCAAATAAAGGGGTTCCCTCGACTCCTTAATTGTTTTTTACCAAAACAGGAATTGGCTCCTTAATTCTTTGACCAAAAGAATGACTCCTTAATTAAATGATGTGACATTAGATAGACGCAATCAATCAACGTTGGTGACATCATTTGCCAATCTGGCTAAAATTTTATTTTATTTTTTCTTAATTATTGTCTATCAAAATTAATTTGTTGAACTATCGGACAAATTTTTTTTCTTTTTATCAATTTCAAGTGGTGCAACACATTTATGAGGAGTGAAACTTATAACATGTAGAACTTTTTTTACTATCTCCATTATTGTTTTTACTGTTTTTGTTATCAATCTTATTCAGAGAAAGACGTACTCCTCGGAATTCCTTAGAAATGAAGTTTTCTCAAGATCCTTAATAATGAAGAAGTTTTCGCACAACTGTTTCTCTCTCTTTCTTTCTTTTTCTTTTTTTCTCTCTCTCTCTCTTATTATTCTCGTGATTAAAGACTTTACCTTTTTAGAGGATACCGCGCAAGAAGACTCACAAAAGACTACCTATGATATTTGAGGTTATAGCAAGTAGACTTGGAAAATTGTTACCATCAAGTTGTCAATTTTGGACCAGATTCAGAATCTTTCGCACCCAACTTTAATTTATTGACGATTGTAGACATAAAAATCTATTATTATGAATTTCAGGGCAGTAACAATCTACAAAAACATAAGACAATATAACAATATGAGTCTGAGATACTGGTGTGGTGTCGGCCGAAAATCCTCTAACGTTTAATTTAATAATTTATCGATAAAAATAAGAATTCGAGGGAAAGTATGTTAAGGGTTGAGGAGACTACCGTATGATCAGCGTCGATGTGGAGAAGGTAAGCCATAGGCATGTAGAGAGAAAATGGAGAGTATTGGTAGGTACGGCGAATACTTGATGCCCTCTTCTTACATAGACGTGGCCTAGTTATAGGTGCGGGTAGGCCAAGAGTTACGGACTATTGAGACTTGTATTCCAAGTACACTACGTGATCGTTTATCATATAGGACAAAGTTAGTCTCTATCCAAGTCGTTCGACAGTTATCTGTTCTTTGTAGGCTGGTCAATTGGGGTAAGTCTTGAGTCACTTATCCCTTGAGACAAAATCGATCTTTATCTGAAGTTCGTCAATCATCATCCCGTCTTAGTCGATTGAATAGTTAGAACGTGTCCTTGAACGTCTATCCGGAGATATTCGATAGAGTTTGAGTTACCGTTAAGCTTAGCCAAGGGCCTTGGGCCTTTTGTGGGCCTACGATGAGAGCAAGCCTCAACCCATGGCGTCATATATGGGCCTTGACCCAATAATTATGATATAATTGAAATTAAGTGACCCGTCATAATTGGACCAAGGCTAATTTTGGAAATAACAACTATGAAAGAATGGACCAACTTCAATTTTGGTGGAAGAGAAAAATGTGAAGGTATCATCATGTTACATTTGGTTCTGATCTTCAATTTTTCGTTCACGTTCTAAAATATCAATGTACAAATCAGTCTACAGACAATTTGTCATTTTGTTCAACTTTAACAGAACTCATAATTGATTGGCAAAAAAAATACTATAATTGATATTTGACAAAAAAAAAAAGAAATATATCATAATTGAATACTGTTGTGATTTTAATATTAAATGAATTTATCTTAGATATTCATTTATGAGTTATGTATTATATTTGGAACATGAATCTATTTATTAGATACATTCATTAGGTTCATGTATTTTCACATTTACGTATGAATTTATTAATGTATTATTTTAATTCCATGTATGTAATTAACAACGGAAGGTTTTAGAACTTATAAATAGGTCAATCATTTTTTTTATCCAAAATACTTTTTGTATAACTGAAATATTGTGAGAGCAAGTTAAAGAGTTTTTCGGGTCAAAAGATAAATGTTTTCTTGTAAGGTGCTTGTTCTCAACTTTCTTGTATAGAGTTGGTTAAAACAATACAACAACAAGTCAAACTGTTGTATCTTGAAGGAGACATGCCATATCAAGACTACTGCATCGGTTCTTTCCACTGCAGGGGTCTTGAATTTTCTTAAAGAAAGTGAGATTTATGCGCTTCAATTTGATTGAGTTGTCTCCAACAAAAGTAATTATACTTTAATATTTGTACTTTTTAAATCATTATTGTATAATTTCACTAATAAATAACACACACAAAAAATCGTGATTGTTACTTGTTTCTACATTAGAATGGTTAGTCTAAAAGATGTCTATTTTTTGTGTAGAACGTGAGCTTGTACATATAGAATTCACTCTAAATACACATCAAATTCGAAAGTTCTCATGTTTTAAAGAATTTTTCACCAAAAATCCTTTAATCTAGTGGCATGACACTCACTCCTATAAAAAGTTTACAAGTTTAACATAAGTTCGAATCTCACTCAATAGATTTCACATCCTTAAACCTCCTAAAAAAAATAAAAAAATGATTTTTGTCCAAATACCTTGGCGCTGGCAGAACTTTCTTCTAATGACGCCACCACCGAATCAGAAGAGAGAAACTAACGGCTAAGGCTATCCTCAATGGGGGTTCTAAATTGAGGGGCTCTAAAATTTAGTTTAGAGTCCTTAGTAATTTAGAGCCCCATATAGAGCCTCAAGTGTTTTTTAGGGGCTCTAAAAAAAATTCATCCCCAATGAGGGGCTCCATAAAATTAAGGCTCTATATTGTGTTAAATTTAATTTTACAAACTAATTTGAATATATGTTATTTTTTCTCGTGTGTTATTTTTTTTTTGATAAATTATTATCATCATAATCGTAACTTTTTTTAACGAACATTTGGACCAAAAAATTATTTAATTCTGACAACGGTAAAAATTATTGAATTATGATGACGCTTAATTACACTCGATTTGTATTTTTTATTTTTATTATATTCACTTTTGTAAATTAATTTATATTTAATTCACATTAAAATCTCTGATCCGAATAACATCCATTGGGTTGAATTTATTTGATTCAATCTCAACCGTCCATTTCTTATCTCTATCTCAAGTCTCTTATCCAAATAACACCCATAGGATTGGATTTTGTAAAAATCAATCTTGTCCGTACATTTCTTATCTTTTATTGCAAATCTCTTATCCAAATAACACCAATTGGATTGAATTTTCTAAAAATAAATCTCGTCCGTACGTTTCTTATCTCTTATCTCAAATCTCTTATCCAAATAACACCCATTGGATTGGATTTCTTTAAAATCAATCTCGTCCGTTCGTTTGTTATCCTTTATACATTCATTTTTCTATATAAGTTAAGTCCTCAAACCTTTCTCAATCACCAAAATCTAAACAATACAATCTCTATCTGTCTTTCTACAATGGCCCAACAAAGAACCAATTCTTCCTCATCTGATGACGACATCGATGGCCACGCAATGATGGTGTCAATGCACGCACAATATCAATCACTAATGGGTGCTGCGTATGAATTGAGTTTGGATAAACATGGAGGTACATCGTCATGTCGACAATCTATAAAGAGAGATCAAGTAAGTGCTCATAATAGGCTTTAAAAAAAATTAAAAATAAAGGATTAAAAAAATAAAATAAAAACAAACGATTTAAAAAAAAAATTAATCTCAATCATTTAAAAAAAAAATTAAAAACAAAGAATTAAAAAAAATTAAAAACAAATAATAATAAATAAATAAAAATCCCAACCACTTAAAAAATAAAAAATATTTTAAAAAAACAATTAATCCCAAACATTAAAAATAAAAAAATAAAATAAAACCCTACATATAAAAACCCACTACCCTCCCCATTTTCCCCTTCACCTGCCCTCTTTCCTTCTCTCTGCAGCCCCCTCCACCACCCACCCCACCCTACCTCACCTCCCCTCTCTCCCTCCCCTTCACCGTCGACGAAGGCACCCCCCCCCTCCCCCCTCCCCCTTCACTGCCTCACGCACCCCCGCCGATCAAGCTTTTTTTTTTTTGATAAGGGGCAGATCTTGAGCTTCAACCTTTTTTTTTTTTTTTGGCTGATGCGAATTTTTTTTTTTTATGTTTGGGTATATTTGTTTGAAAGGATTAATTGTTGAAGTTGGGTGTTAGATTTTTTTGTTTGAATATATAGAAAAATTTAACACCCAATAGCTATATTTTTTTTGAACGTAAAAGTTGAAATTGCAACGGTTGTTTTTTTTGAAACTGTTTGTACTTTTTTTTTTGTCAATTTTTTTTTTTTTTGAAGTCAGACATAGTATGGGGCTGTAAAAATTTTTGTCTTTTTGCTAGGGCTCCATTTTGTTCAATAAATTTGTTGTAATTTATTAAACAAAATGGAGCCCGAGCTTTATTTTTGGTGAAATTTATTAAATTTGACACTAAAGTAATAATTTGTAACAAATTGGGGCTCTATAATAAATATTGATGTTATTTTTTTACTTCAAAAGGCTCTATATTTATAAAAAAATTATAATCATTGTGTTTTAAAATTTACATTGAGGATGGCCTAATATCAGAATGCCTTTTGCCTTTAGCCGCGCAATTACGATGCGTTCCAAGCGGCTGTTCATCATTTCATTTCATCTTTTGTCACTTCTTCTTCACACCTCCCACCCGCACGTGTGATGTTTCGCGTTGATGTATTACATGATATGAAAAAAATTATTATGAATTATAATGTTACGGATTTGAATAATAACTTAAACAGTTGATTATTTTAATTTATAAATTTAAAATTTAAAATTTAAAATAATGGTTTTTATTTACACTATTAATTTTGGTAACAGTCTCAAAATTTTAAGCTTGAGATGTAAAAATTTAAGAATGCTAAAGTAGTACACATATTAACTATTTTGACTCAATAAAATTTGAGGTCGCAACAATTACTCATAAATGTAAAATATTAATCTTGCTTGTGGATTTACACCAAAATTGGAACTTAAATGTGTATTCTTGTTGAAAAAGTTTATTTGCACGACCTTGATAGATTAAGAGACTATAGGTATTTTTTTTTTTGAACAGTGACTCTATAGGTATGAAACTTTAGTTTTTTGAACTGTAAAATTTTGATTATAAATATTGTTAAATAAAAATGATTGACTATTTAATTCATGTTAAGCTTTTAAAAATTTTAAAGACTATGTCTGGTTTGCAAAAATATAAAGTGTATATTTAAAAAAGAAATGAAAACTTCTTGTATGAAATAAATATAGTGTCACAAAAAATCTTTTTAATTTCAATTTTTACCTAAAAAATCTTTAAAAAATAGGCCAATATATTACTTTAAAATCACAAAAAATGCTTTTAAATGTTTAAGAGCTAAGCCAAAAAATCCTAAAAGACATAAAAGAAATTAAAATGTTTTATTTTGTCGGTAGAAGAAATTAAAATGATATTTTACTAAAATGTTAATAGATTATTAGGGACATCGAGATATTATGAGTTTGAGTTTCGATAATTACATATTGTAAGGCCTTGATTTAAAAAAAGGAATAACTAGTCATCCACATATATATTATATGTATTTCGTCTAATATGCATACCAATATATTCATAACTAGTAGTTGTATTTTGAAAAAAAAAAATTAGTAATTATATGTGAAATATTGCAAATTTGAGTATCACTAATTACATATTGTAATGTCCAGATTTTTTTTTTGGTAAAGAAGGCCCTGATTTAAAAAACAGGAATAACTAGTTGAATGGTAGCATACATATCATCAAGATTTTTTTTTTTGGTCAATATATCATCAAGAATACAAAAAGCACAGAAAAGTTTAAATCCTAATCCGCTTCTCGAAATTTCGACTTTCTTAAAAAAGTCTCGTTATCAGCTTTATTTTGCATGAAGAAAAGCTCTTAATTCTCTCTCTCTAAAAGTTTATTTTGTTTTTCTCTGTCTAGGTGCTGTCTTTTTAAGCTTTGCAGAACTTTCTTTCGAATGACGATATTTGAGTCGCCGGAGACGACGACTACGGCCGCGGCGGAGACGGCCACGGCGGCTATCTCGGATCGGAATTACGGTTCGGTGCGGAGGAGAGGAAGCGCGAAGGAAGCGGAGAGTAGCGGTGACGAGATCAGGAATGGCGGTGGTGGTGTAAGCGAGCTGAGTAATGGACACGGATTAGATCACGAGAAGAATGAGAAAGTAGTGAATGGAGAGAGGCAAGGAGTGGACGCGGCGTCGTTTAGATACACCTACCGGCCTTCGTCGGCGGCTCACCGGAGAATTAAGGAGAGTCCGCTTAGCTCCGACGCAATTTTCAAACAGGTCTGTGTTGTTAATCTTGCTATTTTCACGTATTATATACGAATAGTTATCTCGCGCTTTCTCTTTCTCTGACACACACGTATGTAAGTATATACGTGTATATATGTGTGTAGATATATGTGTGTAATTTCCTAAGGTTTATATGCATTAACTGCTGAAATTTGAATCGACACACGCATACATCCATAGATTCATACAGACAAACATACTTTCTTATATATATATATATATATGGAAATTTGTGTAATTTTTTATCTGAAATTCGACTCGACACACTAATATATACATACATACTTGCACACACATATATCTAGAAAATTGAGTGTAATCTTTGATTCATTTTTAGCTGGCGTGGAAAGAGTTGAGCTTTATAGCTTAAGATTTCAAACTTAATCTTTTGGAATGTTTTGACATTGCAATATATATATATATTTATTTATTTATTTATTTATATTTTTTGTATATTTTTCAGTTGGTTTGATTTTAATTATAACCTATCGTAATTTTATTTGGCTAAGTAACCTATCGTAATTTATATGTATAGAATTCGAGTGTGTGTGTGTGTATATGGTATTTATACTATATATTATATACATACAAGTCTGTATGTGTTATAAGGTTTATGTGCTTATTAACTACTGAAATTCGAATTGACACATATACATATGCAGACAAACACACACATATATAGGTGGAAATTGAGTGTAATCCTCGATTAATATTTAGCTGGTGTAGAGAGAGTTGAGCACTATAGCTTGAGAGTTGAAATTTAATTTTAAAGGAATTTTTAATTTCGATTTTTCATATAATTATCAGTTTTTCTTATTTTAAGTATAATCTTTCGTGACCCTGTAATTTCTTCTTCACCAATTTACTTTTGAAGTTGACTAGTAAGAGCTGGATATGAAGCAAATTCACTTTTTCAATTGAGTGGTCTCCTCAAAGCTGCGGTAATTGGACTTGTCGGCGGTGTCTTACTCACACTTCGCTTTACTTTGTCATTCTTTGTGGTATATTTTTGGTGAAAGACACCACACTCCGCTTTACTTTATCATTCTTTGTGGTATTTTTTTGGTGATTCGCTATGTCGATACGTGAAGTCTATTCCAGAATGTGGGTGAATAGTACGTTTCTTGCAGCAGACTTGGTGGATTTGTTTGGCAAAGTAATATTGGATTTTCTAGCCAATAATTCTCTAGGAAAACAGTAGAAGTTAAGGGAAATTCGTTAGGTCGAAAAATTATCCCTCTAGTTGCCAAAAGGAAAAAGAAATGCATACATGGAACACATACACCAGTGCCACCAGGAAGAGAGGAATTGGAAAAATAGAGAGAGATTTGATGGCCAAGAATACAGGTCTTTTGGGGGTGACACATGTCATTTAGATTCTTGGGTGCTTTAAAAGGCCCTGAGCTGGCGAGCAGCTGTCTTCTCCGTCCATACCCAAAGAGAAAAGAAGTAAATCCATGCATGGGAAGAGTGCTAGTTGGTCTCTGACTGAATCCAGAGGGTAGGTTAGGGATCAAAGTATACTCATTAAGTGGACACCATATTAAGAACTCTGCTTTGATTTGCTGGTATCTCAAGGGAGGCAGCTGCTCAATTCAGTGCTTTGACTAATATAACTACTCAGGATGCTCCTTAAATCGTAAAGACTACTGAACAATGCATGCAGAGTGCTTTCTGAAGCTGTGGCAAGAAGCTTAATGATCCAGGGGCAGTGACACAATTCTGTTTGGAGTCCAGCATACTGAATGAACATGTTTATTTTTTCTGGAATAGTGCATAAGGATATTTTGAGCGAATTTGTATCATTT
Organism: Ehretia macrophylla; assembly: GCA_037974665.1. NCBI lineage: Eukaryota > Viridiplantae > Streptophyta > Magnoliopsida > Boraginales > Ehretiaceae > Ehretia > Ehretia macrophylla. The sequence continues at coordinate 10,749,823 of CM075779.1, forward strand.
GTTTTAGATATTAACAACAAACTGTAATTGGTGGTTACATCCTTGGAAGGTGGTGAAACTAGAAGGCTGAAGAAAGTCCTGGAGACTAGGAAAACAAGCAAACTGACAAACAGCATAATGCTGGTTGTTTGAAAGATAAACTCAAGATGAGTATCTCTGTGTTAAAGCTGAATATTTAGTAAGGTCGCTATAGACATCAGATCTATTTTTGTTTATTTAATTATTTTTTAATATTTAAAACCATCTTGAAGTGGTGCCGTTTGGGATGGACCCCTACCAGCTCATTATAAAAATCATATGAGATAAACTATCACTTATGAAGACGTATCTTCTGAGTTTCAGCGATCAACTATACATGACTTTTACTAGGGAAAGTTTGTTTCTGAGGTTCCAGTTTAGAGTGTTAATTGTGCAAACATTAACTACGTGGACATAGATTGAGATCTTGGGACATCATGAGATTTTGTTTCAGTCAATCTTAGTCTTTTCTTAACAAAAAGCCCTTTTGAGTCTTCATGTGACCAACTTTTGGTGGTCCAGTTATACGACTGCTTTGGTTGTGAATATAGAATGAATGTACTGTAAATATCTAGAATTGGATTAGCGGAAGGAGATTCATATTGTACTCTACAACAAATGGGGCTGATTTAGCTCTAGAGAAGTCTATGTAGGAAAGACAATAATGGCTGAGCATCAACAGCAGCACCTGAATTTTGCCCAGAAGAGAAGAAGAGGAAAACTGGCTTTTAGATATATAAGGCATTCCTTGGAAATGGAATCATCGATTTGCTTCTGTCTTTGTACAGTAGATGGATCTCAGAAGTGATCTATCATGAGAGGATATTTTTAAATTATCTTGGAGGTCTCTGGCAAAGTCATTGGATGATGTTTAATTTAAAACCCCCAAAAAAAGCTGTAAACAATGTCATGCTAAAGAAACTTCATAGGTAGCACCATGGTAAATTAAATTTATGCCATTGTTTACCTTTATGGAAGTTCTTTTCACTTGGCTCCAGTGCATGAATCCCTAGCTAGCATTATTTGCTATATTTCTTGATGCCATAAACTTGTAATAAAACTGTTATGTTAAATGCTGATTGTGATATCATGACAGAGCCATGCAGGGCTCTTCAACCTCTGTATAGTGGTGCTTGTTGCTGTAAACAGCCGGCTTATCATTGAAAATTTGATGAAGGTGAGCAAACTTATCTTTTGATTAGTTTACTTAATTATCACAGTTGTTATTAAACTATACGTGCTTCTAGCATTGCTTACCGACATCTGTAATTTGCACATTATAGTAAATTTATTTGTAGTAACATCATCTGTAATGTTTGCTCTCTCAAACGCATGTTTATTTGGGGATAACTTCAGATGATATACTTTTGATTACTGTTGCAGTATGGGTGGCTAATTAATTCAGGCTTTTGGTTTAGTTCAAGATCCTTGCGGGATTGGCCACTTCTAATGTGCTGGTAATTTTATTTCCACCTTTGTTCTTAATTGATTTGCAAAAGGAAAAAAGAAAAGCATTCCTTTTACTAGTCTCTATATCTCTTTTAAAACAAGAGTAGTCTCATTATCTCGTTCTTCTCTGGTTCAAATTGCAGTCTCACTCTCCCGATCTTCCCACTAGCTGCATTTTTTGTTGAAAAGTCGGCACAACAAAAGAGGTTATCTGAACCAGTAAGTTGAAAGTTACTTCTTTCTTCTTATTTTGATCCTCAAGCATGGAACAACATTGCTGTATTTTCCTATGTATTCTTTAAGTGTGCTGCTGATCTCATTACTCCTTCCTTCTATTCAACTTGGTGCTTGAAGATATATTCCTTTCTTTAGATTAATTGGAATTCAATAACTTTTCTCCCTCTTTAATCAAATGTCCTGTATCAGTTAAATGTCTGAATATTAAATGGTGCACTAGGATATGATGTTTGAAATGTGAATGTATTTGATCATAACCCAAAATTGAGTGATGACATGTAGAAAACTGAAATCCTTACATCAGTGACATTGATCAGGTTTTGCCTTCTGAAGTTTAAACAAGTCAAATTTTCAATTGAATGCTGCAGGTTGTCATTTTTCTTCACATAATAATAACTACAGCTGCAATTTTGTATCCCGTCCTCGTCATCCTCAGGTTTGTCACATATATTTTCTTCCCATTCATTGTCGATTATTTGTTGGATTCATGCTTCATTTCTTCTACTCAGTGAATCCCTAAAAGAACATTTTTTGCATGTTACTTTAATGGATAGTGTTGTAATTAGTATTCAGACTCTTGCAACACATATGATTAGCTAGTTAGTATCCTAATTGTAGGGAATAGCACCTATTTTCACCTTCGGGTCATGTACGGAAAAACGTGAACAAGCAAACACACAATTTAACGTGGATTGGCTAGGCCTACTCCACGACCCATGATTGGGAAAATTCCAGTATTCAATAATAACGACGGATTACACACGATGAGTTTTTCGGAAAAGTCTAACCCTCTCACTCGCTCACAACCACCCTTTCTACCCTGTAATACCCTCTCTCAACCACTAGTACAAAGAGTGTAGATGTCTATTTATAGGACACTAATTCTATCCCTACTAGACTAGGATTCGAGTTGCCGAATTCTACTCTAATTAGACTTCTGCTTGTCTTCAACTTCAATTGGAATTAGTCTTCCAATTCGAGCCACAACCCAACACTAATTTGGAGTAGGGGCGGATCCAAAATTTTTGTTCAGTGGGGGCTGAAATCACACAAAGTAACACTTAGATATAGATAATTTTTTCCTGTGGGGGTTAAATTGATTTTTTAGCTGAAAAATACCTTCAAAATACTCACATTTTCGAGAAAATTTTGAGGAATAGATGTGAATCCACTCTTGATTTGGAGTTTAAATTATTATTCTGTCAAATGTTTTGTTATGAACAAGTGACCTGATGAAGAAATTTTAGAGTTACTAACAAGATTAAATTCTGGGCTTGAGCATTCAAGTTTTTTGTGAAGTTATGGATTTGACTCGTCATTGTAGTTGGTTGAGATTGAGGGTGCATAAAAGACCTTGTTGGAGAACTCAGAATTGGTGGGAGAGAGAGGGACTGGGTTGTTTGGAGAATTATATGCAATCTGTCAAACTGTAAAGATCTCCAAATTATGATTCCCTATTTTGAAATTGCACAGGTGCGATTCAGCTGTTCTATCAGGCGTGACATTAATGCTCTGTGCATGCATTGTGTGGATGAAGTTGGTATCATATGCTCATACAAACTATGATATGAGAGCTCTTGCAAGGTCACTTGAGAAGGTAAATGGAAGTCATTGTTCTTCTTTTCTTTTATTCCCCATATTTCTTTGCCATCCCATCCTCCACAGTCCACCCCCCCCAATACCACACACACGCAGGAATTTTAAGCCGGTTCCCTTTCTCTCCCTCATTTATTCATTTGTAACCACTTACTCTGGTAGACAAATTTCTTATTTCATTCCTATTATATGATTTCAGGGAGAAGCTGCATCTGATTCTTTGAGTATTGATTATTCTTATGATGTCAGCTTCAAAAGTCTGGTATACTTCATGGTTGCTCCCACATTATGTTACCAGGTAATAAAGTTTCAAACTCATGTGAAGTTTAAGTAAAAGGTTTAACTAGTTCTGTTCTCTATATGTTAAAAACATTTTAGATGAAGCCAAACGATACCTGCAGCCTCTGAGATTGAACAAATATCTATCTTCAGTTCATACATTTGCAGAGAGCTACTTTGCTGAAGTTGAAAACGATAGTGATGGTGTAGAAAGAAACTTTTTATCAGCAATGGAAATTGCTTAAGATTAAAGTGCTAACTTTTCTTTTGACAAAAGGATAAACAGGATCTTTCTTTTCTAGCTCCAATAGTTACTAAACCTTGAGTAGCTTTCTGCGTATGACTTTCCAATTTCATCTATTTGCATATCTATTGCGACACAAGAAGCAGATATATGTAAATGGTGAAGCAATAGGTGTCTACTGCTTGCAAATTAATATTACATCGAAACTCCTGGAGTTGCCAAAACTGAATTAACCTCAGAACTCAACATCTATAAAATCATCAAAAATAAGTTTCATTATGTTCTTTGATATCTTGTTTTTTATATCTGCACCTGGTCCTGGAAATTCTGGGTCATTATACTAAAGTATTGCCTTTTCCAGCCGACTTATCCCCGTACACCCTACATTCGAAAGGGTTGGGTAGTACGTCAACTCATCAAGTTGGTCATATTTACCGGATTGATGGGATTTATTGTAGAACAGGTAATTCCTTTTCCTTTTTTTTTTTTTTTCTTTTTCTAATTCAACCTCTAAATAAATTGTCTTCATCACATAGATATTGTGCTAACATCACTCATGTCATCATGCAGTATATCAACCCGATTGTGAAAAATTCGCAACATCCTTTGAAAGGAAATCTTCTGTATGCTATAGAGAGGGTCTTGAAGCTCTCAGTTCCAAATTTATACGTCTGGCTCTGCATGTTTTACTGTTTTTTCCATCTTTGGTATGTCCATCTTAATTTTCAAGCTTTGATCATTATCTCAGATCACTGCATCATGGGTTGTTTAGGAAAATAACTGATCGATTTTGTAACATATGCATAGCCTGCCCTGAATACCAAAGCTGACTTATCTTTCATCCTTTCAATCAAATTATCTGATCGTACTTACATTTGGTGCTGTAATTTAGGTTAAATATACTCGGGGAACTTCTACGTTTTGGTGATCGTGAATTTTACAAAGATTGGTGGAATGCAAAAACAATTGAAGAGGTAAAACTCTTCTTGTTCGAAAATTGCTTCAGTTTTCTTTTTCCAGAAGTTATCATTTTGTTACTGATCAGAGGTTCTGATTCTTCTTCTCAAATGTTTGCCTTGCTGTGGCTACTATCATCAGTACTGGCGTATGTGGAATATGGTATGTTAATCTCCAAAGTTGATTCTCCTACATATTCTTGAATCTCTTCTTTGCCACACTTCAGTATGTTGAAATTATTTGTTTCATATTCTATCTTATTTGATGTGGGTTGGTCAATGAGTCATTTCATAAAATACGTGTACATTATATACTTTATTTTTCCAGAGTTAAAGGGCATTTGCCTAAGCATTTATTTTGGGTAAAAACAGCTTATAAGCTTTTTTGAAGTTTTTGGTAACTTCAACAATAGATCTTATAAGCTCTAGAAAAGAAGCTTGTTTTGATCTTCTTTCTGCTGTAGTCCACCCCTATGTTTTTCAACTTATTTGTGAGATTGTAAGCACTGGTACTTATAAGCTGTTTCAAAGAACTAAGGCTTTTTTTTTTTTTTGGGTCTTTGGGGGGTACAGTTTAAAGAACCAAGTCAAACAGTTAAATCACAATCTATCATGCTTGCAACCTATTAAGATTTGGTGGAGAAGTAATTGAGGAAGAAGGTTTAATATGTAGGCATTCACTCCAAATTTATCTGAGTACGCTTGAGAACTTTTCATTTTATATTGTACCTAAAATTGCAAATCATATTGGGAAAGGTCATAAACATAAGCTTAAGGTTACACTTGATTTGTAGCATTGTTTTTTTTTTGGGTGGGGGGGGGGGGGGGGGGGGGGGGGGGGGGGGTGTTTGTGGGTGGGTTGCATGAGGTCGTCAATCCATAATAAAAGGGTCTCTAGTGTTTTGCTGCAAATGCTGAATGGGGTCGACTCTTTTCATGTAGAATCTGTCTTTCAGTTAGCATAAATGATCTCTCTTTCTTTGACATTACTTATGGTTCTATTTCTTGATTGCAGCCTGTCCATAAATGGATGGTCCGTCATATTTATTTTCCATGCATACGAAACGGCATACCGAAGGTAAGTTTTAAAGGGAACCCTATCATCTCTCTTTTCATTCTCTTTTGATATCGACAATTATGAAAATTGCATGATGCAGGGCAAGAATTACATGTTTATTCATTATTTATTGTAACTTAAATATTCTATATAATATCCGTCTTTTAGTTTGTTAGTATGGCATCTATTTATTTTTCAGTAAATTTTACGTATTCAAGAGTTGATTCTAGGTCCTTTTAACTAGCTATTGGTTAAGGTAGGTTCTAGAAGGTAATATCTTGCGTATTAAGTTTTCTGATAGCTATATATTTAGCCTCTAGAGTATGGATGAAAATGATCATCTTTTATCCTTTATCCAATAAACTTTTGAGTTTATACTCTTTCCTTGTCAATTCAAGGGTTTTCCATAGTGGATTCTTGGGTTTGGGTGGGAAAGATGTTTTCCTCCTCTTCTTCTCACTTCCGCTCCATCATTGCTGACCACTTTGATAAATGATTTTGGGATCATAACATATTTCGTTATTCCGGACCAACCAATAATTATGGCATATGGATTTTTTCATATTGGACAAATTGTATTGATTCTTTTTTCTTGACCAATTTCGCATAACATCATATAGACCCCTAGAATTAATCTATTCTTTTGTAAACACAACTTCCAAAGAATTTTCGATCTTTTTTTTTCTTTTCCTTTTTACATCATTTACTCCAGTGATGTGTGGAAAATCCCATTATATTTGAAGTTGCATATCTTCTCTTTTGGCAGATGACAGCCTCATTTGATTTGTTTGAAACTACGAGGGCTATGCAAACCACTCATGTGAATCTCTCGTGTCAATGGGTATTTATGTATATATACATAGATGTTGCATCTGGTGTGTTACTTGTATCTTCACTAGAGAAAAATATGCCGGTCTTTGAACTCTTTTACCTGTCTCTTTCCACGCTGAACTTAAAGTCTTCTCTTTTATGGAAAATTAAAACCAACTTAATTGGATCTGTTCTCTTTTTCATTTATAGCAATTGAAAACATCCCTTCTCTATAGTTCAATAGCACGTGATAACATTTGTGCTTAATCCTTTACATAAGGTTAGTTTACATTTTTAGTTGACCACCGCACACGATGGTTGGACGCATTTTACCAAACTGATTACTTGTAGGCTCTACATGAGCCAAGTCAACCAGTAGACGTCTAGTAATAATTTCCTTTCTTCAGTAAACCATTGTGGGAAAACTCGACACTTCTGCAATCAACCTTTTCCTTGTCTTGTTTTTGTTTCAATCTAGTAATTTGTTGATCGTTGTTGCAGGGGGTTGCTGTTTTGATTGCATTCCTTGTATCTGCTGTCTTCCACGAGGTATAATGCTTCAAATTATCTTCCCCATCTTCATCCATATATAGGCTTTTCCCATCTCCAAGTTTCAGAAGTTTTAATACTTGCGGTTCTTATCTGAAAGAGAAAAATTTAGCATCTTGACATTGACACCATTGTGTTTGCTTGCAGTTATGTATTGCTGTACCGTGCCATATATTCAAGTTCTGGGCATTCATTGGAATAATGTTTCAGGTAATGGTATTCTATTCGTGTAAGTTTAGTTTGGTGTCTACTGGGAGTCTTCTTTACATTATAAGTGAGTATGGAAGTTGTCATGAGAGGAAAGAGTGTAGCACACGTGTTCAGGTGTTATTGCATCTCTTCTCCTTGTGATGCTGAAGAGAAATGTTAAACTACGATAAAAAACATGGAGTTTTATTCTAAAATCAATTGGTGTTAAGTGGAGTAGCTTAAGATTTTATATGGTGGTCTGAGAATTCATAATTTATCAATGTGCACTCTTTGTCACGAGTCGCCCGGATTGAAGAAGCAACTTTGAGGCATGGAGGAATAGACCCAGTGAGAAGAGTTATGTACGAGTCAACATAAAGGAACAGAGTCAACGAGAAGAAATGAGTCAAATGTGGATGGATAAGACTGGACTAACACCCATCTTTGGTACCGTGTTAAGAAACGTGGGGTTGTATCTCAAAATTAATTGATATTAAGTGCAGTAGTTTTAAGATCTTATATATTTGTTTTAGAATTTATAAATTTTCAATCGGGCAAACTCTATTCTTTTAACAGACTTGTAGCTGGCCTCGAATGCATCTTGCTTTGAATCAACGCTGATGAGTTTCATCTCTTTTTTCCTGTGAATCAGGTACCCCTGGTCCTTGTGACAAACTTCTTGCAAAATAAGTTCCAAAATTCAATGGTATGTCTTTCTTTACTATATAACTCGTAAAACATTGTCCTGGCCCCCCTCGAAAACGAAACAGGAAACAGTTGTTGCAGCGTTATGTGCGATTTATAGTCATAGTAATATACATACTTGGATTCGTCTCCAAATAATTGGCATTCCCTTGTCGTCCTCTTCAGGTTGGCAATATGATGTTCTGGTGCTTTTTCAGCATTCTGGGTCAACCAATGTGTCTACTGCTATATTACCATGACTTAATGAATAGAAAAGTTAATGCAAAATGAATTATATATCCTTGAGCAATGCCCTTTCGGAATGGGTGAGACACCCCTAGGCAGCTAGGCTTCTGAAGGGGTCTTCTTCACATGTTTTGGAGAGTTTGTCCACTGTGGTGCTACACCAGTGCTCATCTTCTGGCCGCTTCTCAAGGTGCGTTCAACCTCGCTACACGCATTTTCATCATCAGTTGATACTTTGTGAATTCAGTTAAGCCTAGCAAATTTGGTTAACGTTTAATGCGCTATAGCACCATGCGATTGGATGTACGCAATTTGGTTTCGTTCTTTTGTTTGATAAATAATGTATATGATTCATTTCTGAGTTGTCTCTAATCAAGTTTAATTAGTCTTATATTTTCTGTATATGAAACAGTTGCAAAAGCTACAAAGTATTATTGCATTTTTCAGCAGAAGTTAGGTGATATCAGATATACAACTCTACCAAGTCTTCTATTTATCTGATATACAACTCAACACTGGTGAAGGTTTGTCATGCTGTAGCCAAGTTTAGATTTGTGGTAATGGAGCATATGTAAAATTGATCAGTTTGTTTGCGATTGGATCTCTTAACTATGTAATAATGTTACTGGACAAATCAATGATAGTGAAGTGGTGATATCATTATTTAATCTTTAAACTTGATGATCTACATTGATATGTTGTAATCCTATGATCATTTCGCTATCATTGATTTCCCTAGTAATGGATCCAAATCTGTTTATTTGTGCTTTGCATTTGGATGAAATTGGTAATAATTGACAGTGGAGGTCGTTAAATTTTTTTGTTTTTTTGGTCCAAATGATGTTTGGTTTATTAATACTCGATGTCGTTAAATTGATTAATTGAATGAAATTGGTAATAATTGAGAATGGATATTATTGCTAGTTAAATGCACGATAGTCAGTTGCATAACTGACTACACTATAAGAAGCCTTATAAGTTTATAAGATAGGAGGGCTCGGTTATTATAGATCTGACAACTCCAATTATTCAAGAAGTGTTTTTTTTGTTTGTCCTATGTATGCTAGTATTTTCTTTTCTGTTCCTACTAACACATGTATAAAACTTTACTCCCATCAAATTCAAACTCTTTAGCTCATCAAAATTCTCAATTACATATATATGAAATAAGCCTTAGCTCGAACAATTCATAGAACTCAAAACATATTTCAAACTCTTAGTGTATGCATTATGGGCAAGAATAATCAACAAATATACATATTCTCATCTTGAATGAACTTCAAGAAAAAATTTTCAAAACATCTCTCACCTTTGCATTAGTTAAAAATGGGAGAAAATTGATTGGAAATGGTTGAAGAGTTTAGAAATGGTTTACCTCTACTTCCCTCTTCCTCTCTTTCTTCTTCTTCTTTCTCCCTTCTTCTTGGATTCTTCACCCCTTTTTTCTCTTATTTGAAGGCAGACTTAAAATTAATTTTACATTATGAAGTGCAATTTCGAGAATCGATTTTAACACCTCTTGCAACTAAAGCGCTCATTCACTTTTAGTCTTGAATCTGCGCTTTCATTTAGGATAATAATTATAGCAGGAAGGCTAAATTTATGTAAAAAGACTAATGTTAGACGACAAGGTGGATTTAGGATCTTCTATTGGCGGGGGCTATCGAGCTAGATGGAAACTATATATTTTTTTAGAATTTTGTTTCCATTATGTTTTTTATGAATAAAATTAGTATACTAGGGTGTGTTAATTAATTTTTCAAATTAAAAATTCTCATACATCAAAGTATTTATTAGCTGGCAGTTAAGTACATCCGTCATTTGTTTTTATTCTTATCTTATCTTCTTTTTTTTTCGTTGCATGAACACAATTTTCATAAGTCATTAATTAAAGAAGAATTGTCTTCCTTTTTTCCAATTTTATTCTTATCCTATCGTTTCTTTTCTTTTTTTCAGTATGAACACAGTTTTCAAAAGTCATTAATTAAAGCAGAATTGTTTTTTTTTTTCTTCTTCTCCTGGCATGCAATTAGTTGAAATAATTCCCCCTTACTTTTGCTTAGACTTTCCCTTAGCTGGCAAACATTTATTGCCTACTCGTTCTAGAAATTTGGCATTACACCATTTTGGAATTGAGATTCTCCAATTATATTTTACCAGAGTGGCAAACAGCATTACTATATATCATTTTATTTTTATTATTTAAATACTATTTTTTACACAAATATTTAGTTGACATTCTAAAATAATAAATTTTTTAATTTCTCTTTTTTCTTTTAGTATGCTAATTATTCATAAATATAGAAAGTAATATTTATGTTATAAAAATAAAGTGATATTTAGCATTTCTCGAATGACAAATCACTTTTACTTAAAATAATAGTAGCTCACTACCCGTTCTCAATTCTATATGTATGCGTCATCATAGTGTGACTGGCGATTTTTCTCAATAATCCACAATTCTCATTGAATTCTATTATCAGTTGTTGGCTTCTTCTATTGCTAGATCAGACAATCTGCTAATAAAGTAGCAAATTGAGCTGCTTGGACAGTTAAAATAGATCGTTTACCCAAACCTCCCCTTAGAGCTCTCAACTCTTGTAATCCATAATGCTAATCCTGTTGGGATTAACTGATGTAACTTTTTTGTCATCGTAATATAATTTTACCCTTTCGACAAAAAAAAAAAAAATTATATGTTTGTGTGTATATATGAACCTCACTACCGTTTAGTATCATTCATCCATAAAAATTTTACACTCATAGTTAAAACTTCTTAAATCATTTTATAAATATATTTGGAGATGAACGAATTCCTGATACTCACAGTAATAAATTTATTCATAAGATTATCATATTATAGGTAAGATTAAACTATTGTAAATTATCAATATTATTATAATAAAAAAATATAAATAATTCACAAATTAAATTTTACTCATAAAATATTATGATCTTACCAAAAAATAATTACCTTCCCAAACTCCACATGTAAAGTACAAAATACTTCCCACCGACACAACCAAAAATCATAAAAGCTCAGCAACTACACAAAATCACAAGTAATCAAACAAAACCAAAAAACTTTCACTAGATTTCCACCATGGAGGCTTTCAGATCTAAGTCATGCAATGATGAAAGCATGCAACAAATAGAGACCTACAACAACAACAATGAAGCTCACAACAATTCCAACACAATCCCAACTGGGTTACAAGATCTGAGATGCTACAGTGCTTCGTATGCAACATCGTCATCGTATGCAAATGATGTCCAAATGCAGAAAGTTTCCAAAGAAGTGAAGTTCAAAAAAGGCAAGTCTGCAAATGGGTTGACTTCTAAGAGTTGGAGCTTTAATGATCCTGAGTTGCAGAGGAAGAAAAGAGTGGCTAGCTATAAAGTGTACACTGTTGAAGGAAAGGTTAAAGGGTCTATGAGAAAGAGTTTTAGGTGGCTTAAGCAAAGGTACACTCAAATGGTTCATGGTTGGAGTTGATCATATCATGGACCTTGTTTTTGTCCATAAAATATGTATGAATTTATCTTTTGACCCCAAAAAAAAGAAAGCTTTTCGTGCGTGTCACCCCTCCGGAAGTTGTTTCTTTTTCTCGATTCGCAGAAGGGAGAGTACTATCAAACTACCATATTTTATTCGAGCTTGTAGCTCCTGTTAATTTGTTTCTACGTATATGTGTATTTATCTCAAAATTTTATTGAAATGTGTGTATTTTAGTACAAAGAATTAATTTAGCACTATTGAAAAAAAAATATTAGTTGTATAACCCTCACTGAAACAGCACCTGGTAGCTTATATCATTACATAATGATACAAGCCCATTGGGGTATTATAAGTTATCTGATATTTGAAAGTCTTGAAAATGCACATTTTAGAGTTATAGTACTCATTTGTATATTTCTTGCTTGTTGATGAACTGTTTTGGTGTGAGTTGTTAAATAACTTCTTACTAAATATAAGATAAAACTACATAAAATATATCTAAAATTGATCTTTTTAAACTCTTATACCGTATTGCTCCTCTATTAGGTAAAATTCCCTTGTTAATTTTTTTTTTTTTTTTTGTGATTTCTGTATTTCTAGTTTTGGGAATAGAATATTCTCCTATAAACTATCAAGCCTTGCAGCTATCTGACTCACTACACATAGGTAGACCTCGTTGTATGTGTAACCCTTGTTGTATCACGACTTGATGACCGTTGTGTGATGGAAGAATTTTCTTTCGGCAATTAGAATGTCTTTCTGAAGCCTATTTCCTTCGCTCTTCTTCACAGTGTGTTTGGATTGAGGGGGAGAAATTTAATAAAAGAGAGAAAGGGAGGGAATTATAAAGGAAATGAGTGGAATGAATTAAATTATGTTGGATTTGATAATTTTATAAAGAAGAAGATTATAAAAGAGTGTGAGTGTTTTTTGTTTAGATTAAAAAAAAATAGAATGAGAGGGATAAATTTTATGTGTATAATGACTTTTATCTCTTCTTTTATTTTATTTTGAATGTTTATATAATTGGTATGGTTATAATTTACATAAAAGCAAAGAACAAAATTATGTTAACAGGAAATAGTATTTTCCCCTCTCTTTATTTTATCCCAAATTAGAGTGATGATATTTTGGGTAAATTACGAGTTGATCCACGTAACGACCTATACAATTCCTATATATGCGCATACTTCAAACTTTAAAATTAGAGAGATCCATTTCCTCTCTCTGGTAAGCATTTCGAGCGTAATTGTGCCTATGTTGGATAACAGTGAGATTAGTTTTATCGTAATAACAAAGATTTTATTTTTCATATTTATTAACTTAGACTTATCTTTTGATTTTTTGAATTATATCGAAATTGATTGTAAACTCATTGGTAATATATTTACGCTGGTTCAAATCCAGCTTGACTCAATAATTTGTCAATCTACTATAAGGTGCTATAACTCCCTTGTCGTTCAAAAATACTTGATACGGAGATAAAAAAAAATTAAATTTTCTGCTAAATCCCTTATTTCCCTGGGATTGTAGTTTAATTGGTTTGAGCAGCTCATGACATTCATATTGATTTATTATGCACCTCTGCATCTAGCATTTTTTGTTCTTCTCTGCGCGAATAACAATTACCATCATATGGTATATCTATTTGGATTTTTTTGTTGTTTTGATGCCCATTGTAATGTTAATGTGTCATATTCTCTTTTTTTAACATGTCAACTACACACAAGTGATAAATCAATAATGACTGATGAAAAAAGATATGACATATACCAACGCTCTTTCCGGCCTCACCGCCAAAATACCAAAAACACCGAAGCAGGAAAAAGTCTAATGTGAAACAGAATTTCTCGTGGTGAATCAGGTGGATTATCCAAGCCTCCAGTCACATTGCCACATGCATATACATTCATGAAAGATATTCTCCTGTAGCTAGATCCTCTAGAACCACAGACAACTTACCATTACCTAGTCCGTCTGGGTCCCGGAGCAGGAAGAGATCTTTGGCTCCCTTGTCGAAAAGTATTTAGATTCAAAAATGAATCTGGTTGAAGAACCTTGGTACTTGATAAATGGTGTGTGACTAGGAACTTTAGCATCCATATCGAATGTCACAACAAATAAGACGTACAAGCATATCACAGAAATCCGTCGTGTAAATTAACATAAACTCTGTCTACATTCAAATAACATGCTCATCGAAAAAGAATTTTATGGCGAAATATGTTGAGTGTAACCATTCATTTACAGTTCAACAATCCCAGACTTAGATGAATCATACCAGTGGTTGGGGCTGAAGGGGTGTATGGCATATAAAAAGGCAACGCCACTTCAGCTCCGGCTCTGTGGACAAGCTTTGCCTCTTGGATTCACTTGCACAATCCATCTGTTTACTGATTATACTTCACGACGACCATAATTACCAACCCCTCGTTTAGCACACATGCTGATGATTTACAAGAATGTGAAAAACATTCAGTAATGGACCCTCTCCTCATCATCAAAATGCAGACCTTCAATACCCTTGAGGGTTGACTCATAGTTCTTGATACCAGAAGTATTCATGGCAGATGAAGCGTGCTTAGGGTCTGATGGTCCACCAAGTGGGGAGCTTCTCTGTCCGCTTGAGATTTTGTGTGCCATCCCTCGAATTGCCTCAGGGGTCTGACTACGTGCAGGGTCCAAGTCATTTCCTGCTGTGAATGTCTCACGGCTCCCAGAGACAGTTGGTCGCCTCAGTGATCCACTTGACCTTCCGAAAAAGGTGGAGCTTGATAACTGCGAAAGTCATTCATTAGTCAAGTCAATACACCACATGGCATCCAAATTAGCCAGAAACGTCTATATCTTTTAACCTGCAGAATTTAGTTCAAGAGATTCAGAACACTATCACTTGTGCATATACATATTGCCTCGCTTACTCCCATGACATGTACAAAAGAGAGAGTACATCTAATTCTAGCAAACTGAGTAGCTTTCACACGGCAATTAAAGATTAACAAGATGATAGGAAATTCTTTTAATATCAATATGCAGTAACTGTGGGGTCGTCTATCTGGAGACTCATTACCTCAAGTATAAAAACAATCATAATTTTTCCTCCCAATTGTCTTGCACATAGAAATGGAGAGCATCTATATGAAAACTTTCCTCTAAAGATTATTGATGGGAAACAAACTGAAACTTTTGCTTCGACTTCACTTGCATATCATAACATATACCTCAACATTAACCCACAACAGAAAACAAGGAAAGGAGGCATTCAACGCAAGTCATTAATATTAAGCAAACAGAGATATCAAAACACAATCTTCCACCAAAAGATGAGATGGTTGAATTTGCACTTAAGGCCTAAGGGTAACATGGCATCACAATCAGAAAAGATTTCAAGAGAAAAAGGAGAACTGCATCCTTGCCATGTCAACTGAAGATCTCTAAATTTAAATTTACATGAAAATATAGCTTCAAATTACCATGGCATCTTTGCTTGTCGAATCATTTGCAATAGGACTCTTCTGCTTGGTCAAACTTCCTCCATTTAGAAGTTGTCCAGAAATTCTCTGGCGAGAAGGATCTGCGGAAGATGCACCAGCTTGTCTTCCTTCTTCGTTGCCTACAATGAAGTTGACAGTGCAGATTGTGTGAATGCATTGCAGAAAGAAATCTTCCAGAGGAAGAAAAACCATGAAACCTCCATTAAATTTGTAGGTGAACACAAATGCTGTAAGCGAGCATAAGAAATTGCTTATAGAATGGGAATAGTGAAACAAATAAATCACCTTGCGGTCGCTCAGCACCGTGTATGGCAGGAGGCATCCCTGAGCTTGTCCCAGCACCAAGGCCCTAACACAAATAACCAATCAAGAGATGTAACACTGCACATTTTCCACTAGAAGGAAATTCTTGCATATCACTTACAAGATTTCGTGAAGGAGGAGCTGCAATTTGTGATTGCTGATACTTTAAAATAGTCCAATCAAAAACATGGTCAAACTGAAAGCCTGCAGTGAAACCGCAAGCCGTCAACACTTATTAATTTGCTTCCTCAAACCAGAGTTTGAAATGGAGTAAATTCCTCATGTCAGATGATAACACTCTTACAAACATAATCTAACCTTCACGAATAAAAAGGTCGCGAAATATTCTCTTCAGATAAGCATAATCTGGTTTATCCTCGAATCTTAGTGAACGACAATAGTGGAAATATGATGCAAATTCTGATGGGTAACCCCGGCATAAGGCCTAAGAAAAAAGTGAATAAGTGGTCATGCTTTGATAAGAATATGGGCTTTAAGATCCAAACACAACGTTCCACACAGATTACCTCAATAGACGTTGAGACCTTTTTTTCACTAATCTTCTCATACTTTTGTTTCTTATTCCCTGCTTTGAGTCCCTGCCACGGAAGACTAACAATAGAGTAGATGTCATACACGCGCTTATTGTTACTACTAAATCAAAAAAGATGTCTCATGCAGTAATAAGCACCTTCCTCTAAGAAAGTACGTGAGGACATATCCAAGAGATTCCAGATCATCCCTTCGGCTTTGTTCTACAAAGTCACAAACAAACAATAGACAGAAACAATAGGACATGAATACCAAGAATACAAGTTAAGCAAACAAATGAGAGAATTAAAGGAACACTTACCAATACCAAGATGAGTATTCATGCTTGCATATCTTGCTGTTCCAGTCAAGTTTTTGTTTTCCCTGCAGAGTTCACAACCATATAACTGTTTTTATCAATAACATAACAATAGTAGAGGCATTTGAAGTCCTACAAACGAGACAAAAAGAATTAAACAAGTCATATATGCACATAAGCATGCAATGCCCTCATGCCCACAAGCAACATCCTCAAACTCTCATCTGTGTACATACATACATACACACACACACACACACACACACACACACACATATATATATATAGAGAGAGAGAGAAAGGCGGAGGCCACAAAAGACCAACGGTGCATACAGCCAGAATATATATGCTACACGTTCTAGATGAACACATTGAATCTTCCCTTATTCAATGCTGAGTAAAGAATATATCATTATAGCAAACTTTCCAACTAGCATCACTATTTATGCACAAAATGTTCTGGAAGTATGCATGTATCAGGACAGTTGAAGAAGGAAAGGGATGGGGTTTCTTGCAGAACCTTAACTCCGAGAGACATTATATAAGCAAGAAACCCAAAACCTCAAGTCTGAAATAGTTAGAGATGAAAGAAAAGCTTAAAGAGAGAGAGAAAATATATGGAAGAAGATTTCATTTCTCCATTGTGAAATGTGTACAACTGGTGTGTATTTATACACATCTGATTACAGAAGCTATAGCACATGGCTGAGCTGTTGACAGCTGTTAGTTCATAACTAACTTCTTATCTAACTATCCAGGCAAATATAGACATTACATCAGTTCAGCAGAGAGAATCTAGTCTAAGTTTAGTTTGCTACATAAGATACTTTATCATCCACCCTCAAGGTGAGCCTGGTAATGAGGCCAGGGCAAGCTTGCTCTTGAGATGCTGAAACTTAGCTGTAGACAATGCTTTAGTAAATATATCTGCAGTCTGTTCCTCTGAAGAAATATAGGAGAGTTGCAGAGCTTTGGCCACTACCTGCTCCCTTACAAAGTGATAATCTATCTCAATGTGCTTGGTTCTCCCATGGAAAACAGGGTTTGACGCCAAAGCCATTGCAGAGAGATTATCACAATGTAGGACAAGGATAGAAATAAAAATAGACAGATCACTTAGAAGATATGAGAGCCATTTTAATTCAGCTAAAACATGAGCCATTGCTCTGTATTCAGCCTCTGTCGAAGACCTGGAAACAGTTGATAGTTTCTTTGATACCCAAGAAATTAGATTGTTTCCTAGATAGACAGCATAACCAGAAGTTGATTTCCTATCTTGAGCATCATTTGCCCAATCTGAATCAGAAAAGGCATAGAGATGAAAAGGACTTTTCTGAGAAAACGAAGTCCCTGGCTGAGTGTGCCTTTAATATATCTTAGTGTCCTTTTAAGATCAGCATAGTCTTTGTTGGTAGGTGAGTGCATGTGTTGGCACAAAGAGTTGACTGCAAATTGAATATCAGGTCTTGTCATGGTTAGATATTGTAGGGCTCCCACAAGACTTCTAAATTGTGTGGGATTAGGGAAAATAGCTTTGTCTATTTCTGAGGCAGTTTTAGGCTTAGAAGAAGTGGGAGTAATGGCAGAGTTGCAGTTAGCAAGACCAGCTCTTTAGAGAAGATCTTTAGAATATTTGGTTTGATGTAAAAGAAATCACTGAGGAGAATAATGCACCTCTAAGCCCAGAAAGTATGTGAGATTGCCCAGGTCTTTCATAGCAAATTTGGTGCTCATGGTAGCAATCAGTTGAGAAATAAAGCCTTGTGATGTGCCTGTGATGATAAGGTCATCAACATAGACTAAGACTACTGTGTAATGAGTAGCTGACTTGTGGATGAACAAAGAAGAATCTACTGAGCTCATATGAAAATGTTGTTGAATTAGGAAAGAGGACAACATTTGATACCAGGCCCTTGGGGCCTGTTTAAGGCCATACAGGGACTTTTTAAGCTTGCAAACATGGGTAGAATTAGTAGAATCAGTGAAGCCAGGTGGCTGTGTCATAAAGACTTGTTCTTCTAAGTGTCCATGTAGGAAAGCATTGGAGACATCAAGCTGTTTTAGAGTCCAACCATGATGCAATGCTAGACTGAGAATCAGTCTTATTGTCTGAGCTTTGACTACAGGACTGAAAGTCTCTGTATAGTCAATGCCATGCTCTTGTAAGTAACCTTTAGCCACAAGTCTAGCTTTGTATCTTGAAACAGTCCCATCTGCTTTTCTTTTGATCTTGTAAACCCATTTACAACCTATTGGTTGTCTATCTGCAGGTAGAGGTACAAGTTCCCAGGTGTTTTGAGTGATTAAAGCCTGATATTCCTCTTGCATTGCTTGTTGCCAACAGGGATGCTTACAAGCTTCTTTGTAAGTAGTGGGTTCTACAAGAGTGGATGTAATGATGGTTAAGTAAAGCTAATAGATGGGAGGAGGTAGGCAACTTGTTTTGGATCTAGTAAGCATGGGATGGTTTGAAGGAAGGGCTAGATGAGAGAGGGATTGGGTAGACTGAGTATGATTAGAGAGAGCTGAGGTAGATGGTGATGCATCAGACTGAGTATGTGATGCAGTAAAGTGATTCTCTATTGGTAGATTATTGGGTGACTGATTGGTAGAGTCCGAGGGAATAAAAGGAGAGTGTGGTGCAGCAGAGATGGAATTAGTAGAACTAGGAGGAAGTGGTGAGCTATTAGAAGCACCTGTCTGTGAGGCAGTGTAGGTATGGCTGTTCTGAGTGGGGAGTAAGGTAGTTGATGATGTAGGAATGTAGGTGGAAGTATGAAAAATTGGAGGAAATTGTAGTGGGAAAGTAGAGGTAGAGGAAACAGAGGAGGTTGAAGAAGAAGAATAAGGAAAGATGTGCTCTATGAATCTAACATGCCTGGAAATATAGACTTTTTCTGTGACCATGTCTAGACACTTGTACCCTTTGGAAGTTGAACAATATCCTAGAAACACACAAGGTTTTGACCTCTCTTCTAGTTTGTGCTTGATATAGGGTCGTGACCAAGGATAACAGAGGCAGCCAAACACTTTTAGAGATGTGTAGTCAGGGATTTTAGCATAGAGGGCCTCATAAGGTGACTTATTTTGAAGAACACTAGAAGGTAATCTGTTTATGAGGAAATTAGTAGTGGCTAAGGCTTCTAACCACAGTTTAGAGGGTAGATGTGACTGATTTAGAAGAGCTAAGGTAGTTTCTATTAGGTGCATATGTTTCCTTTCAACCCTTCCATTCTGTTCAGGAGTATTGAGGACAAATAGTCTGATGAATAGTGCCTAAATGTTGTAAGAACAAACTAAATTTATGGTTTAAATATTCTCTGCCATTGTCTGTTCTAAAAAGTTGAATTTTAGTATGAAATTGAGTTTGTACCATTGCATTAAAACTGAGAAAGGCAGCATACGCATCAGATTTAAGTTTGAGAGGATATAACCATGAGTATCTTGTACAATCATCAATGAAAAGGCTGTAATATTTGTAGCCCATACAGGAAGGTAAGGGGGCACGACCCCAAATATCTGAGTGTACAAACTGAAAAGGTAAAACTAGAAATAGAATTTGACAAAGAAAATGGCAACTTGTGAGACTTAGCTACATGACATGAAGAGCAATGAAGTCCATGTTGTTGCAGCTTGACATCTATGAGGGAAGAGAGAACTTGAGAGATATTGGCAGAGGGGTGACCCAACTTGTAATGCCAAAGGAGTGCTTGAGATGGTACAGTTGTAGTATAGTTGCAGCTGAGTAGTTGGCTTTTATGAGAAGAAGTTGAAATGGAGGCTGGTGGAAGTGGATAAAGCCCCTTGTCACAGGGGGCCTTGTACTTCACTCTGTGAGTAGTATTGTCCACTAGGATCACCTCCTTGGAAGTAAAAGTAATAGAACAATTATTATCTTTGGTACGTTGATGTACTGATAAGAGATTGGTGGAGACTTTAGGCACATAAAGAACTTTAGATAAGGATAAAGTAGTTGAAGGAGTAAGAATAGTACCTTGCCCCACACTGTGGATAGGCAAAGATTGTCCATTGCCCACAAAAATGGAGTCGGTGCCAGTGTAGGGGTAAGAGTTGTACAATTGGCCGGGATCATTGGTGACATGAATGTTGGCACCACTGTCCAAGTACCATTGTGCTTCTGAGTTATCAGTTTGTGTTATTTGAGCTGTGTAGGCTTGTTTTGGAGGTTGGGGATCAAAGTAATTTGTTGTCTCAAGCCTATGCCAACAGTTGAGAGCTGAATGGTTAGGTTTGCCACAGATTTGGCAGTAGATTTTGGTGAAGTTTGAGGTGAATTGACTGTTAGAGGAAGGTTGTTGTG
This sequence comes from Ehretia macrophylla, assembly GCA_037974665.1. Classification (NCBI taxonomy): domain Eukaryota; kingdom Viridiplantae; phylum Streptophyta; class Magnoliopsida; order Boraginales; family Ehretiaceae; genus Ehretia; species Ehretia macrophylla. Next base: position 10,770,604 of record CM075779.1, read on the forward strand.
GTGGAGTTGGGTTTTGAGGACCTCTACCTTGTGATCTCTGACCTCTACCACCTCTGCCCCCTCTAAAATTTTGGTGTCTGCCTCTGCCCCTACCATTAAAGTGTTGTGTAGGATTGAACTTAGAGTATAGGGCAGTGTGAAGGTCAGTAGAGGGAGAAATAGAGAGTTGTCTTTTAGAGAGTTTATGCAGTTCTTCAGAGATAAGGAGACTGTTTAATTCTTGAACAGAGATAGGCACAGGTCTGGTTCTAATGGATGCTATGAATGAATCATACTCAGCTGGTAGACCTTTGAGAATGTAAAGAACTAGGTCCTCTTCAGAGATAGTTTCTGCAGCTATGGCTAGGTTATCATTTATAGACTTGACCTTGTCAAGGTAAGTTTGCATGCTTAGAGGTCCTTTAGAAAGATGATGCAGTTGCAGCTTAAGCTGTTGGATGTGAGATCTGCTATGAGAACTGAACCTATTAGCTAAAGCTGACCAAACTGAACTAGAAGTAGGTAAATTGAGGACTTGTGGAAGCACAAATGCAGTCATAGTAGCAAATAGGCAAGTTCTAAGATGTTGATCTTTATAGAGCCAAGAGGAATAAGCAGGATTGATAACTGAAGAAGTAGTTGTGGAAGTAGAGATACCTTCTGTTGACTGAGAAAACATACTAGGGCAAGAATCTTTACCAGTCACAAGATCAAACACCTGGTGAGCTTGAAGAACCACTTGCATTTATGACTTCCATAACACATAGTTAGTGTTATCAAGGTTAATCTTGATAAGATTGTGCAGGTTTTGACTCAATTGTTTGAGTCCTTGTGGAAGATCCAGAGGTTCATCAGAAGAAGAAGCCATGACTGAAGACTGAAGCTTTGCAGGCAAGCTTTAATGGCGGCTGAAGTTAAAACATAAAAAATACTGAACCTTAGGGTTTTGCGATGGTGAGAAGAGGAGATTGTGATCTCGCGAAGCTTCTGTGAGCTTTAAGGATAGAGTCGCAACTCTCAACTAGAAGAAAACAACTTGATTTGAAACTTGTTCTCGAAAAAAAAAATGGCTGCTTTAATGGCAGTCAAGGTCAGGACCATGACCTGCTCTAGATACCATGAAAGAAAAGCTTAAAGAGAGAGAGAAAATATATGGAAGAAGATTTCATTTCTTCATTGTGAAATGTGTACAACTGATGTGTATTTATACACATCTGATTACAGAAGCTATAGCACATGGCTGAGCTGTTGACAGCTGTTAGTTTATAACTAACTTCTTATCTAACTATCTGGGCAAGTATAGACATTACATCAGTTCAGCAGAGAGAATCTAGTCTAAGCTTAGTTTGCTACATAAGATACTTTATCAAGAGACAACACATAACCAAGAATCCCAGAGGTGTTTGGAGTCTTTAGACAAGATTTTTGTTCTCTAAACATGCCTTCGACTCTATTTGTCTGTTTCTTTACCGTCACAACCAAAGTAAAACAAGACAAACCATGCAAAAATTTGCTTGCAAACTCTGATTCAGAAATATAACACATAACACATACTCTGTAAATGTTTATTCATTCTTCCTATACATAGACATTGGCACCTGAAGATAATTAGCCAAAATTTGTAGCATAGCATGCAGTTTTAAAACAACCCCCACCCAGAAAAGGATTCAGGAGGTGAGCAAGAAAAGGAAATAAATTGTTGCCAGCAAAGCAGCTTCTTCGGCATCTCTTCATCATATAAAGTGGTTTTCCAGTAGAGAAGCAGCTGTCTCATATCTATTGCAAATAAAATAATCCAAATAAGATGTGTGATGGTGTACGAAGTAAAGTAATGATGACAAATAAATCTATTACAGCCATGGCAGAGATAATAACTTGAAAGTGCATGAATTTATGCTGACGCACAAAGGCAAGTCAATCCTCGATTCACCTGTAAGGAATGTGTTGGTGGGTTGATGAGTCTCTATACTTCTTAGCCAGACCAAAGTCAATGATATAGACCTGTGTTTAAGTCAAAAAAGAGCATTCCATATTAGTCTTTAAAGCTTGAAATCCCAAGTTAGAAACAAACACTAAGGATCAGACAAGACCTGGTTCGCACGTCGTCCCAAACCCATAAGAAAATTGTCTGGCTTGATGTCGCGATGTAAAAATGATTTAGAATGGACAAATTCCACACGATTGATCTGGACCAGCATTAGAAAGGTCAGATACTGTCAAACTTCGTACATGATCATTATCAAATGAAATATTAAAACAGGGAGTTGACCATTTGATCTGCAAGCATGAGAACTGTCTTCAGGGAGAGTTTCCTACTGCAAAAATTGAATAAATCTTCAAGACTAGGTCCAAGCAAGTCCATCACTAAAACATTGTAGTCCCCCTCTACACCGCACCATCTCACATTTGGAATTCCAGCTGCAATAATTGAAGTATTATTATTAGAATCTAAGTTTAATTAATAAGAAACAACTTAATAAGCACACCCAAGTGTGGAACCAAAAGAAAAGAAGTCATTACTTCCTCCCTGCAGAAGTCTATATAACTTTGACTCGTAAAGCAGCTGGGGATGCTTCGTCTTGATATTTTCCTGAAATCAGAAACAGGTATTGGAATTTGAGACTTCATGGAATACATAACCTTTGTGGAGCATATAAATATCGAGGTCAATAATCTCTACTATCCATCATCAACACAACAAAACCATTTTTAAAAGAGAGAAGGACCCTGCATATGACTGATATAAATACTGTGAAGAATTGGTGCGCTGTAACCAATGCATTACAATTAGGTATTTCTATAGGCTTATTTGTTCAAGATATCCTCTTCATCGATTACCATAAGTTATCATAAGTCCGTTTCATGTATGAAGTTAGTCAAGCACTTATAGCAACATACAGATATATGTCAGCTATCTTAGTTTTCTACCGCTAACAATTAACTACCGGAGGAACATAGAATTACTACTAGAAGCTGATCATAATTATCTTACTATATGCCTAGCAAAAAAAAAAAAAAAATTATCTTACTATACTCAAAGTAGTCTACTTTCGAGTCTTATTGCACCAAAATTCACCGATTTATAACTGCAACTCGAACCCTTGAAAAGGCAACAAACTTATTTTCCTAATTGTGATCAACATAAGTTCATTATATCACGAACGAAGCACGCAATTTAATACAATTAAGAACAAAAAACCTGAAGTCCACTAACTAAACAACAAAACCAATACTAAAACACTACTTCGATTAATCGCAGCCAAAAAAAAAAAAGTTCCACTATATTATTTATTATTATTTTTTTTGAACAGGCACTATGTTACAAAAAATACAACAAATTAAACACTCACAAGCTTAATTGCCACCTCCTCATTCGTCTGTACATTAGTACCTGCACCCAAAAAAGTCCAAAAAAAAACTAATTTTTTCAACAAAAGATTAAGTTTGAAAGCATCAAAATTACGAAAATTTACAAATACACAAAATTTAATATCAAACAAAAAAATTAGTTTACTATCAGAAAATTAGGTATAAATAAATAAAATCACGAAATTTAGTAAAAACAAACCGAGATAGATCTCTCCGAACGATCCGCTTCCGATTTTCCGACCAAGCCGATACTTGTTTCCGACACGCGGCTCCATCCGCCACCACAACCAAAAACCTTAGATTTTTTTTCTCTCTCTAAAAATTCAGAAAAAAAATAAAAAATCACCTATTAAAATTAAAACCCTAGCTGGTCCAAAGAGATTATATTATCACTATAATTATGGTTATGTAGCTACTATTAGGGTTTGAGTTGAAGAAAGTGATAAAGCGTAGAGAAAGAAAGCAAAAGAGTCTTCATTTTGTTTCTCTCTCTGTATATATACAATGATGCGTGTGTACGTATATTTGATCCAACGAAGCTTTTGAGAGAGTTGGATAAATTAATTAAAGTTTTTTAGTGCGTGTGTGTGTGTGTGAAGGGTTGTCAGCGTGTCGTGCACGCGCCGAGAGTAGGAATATTTTTGGTGAAGTTTCCGATGAGAGTGGGAATAGAATAGTAGTAGAAGAAGAAGATTAGGTGCTCTGCTTTGCTGCTTCGTGGGGTCAACGTCACGTGACTTTTTCTGATCCACGTGTTCCTTTTTAAAAAAAATAAAAAATTGCTGAATTATATAACATGGATCTTTTGTAAATTTAAAAGATATAATAATTTTGCATTTTCTTTATATCCACTCTAAGATTTTTTACCTTCCAATAGTTCGACAGCCAAACTAAATTTTTATTAGATAGCTCGAGTATGAATACCTTATTGTGAAAAATGATACTGAAGCATGTTTAAAAGTAATCATCTAATTTTTGAAAGTGTTCGGCTAGTTAGAGTTTAGAAGTTAAACCCTATCGTAAAAGACATTAAAAATATTATTACTGAAATTTTTTTCAACTCTCCCACTAATTGGGTTGCTCAGAATATGGTTAGAGTAATTTGCCTCATAACTGGTCTAGATTTTTACCAAAACCACTGCATGTCTTATTTCTCGAAAATTTGCATCCAACAAGATTGAGTGACCTCATGTAATGCTTTTATCTCTTTTGATAATTGATATAAGATCAAAGGAGAAAAAATGGAACAATTAATGAAAAAGATGAAGGACGTGGATTATTATATTTGGGTGCTAGTAATTAGATAGTCGTTGATAAAGCATTGATTTTCCTCTTTAGCGCCTTATCCTTCGAATATATTTTTCTAATAGAGATGGGTGTATCTATTTTTTCTAACCTATCATGGTTAGTTCATCAATCAAATGTCATACTTTGTATATATAAAAACTAAAACAAGCTTGTATAATTTATTACTCAAATATAAATATAGAAAGAGAACATAAAGTCAACTAGCATATATTAATCTTGGCAAAAAATTAGCATATATAATTAATATTATGGTGGTAGCGTGTTACAATCTGTCCAACCAAGAAAATATTATTGATTTTAACTAATTATTTTGTTTAATTGTTGTAGAGGCATAATCTTCTTTTTCATAGAATATAAAAGATTCAAGGAGACTCATCAGGAATAATTGCCTTTGAATTTTAGGTTTACATGAAATACTATACTTTTATATTACTATGAAAAGGTAAATTGCTTGTTTGTTAGGAATTAACTATTAATTGACTTTATCTGATAGAGTTGTACTCTAAATAATAAAAACAAGGTTAAACTAAGAAGCGCATTCAGTTGAAGAATGAACATGTGAAGAAACTTAGCTCAATTATATTGTTTTTGCTTCCAAATTGCTCAATATTAGGCTCCATGACAAGTATTAATGAGATCATTGAGACCTTTGCCAAAGATCAAGGTCGATCTCAATTGAAATTGTCACCATTCATAGAATTTTTATTTCTCATCACATGAGTGTTGTGTGATATTTATTACTTAGGGTTTTCTTAATATCCAAAAATCACATTTTGCAAATATGTTGCAAAATTGAATCTAAGGTGTTCTATATTAAGTAATTGATCACAAATTATAGGAAAAGATTGAACCCATTTTCTAACATTCATACAATCTATTTGTCCAAAGAGGCAAAGGGGAAAACACTATTGATGAGAACAAGAGTTCATTGAAGTAGATTGATCCCAAAAAGGAAAAACGAAAAGCTTCTATAGCTTGGTGAGACTATCGATGAAATGACGGGGACTACTTGCAAAATATTGGTGGCCTACCAAAGGAGATGGAAATCTTGGTCCAAGAAGGGACATCGTGTACTAAATGACTTCAAGATAAGGCATCGAGTTGAGCAAGCAACAGAGGGCAGAGGCAAAGAACTTCCAAAATGTGCAATGGCGGAATCAAGTATCAGAAATTAGGATGGACATTACATTAACAAAGTTAATAATATAGGTTCAGAACATTCATTTATATAGATATAAATTATAAAAAAATTGTTAGTTTTTTGTCTAAAATAAATCAAATTAGAAATTACTGTCCGATCTTATATTTGATGAAAGTTGCCAAATTTTTTTCTATATTTTTCTCTTTAGAGTGAAGTGTACAGGACCCCCTTATACTTTTAAAAATGTGCATATTATCCCCTTATACTTTTAAAACTACAAAACACCTTCCTTGTGGTTTGTTAAATTAAGCATAATATTCCCCTCTGTCAAAAAAATCTGTCTATTTTGACGGAAAGTGCATTACACTCACTTTTCATGCAATTGGTCATGTTTTTTGTACAAATAAATCATTATTTGGACAATAATATCTTTATTTGAGATTTCTTTTTTTTATTTTAATTCTCTCACCACACCAGCCTTACAAAAAAAAAAAAAAATAGAAGTTGTCAATTGTCATCATCCCCAATACTGTTCCCCCACCCCTCCCCCCAACGTACGCCACCCCCTACCCTTGTCAAATGGTTTACATGAAGAGTTATATCTTTAAAGTTTTATATATGGTAACTTTATACATTATGCTATAATTCTCGATTCAAACTATGTTACTTGTGGCTTATTATTATTAGATCATACCGTGATGTTGCAATATATAAATTTTAGATCATATTTCCTTTTAACATGCTATGCATCTGCCATATGATTACAAAATACGTCAACGGAACCCAATAAGATATATATATATATATATATATAATATTTGTTTTAATTTTTCTTTTGGGTCTAATTACTATATTTATTATACAAATATATATATTTATTATATACAAATATATTTATATATATATGCATTTATATATAAATAAACAAAAGGAAAGAGGAGAAAAGACAACAAAGAAAAGGAATTAAGGGCGTTTAGGTCCTTTTATAAATTCCGTTAATTATTTTGACGGAAAAGTGGGGAGGAGACATTTGTGCTATGTTTCAAAAATCACAAGGGCAGTGTTTGGTAGTTTTAAAAGTATAGGGGTGTAGTATGTACCTGTTTAAAAATATAAGGGGGTCATGTACACTTCACCCTTCTCTTTATTTGATCTTATTTTCTCGCTTTCTCTCTATCTCACTCAACATAAGTAAATAATATATCATTCTCAATGTGAGAAAATAAGAGAACATAAGGCCATCTCCAACAAGTGTCCTAAATCACTATATTCTCTATATGTAGGGATGATATTGGAGATTTTGGCCTCCAACAGCTTCTCTACATTTATCTCTACATGTAGAGAATCCTACATCCAAATCATACTATCTCTACATGTAGAGATGCAATAATAAATCCCTAAACTTATCTCTACATTTTCACATGTGGAGTAAACAAAAGTAGAAAGTTTTTAAACTAGGAAAGCTGTTGGAGTGAAACTGAAATAGGGATTCGTTAAAATAAGGGATTTACTAAATATAGAGAAACTGTTGGAGTGAAACTAAAATATTGAATCTCTAGATGTAGAGAAATTGTCAAAATTCTCTACATAGAAAAAAAAATATAAGGAAGTTATTGGAATTGATCTAATTAAAATAAATCGTTAATCAAAAAATAAAATAAGACACATTCCATAATTTTTTCACCTCCCATCACTTTTAGTAATCACTTATCATTGTTTTAACATTAATAAACAAATAAAAGTTTCCCAAGTCAGGGTGTGCTTGTGCACAGTTATTCCAAAAATTAATCTGATCTCATTTATTCTATGTTTGACCCAATATTTCTTGCTTCACGCATCGACTTTGTTGCACACTTATTCCAAAAATTCAAAATATTTCTTTTATGACGTCAATATGTATTTAACAATTAATCACGATACATTTTTTTTATCAACAGGAGTACATATGTTACAATAGGATACTAGACGTGGGGTCCATGCTAAGAAAACGTTTGATATACTTCAAGCAACGGAATTAAACATGACTTGTAATGACAGCTATTAACTTTTCATTTGTCATTGGATAGCATAATTATCATGATAAATAGTAACGTCGACATTTATGCTTGATGGGCGTGTTCTTCTTGTCCTAACCTAAATTGCGTGTGAGAGTGAAAAGGAAGATGTGAGGATGATAGAATTGAGTTTCATCTGATTTTAGTTTTTTTTTTTTTAGTCATCTAATTTTTTTTAGTTCTTCAATGTTACAGAAGAACTCTCGAATGGTGTACATAGTGTTGGATTGTAATTCAAGTTATAATATTTATTATTTTTAATACGCACAATATTTATTATTTTTAACATGCACTCTCATTTTTAGGTGAAGTAATTTTTTATTAAGTGTTATACGTGAATATATATTTTTTAAATAAATAACTGTGAGACTTGAACTTATGTACATTTTAATAAACTAGGCTCTGATACCATTTAATTTATAACCTAATCTAAAATATTAAACTATAAAATATGATTTATTATTTATTATCTTCCACAAAGCTAAATTTATAGTCTAATTAGAGGTTTTTTGAGAAAGTCGAATACTTATTTTGTGGAATAAGTATTAATTCTCTATAAGTAAGTTCTTTTATCTTGTAATTAGGCTCCTCAAATACCTCTTCATACCATGTGTTTCTGGGAGGGAGCGTAATCGAATAAAATAATAATTGTGAACGTAAGTTAGTGTTTAAGACTTATTCATTGCAAAAAGTCATTGTTGTATAACTATTATTGAGTAACAATAAACTTTTCACAATTTTGAATTGTAGTGAATCAAATCATGTTAAATCTTGATTTGTGGAGGATCAAATAAGCGAGCTCCCACGCAAAAAAATTCAGCTACAACAAATCTTCATGTGGACGTCAGCAAGAAAAATCCCACACTAAAACATATGAATATAATATAATATGTTAATAAAAGAAATATTACAAGCTCAATTTATAAGTAGTATTAGACAGATCGTGCACACAAATATAAAACACACACAATATTTTCTTGGTAGTTAATCAAATGTGAAGAAAAAACTTCCTATAAAACAAAGAATTCTATGGATCATAGAAAGACGTGCCACATTTGCATTGCCAACCTTCAGGCTCATAATTGGCATACTGGACTCTCATATGGCTAGTTCTTGTTGGTACCTGAACTGCAATACAGGGTTTACAACTTCCACATTTGTGCTCACAGTTTGGTGGTCTTGAACCAAGTGCTCTCAACCTTCTATTTGCTTTCTCATCGTCAATTATCTTCACCGTGCTTTTAAGGCGCTTCAAATTACAAAAATCAGAAAAAAAAAGAAAGATGATAAGCTTATGAACAAAAAAAGCATTGTACGTGTAAAATTGTTCATTTCAATTTATAATGACATGCGTTCTTTACTGCTGTTAATACGAATTTAAACATTTTCAATTAATTAATTAAACTCAATATGTTGATAAATTAGTAGTTAGACTTGCATTATTAAACCACCCTTTCCTCCACTCATCCCAACCCCAAAAAGAGAAAGATAGAGAGAAAGAATACGCCCTAGGATAATTAGTATATAACCCCAACTTAACCTCTCCATTGAATAAAAGAAAAAAGGTGGGAGCAGGGGCGGGTTTAATTAAGAGCCCACGGGGACTGCAACTCCTACTTGTTCAAAAGAATGATAAAAATTATGCATATTTTTTTAAATTTTTTTTTATTAAATATCTATTTATTTTTAATTAAAAAAATTAATTAGGCTTCATTAACCAAAAAAAAAAAATTATTCATATAGTTAAAAATATATATATTTTAACTCTTATTAAAAAGAATTTATGTATCTGCCCCTAGGTGAGAAAGAATGGAAAAGATATAGAAAAGAGAGTGGGGGAATAAAAGAGAGAGTAAAAGCACACCTGTTTTGAGCCCAAAGATGCCTGGAAAGACATGAGCACTTGGCCTGTTTGTGATAAAAAGAAAGTCATCATTGATCAACAGCCGAAAGTGTAATTGCAGCAATTTCGAAAATTTAAAAAAAAAAAAGAAAAAGAGTTTCATAAAGTAAGCAGTGATTCTGTAGATCAAGCAGCTAGATAGGGATCACAACACCTCAATATAATATGTAGTGTATCTTTTGGAACATGGCAAATGTTACCAATTATGCAGTGAATTGGTTGATAATAAGATTAACGATTTGTTAAGAAATCACTTAAGCATGCTAGTTCATTTGCAACTTGAATGTCTTCATAACGTTGTAATGTTATAAAGATTACGAGAAAAATTTAGTCGTAGTAAATTGATAATAAAATTATAATAAAATAATCTGTATAATTCACTATTATTAAATCATTCTTAAAATATGAGTAGTAAATTGATAATAAAATTATAATAAAATAATCTGTACAATTCACTATTATTAAATCATTCTTAAAATATGAGAGGATCCAAATTCGATCATTTGACTCTAAAGAAAAAATGTTATATCAAACCTTGCTGATGAGGACCTTCATATAATGCAAAAGGCCTGCTTGCTGCAGAAATCCAACTACACACATGCAGAACGGCCAGTATATAATAGCAATATCCTCCTTTCATTATCAAAAGAAACTGCAGAAGGTAAGCTTAGACAAGAAGGGTGAGAGCGTGAAGTGGTGAAACGTATGCTAATTGGTGGAAAGGCATATAAGAAAATGTTAGTTGATCATTTTCATGGAATGTATGTGTATTTATCCTTTGGCTCTACCTTCACTGTGTGTAACTTATATGATGGTTAGAGTTAAGGGGAGTAAGTGAGTAGGAAAATTCTTGACAACCACCGGTCTCTTATATGTTTGATAAGATTTATTTGTACAAGTAAATTTAATTAATATATTAGAAATTGATATTAATTCGAATCGATGAAATAATTCCGGAAGAGAGATTTGGCATTCACTGACTTGGGATTCTTCTTTCTTTTCAAACAGATGACTAACACTTCTTGACAACTCACTTGAAAGCAGCTGCATTGATTAGGAACTTGCAGACTTATCATACTAACAAGACAATTCAATCACTCAATTCTCTCTCTCTCTCTCTTTTGAGAGCATAGAAACTAGGGAAAGAAAGCAAAAGCAAAAAGAAGAATTAAGAAAACTGAAGCCTCCCAAATTTGAGGTCCTTAAATGCCTGTAACAACACATGCTATTCTTGGAGAACTTGGCAGGCTGTCTCTCTAGCCGACTGCATAGGCTTTTCTGACTAAGAAAGTGGACACTTGGTTTTACATAGGAAGCTTTTTAATCAATTCAAATTAATAATAATTTCTCACACATAAATAAAATTCATACATATCGACCTCACTTATTATATAATACTTACAGATCTCACTTATTATGTAAGAGACTGATCCATTAGTTCGGACTAATTGAAGTATTTTCATTAGAATAAATTCACTTATTCAAACTTCTAAGGTTAGTCTAATCATGAAATGCTTGATACGTAAGTAAGAGATTTGTTTAAGTCTTAGTTTTTAAATACGAGAAAGCTAATTTTTTTGAACCCAATCAGATAACTTTTGTACTTGACTAATTTTAGTTATCCTTTCTCTGGGTGGGTTCATGTGTCCTGAAGTTCGGCGTCTTTTATGTGAGCCTAAACCAGAGAATTATTAATGTCTTGGTTTGAATGCATGGAAGTTAATTTTTTTTGAGACTGATTCTGATAATTTATGTGTTTGACTAACTTAAATTGTACATTCTCTAAACATGATCACCTATTTCGATATTTGATAATCTTGTGTAAGCACAAAGGACTTCTCTAAAAGAGTTCTCCATCAATTTTTTTTTTTTTGTTTGTTTTAAAATCGAAACTTTTGAAGGACGAGTTACTAAAATTTGGTACTGAGAATTAATTAAATTCTCCACAGGTTGGTTGTTGAGGACTTGGGGGTACACATAAACACACATTGACCAGTTGCTCCATCATGCTGGATGGTTCAAAAGAATGGTAAACCTTTATTTTAATGGTTAAATTTCCAAGTTCAGATGACTCACATATCTCATTACTACCGTCATTTTTAGCTCTGGAAAAGTAATTGCTGCTTCTTTTCAGAAACCAACCTAGAACAAATCAAAGTTAACATTTAATTCGAAATTAGTTTGACCATGTTGACAGACAATCTGATTATTTTATAAACGTTCATGAATCCAATCCTTTCATTCTAACGTGTTGACCCATGAGTTGGAATGAGATATACGATTTGTGTTTCAGACATTCAACATCCTAAGCGTTTTGAAAACTTTTCATAGAAATATTTAATATTCGAGATCTCACTTCTAAAGAAAATGAACTGAAGACATATCTCTCTTTCTTGATCATTATGACAGTTGATAGGTGCTTGATTGTATTATGATCTTTGAGCAGCTTTTACACCTTTAAGGAAATCCTGAGTTCAAGAGTAAACAATGAGCTCAGGTCTGCTTTATATGTTGCTGTTACTCCACTAAATTGACTAAAGTGAACTAACTTTGGTAGTTTCTCTTTTAATAGAGAGAAAGTAAAATAGGAATTTCCGAAAATAAAGTATTGATTAGAAGAGAAAAATTTTTTGTAATAAGACTGAAACATGAAATCTTTAAATAAAAGAATGACTCAAATCTCCTAAGTAAAAAAATAGATAAGTTGTTAGTGTTAGACCTACTTCAACACAGTTTCCAATATCTACTCAAGCTATAATATGCTGGCAAGTTCGAAATGCAGGGAGCTCACTTATATCTATGGTTGTGTTCTTAAGGCAGTGATCTCACTAAAGTTACATTCAAATTCATGATCCTGTTAGCATTGGTTCAAGCTTGATATTGACAATTAGAGGATCATAAATATGTGAATATTTTGCAAATTACCAATTGTTTGCATAAAAGAAAAAAAATGGATTTAAGAATTGATACTAAAAGGAAATGTTGGAATAACAGTAAAGTTGTCGTTATGTGATTTACAACTTACGAATTCAAGTTGTGAAAAAAGTTTCTTACAAAAATTTGAAGTATGATTACATATAATAAACTAAAATAAGGGTGATTTTTTTTTTCCAAATCTTACATAGAGCAGGAGTTTATGCACTGAACTATCGAGTTGGAGAAACACTTGTGACAAAAAATCACATGATTAGTCAAATTGGAGAAAGACTTGTATCAAACAATCGAATAATCAAAACATTCACGACTAGATTATTAGATTACCCAATGCAAAAATTTTCATCGAGCTTCTATAAGAATCCACGCAAAGCTGCTACATTTTAAGGCTCCGTTTGTTTGCCGTAAAATAACTTACTTGTGAAAAATATTTTCAGTGGAAAATATTTTATTAAAAAATAAAATATTTTCCTCCATTTGTTTACCGTAAAATAACTTGCTTGTGGAAAATATTTTCAAATGAAAATATTTTACTGAGCTCCGTTTGTTTGCCATAAAATAACTTGTTAGAGGAAAATATTTTATTGGAAAATAGAATACTGAAAAATATTTTCTGGTGTTTGGATGTATAATAAAAAATATTTTTCGACATGAGATTTATAAAATATATATATATATATACACATAAAATATGGGTGGTTAAATTCCGAAAAATATTTTCTTCTCCTAAAGAAATGAAAATATTTTTCCAAATTTTGAATTATCTGTCATTTTTGACAGGAAAATATTTTTCAGTTGATCAATTTTTCAGTGTTAACAAACACCGAAAAATCTCTAAAAAGTAGCCCACCATTTTTAACCAGAAAATGTTTTTCGATTGACTAATTTTTCGTTGTTATCAAATATCGTAAAAGTAAGAAAATATTTTTCGAAAGAAAATTTTACGGCAAACAAACGGAGCCTTAAGTTAATACAGAAATTAGTGTCATTCAATAATGTCATTTCTTTCTCTGAATCATGTCATTACTTGACATGGAGCTTTTTGTTGCTATCCCCATGTACGGGGTGTCTGTCACGATTTTAATTGATGACAAAAAGCTTTTCCGTGGTACAAAAATAGTAGGTATTAGGTTTTATGTCAGCATGCAGTGCTCATCAAACAGATTCACCAAAAAAAATAAAAAGAAAAAAAAACTATATATATATATATCTACTTAGGCTGCAGCAAGAACACAGGTCTATAAGCTTCGACTAAAGAACCCTAATAATCACTGGTTATTTAGTCTAGTGGCACGAGTTTTTCTTGAAGGCTCCGTTTGTTTGTCATAAAATAATTTATTTGTGAAAAATATTTTTAATAAAAAATATTTTTTTAGAAAATAAAATATTTTCCTTCATTTATTTACCGTAAAATAACTTACTTGTGGAAAATATTTTCAGTGGAAAATGCTCTGAAAATATTTTCTTGAGCTCCGTTTATTTGCCGTAAAATAACTTATTAGAGGAAAATATTTTTCTGAAAAATAGAATACTGGAAAATATTTTCTGATGTTTGGATGTACAATAAAAAATATTTTCTGACATGAGATTTATAAAAAAAAAAAAATATACACATAAAATAGAGGTGGTTAAGTTCCGGAAAATGTTTTCATCTCCCAAAGAAATGAAAATATTTTCCCAAATTTTGAACTAGCAGTCATTTTTTACCAGAAAATATTTTATAGTTGACCAATTTTCCGGTGTTACCAAACACCAGAAAATCTCCAAAAAGTAATCTATCATTTTTGACCGGAAAATATTTTTCAGTTGACTAATTTTTCACTGTTATCCGACACCGGAAAATCTCTAAAAAGCAGCTCACCATTTTTGATTGGAAAATATTTTCCGATTAACTAATTTTTTGGTATTACCAAACACCATAAAAATAAAAAAATATTTTTTAAAAAAATATTTTACGACAAACAAACAGAACCTAAGTACAAAAAATTTTAAGATTAATTTTGTGTATAATATTTTAAAAAATGTAAAATATTCCCATCGATCACCTTGAACACTGCCAAATCTATTTTTCTCGAAGTATTCTCTTTGCAGCTGTGAACCTATAAAATACGATGCATTGTAGGCACAGTTTTAATAATATAGAGTCAAAACAGAATATAATTCAACTCAAAGCCATTAAAAGATGAAGAGTATCTTCTGTCTTGGTACAGAAGGTACTTTGGTGTAGTACTATACGAGTCTCTCTGTGCCACTAAAATAATGGGTCCTCTACTTTTTTCTAGACTCTATTAAAGAATTCAGTTCTGTGATTTACTTCTTTTCTGTCTGTTGATTAACGTGTGTATTTGAAAGAGATTCTATGCTTCTATCAATTGTGATTCAAGCTGATAGGCAAAAGCGCTTCAAATAATTTAAGGATTTTGAACGATTATTTAAATAAAGATTTTAATAATTAAGTTTTTTTTTAATTTTTTATTAAAATAATTACTACAAATAATAAAAAAACATCAAAATTAAAATTATAAAATAACATAATATTAAAATTGGCTTTTATTAAAAAAAAATTAAAAATTCTTTTAATTGGGACCAATAGAGCCTTAGAATCCCAACTAATTTATTGATAAAGGCCTGCTTATTAGCAGGCCTTGGTACTCTAAAACTATCTTAGCCCCAATTAAAATACATTAGTTTAGGATAGACTTTTATCTTAAAAAAAAAAAAGCAATTTTTTTAAATTGGGGTCCTTGGGCTAAGGGGGCCTTGGGCATAGGCCCAAGCCGCCCTTAGCTTGGGCCGGCCTCGCTGGCAGCATACCGATACCGTTTGATGACAGAGTTAGAAATTTAATATTGAGAGTTAAAATATTTTTTTACTCAGCCCTCCTTTGGTGCCATTCCTAATACGTCAATGAGGTCTATTGGTAGAAATATGTATTGTGATTTTTCGGGTTTTGAGTTACGATTAAAAGAATGAAGAAGCCCAAGAGGGACAAATTGGCCTACTAAATGTTGGGCAGCAATTCCCTTGCACGTCGGCGTAGTCGAAATGAGGTCCAAGAACTTGTTGGACAACAAAAGAGAAAATATGAGAGAACTCTAGGCACGAGCACGACCATCAAAGGGAAAAGTTAGGAAATGGAAAGTTACGTAATTGATAATTTAAAAGGTTTCTAGTGAGATTGCTCGGGTTGGCATTGACTTAGGTAATTTTGCAAAGTGTGGAGAGGAAGGTGACATCGAGGGTTTAGGCCCAATAGGAATTCAAGGCCTCATAAGTAGGTGTGATTATGCCCTAAAGAATTCATTCTAACCTACCACAAACAGTCAACATTAAAGTCAACCTAAACCCTTCTCTATTATTCTTGGTCTCTTGGACAAGATGAGTTGTAGGTAAACCACCTAACAAAAAGAATTGAGGGAACTTCGTTCGAGCCACAATCCTAAATGTAGATTTGAGGTCTACAATAATTTTGATAATGATTTTTTTTTTTTTTATGATAAGGAATTTAGTGCAGGTTAAAAATCCGTAGTGTAGCTATACAATTCAACACATGTTTTAAGTCAATCAAGTACTATTTAATACTGCATTTCTGACAGGAGGCAATGGGTTTGAATTTGAGATATTTGGTTATAACAAGTCGTTATCCGATCATCTTGTCCAATTATTGGGAACAACTTTATAATTACTATTATCTTGAATTAAATATTAATTAGGTCAAAATAGTTTAATAATAAGTTTGAGAAATAAGTTTGAACGACTTTCAAAGCATATTTTAATTGTTTGAGAAATAAGTTTTATAACATGTGTATAATAATTATCTTAGGGTCAAAATATTTGACACAAATTATTAGTAAAGTTTAAAAAACAAAACTTTAAATCGCTATGTCTCCTACAATGTGCAACATTACAAGATTCACTGCACGAAACTCTTGTTGTACAGGTAATTCAGAAAAAATGTCTAACTCATTTATATACTTGACTTTAACATCAATTATTTGAAAATCAGTCAGTAGATAGATTTTGATTCACTTTCATATAATCTCAATTCAAAGTAACCATGCTGGATCAAGATTAATTGATCAATGCCAAAAAGTGAGTTGCGACTCATATTGGTAACAAAAGCAATAGATGTTAAATTAGCATCCTTCATTATCCAGAAAGACTTGTAAACTCATTATAAGCTCCACCAGTGAATTTGAGGTCCAGGGAATAACAGCTCGCAACAAGGTCATAGTTTACAATAGTATAAAACTCTCACATAACAGTGTCAACGAAAAAATTTGAGCAGTAAAATGACAGAGCGACAGTCAACGACTTACCACCCACAAATAGCCATAACACGGCCTGAGAAGGGCATAACAGCGCGACTTGAGAGATGTCAAACACTGACCATGACAGGAATATGTAACAGAAATATACTTATGTAAATTATGCTATGTCATGAATTATTATGCCTTGGGTCAAAAATTATATTTGAGCATCTCCTATATTAGAATAGTGGTTACCAAACAGTAACAGATTAGCCTCTCATTAGGCTAATAAGTAAAAGACTGAAAAATAAAAAAGAGAAATACCTAAAGAAAAACTTCTTCGATTGCCAATGCAGTAAGATTTACAAATATAAAAACTGAAAAGAAAGAAGATTGCTTATTCGAGCTCTACCTAATAATAAGCAAATGCCGCCTACTTATACAATTTTGCGGATTTGAAAACAAAATTCAAAAGAACTTATTCCGGATTCGAAAGGTTTGGAGTCCGGGGTCACTATACAATCACGAGTATCAAAAAAACAAATTATTGCTTTTACTTTACATAAAGTAAACAGTAGACTTTGTCTACTAAAAGGGACATGTCACCAGCTGAAAGTGATATTTCACTTGACATTGTTCTGCAATAACGGCTTTTCCATATCAGTCCAAAAAATCCTATGAGCATCTTCAAACTATATCTCTATCTTCTCATAAATTTGTCCAATAACAGAATCATTGCTCTTGGGCAAGTGCTTTACCTTTTAACTTGGCTTGTAGCGCTTTCTGTAATAGGACGTCCATTAGACTATCCCATACATCTTCTGCCAGAACATTAGGGTCCTGTGCTTCTCCTGCGAATACAGCATATGAGTTAGAACGCATAGACGCATCTTCTGATGTAGAATCACCATCATTATCACCATTAACTTCCTTTCCGAAATTCTTCAAAAAGTCTTGTTTAATTGCATCAAGGTAACAGGCCATAATGTATCCCTTAGAGCTGATTTGTTATCGCATCTGAATTTTGCAAAGAAAGTGAGAGAAGGGAGATTCTTCTTCCTGATTTGAATCTTCAACTTTGTCCTTGTAAATTTGAACAGTCTGAGTAATTTCATCAACCATGTTTTGTCTATAAGGCTTCTTTGTTTCTGGATCAATTTCAGAAGTTTTGGCCAAAATTTTGAAAGAAATTTCATTTTCAAACAAAACATTTTTTGTTTATTCATTTCAGCAATAGGTACCTATTTCCAAATCCATGGAACACCAAATTCCGTAAAGAAAAATAAAGAACTTGATCCTTCAATATAAAGATCAGAGTTATTCCCAATATGAGGGCATGAAGCTAACTACTCAGTAAAAAGTCCTTTATAAGGTTCAGGTAAAATTTTTATGGGAGGTCCATAAATTGGCCACCGAGTATGGATCTAAGCAGAAAATTTCCTTTGTTGAAAAATTTTGGGGTTAAATTTTATAAACCAATAATGTTTTTTCTGGGGATTTTTATATAAAATTTTTTTTGAAAATGCTTCAACATAATCCCAATAATTAAATTGGTAAACATTTTTGTTATCATGAGGAAAGATAAATTGCCTTTCTGTCATTGTGTTGATTCCCCAATCAGATGGTGAAAGAATTTTCTTAATATAAATTTTACTATAAGTATAAACTGGAATAAAATTATTCCTCTTAAAATATTCAAAGTCACAACTATTAGTTGCTTGCAAGATAGACTCATAAAAGACTCTTGACTTATGGTGATGCACCAGGAAAAAAAAATTATTTAGATAACGGTCCATGAGATACCACGGATCACTAATCCATTGCTTATCCAAAATTTCAAGAATAAGAATGGTTTCATCATGAGTATGTTACTCATAAGAGTCAACCTCATCATCTTGTTTCACAATATTAGCATAGGATGATGCCTGTGGAGCAGAAGTATCTGCTTCAAGTAATTTCTTGATTTTCTCATAATTTGGATGAGATGGGTCGATCGCAATACCACCACTAGTCAAATTGACTAATTTCTTGCCTCCAATGACCCTATGAGAATCATTTCGTCCTCTTCCTCTTCCCCTATTAGGGTTAGAGTAGTTTCTCCTAGTCGGGAACATCCTACAAAAATTCACGTGTAAGAAAATCAGGTAGGGAATTATTATTCCCTTTGATATAATTAATATCAAAATCAAAAGGGGCAAGATGAGCTTACCACCTAGCAAACATTTGTTTGGAAACATCATGCTTGAAATTTTTCTGAAACATAAATTTTGTAGCACTACAATCAGTATGAATAAGAAATTTTTGATTATATAAATTATCTTGAAATTTTAAAACACATTTAACAATTGCAAGGATTTCTTTTGCAACAATTGCATAATTTTTCTGACTATTTTTCCATTTACCAGAATGAAATCTAACAAGCAATTCTTGTTTTGTCTGAAAATGAATTTGTTTTAAAATTCTACCAAAACCAATATCAGAAGCATCGGTTTCAATGATCTTATCCCATGCGGGATTTGCTAAAGAAAGACATGGCAATCTAGCAACTTTAGACTTTATCGTCTTTACCACTTTAGTATGAGCTTCTGTCCATACAGAGGGAGATTTTTTCAATCTATCATATAAGATAGCAGTATCAAAAGCAAGATTTTGATAATAAGGCAGAATATAATTTAGACTACCCAAAAATCTCTGTAATTGAGTTTTATCAATAATTTCATCAGGAAATTTAGAAGCAAATTCTATACTTCTATTTATAGGAATAATTTTTCCCTGTTCAATATTATGACCTAAAAATCTTATCTTTGTTTGACAAAGAACCATTTTTGGTCTAGATATAACCAAACCACTTTGCATAATTATGCTTTTAAAAATATGCAAATGCTTAAAATGTTGTTCAATATTTTTGGAAAATACCAAAATATCATCAATATAGACAATGATAAATTCACTATAAAGAATAAAAATATCATTCATGATATGTTGAAATTCTGAAGGTGCATTCTTCAAACTAAAAGGCATAACATTCCATTTATAATGTCCTATAAGGACTGTAAAAGCAGTTTTATATCTATCAGATTCATGAATTTGAATCTGCTAGTATCCTAATTTCAAATCAAACTTTGAAAATATCAAAGCATCGTGCAATCTATCTAATAAATCTTTCACTACAAGAAAACAGCCTTGAGGCTACCAAAAATGGCGACGAAAAAAGTTTGGTAGCCATTTGCAACGAATGGCGACGAAATGAAATATTTCGTCACCGTTTGGTGGCTAAAATATGCAAAAAAAATATGTTAATGAGAAAATTACAAATGGTTGCCATTTGGTAGCCAAACGGCAACGAAATAGCGACAAACAAAGATAATTTTTAATTAATTAGTTTTTGGTCGCCATTTGGCGACCACATGACCACCGTTATCATTAATTTTTGTTCGTATTTTAATTACCAAAAATAAATTATAAAATAGAAAAAATATAAATATGGTATCCATTTGGTTGCTAAATAGCGACCAAATGGTGACCAAAACACATAAAAATTTATAGAAGTAAAAATTATAAAAAATAAATTGATAAAAAAAAATTTAAATAAATAAACTAAATAAGAGTCGCCCTTAGGTCACAAAAGGGCGACCCATACGCGACAAATATCATTTAATTTTTCAAAAAGAAATTACAAAAAAGTAAAAAAGTTATAAAATAAAAGAATTAATTATATCAACTAAATTCTATATTTTGAATGATAGTTCGTAGCCCCGTGGTGGCCATTGGCCACCAAACGACGACAAAATGTAAAAGTTTGGTCGCCCTTTGGTCGCTAATGGCCACGAAGGGGCTACAAAGTATCCATGTTCATAAAATGTTAGGTAGATTTAAAATATAAAAATTAATAATAACAAATACATTAGAAATTTGTTCAAAATCTATTTTGTTTTGATTGAAAATATATTATAAGGTTTACTCAATGGTATAAAGTTATACATATTTAAGATATAAGAGTATGAAAATGAATTAATGATTAATAATTCTATATTTAACAAAAGTGGGATTATGAAATACAAAGTGAAAAACAATGAAGATTGTATCATTGTCATTAGTTTTTTGCACACCAATCAAATTGCAATTTCGTACTAACAGCAATGAATTAGTATAAATTGAATAATGACTATAATAAAAGATAATATTTAGCTTAGAAGATCTACTTAAAACAAAAGAATTGATTATATGAAAGAAATTTTATTTTTTGCATGCTAGTTCGTAGCTTTGTGGTGGCCATTGGCCACCAAACGGTGACAAAAAGTAAAAGTCTGGTGGCCATTTGGTCGACAATGGCTACGAAGGGGCTACGAAATATTCATGTTCATGAAAGTTTAAGTTGATTTAGAATATAAGAATTAATAATAATAAATACATTACAAGTTTGTGTAAGATCTCTTTTGTTTTGATTGAAAATATATTATAAGGTTTACTCAATGGTATAAAGTTATACATATTTAAGATATAAGAGTATGAAAATGAATTAATGATTAATAATTCTATATTTAACAAAAGTGGGATTATGAAATACAAAGTGAAAAACAATGAAGATTGTATCATTGTCATTAGTTTTTTGCACACCAATCAAATTGTAATTTCGCACTAACATCAATGAATTAATATAAATTGAATAATGACTATAATAAAAGATAATATTTAGCTTAGAAGATCTACTTAAAACAAAAGAATTGATTATATGAAAGAAATTTTATTTTTTGCATGCTAGTTCGTAGCCTCGTGGTGGCCATTGGCCACCAAACGGCGACAAAAAGTAAAAGTCTGGTGGCCATTTGGTCGACAATGGCTACGAAGGGGCTACGAAATATTCATGTTCATGAAAATTTAAGTTGATTTAGAATATAAGAATTAATAATAATAAATACATTACAAGTTTGTGTAAGATCTCTTTTGTTTTGATTGAAAATATATTATAAGGTTTACTCAAGTTGTATATATTTAAGATAAAAGAGTATAAAAATGAATTAATGATTAATAATTCTATATTTAACAAAAGTGGAATTAGAAAATATAAAGTAAAAAACAATGAAGATTGTGTCATTGTCATTAGTTTTTCGCACACTTATCAAATTGTAATTTCGCACTAACATCAATGAATTAGTATAAATTGAATAATGACTATAATAAAAGATAATATTTAGCTTAGAAGATCTACTTAAAACAAAAGAATTGATTATATGAAAGAAATTTTATTTTTTGCATGCTAGTTCGTAGCCTCGTGGTGCCCATTAGCCACCAAATGGCGATAAAAAGTAAAAGTTTGGTCGCCTTTTGGTCGCCAATTGCTACGAAGGGGCTACAAAATATTCATGTTCATGAAAATTTAAGTTGATTTAGAACATAAGAATTAATAATAACAAATACATTACAAGTTTGTGTAAGATCTCTTTTGTTTTGATTGAAAATATATTATAAGGTTTATTCAATGATATAAAGTTGTATATATTTAAGATATAAGAGTATGAAAATGAATTAATGATTAATAATTCTATATTGATCAAAAGTGGGATTATGAAATATAAAGTGAAAAACAATGAAGATTATGTCATTGTCATTAGTTTTTCGCACACCAATCAAATTGTAATTTTGCACTAACATCAATGAATTAGTATAAATTGAATAATGACTATAATAAAAGATAATATTTAGCTTAGAAGATCTACTTAAAACAAAGGAATTGATTATATGAAAGAAATTTTATTTTTTGCATGCTAGTTCGTAGCCTCGTGGTGGCCATTGACCACCAAACGGCGACAAAAAGTAAAAGTTTGGTCGTCCTTTGGTCGCCAATGGCTACGAAGAGGGCTACGAAATATTTATGTTCATGAAAATTTAAGTTGATTTAGAACATAAGAATTAATAATAACAAATACATTACAAGTTTGTGTAAGATCTCTTTTGTTTTGATTGAAAAAATATTATAAGGTTTATTCAATGATATAAAGTTGTATATATTTAAGATATAATAGTATGAAAATGAATTAATGATTAATAATTCTATATTTAAAAAAAGTGGGATTATGAAATATAAAGTGAAAAACAATGAATATTGTATCATTGTCATTAGTTTTTTGCACACCAATCAAATTATAATTTCGCACTAACATCGATGAATTAGTATAAATTGAATAACGACTATAATAAAAGATAATATTTAGCTTAGAAGATCTACTTAAAATAAAAGAATTGATTATATGAAAGAAATTTTATTTTTTGCATGCTAGTTCGTAGCCTCGTGGTAGCCATTGGCCACCAAACGGCGACAAAAAGTAAAAGTTTGGTCGCCCTTTGGTCGCCAATGTTTATATACTTAAATAAATTCCTTTATTTAGAATAAAATTAATAATATAAATCAAAAATTATTTTCAGATAATTTAAAACATATTTACAAAATTTAATGTTAAATAAATTTAGTTATTTAATATAAAATTAATTAATTTATAATTTATTATAACAAATTTTAGTTTTTCAATACAACTTTGTCGTCGCGTGGTGGCCATTGGCAACCAAATGGAGACATAAATTAAAAGTTTGGTGGCCATTTGGTCGCTAATAGATATAAAGGGGCTACAAATTAAAAATATAAATCAAATTGTTTATATAAATAAATAAATTCATTTATTTAGAATAAAATTAATAATATAAATCAAAAGTTGTTTTTAGATAATATAAAACATATTTAAAAAATTTAATGTTAAATAAATTTAGTTATTTAATATAAAATTAATTAATTTATAATTTACTATAACAAATTTTAGTTTTTGAATATCATTTTGTAGCCCCGTGGTGGCCATTGGCCACCAAACGGCGACAAAAAGTAAAAGTTTGGTGACCATTTGGTTGCCAATAGATATGAAGGGGCTACAAATTAAATATATAAATCAAATTATTTATATAAATAAATAAATTCATTTATTTAGAATAAAATTAATAATATAAATCAAAAGTTATTTTTAGATAATATAAAACATATTTATAAAATTTAATGTTAAATAAATTTAGTTATTTAATATAAAATTAATTAATTTATAGTTTATTATAACAAATTTTAGTTTTTGAATACTATTTTGTAGCCCCGTGGTGGCCATTGGCCACCAAACGGCGACAAAAAATAAAAATTTTGTGGCTATTTGGTCACCAATAAATATGAAGGGGCTACAAATTACAAATATAAATCAAATTATTTATATAAATAAATAAATAAATTTATTTAGAATAAAATTAATAATATAAATCAAAAGTTGTTTTTAGATAATATAAAACATATTTACAAAATTTAATGTTAAATAAATTTAGTTATTTAATATAAAATTAATTAATTTATAATTTATAATTTGTTATAACATATTTATATATAATTAAACAATATAATTTATTATAACATATTTATATATAACTAAACAATATAATTTATTATAACATATTTGTATACAATTAATTTATAATTTATTATAACATGTTAATATATATAAATATATAAATTAACAAAAAAAAAAACATTAGGGCTGGAGGCCCTTTGGTCGCGGCCCACACTTAAATCAGAGGGCAACGCTCTGATTTAAGTGGGCGACCAAAGGGAACAGGGGGCAGAACGCTGCCCCCTGCTTTTAGTAGGAAGAAATTTTTTTAAAAAAATACCACCCCACCGCACTCCACCCCACCCCCCTAAGGTATATTTTTTTGGTTTTTATTTTGCTTATTACATTATACATATAGTAATATGTATATGTATATCTATATCTATATATATATGTGTGCATTCCCTTTTTTTCTGTTTTTCTTAATTTTTGTTTTTTCCTTTGTTATATAAACTACATATGTATTTGTGTGCATTGCCATTTTTTTGTTTTTCTTAATTTTCGTTTTTCCCTTTGTTATATATATATATGCATTTTGCTTTTTTTCTGTTTTTTTATTTTTGTTTTTCCCTTTTTTTATATATAGATCCTATTTTATATTTATAGATCTTATATATATATATGATATATATGCATTTTGCTTTTTTCTATTTTTTTTTTCGTTTTTCCCTTTTTTTATATATAGATCCTATTTTATATTTATAGATCCTATATATATATATATATATATGCATTTTGCTATTATTTTTTATGTTTTTTTATTTTCTTTTATTTCTGATTTATTTTTTCATTTTTAACTTTAAAAAATATATATGTATGTATGTATGTATGTATGTGTGTGTGTGTGTATATATATATATATATATATTTCAAGCTAAAAAATGGATATAATAAAAATAATCAGAAAAAATAAAATAAAAGAACAAAAAAAAGAGGAAATGTATATATATATATATACACATACATACATACATATATATTTTTTAAAGTTAAAAATGAAAAAATAAATCAGAAATAAAAGAAAATAAAAAAACATAAAAAATAATAGCAAAATGCATATATATATATATATATATATATATATTAATTTCTTTCCGTTTTTTATTTTTTTATTTTCTGATTTTATTCTTTTTTTATTTTACGTTTTTTAAATTTTGTTTTATTTTTTATCAAACTTACCTTATTTTTGGGGTTTTTAATTTTAGATTTTTTTTCTATTTTTTTAATTCTTGAATTTTTGGGTTTTTATTATTTGTTGTTTTGTTGTTTGTGGTTAATTTGTTTTTAAATTTGTGATTGCTAATGATGCAATTGTTGGTTGTTTGCTATATTTTTTTGAAGGATTGGAGTTTGTTTAGTGTGATAGGCCAGACGACTATCACGGCTCAGGTTAGTCTTCTAATTCAATATGTTTTATATTCGTGTTGAGATATTATATTTGATATAATGTTGTAAGTTGAGATGTATTGTTGTAAAGATAACTGTCTTTAGAAATGTGATGTTGCGTTGTAGTTGAAATAATGTTGATAAAATGACTTTGAATTTAATGAAGATTAATGTTGTAGGTGAGATATTGTTGCAGATATAACTGTATTTGGAAATGTGATGTTGCCTTATAGTTGAAATAATGTTAATCAAATGACTTTGAATTTAACTATGTAAAAGGTAAATTTAAAGGACTTGGAATGTTTCTTTGGAAAAATAAAATTAACCAAAATTACTTTGTAATTAATTTTTGTCTATTATTATTAATAACATTTTGTAGTTAATTATTTTGGGAGTTGTGGAATATACAATAATGATGAATTGTGTATATAATTAGGTCAAATTGGTAATACAAATTTAGTCGAAATGGAAAGGGATCGGTGGTCCTGGATGAACAATCGCTTAACACCCGATGGAAGATCATTGAATCCTATTTTTGTTAAGGGTGTAGAAAATTTTGTTGTGTTTGCATGTAGCAAACCACAATACATGGATAAAACCAAAATTAGATGTCCTTGTGCGAAATGCAAAAATTGTCAATTTGAGGAACCTGAAGAGTGTACTCTTCATCTATTTAGAAAGGGATTTATGAGTCATTATTATGTATGGACTTCACATGGGGAATATGAAAATCTAAATAAGGATAACAATGATTGTAATAACGGGGATCATTTTGGGCATGATGAAGGAAACACTTATAGGACAATGATATTCGAAGCTGCTAGGCCAGAAATATTACCTCCCACGGGTAATAACAATGAACCGTATGAAGAAGAACCTAATATGCAAGCAAAACGGTTTTATGATCTATTAAAGGCCGCAGATGAGCCATTGTGGGATGGGTGTGAAGAATACAGTCGTTTGTCAGCGGTGTTTGAGTTATTGAATATCAAGGCAGAGGAGAACATGTCTGAGCAATGTTTTAATCGATTTGTTAGATATGTACGAAGAATGTTGCCTAAGAATAATAAATTGCCAGAGAACTTCTATAGGTTCAATATTGATTTGAGGCCATTGGGTTTAACTTACCAAAAAATTGACGTGTGTGTAAATGGGTGTACATTGTATTTCTTGGATAGAATTGACCTCGAGTTGTGTCCGAAATGTGGCCATGAGCGGTACAAGCCATTCCCAGTCGGTAAAAAAATGGTAGATCGATATCATTCAAAAAAATGTGGTGGTTTCCGTTAACTCCTAGGTTGAAAAGATTATACTTGTCGCATGCAACCGCTAAACATATGCAATGGCATTATAGACACCACGTCGAGGATGAAAAGATATGTCATCCATCTGATGCTGAGGCATGGAAACACTTTGATAAAACTTATCCAGATTTTGCTTCTCAGCCGAGGAATGTCCGTCTTGGACTTTGTTTAGACGGGTTTAATCCGTTCAACTCTAATTCTCAACCGTATTCTTGTTGGCCAGTGATAATCACACCGTACAACCTGCCACCATGGATGTGTATGAAGACTCCTGTCATGTTCTTGACCCTTCTTATTCCAAGTATGAAAAGTCCGGGTGAGAACATATACATATTCCTTGAGCCTCTAATTGAAGAGTTGAAAGAATTGTGGGTGGGAGTACCTTGTTATGATGTGTCGTCCAATTTAAACTTTCAAATTAGGGCAGCTTTAATGTGGACAATTAATGATTTTCCAGCATATGGCTAGGGATGGCAACGGGTCGGTTATCCGCAGTTTTTGGCAAAACCGAAACCGAAACCGTTTAGCAAACCGAAAATCGAAACCGAAACCGAAACCGACGGGTTTAAAAAATTCATATCCAAAACTGCAACCGACGGGTTTTAAAAACCCGCGAATAACCGAAACCGAAACCGATTACTTAAAAAAAATCAATTTAAATAGAAAAAATGTCCAAATTTATTAAAAAAATATTAATTTAAATGTAAAAAAATATAAAAATACAATAAATCACAATCTATACATATTAAATAATAAAATTAAAAATATATATATACTACATCATTGTAAATATTTAATTCTAAAAAAATAAAAATGAGAAACTGTTCGTCTATCATACAATAAGATAATAAAATTATATTATATAAAAATAAAAATAAAAATAATAAATATATTATTTTATTATATATATTATATACATGTGTGTAATATAATATATATATATATATATAAAATACTAATCGGTTTTCGGTTTTCGATTTTTTTTAATATCAAAAACCAAAACCTATCGGTTTATCCGTCGGTTTTTCTTTATAAAATCCAAAACCTAACGGTTTTCCCATCGGTTTTCGTTATCAATTTTTTATCGGGCGGTTATCCATCGGTTTCGGGTACAACGGGTACCCGTTGCCATCCCTACATATGGTATGTTGTCTAGTTGGAATACGCAATGAAAATTTTCGTGTCCGTATTGTATGGAGAATACTAAGGCATTTCAATTGCCTGCAGGGCGAAAAAATTGCTTCTTTGATTGTCATCGACAGTTCTTACCGAGTAACCATCCATTTCGATGCGACAAAAAGAACTTTCGCAAAGGTACGCTTAAAAGATCTGCACCTCCACCAAAATTGAGTGGTGAAGAGATTTGCAAGTGTGTTCAAAATTTACCAAAGATTAATGATTTGAAGGCCAAAAAACTAGCTGATTTTGGAGAGTTGCATAATTGGACAAAACAAAGCATCTTTTGGAATTTGCCTTATTGGCGGTCACACATTTTGCGTCACAATTTGGACGTTATGCACATAGAGAAAAATGTTTTTGATAATATTTTCAACACTGTGATGGATGTGAAGGGTAAGACAAAGGATAATAAACGTGCAAGGGATGATATTGAAAGATTTTGTAATCACCTAGAATTATGTATTCAAGATGGCAAAATGCCTATGGCCGTGTATACACTCCCTGTTTCATCTAAGAAATTGATTTTAGAATGGGTAAGTGAGTTGCAATTCCCTGATGGATATGTCTCAAATATAGCACGGTGTGTTGACATGAAGGATTTGAAGTTGTCACATATGAAAAGTCATGGTTGCCATGTATTTATGGAGAGATTGTTTCCTATAGCCTTACCAGAGTTATTGCCAACATATGTGTGGGAAGCTTTGACTGAACTGAGCTTATTTTTTTGAGACATTTGTTGCATAACACTCCAAAAAAATGAGCTTGAAAGGATGCAATTAAATATTGCAAACATTCTTTGTAAGTTGGAAAATATATTTCCTCCATCATTCTTTGACTCAATGGAACATTTGCTTGTTCACATGGTTTATGAAGCAATATGTGGCGGTCCTGTACAATTTCGGTGGATGTATCCTTTTGAGAGTGTCATGCCCCAACCTGATCCCGCAAAAGGCCAAGCCCGGACCCGACACACGGACGGAGTCTCCTCTGTACCGTGGACGATCTGAAAACCCTACATTCAACATAATACTCGTGAAAACCACAATAAACATTTGAAACAAGTCAACTTTCTTTTAGAAACATACATCTTCTCATTAACCAACTTTGCAAACCAAAATGTCATGCATACTACACAAGTATTCATGCCACTAAACAGTTAAACCATTAGCATGCAGTTCTTACTAGTCACGTGAGTATATCTTTACAACTTTACAATCTTTCAACTTTTACATTATAAGACCACAGAGGCCTCAAAACAGAAACTACATACAAGGCTACAAGCCTTAAAATGAAGCGTCAACCAAGCAATATACACATCAAGCATGGCCCGCACAAAAGACTGGCATCCAACCACCAGCTAAGCAAAAAAAGCGCTATCAAGGAAACACCTCCACTTGCTCCTCTTCCTCAATTACCATTGTTGGCATGAAAAGTCTATAATCTTTATTTTGATAATAACAAAACATCTTAATTGTGCTTTAGCATTTTTTTTGTAAGACCTTCTTTCCATAGCAAGTCTACACCAACATTGGATCAAGTTGTTTCAGTCAAGAGTAGAAAGCTTCTTGGATCAAAGATCAAGCACTATCAAATTGTATCCAAGCCCTAAAGAATTCAAGTTATTGACTCGTAGATAAAGAGGGAGTCACAAGGAAGGAGAAGTGGTGACATAAGGGGTACCGGCCGTAAAAGTTGTCGCTTGCCTAAGTATGATTTGTATCGCTCAAAATTTCTCAAAGAAATTGTTTCCTTATTTCAAAAAAAACTTTCGTAGAAAAATTTATTTTCAAAACTTTTGCTTTTGAAATCATTTTATAAAAATACCTTTCAACTATTTGAATTTTTTGGGATGTTAAAAAATGCTAAGAAATATCTTTTTTCAATATGCCCAAATATTTCTGGGCTAAAAATATATTTTTAGCATTTTTATGGCATCCGGGCGTTACCGGCATTTTCCGGTCGCCCGGATAGAAGGTGCATCGCCCGGCAGAAAGGACTTTTCCGGGCGATACATGCTCCTTCCGGGCGCCCGGATCAGTGCCTCAGCGCCCGGATGAGTTAACGGGAAAATCCGGAAATCTTGCTTAAAATCTGATTTTTGTCTAATCTTTCCCTCTTTTTAAGCCATGCCTTCTCACTCTCAACATCATCTCTCTAAGCCACAATTTTCAGATTATCAAAGAGCTTTCATATCATTCCTATTGAGAAATCTTGAGCTATCATTATCATATCTTTTGAGCATTCAAATCATTTTTCAAAAGTGTAATATCAAACTCAAATAGGAGTTGCAATTTTCATTTATTCTATCACAAAATCTTTGTAATACATTCTTTCACATAGATTGAGAGAATCATTGTGAGAAGAAGTATTGTAATCCTTTGTGGACTCAAAGGAAGAGAGAGTAGTAGGTTAAGCTTCACCTACATTTGAAGGAGCTTGTGTGACTCTTGTGGATTCAAGAGTAATTGTAGTTGGTTCTTGCTTCACCAACATTTGAAGAAGCATCATAGTGAAGTGTTATTAAAATCCTAAGGGAAGAGAAGACCTTAGGTGGTGGACTAGGCCCCCGGGAGTGTGAACCACTTGAAAATCATCGTGTTTGATTTCTCTTACTCTATTCTCTTTATTTCCAAGTTATTTACTTTCGTGTGGATATTGCTAATTTTAATTACTTGGTAATTGTTGAGATATCTATTTGAGGTTTTACCTTGAAACTCTAATTACATATCTAGTGTTAAATATTTATATGCTCACCAAGTGTTTGATAAATTGCCTACAAGAGCTTCTTGACTATTATCAATCCTTACTTGACATTGCCTCTATATTAAGAAATTTTAAATTGCTAAATCTTGCCTAACCAACCTAATTCACCCCCCCCCCCCATCCCCTTTTAGGTTATTAAGGACCAACAAGTGGTATCAAGAGCTAGTACTCTACATATAGCTTAACATCTAGTAGAGGATCCCTATGGCAAGTCATCAATGTCTAATATAGTTGAAGGAAAATCTTCCTCTAGACCACCATTGTTTAATGGAACAAACTATTCTTTTTGGAAAACTAGGATGAGAATCTATATTCTAGCAAATGATATAAGAGTTTGGAATGTGATAAAAAATGGACCAATCAATCCTACCTTAACTAAAAAGGAAGGAGAACAAAGTATCACTACCCCCAAACCGGAAAAAGATTATAATGATGATGACTTCAAAATGTGTGAAAGAAACTATAAAGCTATGAATATGCTATATCTTGCTTTAGATTCAAATGAGTTCAATAAAATTTCCGGATGCAAAAGTGCTAAAGAAATTTGGAATCAATTAGAAGTGACATATGAGGGCACCAACCAAGTTAAAGAAACTAGAATAAACATGCTTGTTCATAAATATGAAATGTTCAAAATGTCTTTTGATGAAAATATAGAACAAATGTTTTCTAGATTTACCGATATTGTTAATGCTCTAAAATCTCTTGGAAAAGAGTATTCTAATGAAGAATTGGTAGGAAAAGTTCTCCGAAGCTTAACCGAGCCATGGGAAGCTAAAGTAACGGCTATTGAAGAAGCTAGAGACCTCAAAACTCTCACTCTTAGTGAACTTATGGGATCTCTTATGAGTCATGAGTTGAAGAGGAAAGATCGAGAAGAAGAAAAGAGGAATAATAAAAAGTCACTTGCGCTTCTTGCATCAAAGGCTTACTCAAGTGATGAAGAAGAAGAAAACAAAGAAGATGATGATGAGATAGCTCTTCTTACAAGGAACTTTAAGAAATTTCTTAAATTCAAAAAGGTAAGCAAAGCTCCCTACAATAGGTTTATGAACAAAGGAAGAAACAAATCAAAAGAAGAAGGAAGATGCTTCAATTGTGACAAGACGGGTCATATAAAAGTAAATTGTCCAAAATTAATCAAAACCAAGGAAGGAAAAGCCTTGAAGGCAACATACGTTGATGACGATGCATCAACCGGTGAGGAAAGTGAAAATGAAGAAGTGGCAAACATCGTTTGTCTTATGACAAAAGAAGATGATGAGGTATGTTCTTCCTTTAACTCCGAATATTACACCTCTAGCTCATTAATTGAAAATGAATGTTCTTTTGAAGAATTACAAAATGAATTCTCAAAAATGCATGATAATTTTGAAATTGCAATGTTTAAGATACATGAACTTCAAAAAGAGAATAATACCTTAAAAGAAGAAAATAAGTTGCTTGAAAAAGATCGAAATTTTGCTCATGAAAAAGCACTTAAAACTCATTTTGAAAATAATAATCTTCAAACAAAAATTGAAAAGCTTGAAAAAGAAAATCAAGGATTAAATAGAAACCTTGTAAGATTTACAAAAGGAAAAAAAAACCTTGATAAAATGCTTGGTTCTCAAAAAATGGCTTTTGATAAAAGTGGAATAGGATATGAACCTTCTTCAAAACAAAAATCCTTAAAAAGCTATTTTGTTAAAGCATCATCATCTACAAATGAAGCATCAACATCTAAAGGATTTCAAAAAATATGCACCTATTGTGAAAGACAAGGTCACATAACATCACATTGTAAATTTCGAAATATGATAGGTAGAGACTCCAAAATTCCTTCTTGGCTTAAACCAAAATGGATTATCAAAAATGTTAAAAGTCAATACTAACAATATAGGACCCAATAGAACTTGGGGACCTAAATTTTGTTTTTGTATATAGGTTACCCTAAGGATGAAGTATGAAGGAAATTGGGTCATTGATAATGGATGTTCAAGGCATATGACCGGTGATCCATCTCTTTTCTATGAGCCTATCAAAAATTACAAAGGTTTTGTGAGCTTTGAAAATAATGAAAAAGGTAAAATCATTGGTAAAGGTAGCATTGGAAATAAAATATCCATTCATGATGTGCTACTTGTGAAAGGATTGCAACATAATTTGCTTAGTGTAAACCAACTATGTGATAATGATTATTTAGTTGAATTTAAATCATCGTGTTGCACCATTTTTGACAAAATGAAAAATGTGGTATTTACTGCAAATAGACACGAAAATGTCTATATTATTGACTTTGAAAGTATATCTTGCCAAAATATTGATTGTTTAATCACAATAAATGAAAGTTCGTGGTTATGGCATAGAAGATTAGGACACATTAGCATGGATCTACTTGGTAAACTTTCTCGAAAGGATCTTGTGAGAGGCCTTCCTAAGACCAAGTTTGAAAAAGATCATTTATGTGATGCATGCCAATTTGGAAAACAACATAAAGTTTCTTAAAAAACCATTAGCCATGTGTCTACATCAAAAGCTCTACAAAAACTTCATATGGACCTTTTTGGACCAATGGATGTAATGAGTCTAGGAGGATCTAGATATGTTTTTGTTATTGTTGATGATTACACTAGATACACATGGGTGATGTTTCTTGCTTTCAAAAGTGATGCTTTCAATGAATTTGCAAAATTCTGTAAAAGAGTGCAAAATGAGAAAGGATACTATATTTCATGCATTCACAGTGATCAAGGCACGGAATTCATAAATGCATCTTTTATGGAATTATGTGAACAAAATGGCATTGAACATAATTTTTCGGCTCCTAGAACTCCTCAACAAAATAGGGTTGTTGAAAGGAAAAATCGAACTTTACAAGAAAAGGCAAGAACAATGTTGAAAGAAAACAACTTGCCTACATACTTTTGGGGAGAAGCTGTAAATACAGCTTGCTATACTCTAAATAGAGTTTTAATTAGGCCTTCTCTAAAGAAAACTCCATATGAATTATGGAAAGGACGTACTCCAATATCTCACATTTTAAAGTTTTTGGATGTAAATGCTTCATCTTAAATAATAAAGACTATCTTGGTAAGTTTGATTCAAAGTCCGACGAAGGTATTTTTATTGGATACTCTTCGAGAAGCAAGGCATATCGAGTTTACAATAAAAGAACCTCTGTAATTGAGGAATCTATGCATATTAACTTTGATGAAACTAACCCATTTATGTCAAGAAAGGATGAAGACGATAGTATGAACTTTCAACAAGTTGAAGAACAAAGTCAACCTATTCCGACAAGTGAAGAAGGCAATACATCCACAAGCAATCAGATTGATACTCAAATAGAGGAAGTACAACCAACTTCAAATGATCAAATCACATCAACAAATCAAGATCTCCCAAAGTGTTGGAAATTTGTCAAAAATCATCCAAATGATCAAATCCTTGGGGATCCATCACAAGGTGTAAGAACTCGTTCCAATCTAAATACTTTCTGTGAACATGTAGCGTTTATATCTCAAATTGAACCTAAAAATATCAAAGAAGCCTTATTGGATGATGATTGGATTATTGCTATGCAAGAAGAGCTTAATCAATTTGAAATAAATCAAGTTTGGACTTTAGTTGAAAGACCTAGTAATTACCCGATTATTGGTACAAAATGGGTTTTTCGAAACAAACTAGATGAATCCGGTAATGTAACTAGAAATAAGGCTAGACTAGTTGCTCAAGGATATAGTCAAGAAGAAGGAATAGACTATGAAGAAACCTTTGCACCAGTAGCTCGACTTGAATCCATTAGAATGTTACTAGCATATGCATGTTTCATGAACTTCAAACTCTATCAAATGGATGTTAAAAGTGCTTTCTTAAATGGATATCTTCAAGAAGAAGTTTATGTTGAACAACCACCCGGTTTTGAAAACACAAATTTATTAAGTCATGTATTCAAACTTCAAAAGGCTCTTTATGGACTTAAACAAGCACCTAGGGCATGGTATGATAGATTAAGTAATTATGTACTTGACAACGGTTTCTCTAGAGGTAAACTAGACTCTACTCTATTTGTAAAACGAAAAGCTAAAGATATTTTGCTTGTTCAAATTTATGTTGATGACATTATCTTTGGTGCTACTAATGAATCCCTTTGCAAGTACTCTTCTGAATGTATGCACAAAGAATTTGAAATGAGCATGATGGGAGAATTAAATTTCTTCCTTGGACTTCAAATCAAACAAACAAAAGAAGGGATCTTCATTAATCAAGCCAAGTACATTAAGGAACTCATCAAAAGATTCGGGCTTGAAACTGCAAAAGAAATGAGCACCCCTATGGGAACGTCAATCAAACTTGACAAAGATGAAAACGGTAAATCTGTTGATGAAAAGCTATATCGAGGTATGATCGGAAGCCTTCTCTATTTAACTGCCTCAAGACCTGATATTATGTTTTCTGTATGCTTATGTGCTCGGTTTCAATCATCTCCGAAAGAATCACACTTGAATGCTGTAAAAAGAATTATTAGATACCTTAAGAGTACTATCAATCTAGGACTCTTTTATCCTAAAGGCACATCTTTTGAACTTCTAGGATACTCCGATGCTGATTATGCGGGATGTAAGATCGATAGAAAAAGCACTAGCGGCAGTTGTCAATTTCTAGGACATGCCTTAGTCTCATGGTCTAGTAAGAAACAACATAGTGTAGCTCTTTCAACAGCAGAAGCAGAGTATGTAGCTATAGGTAATTGTGTTGCACAAATTCTTTGGATGAAACAAACTTTACTTGACTTTGGTCTCGAATATGATCATGTGCCTATCAGGTGTGATAATACAAGTGCTATAAGTCTATCAAAGAACCCTATTCAACATTCTAGAACTAAGCATATTGAAATTCGTCATCATTTCCTAAGAGATCATGTGCAAAAAGGAGATATTGAGCTTGTTTTTGTTGATTCCTTGCATCAATTGGCCGATATTTTTACAAAACCTTTGCATGAGAATCAATTTTGTGCTATTAGAAGGGAACTAGGAATGCTTTGGATCACATAACCTGACGAAATATTGCTTTTTTCAGCAAAATAGTGATCCGGGCGTTACTGCCTTTTTCCGGGCGCCCGGAAGAAGCATGTATCGACCGGAACATCACTCTCTGCCGGGCGTTACTACCCTCATCCGGGCGCCCGGAAAAAGGGCCTATGGCCCGGATCGAGCTGTTTGAAAAACCGAAATTTCCTTCATTTCTTCTCACTTTTTCACACCTTCTCAAATATAAACTCTTTCTTCTCTCAATCTCTTCTATTTAATCACCAACATCTTCACCATCACTCACCATTATTTGCATCAAAACACTTTTTAATTATCAATCTCTTGTGTTTTCATCATCAAAGTTTTCAAAAGCTTCAACACCCAATCCTTAAAAAACCTTGTATACAAGGTGCTCGGTAAAATTCCTCAACTAAACCTTTCTTCTAACAAGCTTCTTCAACCTTCAAATTCAAATGGCACCACCAAGGGCTGACTCCAGGAAACGCAAGCAAGGAGAATCTTCATCCGCTGGCCCTCAGATCATTGTTAATCCAGATGCTTTTCCTCAACAAAACATT
The DNA here is from genome assembly GCA_037974665.1 of Ehretia macrophylla. Classification (NCBI taxonomy): domain Eukaryota; kingdom Viridiplantae; phylum Streptophyta; class Magnoliopsida; order Boraginales; family Ehretiaceae; genus Ehretia; species Ehretia macrophylla. The sequence continues at coordinate 10,807,176 of CM075779.1, forward strand.
CTATGGGGTAAGATTTTAGATCCTCCCACCTTGCTTAATTATACTAGAATTTATCGGCTTTTAGATGCTCAAGGGTGGCTACCTATGTTAAGATTTGAAAACAAAGGCAATACTGCATGGATTAGAGAATTCTACTACTATGTTAACTTAGACTTCACCACCATGAAATTAAATAGTCAAGTTAAGTCTAAGGAACTAGAATTAACTGCAAGTATTATTGCTAGAGCCTTCGGGATTCCTAATCAAGGCACTAAACTTTATTCATATAGAGGTATGCCAGAAGGTGTTCTTGAAAACCTAGAAGCCAGTGTTATAGAATTTCTGTGGGAAGGTACAGGAACAAGCTCCTTAGGATATCCTAAGACTAAGGATCTCACTTCAGAAAAGAAGCTGCTATTTTATATTCTTCATGAGGTCATTATTCCACGGGAAGTTAAGGATGGTTCAATTCCAAAATTCACTGCACTATTGATGTATTTGATGTATGAAGCCAAACGTATCAATCTTCCGCACATCATCATTAACCATATCATTCACACCAAGGAGGCTCAAAATCAACTTGCTTATGGGGTTCCCTTAACTCACCTGTTTGAGTCTTTAGAAGTTCCACGAGATCATGAGTTTGAGGCCATTAGTGATAGATCCTATCTTCTCAATGTTACTAGCCTCACTCGCCAAAAGCTGAAAATTCATAACTCTCGTGTTCTCAATATTGGTGATGATACGAGTGATGATCCTCTTGTGTTTGAATCCCTTGATGTTGATCCCACTACTTTTAGAGATCCTATGGAACGGCAAGGCAGCAGTGGTGTTGGCACCTCTCAAGGACAAAGGGCTAGACCATCTTCCTCTCACTCCTCCTCCCTTGATGAAATTCGTGCACACCTGAATGAACAAGATGCTCGTTTGGATAGAATGGAGCAGATGCTGAAGGCTTTATATGATCACCACATTGGTTCTTAGTCTCTGGATGCTTTAAGTTGTGTTCTCTCCTCAAACAATTTTTTTTGCTTTAAGTTGAATCTTTCCTTAAAACACTCCTTAGCTGTTTTTTCCTTTAACATTGGTTGGATATTTTTTATTAATGCGTTGCATTTTTTCTCTCTTGTCTTATGCCTGTTGTTGCCTACTATTGTCTTTATTTGCTATAGAATGCTCTTTTGTGATGCCAAATAGGGGGAGAAAGAAAGTATTGAAGTAAATATGCCTATCATTGCACTTATTCAGGGGAAGTTTTTGCTTTTCAGGATCAAGACTAAATTTTATCAAGCACAAATTGAGGGGGAGACCTCAATTCAAGTTTTATTCTTTAAATTTCAACTATTTCATGCTTGTTAACTTCAATGTTTTGTCATCATCAAAAAGGGGGAGATTGTTGGCATGAAAAGTCTATAATCTTTATTTTGATAATAACAAAACATCTTAATTGTGCTTTAGCATTTTTTTTGTAAGACCTTCTTTCCATAGCAAGTCTACACCAACATTGGATCAAGTTGTTTCAGTCAAGAGTAGAAAGCTTCTTGGATCAAAGACCAAGCACTATGTATCCAAGCCCTAAAGAATTCAAGTTATTGACTCGTAGATAAAGAGGGAGTCACAAGAAAGAAGAAGTGGTGACATAAGGGGTACCGGCCGTAAAAGTTGTCGCTTGCCTAAGTATGATTTGTATCGCTCAAAATTTCTCAAAGAAATTGTTTCCTTATTTCAAAAAAAACTTTCGTAGAAAAATTTGTTTTCAAAACTTTTGCTTTTGAAATCATTTTATAAAAATACCTTTCAACTGTTTGAATTTTTTGGCATGTTAAAAAATGTTAAGAAATCTCTTTTTTCAATATGCCCAAATATTTCTGGGCTAAAAATATATTTTTAGCATTTTTATGGCATCCGGGCGTTACCGGCATTTTCCGGTCACCCAGATAGAAGGTGCATCGCCAGGCAGAAAGGACTTTTCCGGGCGATACATGCTCCTTCCGGGCGCCCGGATCAGTGCCTCAGCGCCCGGATGAGTTAACGGGAAAATCCGGAAATCTTGCTTAAAATCTGATTTTTGTCTAATCTTTCCCTCTTTTTAAGCTATGCCTTCTCACTCTCAACATCATCTCTCTAAGCCACAATTTTCAGATTATCAAAGAGCTTTCATATCATTCCTATTGAGAAATCTTGAGCTATCATTATCATATCTTTTGAGCATTCAAATCATTTTTCAAAAGTGTAATATCAAACTCAAATAGGAGTTGCAATTTTCATTTATTCTATCACAAAATCTTTGTAATACATTCTTTCACATAGATTGAGAGAATCATTGTGAGAAGAAGTATTGTAATCCTTTGTGGGCTCAAAGGAAGAGAGAGTAGTAGGTTAAGCTTCACCTACATTTGAAGGAGCTTGTGTGACTCTTGTGGATTCAAGAGTAATTGTAGTTGGTTCTTGCTTCACCAACATTTGAAGAAGCATCATAGTGAAGTGTTATTAAAATCCTAAGGGAATAGAAGACCTTAGGTGGTGGACTAGGCCCCCGGGAGTGTGAACCACTTGAAAATTATCGTGTTTGATTTCTCTTACTCTATTCTCTTTATTTCCAAGTTATTTACTTTCGTGTGGATATTGCTAATTTTAATTACTTGGTAATTGTTGAGATATCTGTTTGAGGTTTTACCTTGAAACTCTAATTGCATATCTAGTGTTAAATATTTATATGCTCACCAAGTGTTTGATAAATTGCCTACAAGAGCTTCTTGACTATTATCAATCCTTACTTGACATTGCCTCTATATTAAGAAATTTTAAATTGCTAAATCTTGCCTAAACAACCTAATTCACCCCCCCAACCTTTTAGGTTATTAAGGACCAACAATCTCAATAGGATCCGCTTCAACTACTCCTGTAAAAATATAGTATAGAAAGGAATGAGCAAAAACTATTGCTCAGCGAGGGTAATTGGTCTCAAGGACGAAGGTGAGAGGAGAATGCAATAAATAGTCAAGTAGATCAATCAATTATCATATAGAGATACAAGCAAAGCCAAACAATAAATCAAGACAAGCATTAAGACTATAACCATTCAATTAAAAGATACAATTCACTTCCACGAGCAACTTTCAATCACGAATCCGATGACGACGCGCCGGCCCAACCACCTTATAACTTCAGTTTAGAATACCTCGGAAGTATCCAATCAATTCTACGACCCAAATCTCCCTGGGAGGCAACCCAATCAAGAAAGGGAATAGGACACGGAGCTAGGGCAACCAACCCTGGTAACCCAAGGCTACCCAGACAGGCCCATCATACTGCCCCTGACTCTATGAATGCAATACAATATACAATGCAACAATCGAGCAATCGAGCAATAGAGCCACACAATAGAGCCACACGTGAGAGAATAACAAAGTAGGTTACTCTTGCACGCAATAGCAACAGTTAGTAAACATTGCAATCATAATCAACTTTAACAAGCATAGCAAGCAATAATAAGCATTCTACAGGCATAACACTATGAAAACCAACAAAATCACACAACGACCCCAACTTGCAAAATGCTACTACTTCCAAACGAGCCACGAGTTTTGGAAACCGACTTCACCATTCCCCCTAGGTCACCATAAGGCACGTCTAAAGACCACGAAACCCTACTTTACCCTAGAATTCCCGCAAAGCCCCGATTTCCCCCTTTGCTCGTTTGAACTATAGCTACCCTAACCAAACACCCAACCAATGCCATAACCATACCAAAAGTGCTTCCATGGCCTCCCGAGACAACGCCATCAAGCAAAACGAGGAAATGCTAAACTCGACCTAAACGACCGCAACATGTACCAAGCCATTTTTCTCCGTTTTTCCATTACACAACCCAAACAAATCATGCATTTAGGCATTCTAATATATCTAGCATCTTTTCACATCAACAGAACACAAAACGGAGCAACTTTTACGAAACGAGGGTTTACTATTCATAATTTACTATTCCATTGTCAATTTAAATTGCAATTACTATATTCAACCGCAGAAAATGCTAAAAAGCTATAAATACATGTTCTACAATTGTCAAGGAACATTCTTCAAGCATCAAAATGGATAAAATAACGATCTACGCAAAATTCCTAAAAATTAAAGTTTGTATAACATTTATTCAAATGCGCAAATAAAGATGTTTCCCTCACCTTAGATGCTACTAGACGCTAGGAAAACCACGTTGGAAGCCTCGGAAACAACCCCGTGCAAGCTCTCGCGAAGATTTGAAGATTTGAAGTTGAAATCTTTTTTTTTCTTTTCCCTTGTAGTTTCGGCCAAGCCTTCCTTTTTTTTAGCTTTGTTGTTTGTTTTGCTTTGTTATTTCATGCTTATTAAAAAGATGACAACAAGTCAAAAGTCAAGGCTTTGGTCAAAGGTTACTTAAGTTGGTCAAATAAGCTTATTTCTTGCATTTTAAGGCTAAAACAACTAATACAATTCTAATTCTAGTTAACAACAACTAAAATATTAAAATTAAAACACTAAATACTAGTTTTCACTATTTACTGAGGACTAGAAAACACTCTCTAACTATCGCTCTCGAAATGCAATGCACTTTGCGACAATAAAGGAATAACAATTAAATTTCAAAGAATTTAAGAAAAATATAATTTTCAGAAAACCAAACAGGAAAATTTCACATTCCGGGCTCGGGTATTACAAAGAGGTTCTTGCATCTTTTGAAGATGAGGGTAAAGAATAAAGCACGGGTTGAGGGATCTATATGTCAAGCATATATTCTCCTTGAAACGTCGATATTTTGTTCTTATTATTTTGATCCTCATGTAGAAACTAAAACTAGGAACGTCGGTCGAAATGATGAATCCATGGATACAGATTACGCTGAAGGGTGTTTACCTATATTCAATGACCCAGGTCGTCCAATGGGCCAAATGAACAATCCCTATTTAGACGACCGAGACTTGAAGGTTGCACACTTGTACGTTTTGATGAATTGTGAAGAGGTGTCCCCATATATCAAGTAAGTTAATGACCCGACATATGTGTATTAATTCTATTAACTAGATTAAAAGAAGGAATGCATTTACAGTTCAATAATTAATACTGTACAGGATGTTTGAAAATGAACTTCTTCTCAATTTCCCAACATTGGCTGAATCGGAAATGATGTATAACATGGATAACAATTTCCTAATATGGTTGCGCAATCATGTAAGTAAATGTTGAACCCTTATTAACATTTTGATCATAAAGTTCGTCTATACTTTGACATATATTACATTCAACTTTAATTAATGTGTTTTATAGCTTATCAACACTAATGGTCTAGATGATCGAGTAAAATATCTATCAATGGGGCCTAGTAAGAAAGTGCACACATGGCCAGGGTACTTGGTAAATGGTTACCGATTCCATACTCTGCCTTATGGAGCATCGAGGACTACTATGAATAGTGGAGTCTTTGTGAAAGGGTCAACAGACAATACGGATGAGAGTAATTATTAAGGTTTGTTGACTGACATAATTGAGTTGGAATACCATAATCCAAGTCTCAAACATACAAGGGTTGTCATTTTCAAGTGTAAGTGGTATGATTCTCAAATTAATAAGGGTTAAAGGTTCATCCGAAATTTTCATTGATTGATGTACATGTGAAGAAAAGATACCCAAAGTATGAACCTTTTGTCTTAGTCGAACAGGCACATCAAGTTTACTACGTTAGATATCCTGGTGCTAAGAGAGACCGAGCAGATTGGTTGGCTGTATGCAAGATCAGACCAAGGAACCACTATGATGTGTCTAGGGTTGATGATGATAATGTTATAAATGAAGACACGACATTTCAAGCGGATGAGATGGATGTGCCACTTGTACAACCAGATGAAAATGTTGTGCTCGTGCGTTTTCACGAGTCAGGTGAATGCATTGAGGTAACTGAAGATGCTGAAGAAGAACATGATGAGCAAAACAACGATGATGAAGATAATGAAAGTGTAGATGACGAAAGCATAGAATATGAAGAAGAGCATGATGATCATGACAACGATGATGAAGATACAGAAAGTTCAGATGATGACATACAATTTGAAGACGATGAATGACTTGAAAGAAATTTGTATTCACAACTTCAATATTGTGGTTGTTATTATTGTATAATGAAAAGTTTAAATATTTTCTATGTATTTATCGATATTTTTTATCTTATTATTATTTTTTAAAAATTTAGTGATGCCTAGACATAGAGGTAAAGGTAACAACCCGTACAGTGGTTGGTCACGATCGGGAGGACCATCATCTTCAACACCATCTGCATCACATGATGATGAGGATAGTATGGACACTCCTACCCACGTAGGGATATCACCTCCTTCGACAGGATTATCTGGGAACTTATCTGGGTTCCACGTGCGCGACGAGGATGAGCACGTGGATATGGTTGGTGTCACGCCTACTTCCAGTCGCCAGAGTCCATCCACAGATCAGGTAGAGTCATCAGCACGCGCTGAGGGCAGTATGGACTTTCACGAATTAGGCTTCCATTCGTTGGAAGAGTACACTAGATGGTTGGGAGATACACATACGCATCTTCGACTATATTAAAACGGGTAAAGATATTTTTAATTTTTGTAAATAGATTTGTAAAAGTTCTAATTAGTTGTTGCAAATGAAACTAACAAAGATATTGTTTATTTTTTTTAATAGTTTTGTACTAGCTATAGTGGTGCAAAACTTCAGGATGATTTTTTCTGGCGGGTACGCGCAACCATGGATCACTTATGGAGAGGTCCCACCAAATGTCAAGGATTTATGGTTCCACAAATTTGAGGTACAAAATATTATTATTAATGCAATAAATATTTATTATTGCTTTTATATATTATGTAGACATGCATGTTGTATTAACTCATGTATTTGTTTTTATTCATTTTGGGTGTAGATGGATTTCAAGTGGTACCCGTGTGACATTGCCCTAATAAGGAGTCATTTCCATTTCAAAGCAAGAGAGAGGTTGAAGGACCTATTGAATAAGGCCCGTAAAGTTGACAAGTGTCCTAAATAGATCACGGAGGAAAATTGGGCGCAAATGAAAATTAAATGGAAGGATCAAAAGTGGATAGGTATAGCTGGGAAGAACAAGGAAAACAAGAAGAAAAATACATCAGTCCACTTTGCGGGTGACACTGCTTTTCATGAGTGCAAAAGAAGAATGATATGTAAAACAATTATGTAATAAATTCAAAAGTAGGATTATTTAATTTTATGTCTTATCTTATCTTACAATTATATACTAATTATGCGTTAATAACGCAGGAGTTAAAAGAAAGCCGTCCGGTGACCCGCGCTGATGTTTTCAAAGCAACGCATAGCAAAATAGTGGATGATGAAACCCATTACTCTGATGAAAACGCTACTCAGTTAATGGTAAATACTATTACAATGTACCAAGTGTGTTATAAAGTAATAAGAAAACTTATTATTTCAAATTTCTCTTTACAGGAGCGGTATAATGAGATGCTCCAGCAGCGTGAAGTTGTGAGTCAAGCCAACCCCACAACGCTGCCCGTTGACCCTGACCAGATCTTCTTTGAGGCAGCTGGTGGGTTAAGGATGGGACGCTTCTATGGACTCGGCATGCAGGGAATTCGCATTAGGAAAGGATTACACGAAGCATCCACCATTCCCCCGGCTAGATTAACGCAACAACAAGTTGATGCTGCTGTCAGTCAGGCAACAAAGACCATTAAATGACAGCTTGAGGAGTAGCAGCTGGCGCACTTGAAATTGCTGAGCATCGTGATGCAGCTACAAGATGACATGACCCGGATGTGAGACAAGCACCCATCCCCTGATCCAGACCAGCACGATAATTAGTAGGTTTTAATTTGTTTTTAAAAAAAATTCTAAACATAATATTATGTACTTTATTTTGAAGATATTTTAAATACTTAAATATGCATATATTATATTAATTTTGGTTTTGTAAATATTAAATTTATTTTTTTAAAAAAATTTATTGTGTGGCGACGAAATGGCGACAAAAACGTAGCTACCACGTGGTGACTATTATTGACTACTACATGGAAATGAAAATTAATGAATAAAAAAATAATTAAAAAATTTGGCTACCTAGTAGCGACGATAAAATAGCCACCATATGGCCACCAAAATCGGCTACAAATTTGGGCTACCAAATGGCGACCAACGTAAATAATAAAAATTAATGAATAAAAAAAATAATTAAAAATTTGGCTACCTAGTGGCGATGATAAAATAGCCACCATATGGCCACCAAAATCAGCTACAAATTTTAGCTACCAAATGGCGACCCACGTAAATAATTAATAAAAAAAGAATTAAAATATTTGGCTACTTAATGGTGACGAAAGTATGGCTACTATATGGCCACCAAATTGTGGCTACAAAAATTGGCTACAACATGGAGAGGAAATTAAATAATTAACAAAAAATATTAAAAATAATTTACTACCTAATGGCGACAAAGATTGGCCACCATGGGGCGACCAAGTATAATTAATTGATACAAAAATTAACGAATTAATTAATAAAATTACTAATTATAAAAATTAACTAATAATTTATTTTTCTAAACATTGCGACCAAGGGGCTATGAAATGTAAAAATATATATCTATATATTTTTTTTCCCGATTTGGCCACCAAAATGCCACCAAATGATAAAATGACGACAAAGGTTTTCTCGATGCTTGGTTTTTGGTCGCCCTATGGGTGTAGGCGACCAAAGGGCGACGAGAAACCTTCGTCGCCCTAGACCAATTTTCTTGTAGTGTTTTTTATTTGGGATAGGATATCTAATCCATTTTATAACCTTATTAAGAGGTTTATAATTGATAACAAATCTAGGAACACCTCTTTCTTGTTTCGCATGTTTATTAACATAAAAAGCAATACAACTTCATGAAGAGTGAGAAACTCTAATCAATTTCTTCTCAATTAAAGAACTAATTTCTTTTTTATATAATTCTAAATATTCAGAATTCATTTGACAAGGTCTTGCCTTTGTTGGAATATTTTTCTCAATAAAATCCTCTTCATATGGAAGAGTAACAATATGTTTTTTCTTATTTCAAAAAGCATTTGGATGATCATTACAAATATCAATTGAAAACTGATTTTGTATCATTTTGATCTTTTCTTGTATTTTTGAATTCTTGAGTCTTTCCTCCATATTATAAAAAGAAATTTCTTTTTGAAGGAAGTTTAAATGAAAATTCTTTGCAAGAATCAAATCTTGTATTTAATTTAAAAACTTTATTTTTGGATCAGTTATAAACTGAAAATTTAAATTCATTCCTTTAAAGGAAGCTTTTATGCCATTAGCATCTATATGAGTAAGAGGCATAATTTCCTGGATAAAAGGAGTACCAAGAATAACTTGGTTAGTCAAATTCTTAAGTAATAAGAAAGTAGCAGGTATACAAACCTTATCATGACAAATATTAGTGTCAAGCAATTTATACTGAACATATAAATTCTGTCCATTAACAACAGAAATAGTATGAGTAGTTTTCTCAAAATATTTTGTAGGAATTAATCATTCATGTATGCAATTTATATCTGCTCCAGTATCAATTAGAGCAACTAAATCACGTTTAATATAATCTTTTCTATTAAAAGATTTATCTTAACATGCCACTTTTGAGACGTTACTAACTTTAAGTTAGCTAGCAAATCATTTGATTTTCAATATGTAATGATGATGAAGAAATTTTTTCTTTCATTTTCCCTTTTTCTAATAAAGAGAGACGATGATCTATTAAATCATTATCTTGTTTTAGAGTCCTAATTTCTTCTTTCAGAAGTTTTACTTCTCTATTTAAATCATCAATAGTAACAACAACATTCTGTTTGTTATTCAATTGATTTATTAGTTCTGCAAACCTATATGGTTTGGGATCCTGTATAACAGGAGGAATTGACGAAGTTGATTCCTGTTTTTCATTAAAACAATCAATAACTTTAGCCTTCAATTTTGGATCACTAATATTATCAAGTAAATCAACAATTTTTTCACTTGAAGTAATAACAATTAATTCAATATCCTGAAATTGGGATTGCAATTTATAAATATCAAGATCAGATCCACTAATATCTTTTTGACATTTATTACAACATTTATTATTAGTTTCATCATCAGAATAACTAATCAAATCATCAGATTCAATAGCATGCAAATTATTACTACTAGTAGTACTAACATCAATATCACTATCAAATTTATCATTATCTGAGTTCAATAAAACTTTAGCTAAAGGTTCTTTAAGCTTATCATCAATATCAAGACTATTGATCTTCTTTTTCATTCTACATTTATTAGCATAATGACATTTTTTTTTACCACATGTATAACATGTAGGTATTTTCTTCTGAGGTACATAACCTGTCTTTTCACGCCATTCACGTTTTCTAGTTGCTTGCTTTTTATAAGCATTGGACTTATATTTCTTATAGTATTCCCTTTTATGAGGTATTTCTTTATGGTGTTTTCTAGGTTTATTCCTAGAAGAGCTAGGTATATCCACAGCAAATTGTTCACAAAATTCTCCTAACTGATTTCTCTCAGTTAGATGTTGTTTCTTCAATTGATGATTCATACGAATATCACTACAAAGAAATAATCCCTCTTCTACACATAATGTAATTAAGGTACCATAAATAAAAGTATCTCAAGCAATATTATTGCTATCTGATCTCTTCCTAAGATCTTTTCTAATTCTTTCTGCAAAAACAGAGGGTAAACCATCCACAAATTTGGATTTCCAATGATTACTATTAGCATCAGGTAAATTCATAACACGAGATAAGAAAACATCTTTATACCATCTAAAAGATGTCAAAGTAGGACAACGCAAATTCTACAACAAAGTCGTAGAATTATCATATTGATGTAAATATCTTCCTGTGAAATGTTCACATATAGATAAACAAAGAGTGTAAACAGCATTTTCTTGAACTTGTTCATCTACAATTTTAGTAGTATTTAAAATCTCATCACGTTGGGTTTGATTTAAATAATTATCCTACCAACCTTTTAATTGACCAGCAAATCCTGCCGTAATCATCATAGCTATACGCTTATCACTATTATCATTTTGTTTACAAATAGTAGAATACATAAGCATTCTATGAGTTGTATTATAAATTTGCAACTCAGTTTGACCATCTATGGTCCATTAATAGATTTGTCTTCCACTAAATGTAATGGTTTCGGTCATTAAAGGTTCTTAACACCCCGTGGAGTAGGATGAGGATAGTAATATTTCATTTGAGTAGGAACATCCTGATATTTGTTCTTATAATTCTTTAGCTTATTAACATCAAAAGCTAATTGTAAATTTCTAGCATGAGCTATTTTCTCTGTCTAAGTTAAATCGGGTTCAAATTGATCATTAATCATACTAAGCTTTAAGCCTTTTAAAGCATCATCAAGAACCTGCTCCAATTTTGAAGTAGAGGGTTCCAGTTTAAATCCATCAATACTAGGAGGAGGCTGAATATCAACTTGAACTTCAATTAAAATATCCGAAGTTGGGTTAGTTGATCCTTTCATTTTTTGAAGATTTTCCATATTTTGATTAATTTTATTAAGAGTATTCATAATCAAAGAAAGTTGTTCACCAAAAATTTTTAGTGAAATATTTGTAAAATTATTTTGCTTAAAAGACTTATTTATATGATCAGTGATCGTTGGCAAAACATTATTGTCAATCATTTTCATAAAAACATTGCTTTCAATTTCAACAGAAGTTTTATCATCTGAATGTCTAAATGGTTGTAACGACGGATAAGTAGCCTGTAAAATTTTTGTAGAACTTAGAAGTTCCAATATTCCATTTTCTTTCAACAGCAGAAATATGAGCATTCATTAAATTTTCAAAAAACCAAGGAACAAAATATTTATATTCTTGAATATCGTTCAAATGATTGTAAAACTGATCTCTAAATTGAAATCTTTCCTCTTTTGAAAAATAAGAGAAAAACCAGTCACAAAATTCTTTCCATTTAGGTTGTAAAAACTCATGATTAATGAGTTTTCTTTCATTGCTTTCGGGTGTAAAATCCATTAACAACTAAAATTAATTTATGAGGAATTTCCTCCAAAATCTGAGGGAGTAGAATTAACTCCTAGTCTAATTCTAGTGGAACGATCCAACTTAATTCCTTGAGGAATCTGACTTTTAGTCAATCTAATTTTTTCAATAACTTATTGAGGAAACTCTTGATTTTCTTCGATAAATTCAGATTTATTAAGGTCTTCATTTAAATGTGAGATTGAAGCCCTAGAAGTAGAATGTATTTCTACTCTATAATCAAAAGGAGAAATATAATTGTGTGATGACACAAATCTGTTTAATAAACGAAATGGTCCTATATTAGGAATCTGTTGAAATCTAAGCCTAATCTGGCTTTCAGGAGTCCGTTCGACTTCTGTTAATTCTGATTCAATCCTAGGTTGACTAGGTACAACTTTATCTATATCCCAGCATTCTGGAAATTCTATTTCATCCCATTGAATCATTCTTCTAGTAGATATCTTAGATCTACTTAGATTAGTTTCTATCATAACAGTTTCACATGTTCTAATTTACAGTTAGGGTTAAAAGTATGCAAAATCTTATAATATATGCGATAATATATACACATAATTTCAGATAAAATCTTATAATCATAACCATGAGTTTTAACATATAATGTAATAGCATCAAGAATATTCTTATAAGATAATGAAAGCTGCAAATTAGGTCTAACATTAAAATAAACTGGTCCATGTGTCAGACTAGTTTGCATAATCCCTATCAGAGATTGTCTCCAATTTAAATTCCTAGCATCTCTAAGAACTGTCATAAAATTATTTGGTAAACCTGATAAGGTTAAAGGTTTAAAAGCAATTTGTATTAAACCAATATGTAAAAATCTATGCGTATGAGCATATCTATCAATATCATCCTGAGATAATAATTGGATTGTTAATTCATTATCATCCATAGGGATAGATTCTTCTATTGTTTTTACCATGTGTTTAATACCTAGATTTTCAAAGGTACCAAACTGATATATGCTCCTAGGTTCTATTCTAGGAATAGTCCATTTGTTTAATAATTTTAAATTCTGAGAAAGATCGTATTCTTCCTTCTTAGCATTCTTTACATAAGTCTTTGACTTAAAAGGATTTATCATTTGATAAAATACTGTTTGGTAAACCAACTAAACAATATAGTCCATGGCTTTGATACCATTTGTGCCCCAGGGAATAACAGCTCGCGCATCATTATTCATTTGGGACAACTAGCAATCCTTCTGTATTTAGCTTTCAATCTTGCTTGGTTTTTTCTGAGCCACTTAGGCATTTTCTTGCTTCTTTTGTCTCTTATCTTAAACTTGGCCTAGGCCATTGATGTATTGTTTCAGAAATCACCCTTGCAGCAGAAAAAAAGAACAGAAAAAAGAAAGGGTACTCAGCCTCAAGGATGGAAACAAACGATAAATATGTTGGCTTGTGAACTAAAGATCTCGAGTTCAAGCTTTTCCCTTGACTGAACTCGTGCATGTGTTGCGGCATACCATCATGACACTTGATTAAATACAACATTCTTAATGTACAAATGGAAAAACTCTTGATCTGTGATCACATCTTCACTAGCACAAGTTGTTTCCCATGGTACAAAATTTAAACACTTGCAGCAAAATCTAGCAACAAAGATCATATAAAAAGCTTTATTTGCATAATGAACTGTGAGAGGCATTCCTCACACACTGGTACATCACCTTCATCTTCATACACAAAAAAATAAAAGAATCAAGCAGATCCAAGCTCCTAATTAGCGAGGAGGAAAAATTGGGTAATCGAAAACTACAGATCGGCTTGATTAGCCATATCTAGAGTCGCAAACTAAACGAATGAAAAGAATTGAGTTGAAGATAGGAGTCAGTTTCCTCAGCTCTTCCTATAGCAAGTCAAAGGTCAGATGCAACGCGCCATGGTTGGTTGACGCTGGTTGAACTGTTGATCCATTCTGGTCTCGGTTCAACACACAGTCATAAACCTTTTCTATTTAGCTTAGTTAGTAGCTGGAATGGGGTTCCTAGGACTTGGCAGTCCCATGTAGGCTATCCTTGGAGAGAGTCGAACCTTTGGGCTTGGCCTTGGTGATGGGATCGGACCATAATTGCTGACAGGTCCATTAGCCACTCGAGGTGATAAGTTAACTTGTTCCAGTGCTCGGAATTGTAACTCTGTAGGATAGTCCCTAACACAGCCGATCCTTGGTCCAGTTCCGGTAGTCCATTTGCAGGACAAGCGTTTAGCCAAGTTAAACATTGGCTTCTCTGATTTGACATCATAAGTTTGCTTATCATTCTGATCTGTAGTTGTAGTTGCCTGTTCGCTTGTCGAACCATCTACAGCAGGTGTGACTCTATCCTCCAATTGATTACTTGAAAGATTTATACTTGCATTTCTGCATGGTTCCTCACCGGAAACCTTATGCGAAGGCCAGTCATCATCAATTGCACACCTCTGCAAAAGAAAAGATGGTTATCAGCCGCATAATTTAACAAAGGGAACTTATTTTGCTGATCAATAGCACATTACGTGTGTCTATTTCCTTCAGTAGATGCTGAAGACTATATTTGAGCTGTTCGTGCACACACCACATGCATATTTCATTTGAATCATGAAAACATAGGAACATATAGACTGAATAAACGAGCACACGCGTAAACTTGTACCTTAACATTTGAAAGATCTAGACCGTGCTCCTCAAGGAAGCTAATAAACTCCTGGAAGTGCTCTTCTGTCGGGTGATAGTGACCGCTATAAGGCCAAATAGCCTGCAGATTCATGAACAAAAGGATTAAGTCAAATATGAATATCTAGATGCATTATCCTTAATTCGACATATATGTGAGTGTAAATTTACCTCAAGAACGCCTCCGTGTGCAACCAATCTTCCAGCTGCAGTGATAGCCCCACCGGCTAAAAAACTCGAATGCTGAAATACACCTTTCTTCTTCTGCCCTATGTACAAGGTCCTTGAGGTACTAAGAACAAATATCCACTTTGAACCCTCAACGGTTTCCACAAAGACACCACTTTGTTTGTACATAAGCTTATCATCTTCAACAATCACTTCATATGATTCTCTTTCTTTCTGGAATAGGAAAAACATCGATAAGTACACATACACGCGTGTAGTAATCCAAAAGTAATGATATTAACTTAGATAAGTTTGTAAATGCAGATGCAGCATCAAGTCACAAAAACTGGTAACAGCATTTGGTGTCTTTCGACTTACTGGTCCGAGATATTTGATGCATTGACGGTTCAGATTGATTCTTGGGCATTTCTCAAGATTTAGTTCTCTTCCATCTCCAACATCCAACCTTCATAATACAGAA
Organism: Ehretia macrophylla; assembly: GCA_037974665.1. Lineage (NCBI taxonomy): Eukaryota > Viridiplantae > Streptophyta > Magnoliopsida > Boraginales > Ehretiaceae > Ehretia > Ehretia macrophylla. The sequence goes on from CM075779.1 coordinate 10,822,586, forward strand.
TAATGATGTTCCAAGTCAGCAAAGGTAATCTGTCATTGGATATGCTTCTATTCTTTGTACTATATCTAAAGTTGATTAATCGAACAAAATCAGCAGAACAAGATTCAACAGAAATACTTACCAATAGAAGAAAGGTTGGGTGCTTTGACTTTCAAACCAGATATCATAATAGAAGTGTAAATTATGCCCATAACGGTGTCGTGGATCAATCTGTACGTAAGATAAATAAGGTTTGTCAGTGGCAGGATAATTGTCCCTCTGCTAGCAGAGTATGCTGAGAAAACTCAACAAATATTCTTTCTTAATGTGAACTTATATGCCTTATATATCAATTTGAAACCGACATCTTAATAATTAAACCAAACCGAGCTTTTTCTCACTAGGTGGGCGTGAAACCAACGTCCTAATGTTTTGGATTATTAATTAGTTTGAGAGAATATGGTGGACTTACAGCTTCTAGCCAATGCTGTAGGGCCAGCTTTTGAGCCTTCTCATCCTTGGACAATCCTTTTCCAACCTGCAACAATAAGAAACTTATTATTTATGACCCAATAACCAAGTCGAAGAGGAAGCAAATACAACGATTCTATTGAATTCAAAGAAGAGTCTTAAAAGTTCATGTATTCAACCTTTGCAGCTCTTGTTCGTGCCCTAGCCCACCGTGAAACAGCAGTTTCTGGCTTCTCGACATTAAAGAATGAGACAGAGCTTCGCTTTAGGGCTGCAAAGTCCAATGCCTTCCACCTAGAAAATTCAAATAAGCAGCCCATTAAGCTAATAATTCCAGTGAATATGTATGCTAATCAAACTGTAACTTGAATGTCTAGGGACGTACCAAAGTTCCTCAACCACAACCGCGCAATCTGCAAGATTCCTTCGAGTTCTATAGCTTTTGTAGACCTTTTGAAGTTTGACAGCAGCAGCATCAAGCTCGCTAACAGGTCTTGGAGAAAACATCACAGCAGGCTCAGGAAGAGGAGTTGTTGGAATCGTTCTGCGAGTGCAGCCATCATCTTTGGCACTTGCACATCTAGGTTCCGGGATTCTTATCTCTTGAACTAGATCCTTGAACGAAAGGGATGTTTCAAGCATCAGCTTTACAGGCTCACAGTTCCTCAAGTTTATCATATTCTTCCTGCTATTCTTATCAGAATCATCTGGCATGCTGACATTTTCCGAATCTGTGTCCTTAAAGCTATTGGTTCTTACAGTCATCTCTTGGTTATCAGTATCAAATGAGAAATCGTTCGCGACACGGAAGATCCTGTAGTTTGCAATTTCCTCCCAAGCTGATAAGAATAAGGACGATAAGCCCATAACAGATATCAAGGCCTTTAATTTCCTGTACAATAATCGACAAACTTTATGTTAATCACAAAATACAATCAAATAATCCAACAATACAACCTAACATCAAGATTTTCAAAGATTTTTGTTCTTCTTTTCAATTTAAAATCACAACCAAATATTGCAAAGTTATGCAATATTGAATCCTAAGATTTTCTTCTTTTTTTTTCTCAAAATTTTCATGTAACAAGTGGACTTTGACAGTTTGGTTTGATCAATATAATCATACATATTGCTCAGTAAAGAAGAATACAAAACACTTGGTATGTTCAAATCTAACTCAACCAACAATCTATACTGCAAATACTAATCTAATTCAAAATCCTCTCAAATGAATTAACAGAAAAGCAAACCCGATCAAGTCTTGTCTGAGGAGGTGGGGTGGGTCAGAAAATCAAAACAGATATCAAAACCAAACCAAATCCAACATATGTGACCAGAAACACAACCTTTACGCAAAACACAATCAACTCTAGTTTTACACCAAGACTTGTTCATCAAGTACGGACCAATTATAATCAAATATTTCAAGTTCGAACCAACAAACACAATCTTTATCTAAAACGTAAACATAACAAGACCCAAAACCAAACAACACACACTAATTCTAACCAGAGCAAGTGAGCATAACACCATAAACATAGACAAGTCAAAGCATGCAACATATAGTATATGCATTTATTACTCACCTGCAATGGAGGACCAAAGCTTTCAAGGGTCCTTTTGCTCTCTCTCTCTCTCTTCTTTAAAAACAGAAAAATAAATATATCCTTATCCTTCTCAACAACTCAATTTAAGATGTCTCTGAATATACAACCAACCTTGTCTATCTCCTTCCTTATATACCCCTCTACAACTAATTAAACCATGCACAAAATATTAATGTTTAAATTCTTTGTAGACCTTCAAGGACGGAAAACACGTGGACTTGGAAACTAAACAGTAAAGCTTTGAATTCTCAAACCACTCAACTATGAAGTACTATATATGAAACTTCTTTATACTTTCTTGAATGAGAAAAGAAAATGTAAAACTGAAAAGTAACACCCTTCTGATTCAACGTTTTGTACTTTAAAGTGACACGAATTTTGATCGATTCAAAGTTTTTTTTTATAGCGGTTCCCTTTAAGTAGAAAAATAGCAAAGTGCGATTAATCAAGTACGACAACGTACAGATATATCACACGAACATGAAAAAAGAGTAGTGAGAATGGTCAAAGAAAGTAAGCTTTGTTATGGCTTTCAGCTTCTTCTATGAAGCATCGTATAAAATTTTCAACTACTCTTTCATAAAGAAAGATTTTGCTGTAAAATTTTCCAAACCTTGGATTTTTTTTTGGCTCATTAAAAGTCAACCGACTAGTTTGTGTATTCTAAGTCATTTAACGCGCCAACGCGAGACCACAACGTTTGATGATGTTGGTCGACGTTTCGTTTGTTTCTATGTTATGGTCTGGTATGACTATGACCGTATAATTTTTTTTTTTTTTTTCAAGTGCAAGTTAAAATGACCATATTCACCTTTCTTTGTTTTTTGTGATCTTATCTAATTGTGTATACTCTTTGGTGGCTAATATGCACAATATGTTTGACCAAAAAAATAATAATAATAATAATATACACAATATGGGTTTGGATCCGCTCATATCATATTATAATGTTATAATATTATGAAAATATTTAAATTTACACTTGGTTTGGATACTTTCATATCATATATCCTTATGAGAGATATTTGATAATGGTAACATGTTCAGATTTTTTTATTCCCAGTCTGTACTAGGTTCAGGTTCTCATATCATATGATGTTGTAAGATATCTAACGATGATAAAGTGTTCAAATTATTTCATTTTTATTGCAAGGACAACTTACATGTTTGGATCTTCTCACGTTACAATATTATGAGAGTATCCAAGTTCGCATTGTATAAAGAATGAAACTAGACAGGGGCAAAGGAAAAATCGAGTTTACTTTGGGGATTATGATCATCTCTTAACTAATAGTTTGTCTTAGTCTTCTAATATTGTATCCTAGTCATTTATTATTAAATGAACGGTTAAGATGTACTGTTAAAAAATTAAAATAAATTCTTAATTTTGGGTACTTTTGTAATTCTTCATATTTAGATAGAACTCGAAAAATATGATCAAACAATAACCTATGTTTCAACCGTTAAACCAAAATTTTCTTGAAAAATAATTAGTTCATCTAGTTTTCTTCTTTGTGCCAAAAGCTCTCACCTAACAAAATAGGCATACATTAAAAGGAGATTTAATGAGATAAATTATGTTAATTCTCGCACGAAAGAAAATTATCTTCAAAGTACATATGGAAAGTCCTTTTGTGCGAGTATGACACGACCCTTCTCCATTATTTTTCCGATGTAACTGAAAATGACTACATATATTCACCAATAAACATTTGGTCTAGTGGTATATTTTTCTCTATAAATACAAAAAATTGTGAGCTTCAATCAAAAAACAAATAACTATATTCACCTTCAGGGGCGGAGCTAGGAATTTTGTTAGTAGAGGCTAAAATTCATAATTTTTTAACTATACGAATACTTTTTTTAATAGGGGCTAATTAATTTTTTTAACTAAAAATACGTAAATATTTAATTTTTTTTTCAAAAAATACATAGAAATTTTAACATTTTTATGGGCCAGTAAGGGCTAAAATCCATAATTTTTGAATTATAAGAGTATTTTTATTTTTCAGTAGGGGTTAATTAATTTTTTTTAACTAAAAATACATAAATATCTAATTTTTTTATAAAAAAATACATAAAAATTTTAACATTTTGATAGGTCAGTGAGAGCTGCAACCCCCCACTGGCCCTTATGTGCCTCTGCCCCTGTTCACCTTTCATTGTTTTTGTTATTTTATCTAATTGTAATCTTAAGGACTGGCTAAATTTTTGCACACCAAAAAAGAACAAATTATAGAGAAGCAAAGGAAAAATAGGGGCTTTATTTCCGTCCGTATCTTTATAATTTTGGATAGTATTTTTGTGATTTTTCATTTTGAGATAGGGTTTTAAATTTTTTTAAAAAAAGAATGATCTAATATTTCAATTGCAAATTCGACAGTCAGACCATGACTTTCATAAAATAGTACTTTATCACAAATAAAAAAAAAATGGAATGAAATAATAAAATAGTGGCTTGTTATAATCACATATCTTCGGCCTCCATTGTAAATCTCTTCAAAGTACATATTGAAACTATTCTTTCTAATCATTTTAGTAATCACTGCTTTGCAAATCTATAATCGCCCGTGGCCATGAGGTTCACATTCTCCTTCTCTATTTTAATCTTGTTACGTATGTTAATGGACATGCCAAATGATAAAGATCAAAGAGATTGAATATTTTAACTTTAGATAATTAGATAACTGTAAAGCATGATCATCACAATTAATTTTTATTAATTACTCTGATTTTGTGGGGCCAAAAGAAGATTAGTTGGTTTCACCTTATAGCCTTTTGATTTTATATATGAATTCATATTGTGTACATATGGTAAGCCAAAATGTACAAATGATGTAGCGCTAAATGTCATAAACTTGTCAAACACGTTTCAGTTTAAAACAGCCTTCAAAAAGGATAACGAAGATTTCCAGCCAAGATGAAGAAAACATCAAAGATTAGATAAATTAAATCAAATCAAATCAAATTAAGTCATATTTTATTAAGTGAGATAAGTTTTGTAAATTTGACGATATTACTCATTCTTGTCGAGAACTCTTATCTGTTAATTTCATACATGTAATATCTTGTCACTTATTCTTTTTTTCTTAGATAACGTGAAAACTCAATTGGCAGAATTTGACCATTGACTGGTAAACCCTTCTGTGCAGCAGTGCGCCCCACACATGCACTATATTAGTCAAGAGCTAAACTCTAAAATAGTAAAAAATGTCGAACCCATAACCTCGAATGAGCGATTTTACTTCAATATCATTGGACTAAAGTACGTCTCTATCAAACTGATTTTACGTTGTATATATAATCGGAAATTAGGATATTTAAGACAGGTTTTTTCCAATTAGGCTTTGGTCAAAATCTACGAGTTTGATTGATAATTGAGCATTGTATACTAATCTGATGAGGTTGACCACTGAAATTCTGGAAGTTTTCTGCTACCACTTTTGAATAGCCTAAAATGAAGACTCTATGACAGCAGCCACTGGTCAGAATTTGTTAAAATCCATCTGGCATTGGATATGCAGCTGACGATAGGCAAGGTTAAAAGATTGCAGGGTTTGATTTTCTGTTTTCAGCTTTGGAGTTGCATATGCTATGACCAACAACAACAACAAAACAAAACAAAACAAAACAAAGGTTGCATATGCAGCTGTATTCAAAATTTTAGGCCCCTATCCTACACTTGTTAGTCAGAACGGATGTGTAACGTCTTATATTATTACAAGATATGATAAAAATGTAATTTATAAATTAATATAACTATCCGAGTTTATTATTTTGGACCTAGTTAATATTTTATTCAAAACAATTATACATAATATTGAGAGACATGTCTCGCGTTATAAGTTTGGCAAGGGTCAATTCAAGTTATTGTTAATAGGAGTTAAAAATGTATAATTTAGTACTCATATATTAATAATTTTTTTTAATAGGAGACGATATTAATTATCAACCTAAAAATATATTAAAAATATATATATTTTTAAAAAATACATATAATCTCTATTCACTCATTAATGACTTCAATACCAACTCATGAATGGCTCCGGCATAAAAGTCTGCGGACGTCCTAGATGGAAACGTGAAATGAACACGTGGAAGGAAATGGTCTAAGGCTGTTCACGCTGCCAATCAAGAACGTCTGAAATGAGAATATTCATTGGCCTTCTGTATATGGAAAGAAAGAATTTTGTTTTTATTCTTTTTCTTATTATATCAATTTAATTTTGGGCAAAAATTATTTTGTTCTTTGAGGTTTGGTATAAAGTTTAAATTAGTCTTTGAAATTTGTAAAAAAATCAAATAGGTCCCTCCCATTATCTATGATTTAATAGTCAAAGATTTGACCAAATAAAAAGACTTAAATGCCCTTGCTTTAGTAGTTGGAGATTTCGAGGAAAGGAAAAAAAAAAAAAGATTGGGATCATACAACAGGCACAACTATTTAACCACCCAAGCCATTTTTTTTTTCTCACTTTCAATTCATACTCTTTCTCACCAAAAAAAAAAAAAAGAAGAAGAACAACGACAACAACAAAATTCTTACTACTTAGGAGAGTTTGGCTCTTAATATTTTTAGAATACACTTTTTTTCTTTCTTTCTTTGGTAATGTTGATTGTGTTGTGTTTAGTTTGTTTTTCCTTTAATCTTGAGTGAGTTTATGGAATTACTAATATCTAATGTATTTGATCAACTATGTAATTTCCTTCATTATTTTCAGATTATATAAATATTATGACTGAATAGTTTGTAATTTTTAATATTTATAATAGTGTAAAATTAAATATAAATTAAAGAGAAAGTCAAGTATATCTATAACCACTACCTTGTCCCCGAAAGTTGAATTGAATTCCTCGTCATTTGAAAACAAAAAAGAAAAAATAATAATAGACGAGAAATTCGTTACATGTGAATTATTTTTTCACATTTAATATTTGAATTTTTTTCATCTAGTATTATTTTTTCATTTTTGTTTTCAAATGACGAGAAAAAATGACTTGGGTGCTTAAATAGTTGTGCTTGTTGCATGGTCCCAATTTTTTTTTTCCTTCCCTCCAAATTTCCAACCACTAAAGTAAGGGCATTTAAATCTTTTCATTTGGTCAAATTTTTTACTATTAAGTCATAGATAATGGGAGGAACCTATTTAATTTTTTTACAAATCTCAAGAACTAATTTAAACTTTATACCAAACTTCAGGGACCAAAATAGTTTTTGCCCATTTAATTTTGCAAGTAGAGTATATACTAATTGTGTTCATAAGGTGGGTACATAGAACCACTTGTTATGGCCCGTCTGGACACAATATAGAATTAAGCAATTGTCATGTTTGGCGGTTGACTTTCCATAAACACCCTTTCAGAATACGTAATCTTTAGTGCAATTAATTTGGGATTAAAAGAGTATAAGTACGATCCTAGATTGCAAATCATTAAGTTAAGTTAAGGTTTATGCTAATAAACGATCGAAAAAGATGATGAGATTCAAAAAATCTATGTAAATTTTATTAAAAAAACACATGTTATCATTATACATATCAAATGAAATAAAGATCATTAAATTATTATTTGAAAGGGAGAAATTTTTTAATCTATCCGGTTCTATTCATATTGCTTTAGATGATAATCATGCATGCCACATGCTATATTTTGATATGTGACTTATCACAATCATGTAAGACTAGATTTTTTCTTTGACTTTTTGGAGAAGATAGTAGTAGATACTCTATAGCTAATTAATGTACGAATAGACACTAAGACCTCGAGTTTTCCATTTAGTTGCGGTTAGGTCATTTGGTATTTATTGTTCTTTCTTTCTTTTCTTTTTTTTTGTCTCAAATATATATTATGGACTTTTTATACATTCATCTAATTTGTAACAACTCGTGTTACTTTAATTTTACAGTAGATATTAGAAACAACTAGTATTAGCTTTTGATATTTTTTTTCTTGTCAAAAGATAAAAATTTCGTTGATAAGAATTAAAAAGATTTAACCAATCCTATTTTGAGTTACATCATGACAAATGATAGAACGAAGTTGACTAAGGACATTGCTAACCCAATTAATATTTAATTGGCAACACCTAATTTTTTTAGCTATCTAGTCTGCTAGCTGAATTTGTTTTTCTTCTAATGAGAGATAAGCTAAAAGTCGACTTTTAGCCTTTGAATTCACAAGCACCATATGAGCATATGCATTAATTTGATCAATATTAGCTAAATCATATATATGGTAATTGAAATCAAATTGAAAAGAGGTGTCTTGAAAAATAGGCTTCTAATATTTGACAAATTAAACATTTCAAATTAAAGAGTATTTAATTCTTGAAAGAATTAGAATTCCTCTCTTTTGCTTACGTTGTAAAATAGTAAAAAAATTTATAAAATGCTAGTTAATCAAATCTAACTAACTTAATTAACAATAAGTTAGCATCATAATTGATTTAGATTCCAAAAAAAGTTGTTCTTTTGCACCCAACATGCACTAATCTAGGATATAAATAGTACTTCTAATAAAAAATAAAGTAGGAAATTAGTAGTAACTCAATCTTAGTGAGAATTTGGTCGCGTACATGCTAGAACAGAGGCATTTCACATTTGTGTCACTTTAAAACTCCTAAGAACTTAACCGTATTCATTATTGAACCAACCCCTTGGATTTAATGGCTTGTTTTGATCAAATTGTATGAATTGTTTTTCATTAAACATTTGATACAAAAGGTAGCTTTATCAATATGAAGTGATTATAAATGAGAAATGTTAATTAATAGTTTACAAGAAGTCTTTGTCTCACCACGATAAATTAAAACAAGTAGTCGTAATTTTGCAATATTAATAGCTCTTTGGACAAGCGATAATTACAAGAAGTAAAAACTTTTTTTCCTAACAAAAAGGGATGAGAAAATTAAATAAAATTACTAAGTCCAGCCACTAATATGATAGTTGCACTTAAAATGATCAATTCTTCATTTTTTTAGGAGAACCAATTCTTCAAGTACAAACTTCACCAAGTGCCTATTATCATCTATTCACTTCTTAGCCAGTTGTCATGTTACTTGAATTAACCTTTGAATATTGTATGATAACTTTGTCAACCCTTAAACAACGATGTGTTTCAAGGCCTTGACTAAGTAGTAATGATAAAGTACAAAAATAATATAAGCAATGATGCAACCCGTGCATCTTATAGATTTGATATCTACTTACTATAAAAAGAGAAGCAACAAATCAAATAACCTAAACAACAAATAAAAGAGAAGAATGAGGGGAAGCGAATGAGAAGATTAGATAATCCGCCTATTTTCATGATTAAGTGTAAGGAATGTAAAATTATTAATTGTAGGGTTGATTATGCAAATGGCCCCAAGTCCCTGATGTTTGTCATTAAAAATGTCATTAATTTAATTGATACAAACATTGTTATTAGAGTAAAATTAAAATTAACATTTTAATCAAATAAAAGTTCACTTTAGACCATAAATTTTGCAAAATAGTTTTATTTAGTCCCCTAATTTATAAAATAATTTAATTTTGTTCCTCAATCTTAAAAAGTATTTCAATTTAGTCCCCAAAATATTATTGACCAAAAGAAAATCCCAAATATCTTCTTTTTTCCCACCACCCTTCCACACACATAGCACACACATAAAACACACCAAATATACACACAGAGCACACACTATGCACATCACTCACAATGCATACACTATACACATACACTCCACATACCATGCATGTACACACAACACTCACGCATATGCATAGATAGTCGCAGGGGGCTGGGTCAAGGAGGTAGGGTGGATCTTAGGAGTTGGGCTGGATGTGAGGGGGACTGGGGCACGGGAATGGTGTGGAGGTGTTGGTGTATATATAGATAAAAAAGGGTAGGATAGGGGTACAATTACCGGTGAAGTCCAAGATGGACATGAAGGATAGAGGTTAGGGTAGGGGTGGACAATGAGGATTGACCTTTGAGTATAGGGGAACGGGTGGGGATTGGTGGCTAGGGTCAAGAATAAGGGGATGGGGGGCTAACGATAAAGTCTAATTTGGTCACATTTGGAAAATATTAAGGACTTATTTGAAATAACAAGGACTAATTTAAAAAAAAAAAAAAAAAAAAGCCAACATTGAGGACTATATTATTCATTAATTGTATGTTCTCACTATTATCAAAAGATAACTAAATCAAAGACGATAGATGGTACTAGATAATAACATAATTACAGCACTTCATGTATTAAGTCTTATCTTACTCTTATACTTTATACATAAGACACAGCATTGACAAAGTATACTTCTATCTACTTTCTAGATATGGGGATGGTTTACCAATATTGCCAATACCCCTCTATACATAGGTATTGCAGGGTGAAGTAAATAGTAAGGATTGATCCAATCGAACGGCGAGAACTACACCTACCTCTAGAATTAACTCACCTACTACAACTATTTACACTAATATTTTTTACTTCTAAAAAATAACTAGAGAGTCCTTTATAAAATTTTAGAGTTCTAGTTCATTCCTTATAAGATCAAATATATATATTTTTTTTTCAGACCTCAAAGGCATGACTAACCAGCATGGTGAGATTAGATAGATGCAAGTCATATTAATAGTTTGTTTCTCTTTGAAGCAAAGCATTCACACTAAAGATATTTCATAATTATTGAGCGCGTGCGCATACACACAGATATACATGTATATATAATATTTTTTTCCATTTCATAGTGTATCATGAGATAAGGAGCAGAAAGAAAGGGGACAAATGGGTTGCAGGTCCACATTCTCTATGCAATACCTAAGTTTCAATCAATCCTAGCTAGATATGATGCCTCTCATTAGGAGACATGATATATATATGATCATTATTTATAAGTTAGTGTTTTGAATTTAAATTGCTTATTTCGAGCTTAGTAAATATTTAATTTAAATTAATTAATCTTAAGTCTAAAACATTTATCTCGCTTGCGAATGTGTTATTCTGAACTTAAAATGTGATACTAGGAGATGACACATAGAGAGTATTTAAGAGTCTTTGTTTGTACTCATAAAAACAAGATGAGGCTAATTTGGTCTTTTGACAAAAGCAGTAGATAATGCAAAAGCGAATGGCCATATTCTCATGGATGGTTCATGATGGTTCGTACTTATTTGCATCCTTCGTCCGATCTTACCCTGCGTCGTAGCTTTCACGATGCTGATAGTTCATAGCAGAGATTAAAAGCTTGCATAACACCAAGTGACACGAATGTAATTGTGTACAAACCAGAGAAGATATACAGATTGCGCAGTATTAAAAAACAGTTAACGTGTATGTGGGGTGTAGGGCCAACGCGTATGTGCAACTTGCGTATCTCACATATATCAACTTCGGGTGTTTTGTAGAAAAATTTATAATGTGTGAACGTTTTGTAGAAAAATCCTAACAAATTAACATATATAATTTACATATCAATCAAATATATGATAGGAAGCTTTCTTATCAAGGGACAATTTGACATCTCACGGCTGCAAATCTTTTCTTTAATACATTACTTTGGAACATGATTTTGGTTTTTCTATAATATGATTTAACGGTCTAATCAAATATTTTGATAGTCAAATCAAAGTTTTTCTTGAAAAATAATCAGTTCATCTAGTTTTTGAAAGAATTTCAAAAATGTCTTTACTAGTTTTAGCTCGTAAGCCCCACTCAATTCATCTAGTTTTAGGAGCCCTCCATTTTGAAGAACTTCCCTCTAATTTCCTTCTTTGTGCCAAAAGCTATCACGTAAGAGTACTTACAAAAACGATAAGTATACGTGAAAGGGAAATTTATGCCGTAAATTTTGTTAAATTATTGCAGAAAAAAGAATATATCTTCAAAAGTACATATACAAAAGTCTTCTTGTGTGAGTATGACCCTTCTCTATTATTTCATCAATGCAGTCAAAATGACTAATCACCTTTCTTTTATTTACGTCTTGGTATTCTTCAAATAATTGATAATGTTTTTGTAATTTTTCATAATTAGATACGATTCAGATTTCAAGCAAATAATTTTATCTAATGGTTCACAATTTATCTACTTTCCTTTTTTGGGCCAAAAACTATATTTGACGTGACAAAACATTCCAAACTAATCACTATACATTGAAAGGAAATTTAATGAGCTTAATTATGTTAACTTCTTGCACAAAAAGAAAATCTCTTCAATTCAAAGTACATATAGAAAGTCTTTTTTCTAATTAATTAAACCTTTAATCGCCCATGAGGTTGATCTCTATTTTGTCTTGTAACCTATGTTTATGGACATCCAAAAAGAAAATAACGGAAAGAGGTTGAATATTTTGAGTTAGATAATTAGCATATTTTGAAGCTAAGACAACTCGCAAAACACCCATCAACTAATTGTGAATATTTTTAACATATACCCCCTCATCATAAAAATTGTTCAGTCTGACAGCATATATTAGAACGAGTCACTACATTACGGAGTTTATAATTTTGGGATGAATCTAATATAATCCTGCCTAAGTAAGTTCCTCGTCATCAAAAGAAAACGAAAAAAAAAAATTGAAATACATAATAAGACTCACAAGTCCCTTAAGTTTCTTAATTATGCTTTTTCCAAAATTGAAGAAGTTTATTTTAGAGTATGACCACTAGTAATTTTCATATCTCCAATTTTGTAGGGTCAGAAGAAGATTAGTTGTTTTCACGTATGAATTAAACTAAGAAAAATTAGGATATTTAAGGCCATTTTCTTTTAATAGGGCTTTGGTCAAAATCAACAGTTTGGTTTAGTATTTGATAGTATTCTGATAAGGTAGGCCACTGAATTCTGGAAGTTTTCTGCTTAACCCTTTTGAAAAGTTTCCTAAAATGGAGACCCTATGATATGCAGTCCACGATAAGGAAGATTAGAAAGATTGCATGGTTTGATTTTCTGTTTTCAGCTTTGAAAATGCAGCATTAGTCAAATTTTAGGTCCCTATTCTAGCAAAAGTGCCTCCGGACAAGTCATATTTCACATTCTTGCGAGACATAATAAAAATATAATTTATACATTTAAATAACTCAAAGTAATTATTTTAAATTTAGTTAATATTTTAAACTCCCGAACAATTATACTTATCATATGTTTTCGTTTACAAATTTAAAATTCTAAATCTGAAACATGACACCATATCTTGTAGAAGAGAATAGATCTTAGACTATTAACGCTGCCAACCAAGAACGTGTGGAATGAGAATATTCGTTGGCCTTCTATATATGGAAAGGAAGAGTTCTGTTAACTTACTTTTCTCTTATTATATCAATTATTTTGCAATTATACCATGTAGCTTATCCTGTTCAATACTATTATAACATTATAAAGTTGAGTAAGATCTGATAATTGTAAATTGTCAATATTATTTTATCATAATTATATTAACAATTAAATCTTACTAATATTACTATAATATTATAAATAGATTTATTCTTGTTCATTAAATGGATACTTAAAACCACTTATTATTATGACCCGTGTTGATAGTATATTAGAATGAAGAATTGTCACGTTTGGCTGGTTGACTTTACATAACCACTATCATAGAATACGATTATCTTTAGTCCAATTTGGGTCTTAAAAGTGCATATCTATGATCATAGACATGCTATTTGTGGTTGTAGCATATAGATAATTAATTACTAATTTATTCAGATCAATCTAAAAGGGTGAGATATTCAATGGTAATAAACAGTATGCGAGGCCGTTCATTAAGCAGCTTTTTAATCCATGCCGTTCTATTCATATTACTTTAGATGATAATCATTCACACAACATATTATATATTTTAGTTAGCCAAAAAGAAAAACTATATTTTGATATCTGACTTATCATAATCATATAAGAATAAATTATTTCTTGCTTTTTTTTTTTGGAGAAGATGGGAGTAGATAGTCTAGTACAGGCCATAAAACATATGAAAAGGGTATATTTGGATACAGTTGCGGCAGTAATTTGCAGGGACAATGAGTACACTTTTATTGATGGAGCTATGCAAGCAGAGGCTCCAGCAATGAGATTAAGATATCGTGTGGTCTTGCAATTATTGCAGGTTAGTTTACTATTGCAATTAAAATGGGAAAAATTCTTTAAAAAGGGGACGTTCTAAACGTCTTTCTAATAGGTGTAAGTTCCACCTTAGCATGTGAACCATGCGTTAAAGTAAAAAAGTAGATTCACAAACGTTTTTTAACCTCTCCTGCTGCATGCGAAGCTTGTTTACCAGTAACTTTCAATTGATACAAACAAAGCTCATTGGACCATCAGCTCTATTATGGATGATGTCAAACACCTTATCCGTAATCTAGATTAGTTCAACTTTAATCTTGTTAAAACATCTGGTAATAAATCAACAGATTAGCTTGCAAAAAAAATTAGAATCGATCTGTTCCCTTATTATTGATTATGTCAAACACCAATTGAACTCTAGTAAATCTTAGTTGCTAAGCTCCTTACTGGAATAGGGTGATTTGTATATATTTTTGTCTATCATGAATGTTTATCTTTAAAGAAAAAACCACTTGCTCTTTATTGCTAATTCCTTTCTTTCTTTATTTTACTGAAATTTACTATTTTGGTCTCCATTCAAGAAGAAGAGCACAAAAGTCGCGTAAGGGTTACGTTGAAATGTTTTCTTATGCATGCAAATTGTAACATCTTGTGTTACATTAGTTTTTCAGTGAATATTGAAATGATCACTAATATTGGCCTTTCAATTTACAACCACTTAAAATATGAGCATAAAGATTAAGGGGCTATAATTAGGCACTAACATGTTCTTGGGCTTACATTTGATCCAAATCATCTAGTGATCATTTACATGGTAATTGAAATTAAAATGAAAAGAGATGTTTTGGATTATGTACTTCTAATATATGGTATATTAAACATTTCAAAATCAAAGGGTATATTGAACATTTTTTTTGTAATGAAAATGAATACTGAAAATTAAATAAAATTACTCCATTCCTCCTCTTGGTAGAAATACCAATAAGGCGATGATTTGACAGTTCAGAATGATAAATAGTTGAATGTATATCTTTTTACTCCATTCTTCTTCTGTCTCCACAAGTATCGGTTGATGTCTGATTTTTTTTAGTGAATTTTCTGAAGTTCTTTCTAACCAAAAAAAAAAAAAAAAACAGTGGCATAGTAGTAGTACTTAATTTGAATGACCAATTCTTCAGTTTCTTTTTATTTTATTTTTTTCTGGAGGAAAACCAATTCTTTAAGTATAAACTTTTCCAAGGCCAACATCATCGTATCTTCTCTTCAACCCTCCAATTTGCACGATTAACTTTGTCAACCCGACGATAATAATCTGCACACTTTACGTTATTATATTTCCTTATATTATTAAGAGATTTAAATCCGTATTTTCATGCCGACAAAAGTTATATAAAAAATTATGCAACCCGTGCTTTACATCAATAGTCATTCCTAAGAGACCTCAAAGATTTTATATCTTCCCCACCTCAATGTTAGACGATCGTAGCCTTCATTGTGAGACTAGACTGTAAAATCATAAGGGTGAAGTGTATCAGACTTCCTTATACTTTAGTGAAAGTGTACAATACTCCCTTATAGTTCAAAAACTCCCTGAACTAGTTCTTATGTTTTTTAAAAGTGCACAACACCCCCTACAGTTATAAAATTCGTCATATTTAACGGATTTTATAAAAAAGACGTAAATACCCTCATTTTTTTTTCATTTCTCTCTTTTGCCATTTCCTCTTTTGTTTAGGCCAAAAAAAAAAAGATAATTTGGTCAATTCATATAATTATTTAATGAATAAATTCGTTAAAAATCAAAAAAAAAATCTCACTTAACGCGTGTGAAGTACACTCTCCGTTAAATTTAACGGATTTTTTAACGGTAGGGAGGTGTTGTGCACTTTTAAAAAACTACAAGCACTAACTCAGGGGGTTTTTAAACTATAAGGGGGTGTTATACACTTTCACTAAATTACAAAAGGGTCTGATACACTTCACCCAAGTCATAATAGTATTTAGTTTCTCTTTGAAGCAAAGGATTCGAACAAAAGATACGTTATTTTCGCATTTTATACCGTATACTAAGATCAGGGAAGAACCAAGTGGCCAAATGGCTTGCAGGTCCACGTTCTCGATGCAAGCCGTAAGTTCAATTCAGTCCCAACGTGTGATAGTTTCTCTTTTAGTGGAAAGGCCTAATATGAGTATAATTTATAAGTTAGTATTTGTATTTAAATAATAATTTGAATCAACATTTTTAAGTTTAGTGGATATATATTTTAAAATAGTTATTTTTAAATCTACAACAATCATTTTATTTACCGGCCTAAAATTTAGGACTTGGGTCGAAGGTTAAATCCATTAAGGAGTAAGTAGAAATTGTAACCCCTACTCATCTCAATTTTTTTCTTAAAATATATGTATTTTTAAGGAATTTTTTTTACTAAAAAATCAATTTAACCTCCACTAATAACATTATTCATATATAAGTGTTAAATTGTATCTTTTATTTCTGCTTAACAAAAAATTTGAATCTGTCGCTAAAAAAGAGGAGGGGAAAGTATTTTATAGATTATTATTTGTGCTCAATTTTCGTGTATAATATCTTAAAACTTCCTTGAATCTAAAAAATAAATAAATAAATAAAATGAGGTTAAGTTGGTCCATAGTTTGTTCGTTTGATACATGCATCCGCTGGCCAACCTTACGCTTGCCCCATGCCTATCATGATTCATGATGCCGATAGCTGACCTTAAAACTAGCATTACACGGTGTCACGCGAACGCGATTGCGATTGCAATTGGTTTTTCCTTCCATTTGTTTTGGTCAAGTCGCGATTGCGATCGCGATTGCAATTGCGTAGAAACTAGGGAAGACATACAAATTGACATAAAATTATTGGGTCAATCCGAACATAAGTCTCTAACATATTAATAAGATTCACACGTATAAATTCTATTCGATCCATTAACTTAAACTAATCCAATAATATTTCCACAAGTTGTCTTAAATATGACAGGAAGCTTTCTTGTCAAAGGGACCATTTGACGTCTCACGGGCTGCGAATCTTTTCTTAATAATTATTTTCTTGGTCGTCTTTTCTTTGATATCATGGCCAATGTCTATCTAAGGCTTTGTGTTTTTCTATAATTAATTCCCTTTCTTCCACCCGTGGCCTCTTCCACTTGTCACTGCAATTTTACATATAGAAGACATTCTTCTTTCAATTTGTTGTTGACAAGATATTACAATCTTCTCAAAATATGTTTTACTATTTTTATCTTTTTTCAATAGCAACATTAATGATCTCGGGAGATGACTTAATAGTATGATAACAAACCGATTATTGAATACTATAATTAGCCAATCAATTAGCACAAAATTTTACCTCGCGATAGACATGGATGGGGAACACTTGATATCCAACATGGCTTGATAGAATCTGTCTACAATCCTTAAAGGACTATTTGTAGGAACGCGTTGCATGAACGATTCACAGATAAGTTGTGAGTCTATCTTCAACATCTAAAATCAATATGTATTTCTTCAGCACGAGTAGTCCCCTCTCACATTGTTGTAAGCTTAGCTTGATTGTTCGAAGTAATTCCTAGATTAATGATAATTATCGTAATCCAATTGTCATTCTCATTGCGAAATAAACCCGTGTCGCAAGCCCGGAATTACCCTTACCACAATCATAAATATTTTAACTTCCAACCACATCCCAGCTTGAGCCACCCAACCTCAATCTCGCGACGGGGCTGTAAAGTCGCATTCCCATGGATTAAGCAAGTAAACGGAGTTGTATTACAAGAAGTAGAGCCACTTTGAGCATATAATCAAAAGCCTTAGATGGATTGGATCTTAACACGTGAGATAGGTTTCATATAACAGTGGGCTGAACTATCAATATAGAGCGGAGGCCCAGCCCCTAAGTTCTAGTCCGCTTCTAACACTTCCAATGAACTTTAAATAAGATGTTCTAGAAAACACTTTCAATGAACTTATAAGCTCAAAATTAGATTGTAACTAGGGATGGCAACGAATATTTATTTTATCCAAAATTAACAGATAATTGCTCAATAAAAAATTGATAACAAAAATCGATAGAATATTTGTTAGAGTTTGGATTTTATAAAAAGAAATCGATGAGTAAATCGATAGGTTTTGATTTTTAAGATTAAAAAAAAATCGAAACCCAAAACCCAATTATTAATTTAATAAAAAAATCTAACATATATATATATATATATACACACACACTTGAAATAATAGAAGATTAACTAAAATTAGTAATTAAAATGATAAAAACTTGAACTAAACTCAATTAAAAAAAAGTGAACTAAGCTCAATTAAAAGAGATGAGCTAAGCCTATTAGACCAATATTTATACTCCTAAAAAATTGTCAGTTTTACTTATCGAAACGAAAGAAGAGATGTTTCTCGCTTGGCGCTTGAGAATGAATTTTTTTTTGCATAACTTATTGATTTTAATTTTTGCTCATAAAATTATTATGTAATTTATTTCAAGTTTTATCATTGACTTGAATTCTTTTATTTTTGGTTTCTTTACATTTAAACTAATTTTCTTACATTTTTTAAGGTTTTTTTTATTTAAACTAATTATTTTTTAGTTAAACAGTTACGGTTACGGTTAATCACGATTTTTTGAATCTTTAACAGTTACGATTATGGTTACTGATTTTGAAAACCATCAGGTTTTGGTTACGATTACGGTTATTGATTTGCTAATCGATTTTGATTATAGTTTTGTTATTTTTTGTAATTATCTGAACCGTTGTCATTCCTAATTATAATTTCAATTTGTAAAGATAGGCTAAGAGGGTGTATAGCTTAGCTTAATAGAAAGAGCTCAAAAGCTTATAAGCCCTCTTACGTCTTAAGCCCTAGAGTTGAAACATTCAATTATAGAAAATAAGAAACTATAAAAGGGTATTATGTAAACTTGTTGGGCATATTAGCTTAAATTCCAAGAGCTTATAAGTTCTAAAAGAAGTTAGAAGATGGATTGAATATTAATAACAGCTCATCAAGGGCACCTCAACACTATTCAATCCGTTGAAGCCGTCTTCAAAGGCTACAAAGCAGTGCTTGCTCGGCCAAGTGGTTATGTTATAACTCATATTTACTGCAAGGCAAATTATTGTGCAGACTGGTTAGTTTACTATGAGCTACATCAAATTATTAGATATTTCAGACTTGGTCAATTCCCGTGACAGTTGAGGTTGCTTTTGGAGAAAGAGAAAAAATGGAGAAACTTCCCCTAAACTTGTTCTTGTGTAATAGGTTTTGCCTCTTTTAGATACCAAAAATAAAAAAATGTTAGTGAATGGCAAATTTTAGAATTAGTCCTTAAAATTATTAAGTTAGAGATTAGAAACGATTTTGATTAATAAATTTGTTATACTAAATAGCTTGTACATAATAAATGAAAACATCAATTGAATAGAATTGTTGTAAGTAAATAAGAATTTTTGAATTGAAAAGAAAATGAGAGATGTGAACATTTTGAAAGATAAAAAAAAAATGATAACCAAAACCTTAACCAATAGGCATATATATTTCCTTCAAGTTATCTACAAAAAGTATGGGTCAATTTATTGCGTTCTTTCTACTAAGGCTGTCCTTAGTAGAGTCTCTAAAATAGAGACTCTACTATCTTATAATTATTACGTAATATAGTTCATTTGGTAAAACAAAAATTCATAAAATAGATATTAAAATTACTAAAAGTGGACTCGGATCTCTAAACATGTTAACAAATTTGTTAATATTTTTAGAGACTCTGTACTTTTTAGAGACCCGGGCCCACTTTTAGTAATTTTAATCTTTACTTTATGAATTTTTATTTCACCAAATGAACTATATTACGTAATAATTATACGATAGTAGAGTATCTATTTTAAAGACTCTACTAAGGACAGCCTAAGAATCCATATCTACTCTTTTCCTCTTCTATTTTTTTTTCTTTTCAGTCACATTATCTGCATTTATCATAAATAACATTTCATTTTTCATTGATCCAAAAAAAAATGACAAAAATCCTTTATATTCTAACTTAGTTACATGGCCACTCCTATCTTTTCACAATTATACTAACCTTCAGGAATTTCATGTGGTACGACATACCACTACGTAGTCAAATTGACCATGTTTCTATTGAGGAAAATCTCCTTTAAAAATAAATTATGCCATTCCACCAGCAAAGTTATAACATAAAATTCCAATGGGACGTTTTTCGAATTACAGAAACTATAGGGAAGTTGGCTGCAAATAATCGAAATGAAATTGCCGAACTGTAAAGGGGAACTAAATTTCTGAAAGTGCATCGGTGTACTCTAATATATATATCAGTTTAATTAAAAGTCTGATCTCTACTATGGAGACCCATCCGAGCAGCCAGTGGCGAATATACATGTGGACCAACGTGGATTGCAGCGTCCACTAACAAAAAAATGTAAAAATTCTATATTATTATTTAAAAAAAAAAATTTAATATCTATATATTTTTAATTAAAAAAATTATATTTTAATTCTTACTAAAAAAAAATTTATGAATCCACTTTTTCGAACAACTGATTTTGAACATGCCCTCCACAAAATTCTCCAACAATGCATAATCGATCTAACCCTTGGAAACAAATGCTTAAAAGTAACTGTGGTATTCAACTCTAGAATAAAGTCTACCTGCTTATTGTCCACGGATTGTATGGAAATGTTTGTCATAATATTATATATATAAAAAAAAGAAGGTTCCGCACGTGGCTGTTCACAACCGGCGTGTCCGAAGCTGTATTGTCTTGATTCCTTATTCTCTCCAACTCTTCACGTGCGCCAAACTGACACAAGACACATTTTGTCGATTTGATCTATCCTGATCTTTCGACCAAAAAAAAAAAAAAATCTAACCTGATCTACACCCAAAAAATTCTCACCAAATCTAAGCCAAACAAGACACATCTCATCAGACAACATAGTCAATCTCTGAAAGATTTCCAATGGCTGGTTCAAAACCAGATTCACCATCAAAATCTTCTTCAGGTACACAATTTCTCACTATGTGCATTTCAAACTCTTTTATTTTTTATTTTTTTTATCATTGACTCTTATATGACATTTCTGATCGTGCAAATGTCACGTTATTTATTTATTTTTTCAAATAACTTGTAATTTAAGAGTTGAAGTTTTGACGATATTATTAAGAATCATGGTTGTATCCTAAACCTAAAATGGCTGCGGAGAAGGTTCCTTTATCGGGGACTCCCGGGAACAGATACTGTTGAAATGGGTGGGGTCTGTAACTCAGAGCGTTAAAGCACGTGGCTATGAACACGGCGTTGGGTTCAAATCCCTCCTCCTCCACAATTAACTCAAAAGGGAAGTACATGTTCCTCTACGGTAGGAAAATCGCTATGGAACTCGGGTGTGGGTCTTTTGTCAAAATGGAATGAATTTTTCTTTTTATTTTTTATTTATCATGAATGATGGTATCATTGGTTAAATGTATAATGTAACAGATATAATTTTGGATGGAGTATAGGGTTTTACTACAAGTTAAATGATCTTTTGTAGATGAATTACATAATGAGATGTTAAAATGATGGTAGATAAAGATGAGAGGCACCCACATGATCATCATCATCATAAAGGGGAAACACATGGACTGCGTGATGATATTGATGAGAAAACACCAGTTACAGATGTGAAGGCTCCAAATGTTTTTGAAAGAGCAAAGGAAGAAATTGAGGCTATTGTGGAGGCAATTCATCCCAAGAAAGAAAAAACTCAGGGTCCACCTTCACATAGTGAAAACAGGTAGTTATTTTTTCTCGGATTTGGATCCCAAATAACATAATAACGTTATTAGGGTGATCAATGATGATGAAAGTAATGATACAACAATGAAATTATAATGAAATAATCTAGATCACTGGTGTGAAGATCAAATAACTGTATCATCACTTCATTAATCTTTAATCTCCCGAATAACTTAATTATATTATTAGGAGATCCAAATCCGTTTTTTCAAGCTGTTATATGTAATTGGGGAAGCCAAATTACTAGTTTGTTTCGAGTCTTAACTGATTATATGATATATATCATGCAGTGGTTTTCTCAAGGCAGAGTCGAAATCTGGAAATTCAGATGCTCATTCAGGTGTGGTTTATGTTATTAACATTTTGTGTTTGAGCCATAGTTATAGGGTTTGGGATAAACTCCAAAAAGAACCCATGTGTTTTGCTAAAGTTACACGATTAGATTCTGTGCTGTCATAATAATCTGATACCATGCTATTGATTATAAGAATGTGGAAAAAAAACCTTCTGGCTTTACCTGACAAAAGGGGGCACTGTGTCACATTCCTGCAGCGGTTGTTAGATGATCAGGATACTATAGTTTTTTACGTGTAACTTAAGCAAAACACCGGCGAATTTTGCACATTACCCTATGCTTTGAATTGCATAGTATTGCAATGTTGTGTTCTGGCATTGTCTCCACGGGATATATCACTTCTTATAGAGATTCAGTTTCCAAATCCTTGGAATATAGGGCTTTATTTTTCTCTTGCTCATCTTTTTGGAATTATTGACTAATCTCAGATGAAGCCAAGAATTGGGGAAAAAAAAGAAAAAAGAAAAAAAAAAGGGAGAGAGTTATAATATAAAGCTTCATAAGGCCTCATGTGAGCATTTTCTACTAATCTGCTAAGTAAAAGAAACTTTGTGATGATATATGGAGTGCATAACAACGTCACTTACAGAGCTTTGAAAATACTGGTAATTGGAGTTTCTTCTGAGTTATGGCCTGATGACATACTATAGGCAGTAATATTGTCTGCAATTTGGTACAAAATTTTATTTTTCGGTTAGAAGAAACGAGGAAGTTCATTTTGAGTTGCTTCCATGTGTTGTATATCCTCATGGAACAACTGGAGTACATCTGATGTTTCTCGTTAAAGCTTTGATGGCATCTACAGAAACCTCTGTGTTATTTGCTTTTCTTCCTTCCCCTATTCTTTTATTGTTCTTATAATTGTTGACTGGGACACAGTTTCGTTGGTTTAAAGTACATTTGAAAGGCATTCCTCGCATTTGCTGCGTATAGCATATAATTCACAACATGATAGGACTGCTATCGACAAGTTCTTAGTATTATATGATGATCATTTGCCATTCGGTATCATCTTCATCAACTTTTCTTACTATTATATTATCTAACTGTTTCATGACTTGATGTGGGTGAAAGCCATTAATTTCCGAGATTTATACTCTTCCCACTCTGGCAGAAAAAGATGGTAAGGCGCCTAATTTTATTGAAAAGGCTAAGGAAGAGATAGAAGCACTGATGCACAAAGACAAGTCACCACACCATCATCATAAAGAAACTCATGGAAAGAGTGATGACATAGATGAGACTACTCCCATCGATGAAGTAAAAGCTCCAAATGTGTTTGAACGAGCAAAAGAAGAATTCGAGGCTCTCATCGAAACAGTTCATCCAAAGAAAGGATCCGGCGGTGACTCTGTTTCCTCACCAAAGAAGCATGGTGGATTCAGGATGTCCGTTGGAAAGGGTTTGGAAAAGATTTGCTCCCCGAAAAGTCATAACCGAGATGATTAATGAACTATTCGTGGAGCTTTTCTTGCATCAGCAGTGTTCTTCATAGGAATGAAAACACCAGAATTCGTACTAGCTTCCTCTCAATGTCATCACCGTTGAAATGTTCTTTATTTTCATTCCATCTTTTCGCGATCCAGTTTTTTCTCCTGCCAATGAGTACAGAATCGTGGGTTCTATGTTGTATAGATTGGTTTAATCCATATTCCATGAATTTCATTGTGTTGCTCAACATAAGCAGTCTTGTTTAATCAAGCTAGATTTTCATACTCAGTTGTGTGCTTCATTATGTGTCAAGCTACGATTATTTTGAGGATAGGGCTCACTTGAAATGAATGGTTGAGATTTAATTTTGGTAGATTGGATAGACGACAATGAGACTAAGAGAAGAATCCAATCAAATTCAGGATAGTTCTCGTAAGCAGCCCTATGCTATTAGCCATTTTACTTGTTCTCAACCCATTTCAAGCCTTATAAATTCATGAAAAATGAAACTAGGACAAAAATCCAATCAAATTCAATTAGTTATGTTGATCAACACATTTCGAGCGGTATAAATTCGGGAAGTGTTAAAGATTCTCACAAACACAAAAACATTTCGAGCCATATAAATTCATGAAATATTAACAATTCTCACACACACTAAAAGTAACTGTCAAAATTCAGGTGAATAATCTTGCCTCTGAACAAAAAAGTTGCCTTCCCACAATGTGTCCACTATTTTTTTTTTAAAATTCGCCTTTATTATTTTAAAAATGACACGTTTAGTCTTTAAAAATTGTAAAATATTTCAATCATATGGAGGGACATTTTGAGAGCAATGTTGAACTTTTAAACATATGGATGGGTATTTTTGAAAAAAAAAATATAGAAAAACAACTTCATGCATGATATAAAAACATCTTCTCAAAAAAATAGCTCAGATAGGTTAGTTTTTGCTTTCCAATGCTAACTTTACTTTTGGTTGGTGAAAACCAATTTGAGGATGGTGGGATTCAAGTGATAAATTTCTCAAGCCTTTGTCGTTGCAAGAAGTAAATTTGTAACTTGGGGGTCGTTTTGGGACCAATCTATGCAGTTAACCATGTTGCTTCTGTTGTCATCAACAAATTTCATGCATTATAAGTTGATGAAATTCACAGCTCACAAAGTTTTGAAACTACATTTATCTTGCTTCTTTTATGTCTCTTTTCAGCAGTGAAAATTTTCAAAAGTTTGCAAACGACATCCCACATCGAATAGAGAGCAAGAAGCAATTCGATTTATAATGCAGAGCTTAAGTGGACAGCATGCCGGGGCCTGTGACGTGGTCTTGTAACCCAAGTGGGGGCATTAAGGTGTTGAAACGTTGGTTTGGTCCTAACTTGTAGGACTAGCGGTTGCTATTGGCTGGCCTGCCCATTCCAAGCGAGGAGATGCGCCATGTGATTTGAGCTAAGGCTTTGGGTTATGTGGGGCTTAAAGTGGAGGGTACAGCGTCAGGCTGGTTTCACAGAGCAGCGAAAACTTCTCACTCTTTGTAGTGGAAGGATAACGGGTCGGTGCTCTTCGAGTCCACTAATGCAAGATGGATCAGACCTAACTGGACCATCACCTTTTTGTCTCCTTCCAATGATATTTCTGTTTCTTTCCTCTCCTCATTTGTATACACACTCTTTAACCTGGAGGAAGTGGGATGAGATCTCGTGCGTATATAAATAAGTGACGTTGTCAAATTTAGATAATTATAAATAAATGGCGCCGTCAAATTCATTAAGTTTGTTTAGTTTGGTTTATTTGAATTCTTTTGTACAATTCTTTGAATTGAATGAAGAGGCAGATTTCATTGATAGCTGCTGGTTAATTTCTAACAATCAGTGTCTACGAAAACTCGAACCTTGGGGCTTAGTGTTTATAAGGAGAAAATTTGTGAATTAACATTTAAAATTTCTGTGTTGTTGCTTTAACAAAGTCTACTTTTTTTGGTTCGTTGTCGCTTGTTTATGTTCCTTTTGATTTTTTTTGGGTCGGTGTCCTTTTGATGTTTGCTATTACTAGTAATGAAACCTTGTGTTTTTTTTTTTTTTTGGTCAATCACCTTGTGATTCGATTGAATGCTTATTTAGGATTATCACCATTGGCGATCCCTCAAGTGCAAAGCCCAAGTCCGTTTTGAAGACAAAGAAGAGTACAATAAAATTTAGTAAGGATATAACTAGTGTCCTATAAATAGATGATCCAGTATATATATAAGCGTCTCATAATCACTTTTTGTATTCCGATTGAGAGAGAACGTAATCAAGTCAAAAAGTATTTGTGAACACGAGTGAGAGAGAGTTTTATTGAAAAACTGCAAACGAGGCCAAACCACTCAAATTCGTGTGTCAATTTTCTCGTTTTATGTGTGTGTGCATTTTTTGTCCTATTAGATTTTAATGAAAACAAAATTTATATTCTTAGAGGAAGATGAATGTGCAATTGATGCTTCTTACACCCATTCATGCCTCCCCAGTCCCGTATGGAAAGTCCCTTTACACATTTAAGGATTAGTAGACTTATCGTTAATTAAAAATAATAATTTAACTGATCATCAATTAATTTGTTTTGATATAATGTGAAAAATTTACGATATTCTTCTAAAAAGTAATAATATTTTAGTACCTATCTTGAATGTTAATCTCACAACTTCATATTTAATTCTCGCAAAGATCCACGGCTTTGCATCGGAGAACTAAGGCCCCAAAGCTTTACTCATCCATTCATTTAGTACTTGCCTATTTAGGTAAACAAAATCCCCGCTGTAACACTTTCTAGTCACAATTTTCTCTTGCTCTAATGCCCCACGTACCATTAAAAGCAAAGCAGCACTAAAAGTGATCAGACGCGTGGCTCCAATTTGGCCACCTGAAAGTGTTGTTTGAACTTTCTAGAGACTGTCGTAGGTACCATTTGGCCTCACACCAATATTTTATAGGAAAAAACTTAAAAATGAAAAAGTGAAATTATTTTTATAAAATGATGTATTTAATATTTTTTATTATTTTAGAATTTTATTTTTAATTGTCTTAATATAATGTTACATTTAAAAATTTATTAATTAATAATCGAATTCTATCGAATAATTTAATAATTAAATTTTATCAATTAAATTCTCACATTATTAAAAAAAAAATATTTATAGAGTCTTTGCGCTTTTAACGTAATAATCGGACTTTATATGATAAAGTGACAACCAAAGATTATCTGCTACTCTTTAAATATTATCTGTTCTTAGTCAAACTTCCAGGGAACAAACAATGAGATCTTGCGCCTAATGTGGAATGATTCCTCGAACACCCTATTCTCTTCTAAACCATCTTTGGAAATTCTCCTACAATGATATTCGACTATTTTGCTGCAAAGTAACGGGAGGAGATTCAACTGTTTAAATTATTTTATTATAATTGTATTATTAATTAATATCATTAAATCTTTTTTATAATGTTACCTCATTATAAGATAATCTAAATCTGACAGAAAAAGTAACAAGGCGAAATTCTCCTTCACTCACAAACGAAATTTTTAAGTTATACGCGTGTGGTAAACTATATGATATTGGGAAGGATCTTTTCAACTGCATGGCTCTAATACCATAAAAATCACCACTTATACTATTCAGCAACCAAAGAACAATGTTTTTTTGTTTTTTTTGGCTAAATTTGTACATTGCAGGAAGAGTTCAACCGAAAAAGAAGAATACATTCAGAATAAACATTGATAGATCAAAGGGACTAACAAATCATTCCTTATTGCTGTATCAAGATCTGTTCAGCCCCTAAAATGAAAGTGGTCCTCCATTAGAGAGATGAAACTCTTTCATCTGTTGAACCATTGATCCTCTGCTAGAAAGGAAACTCCCATATCACCCTCCATTTCCACCTCCTGCATCTTTCTGCCCTGTCGCAGAAGTTTTCGCGTTAAGCACGTCCTGCAGCAGCAAACATACGCAACGAATACATCGTTGCAGGAATAATAACTTGTGATAATACATACAAATAAAACGATCAAAGTTAAAATTAACAATGTAATCAAGGGATTAATAAGATGTTACCATCGAATGCCCCTTTGTCCACGCGGTGTTTTAAACACGTACACCGCAGTCTGATGGCTTTGGCGCGATTAGATCCTCAAATTCAAGAGCAATGTCAGAATGATGCTTATTCCTCCCATCTGCTACACTCTCGTAAATCATATCATCCTCCATCAACTTCTCCCACAATATGAAATTCTCAGAACTAGTCTCTATATTATCCATTCCAGATGAAGCTTTCCCATTCTGCTCCTGAATAGGGCTGCTTGAATCATCAGAGGACAATAGTGTTTGTATTTCTGAGTTAATTCTATCAAACTCCTCGGTGAATTGGGGGTTCTTCATTCCATCGACACGATTAGTAGCCGTTATAAACTCGAACAAGCTTTCGCTGCCTGAAGCTGCAGCCAACCTCCTCCTCTTCGAAATTTCAACAGCACGTACTGCTTTCCTCTGCCTTACTTTCTCAATAAAATGCTGCATTGAGAGAGGGTTGTTAAATGCCTTTGCCATGAAAATCACCAGAAACTTTTGCTTCGCCTCAGAGTATTGCAAACGCTCTTTAACATTGGCTAAACAACTCTCTGTGTTCCCCTGTTCCTGTCTTAACTTCAGCAATTCAATTTTCAACGCGTTCTGATCGTTCTTCAGCTCTTCGACCTCTGCTTCTACTCCACACATGTTAAGATCAAGCCGAGGTTTTGTTGAACCATGGTGCGGCATCTTTTCAGAATCTTGCTTTCTCCTCTTGATGTTCTTCAGCAAATGCTTCTTCCCCTTTTGAAATCCTTCATTTGCAAATTCCCATCTCTCTAAATCAATCTTCTTGAAACCCTGAGCAATTGCAGAACAATTGTTCTATTTATCAGCAACAACATAATTCAGAAACAACATATATAGTCCTCCAATGCCAAAATCAAAAATAAACATTGCTGATTCCAATTCTTTTCAAGCTGTTGTTATGAAGATGTTTCTGGGTGCATATGTGTTTCATATTTGGCGTGAGCGAAATAGACGCACTCATCAAAGTGGTCAAAATGGTGCTCTCACTGAAGATCAGATTTTCTAAAACATTCTTTTTGATGTTAAAATTAAAATATATAAAATTAGGAAAGTTACATACTCCCTTTTAAACCAAGCTATTTGTCGAGCTTGGAATATTGATGATCATACTTTTAATAATTGTACTTCAACATATGTAAATATTCTTGCTTTAGAAAAAAAAAAGGGCCATATTACAATATTTAGAAAAATATATTTTAGCTAAGTGCAATAATCATAACATGTAAAATGACACCAAAAATGGGGGAAAAGAAAATTATACGTGACACAAGCTTGTACATATACATAGACATATATGACAATTATACATGTGACAAAGGTACCCTTGCACAAATCTCTTGCAAATAACCGGGTGGAAGCTAGAAGTATAATAGGGTGGAATTAGATATTTTTTTAGAACTCTGAACCAGCAACGAAAAACTAAATATTTAAATAAGTGAACACTTTACCATCACGTTAATCAGGACATTCACAAATATACAAATTCCAATTACCAAAAAAAAAAAAAAAAAAAATCATTTACCTAGCACACATATCGAAAGACATATTCTATATAAATAGCCACAAGTAAAACCAAACACAGAAGCATTCTTGGGTTGATGAAAATTAATTTAGGATATGCTCATAGAATTATAAGCGATATAATATGAATCATTGATATAATTATAAAAAAAATAAAAATAAAATAAATGTCAGGATATTACGAGAGAATCCTTTTGCTCCTTACATAAGTATTAAGCTGCCGAATGAAGCTCGAGAAATTGTTATGCTTGAAGTGTTTAGGAAGAATATCACTCGACAACTTGTGAGGATCCCAAACAATGAAGCTTGTCTTGGTACAACTCCATGATATGATAGCATCAGTGCTTGGATTATCCACCATTTCAAATATCTTCTTCAAGAATGGTGGTGGCCCCACCTCATGCAACCCTTCTATTGGCTTTGGCACTGTACTATCACCATCCTCTCCTCCACCTCCTCCTCCACCACCACCACCATCATCAGTTGCACCACTGATATTACTATCAATACTAAAGTAGATGTCATCTTCATCAAGAAACAACGTCTCAGGCTCTTGTTTTACTACAGTAAACATCAGTTGATGATCAACTTTCTTGTTTTCCTCTTCAACCCCACTTGTTTCTTGCACGGTTTTGCAAAGGAGTATGATAGTATATTGATAGTGTTGTGTTGTATATGTGTGTGTGCTGTGTGGATATACCTCTATATATATGTATATACATACATATAAATTTGTGTGTGTATGAGAACGGTGCAGAGTAGGGACTGAAGATTTGCGTGGGAAGATGTGTAGACAACTATCACTTCGCCGATTGCCATTTGACAAAATCTTTCTGACTCTTGTGTGTAGTTTAAGTCCCTCAACTTTCTGGAAACTTTTCGGTGGCCCACAAATAATAGTTTTGCCTCGTTGCTCAAATGGCCCTTTTGGATGCCAAAAATTACACACTATAGCTTAGTTTTTTTCTTTTTATGTTTTGATTCTTTTATTGATTTATTCATAATTTTTTTTCTTTTATAATGCGAAGTGAATGGAAGAATGAAAAACAATGAGGGAAATATAGACATGAAAAACAACGAGGGAAATATAGACAAGTGGCACATTTTTTTATTATTTGGCTAAGAAAGAATAATTTTGAAGTAAGAGATGAATAATTAGATTTTTTTTTCTAAAAAAAAAATTAGATTTTTCTTTACTATACACGATTGTTTACTTTTGAACTTGGTGGAATAATGATTTTACAAAGTAGTTTTTTCCCACCCCTATTTGAGGGAGACCTTTTAAATTTGGAGAAGCGGTAATGAAATAGAGGACTGTTTTCATGTTACATGTAAGGTTGTAATGAAATGAGATCAGGATCATTTCCTAACTAATGATTTATTCTAACATTAAATCTCAACTATTCATTTTAACCAACGTCGAAAACAATTTTTCCTCCTATTTTCGTAGTTTTAAAATTAAATGAATGGTTGAGACATATATTAGAACATTATAATAAAACATTAGTTAGGAGATGATTATAATCTAGTGGACTGACACTTCTCACTATTTCTATTTATTCTACATTTTTTTTTCTATCAACAACCTGTTTTTATACTTTTTACCAACTCATTTCGCTTCATACTTTCCATCCTTTTATAACAACACAATCATTGGTAATTTTATGTGAGTTTAGAGGACAATGAATAAACAAAAGTTTCCTTTTATATCCCTATGTAGGATTGCAAAATTCCTTTGATTGTTGTTGTTGCAATTAGAGTACCTAGAGAGCTGCCTTCGCTTTTGGCATTCTTTCGAAGATCTGCGGATTTCAGTTTATCGTGAATCCTCACAACACAAAGTTTACCTCCAAAATCCTCACACATGTCATGACGTCCTCAATATTCATTACACAATGATTTATTATCTACGCAAAAAAATATATATATATTTCAAGTACTTGTACTTGATTCTTTTTACTTTCAAATCATGTTATTAACTTCCATTTTCTTTATAAGATCTTAGAAAATGAATATTTTTATGAAATTGTTAAGATTTTCACTTGTCAGAAAAAACTATTGCATGTATATTTGTGAAAGATTATTGGAACAATTTGAATCTTCTAGAAAATATAGGGATCAAATTTTTATTCTCATAAATTACCAAAACAGAACCCAAGTTGATAAAATTGAAACCGCTTCAATTTTGACCAAATAACAAAAAGAAAAAGAAAAGAACACAACCGCTACAATGGAGCATTTAATGTTTTTTGTCAAGAATTCCTAGCCTATGCCTTCCCAAAAATGCACAAATAGTTTCTGAAGGGCCTCCTCTACTTGCGTCACCTGCCACGTCCGATCTTGTTCGCCAAAACATCCTCCACATTTGGAACTAAGAAAAGGTCACGTAAACAGTAAACGAATGCGAGCTAGATCGATTCTCAATAAATGTAATATTTTTTATTTAATATTTATTTTTGGTGAGATAATTGTATAATAATTTATTGTAATAAAAAAATTTAAAATTAAAATATTACTTAATTTTTAATTAATCTAAAACATTCGTTCACACATAATACTACATTGTAAAATTTATAATCTTACGATTAATATAATATGATTCCATTAAAGTTAATTCTTCCGTCATCAAAAAAAGGAAAAATTGCCAATCCACCTTATTAAAAGTTTGTCAAAAGTTTGTTAGTGCCGTGTTTTATGGCATGACATCTTGCTACGTTAATGCGTCGTGTGAAGACCAAGTGGAGACCCAGTGGGGTGCCACGAGACATTGCTGCCACATGGCCAAGTTTTAACTTTTTTGATGCGGTTATGATAAGGATTAGGAAGCATGTTTAGTCAATGTGCACCGAGAAGACTTATGTACATGTCACTTTTCAATGGATTCGCGGCACAGCAATCAACACGTTCACTATTGGAATTGCTTTGTTTATTTTCTTGATTTACTCAACTATTAAGGACATCCTCAATGAAATTTTTAAATACAAATTTTTTTTAATTTAGATATTTTTAAAAACTCTAGTATCTAAAAATAACATTATTTATAATAAAAGTACGTGAAATTCATCACTTTTAACTTAAAAGATGCCAAAATAGAGACTTAGTCTCTATTTTCTTTCACAAATTTGTTGAAAAAAATAGAGACTGGATCTCTATATTAGCATCTTTTAAGCCAAAAGTGGTGGATCTCACGTACTTTTGTCATAAATAGTATTACTTTTAGAGACTGGAGTCTCTAAAAATACTCAAATTAAGAAAGTTTTGCATTTTAGAGACTCCATTGAGGATAACCTAAGGCAAGTTCAATGGAGACTCTAAATTTAGAGACTTTTTAAATTTGAGTATTTCAAACCTATTTTTAGAGTTCCAAACCTAAAAAGTAATACTATTCATGACAAAAGTATGTGGAGTCCACCACTTTTGACTTAAAAAATATCAAAATAGAGCCCTAATCTAAATTTTGAATTCTAAATTTGTTAAATAAAATAGAACCCATACTCTATTTTGATATCTTTTAAATTAAAAGTGGTGGACTCCACATATTTTTATTATAAATAGTATTATTTTTTAAGTTTGAGGGCTCTAAAAACAGACTTAAAACACTCAAATTTAAAAAATCTTTAAATTTAAAATTTCTATTAAAGATGACCTAACTTTTTTTTTTTTGGGTCAAAGATGCATACTAATATTATTATACAAAGAAAAGTTACATTTTGGTGGCAGGAGGAACTCAACTGCTAACTTCATTGACAAATAAAAGCTACTAACTTCAGCTTTATGGAGTCCTTGGATAGCGATTCATGTCTATCTTTTGAATTAATGTACTCATATAAATATTATCTAATTTTTTGTCGATATTATAGAAATAAGTGAAAATAAATAAAGTGAAAGCTACTTTTGATCTAAAATTAAAGATCTGTTTGCTATTCATTGTAGATGTTTTTTATTTTTGTTTACATTTGATAATAAAGTGCTATTAAAGTCACTCTATATTATTGTCACACAATATATATGACCAAGGACAATTCACTCTTTTGTATAATTGGTATTTGGGATAAATTGGAACGATCGCTTAGGAGCCTATTGAGAGATATCTATTTATAGAATGCAAAGAGGATGGTTGTGTCTTTAAGCCAACCTATAATCAAATAGACATGCGTCTTAAACATGGATAATCTTGTTATTTGGAGCCCTATATATTTCTTACGTACATAGTTATGTGTCTCAGATTTACCAGACATATGAACCTAAAACATCTCTATCTCTTTTTTGTTGGTGTTCCATTATACTGGGCGAAATGGTGGTAAAAGAATGGGTCTCAACTTTGAAAGTATTAAGTAAATTCAATTATTATTGTTTTTGAGTTATTTTCCCAATTAGAACATTGCATTTCCAATAGATTAGTCTGGGTTCTAATTAATTCTACTCTTTTTTCAAAAACTAATTGCATTGAAGCATTCCAGGCTTCTTAAGCTCCCCATGATAAGGTTAAATGGAAGATTAAATCCATCATTGAAGAAGTCACAGGTAAAGCAATAGTCACCCCATGTCCACTAACATTAATTGTGGGTACGTTGAAATGGAGATAATAGATATTAAGGAGCAATCATAAAGACTTCAAATCTATCTACCGCGAAATAAGGAGAAATTTCACATTTAGTCCTTATTGTTTGTAAAGTGTCTCAATTTAGTCTGTATTGTTTAAAATGTATCAATTTAGTTCTTATTATTTCACCAAAAATTTTAATTTCATCCAT
The DNA here is from genome assembly GCA_037974665.1 of Ehretia macrophylla. Classification (NCBI taxonomy): domain Eukaryota; kingdom Viridiplantae; phylum Streptophyta; class Magnoliopsida; order Boraginales; family Ehretiaceae; genus Ehretia; species Ehretia macrophylla. The sequence goes on from CM075779.1 coordinate 10,856,699, forward strand.
ATTGTTTAAAATGTCTCAATTTAGTCTCTATTATTTTTTAAAAAATTTCAACTTCGTTCCTATTATTTTTAAAAAGTTTAAATTTCATCCCTATTATTTTTTTAAAGTTTCATATTCGTCCCTATTATCCAAGGACTAAATTAATTTTTTTTGAGAAATAATAGGGATGAATTTAAAACTTTTTTAAAATAATAGGAATGAAATTAAAACTTTTTGGAAAACAATAAGGACAAAATTGAAAATTTTAAACAATAGGAATAAAATTAAAACTAATTTTAGAGAAATAATAGGGACTAAATTAAGATATTTTAAATAATAAGGACTAAACTGAGACATTTTACAAATAATAGGGACTAAATATGAGATTTTCCCGCGAAATAATCGTCTCCTTGTTCCCCACTTGTTTCGGGAAATGAATATTAGGAGAAAAATTATATTTAGGAGAGAAGAGGATGTCTGGAGGAAGAAATTGTATAAATTTTATAATGTACTAACGCGTCTCAACATATGTTTGATCATGTTAGTGAATAGTTAGACAATATATTTATGATAGAATAACATCAATTTGAATATGAAATATTTAGTTACAAGAAGTTGCTACCCTACAACTCTACCCAAACTTTAGAAACAATGTACTATTTGTTTTTTGTTGATACAATGAAAGTCCAAATTAAGTTTAAAATTAGAAGTTTTGAGTGCAACATATCTGTGACGCCCAGACCTGGCATATAGATTGTTAATTAGAAATTGCATATTTATTTTACTAAATTGCATTTTAATTGGATTTTTAATCCATAATTTTACTTATCATTATTATCTATAATTATTAAATTAAGTAATGAAATTTCATGAAACAATTACTTTATTATTTTATGAGAAAAAATTAGTTAATATTTCATTATTGTAACTGTATTTAATCAACTTGCCAAAAATAATTATTTTGTTATTTTAGTATTTTATTTACTAAAAGTCACCTTGTGAATATTTTAATTAATTTAAATTGCTAATCTAGTGTGAAGTCCCGAATTTGAGAATGATTATATTGTTATTATTTACCCTTTAGATATATATGAGTTACCAATAATTGATTTACGTAGAATAGTTAATAAATTATTATTTCTATTAATTGCGTTTAATTAATTTAAGGAATAATTGACTCCGGGATAATTATTTTTATATATTATATTGTTATCTAAAATTATCTTAGGTATTTTGTTTAATCGATTGTCTTTGGTTGAGTGCGAAGCCGGGCTGGAACTGAGCGAGTTACTGAGACCACCTGATCTTTTAACCCTCATTTGTTTGACTTTGAGGGTTATAATCACATATTTTAAAATAAGTATGTATATTTAAATATTAAAGAGAAATAAAACAAATAAATAAATAATGAAATATACCTAGCCACACAATTCTCGTATCTCACCCACTCTCACGTACACTCACACGCATGACCACACAATCTACCAAATCACTCTGATATTTTTCACCTCTCACACGCCTCACACACACACTTCACCAACAATCAAAAAAAAAAAAACATTTCATCTCCCACTACACCACTACCGTCGGGTAGAGAGAAAGCAAGAAGAAAAAAAAAATTATAGCTAGGGCTCAAGGCCTCTCTACGCGCGGCTGAGGTTAGAAATCGGATCTGGAGCAGCGTAATCAAGTGAGGGATTCATATATTTTGACTTTTATCTTGTGTAAATATGATGCTATTTTGATAAATGTAAAATTATATATGTAAATCCTAAATTCATTATTGCGAAAATGTGTGATTCGTACCTTGGTTTGTGCTACGGGGTTGAACTTTAGAATGTATAACATCTATTTTCAAAAGTCATTATGGTTAAGGTGATGATTAGTTTAAGTATAGGAAAGTATACTAAGTGTTTGATAATAGAGCTCAAAGAGGTGTTCGTGGCTTTGCAAGCTAACCAAAGTGCTCAATTACTCGTATACACTCAAGCAAACTGATTAAATATTTGTGCAAACGTGTGTGTCTATGAGTTGGTGGCCTTCGACCAACAGATTTAGCGCCGGCGCCTAATTCCGGCAGTCCACTGCCAGTAGTGGACTGCCGGTGCACCTGCTCCCTTGTCCCCTAGTGCCTAGTCATTATTATTATTAAGTGGTAGTTGTACATGGTGTTTATTGTTAGCTTTGTGTTCTAACTATATGATTGAGTATTGGATCATTGTTTGGCTAGTAAGGAGTAGGTAGTTGGTGTTTAATTGTGTTAACTAGTTGATCTAAAGTGACTTAAAATGAGATAGCACTTCATCTAGTAAGATGGTGGTAAACACGTTATTTAACTTCTAGCTAAAGTAAGAATGCCACTTAACCTAACTGTGAGTTATGCAATTTTAGTATTAAGCATGTATGTTAATGAGAATGTCTGCACGTAGCAATTAATAACAAAATAAATAAATGAATATCAGGGGCGGAGCCAGAAATTTTTGTCAGTGGGGGCTAAAATTTATAAGTTTTAAACTATACGAGTATTTTTTTTTCAAAAAATACATAGAATTTTAACGTTTTTATGGGTCAGTGGGGGCTAAAATTCATAATTTTTTAACTATACGAGTACTTTTATTTTTCAGTGGGGGCTAATTAATTTTTTTAACTAAAAATGATAAATATCTAAGTTTTTTTCAAAAAAAAATATAAAAATTTTAACGTTTTGATGGGCCAGTGGGGGAGAAAATTCATAATTTTTGAACTATACTAATATTTTTATTTTTCAGTGGGGGCTAATTAATTTTTTTTTAACTAAAAATGTATAAATATCTAATTTTTTTTCAAAAAATACATAGAAATTTTAACGTTTTTATGGGTCAGTAGGGGCTGCAGCCCCCACTGGCCCCCATATGCCTCCGCCAGTGATGAATATCATATTAAGGTATATGTTCTAGGTGTAGTAAGCTTATCATATGTGGATATATTTTGCATTATGACCTTGAGCTCAAAAGTGTTAATCTTAGGTTAAGTTAAGATGTCGTCATTTATAAGTATATTCTAAGTGGGGTAAACGTAGAAAGATGTCAAGGCATGGTAAACCGTTGTAAACTAACTTAGATGGAAACTACAAACTGCAAATGAAGGGGTCGACTTACTATAAATAAATAGTTAGAAATTGAAGACTAGATAGTAGTATGTAACTCATTCAATGTGGCTTGAAGATCTTGACCGATTGTGTTTTGTTCCACAAAGTGGAAAGATTGAAAGTAAGTTGGAATAAGGTCAACTGATTCTAGTCAAACATTAACATCTTACCAAGTTAAGTTTGATTACGTGTTATAGTGGATGTTCTTAAAGGTAAACAATTTTCAAGAAGTTCATAACCAACATTATCACTGATTACTACTTCTATTTTCTTCACGAAAGTACTACTATTTGATTTATCAAAGTTAATTATGTGTAGGTCTACAGGGTAGTTGAAACATTTAATGTTATCTCATCATTGCTTTAGCTAGTATTTGTACTTGTGGTTTAACTTGCCTTAAGGAATTGTAAATGATGCAAGAAAGGTTAGTTAGAACTGAAATTGGAATAAAGTTAATGATTTCATCATGTTGGCTGTACTAAGTTGAGAGAAAACTAATTGGCACTAAGAAGGGACTTAACCTAGAGTAATTTAAAGAGTTGCATCGCCTTTCTATGACTAATGTTTATCATTAAGTACTAAAGTCAGCTAGTTGTCAAATAGTTCTCAGTGAATCTTATTATTATCAGTTTGATTTGTTTATTTCACAAAAATGATTGTTTGCTCGTTATTGCTAGTTGTTGTCTAAACAAGAAGAGTTATTTAATTTATAGAAATCTATCTTAATTACTTAATACCTTCTGACTACTATGTTCTAATACTTCGTGATTGGGGACAACCTACTTTGTTGTCCTCATTTATGTGCCTAGTAAAAGATAAAAGTTGTATGTACTATTTATTTGCTATCTCGTGATGTTGTCTTGGGGTTGCGCAACCTTTTCGGACATGGTAACGTCGAGAAACACGGGCGGTATCGGGCTTGCCGTGCTCCCTCGACTACCATGATGCCTATTCCCTTCTCGCTAAGGCATACTCCACTACCCCAGAGGCGTGGTTCACCTGCTGGGCATGGACCTACCTCAGGAGAAAGGGTCATAGGATCGGAATACACCTGGAGTATCCCAACTTGTTGGAGTAAGAGTTTGCCAGCAATTGCTTGAAGATCATGGCTCGTGGTTTGAGATTAAAAGCAAGAAGATGAACCGTATCATTTTTAATATGATTGTTACTTATAATTGTATTCCTATTAAAGTGTTGATTAATGTTGAGTTGTTGTTTAATGTGTGAGATGTTCTACTATTGTTTTTGATTTGTTTCCGAGCTAAAATTTCTGAAGTAAGCTTGTAGCTTTATTTCCTTGACTTGGCATTTAGTCTTGCAATTGATTTTATCACTTAGTCTTATTGTTACTTGAACTACATGATACAATTGTTTATCTGCATTGCATGAGAATCTTGTGAAAACCTCTCCAAGTATTTGTACACCTCCCTCACTGAGTATACTCATAATGTATACTCATTCCTCTTTTCTTTAACTATTTCAGGCGAGGCAGGCTCAGTTCCTCTGGAGACGGAGGAGGAGGCTCGGGAGTCTCCTTGAGTTCTTGTATAGTGTTGTATGGTAGTTCTTATAAATGTAGTGGTTAATATATAATCTTTTGAGGCCTGTGTGCCTTATAAATATTTGATAAATGTAAATATGTAACTAAGCTAAAGTTCACCTAGGCTAGCGGTCTGTAATATTTATGGAGGACATTAAGACTGTTAGTTATCTAACCTAGAACTCTATAGACTATTTTGCTAAGACTAGATAACTAGCGTTATCCTGGGAATTTCAATGTCTTATGTTATTTGTGGAGTTTCTGTGTAAAAATTCATCTGGAAAACAGGTGTTGGAATATCCTATAAACAGGGGAGATTTTGCCCGTTTTTTCTCGTTTTTCGTATCTCGAGTTTGGATTTGAAACTTTGATCTCGTGAGGGATCGGGGTATTACAATATCACTGTTTAACAATTTCATCATATTCTTTAGTACTGTTAGACCTTGTTTTCCCATTGAAACATTAACATTAGTTTGACTAACAAAAATGTATAAAACCATGTCAGTCGTAATAGTCCCATATAAATGTACCATGCAATATTTATTTGACCTAAAACGTATAACCATTTTTTTTTTTCAGTCACAATAATCAACTTAGAAATGAGTACTATTATGAGGTCTAGATCACTACTAAAAATCTAATTAAACTTACACGACATGGTTGCCCTCGTCTAATGTTAGAAGATGTTGGCAAATACATCGAATTGACACATATTTTGTTAAAGATATGCCTTTTTTTCAATTAAAATAAGTAATGATTTTATTAAAATAAATTTTTTTATAGAAGTATATACAAAAATTTTATAAAAGTATATACAGTTGGTAGAGCTCAAGGTCACCTGGCTAATAATCCTTTCATCAAATTGCTACTTGGCTTTCATAACAGTCTACCCAAACAAAATTTTTGATGACCACCATTAATCTCTTCTTTGGAGACTTCATTTACCATATATGAGGAGAAAGAAATCAAAGATTTCACAACAACGAGGCGCTGAAAGAAGAGCAAATATATATATTTTTTTGGTCGAAGACGAGCAAATATTCAAGAATATTTAATTTGATGGAAAGTCGAAGCTTTATAGATTTAGGAAGATTAAAAATACCATGCTTAATAGAATCTTATGCCTTTCTTTCTTTCGATAGTGTCAATTCTTTTTAAGAGACAGTCTTGTCTTATAGTCATATTCAATTGAATGAAAATGATACAACTTTTTGCAAATTTCCCACATTTATAAATAATGTTTCTAATTGGCTCTCTTTAGAATCCGTCAATTCATTCTCCATCCATTATTCACTTCCTAATTTGAAAGAGAGATAGTCCACATGTTATTATCAAAGGCGGATTCAGGATCGAGTTTTGTTCAATACGGAGTAATATACGCAATTTAACACTAATATATCAATAATTATTTTTTAATGGAAGCTAAATTAATTTTTTAAACTAAAAGTATTTTAAATATATACATTTTTTCATAAGAATTTTAGAACGAGTGGAGGCTAGAACCATTTAATGGCTTCGCCATTGGTGAGCATAGTGTGAAAAGATTAGCAAAGCTATGGTAGTCTGCCACGAGTGAGAAAACGAAAACAAGAAGATTTTTGTCTACTACAAAAAGCAAAGCATAGAAACAATAAGTATAGCCAAGTCTTGGGTTAAATCAAGAAATGCTTCTTCAATTATGGATAAAATACGCCTTTATTTGTTTGAACAAAAAAAAAAAAAATTATACATGCTCCAGAAACTCCCTCAAAAAATATGTGATAAAAATAAATAAAAGACATAAGCATCCTTATTATATAGATTCTTATAGATAATAATGCTGGCCTTGAGTTCCTCATTGATTCATAAGTGATCGTAAGATGTTGAAGATCAAAAATAGATAGTAGACATAAAAGCTATTGCTCAAATGGTTACCACTACTATGTCATCATATTTATTTACTTATCATCCAATGAGATGAGTCCGGAAATAGACCAAACTAAGCAGCTTTTTTTGCCCATCTTTGTAATTAAAGAGGTGAAGAACTTTGTAAGTTGACTTAGTGTTTCTTTCGTGGAATTTAAAAAATTAAAGAAACTTTCATTTTCTTGTGGCATGGTTTTATTTAAGAAGAGAGGGATCAACAAGAGATATGAGATATTGACCGAAAATATAAAAAAACAAGGAATGAGATAATGTATATTACAAACTTGTAACGTAGATTTCTCCATTTAGGTAAATTATATATATCATATCATTGGTATCTACATTTACCAATCAATTTGTGCTAATTGCTATTGCCATTTTCTGAAAAGGGTAAATAGCACCACAACCCCCTGTACTTTAGCAAAAATGCACATGACCCCCCTGTGGTTTAAAAAGTGCACCGAACCCCCCTGTGGTTTCAAAAGTGTAGCACCACAGACCCCTCCGTTAAAAAAACCGTTATTTTTAACGGAGAGTGTGTTACACGCGCGTTTGATGCGATTTTTCATGTTTTTAGGCTTAAATTATTACTTAAGTGGACAAAAATGCCCTTACATATATATATTTTTTCTTTTTTTTTTTCTCCCAATACAATTTTCACCAAAAAAAAAAAAAAACCAAACCCATCTTCCTCAAACCACCGCTCCCCCCTCCCCCCTACCCTCACCATCCCCACCCCCACAGTCAACCCCCCACCTCCACCCACCCCACCCCACCCCACCCCACCCCACCATCACACACACACAGACGCACACACACACACACACAGACGCACACACACAGACGCACAGACGCACACACACACACCTGCAAATCTTTATATATATATATATGTGTATGTGTGTGTGTGTGCATGTGTATATATATATATATATATATATATATATATATATATATATATATATACACATATATATGTGTGTGTGTATATATATATATATGTGTGTGTGTGTGTGTGTGTGTGTGTGTGTGTGTGTCTGTGTCTGTGTGTGCGTGTGTGTGTGCGTCTGTGTGTGTGCGTCTGTGTGTGTGTGTGTGTGCGTCTGTGTATGTGTGTGTGTGTGTGTGTGTGTGTGTGTGTGTGTGTAAACAAAAAAGAAAAGAAAAAGAGAAATAAAAAATAAAAAATCGAAGGGCATTTTAGTCTTTTTATACAATTCAGTTAAATTTGTTGACGGAAAATTATGGAGGGGGTGCGTGTGCACAGTTTAAAAACTATATGGGGTTCCGGTGCACTTTTTAAACCACAGAGAAGTCATGTGCATTTTTGCTAAATCACAAGGGATTGTGGTGCTATTTACCCTTCTGAAAATAAGGTATTATATATAAAGTATTTGCATAGTTTAGAACGAACATAGAACATTTTCTAGGATTACAGGAAACCACTATAAGACTATTAATAAAAATATACAACCTTTATTTAAAACTCAAATTGTCTAAGTCAAAAGAAGAGCGCCAATGCCGTCACTTTTATTTTCTTGAGAAAAAAAAAATAAAACACGTGTTTTATATTATTCGAGCAGAAAACGTCGTGAAACTTGCAATTTTATGTCCATACTTTGCATTAATATAAATATATAGGTATTTTTTAGCCTCGACTTTTTACCAAAAAACTATTATATATTTAATCAATTTTCAAGGTATTTATCACGGTACATATCAACTCTTATAAAATTACGTTGCCCACCCTTGTGTCTATAAGTTCTACAATCATAAATTGAACACTCGTAAATGGTGTCAGTGAGAGCCATTTTAATATCCGGTTGATGTGAATAAAAATACCATATGAAACTTTATTATTGGCTTTGGGTCTTTTCAGCGTAGCTTAGGTGGAAGGCGAAAAAGGTCTCCTTCTGGGGGGTATGAGTCATCAATGAGATACTATTTTAGAAGAGTTAGAATGCTAATCTTGTGTTAGGATCTTTGAGCCAAAAGACAGTATCAGATAGATAATTTTTATAAAATGTAGGTCTTTTAAAAAGGAACAGAAATGTGTAAAAATTTATTCAGATCGGATAGAAATTGACCCTCAAACATTTTGTGAGACTATATTCATACAAAATGTATTGGAGGATTACATTTAATCCTTAAAAAAATAAAATCTTTTTAATCCAAGATTAAATATTTTCAAATCACATCGAGTAAAACCCAAAACCCATAGTGCCGACCAAACCAAAGACCTTGTGGAAAAGAAAAAGAAAAAGAAAAAGAAAAAGAAAAAGGAAAAAAACAGGGCCCTTGCTTAGTGGGACTATAAATTGACACCAATCCAAGTGGCTAGGTTTTCGGCGAGAGGGTAAAAAGGAGCAAAGAGAGAGCAGCAAATTCTTCATTTTCTCGCTCTATCCTCTCTTACTTTCTCTCTCTAGGGTTTCTATGAGCAGCAACAAAGACGACAACAACAACAACAACTTCACCATGTCTGATCTCACCTCTGGTAAAAACACTAACCATACTTACATATATGCTTGTATTATCCATATAATTTTTTAATTATAATTTGTTTAAGGCTTTTAGTTTTTTATTCTGATTTTTTTTTTTTTTTTTTTGTGTCTTTGTAGCTTTGAACGCAGAGGATAGAGCTGACCTCGTCAACGCTCTCAAAGTAAGTTTATTTTTTCCAATTTTTTCCTCAATAAATGTGTGTCAATTTTGATTTTTACTTGTAGCCTGTAGTTTTATATGTGAACGTGTATTCGTACTCTTATGGCGTGCCCATAAGTCGCGAGAATAGCTTGACCAGTTCGACTTTGTCAAAAAGTTTAAGCTATTAGGAGTTGAGCCTACACATGTATATTTAGTGTATATTGATAGCTCTTTGTACTAGTATCTTCCAATGCGGGGCAATTACTTTCTTCCTTGTCTCTTTAGTTGATGTGGAAGAATCATAAACAGCTGTATGTGGTTATTCGGTTTGGTGTTACGAGAGACTAGTGTGTGATTGGGGCTAATTGCATTTGTGCAGAATAAGCTACAGGATCTCACTGGGAAGCATTCTGATGTGCTCGAAAACTTGTCGCCAAATATCAGGAAGCGTGTTGAGGTTCTGAGAGAGATTCAGGTATATGCTTCCTAAAATTAGACTTAATTATACGTGCTCGACTCTTTGTGCTTGGATACGTGTAATTAACTACGCTTATTGAGCTTTACATGTGCATATGTCTAGCATGGATTTTCTTTCTGTTTCAGCATGCCTGTTCGTAATGTTTATTAAGAAAACAAGAAAAAATATGAAACGGCTATTTTTCTTTTGCTTGCTTACGGTGGAAAAACAATGAAAACTTGAGCATATTTGAGAGTAAGTGTTTGATTGTAGAATTAGCTTGATTAAGTGAATCTATTTATCGAGCAGAGTCAAGGTAACTGAATTGATGGATTTAAATGTTTACAGGTACTCCAAACAGCAAAGAATACATGGGAACGTTGTATAGGGTGGTCTCAATGGGGTCAAATGTAGTCTTACCAAATTATCCAAATTAAAAGTTTTGAACTTGGTGTTACATTTCAATTTGCTCTTCATCTTCAGCATCCATGAAGCTTAACGTCATGGTTGCATTCTGTTATGATCACTATAATGCTTTCATGCGTGTATTTTGGTGGTCGTAGTAAAGCAGACTCGCAATATTGAATGGATATGTGATGAATGATGGTAACATGGTTTTCAAATTCTCATCGCTCTTGATGCTTTTATTTACAGAGTCAACATGATGAGTTGGAGGCAAAATTTTTTGAGGAGAGGGCAGCACTCGAGGCCAAGTACCAGAAGTTATATCAACCATTATATACCAAGGTGGGTAATGCTTAGGCAGCTCATTTGAGTGTCTTCTGCCCCGTTTTTGACTTCTGTATGTGTTAGCAATCATATGGCTGAACTCTAGATCCCATTGTTGACAAAATTAAACATTTGCAGAGATATGATATTGTGAATGGAGTCGTTGAAGTTGAAGGGGCTCCAACTGAAGTAGCAACAACGGGCCAAGAAGGGGAGAATGCTGATGAAGGTATACTCTGATTTCAAATGCGTGAGGGTATTTGGATTTGATCTTAAGTATCCTAACAAACATTGATTTTATGCAGAGAAAGGAGTCCCTAACTTCTGGCTCAATGCCTTGAAGAACAATGAAGTGATAGCTGAGGAGGTTTGTCATTTTAAATTAATATCTTTCTTTTTTGAATAGTTGTTTGCAATTTGTTGCCCCAGATTTTCCTTGGTTTTTATTTATAAGTTATGATGGAGTCAGATCTCAGAGCGTGATGAAGGGGCACTCAAGTATCTCAAAGATATAAAGTGGGCCAAGATTGATAATCCTAAGGGTTTCAAGCTTGAGTTTTTCTTTGATACCAATCCTTACTTCAAGAACACCGTTCTGACCAAAACATATCACATGATTGATGAAGACGAGCCTATTTTGGAGAAAGCAATAGGGTAATCTTGGTTCCTATGTCATATTGTGTTAATTTTGTTCTCAAAATGCTCATCTTAGTTGCCGATCTCTTATGTAACTGTAATGTTTGCTTTGAAGGACTGAGATAGAATGGCATCCTGGAAAGTGCTTGACACAGAAGATCCTTAAGAAGAAGCCGAAGAAGGGCTCAAAGAATGCCAAGCCAATAACTAAAACTGAACAATGCGAAAGCTTCTTCAACTTCTTTAGTCCACCACAAGTCCCCGAGGACGATGAAGACATTGAAGAAGATGCTGTAAGCACAAAACTTTTGTGCTCCTAAAGTTTTATTTGAACGATTCCTGTATTTACCATGTTTTCTCTTGTTTTAACAGGCTGAAGAGCTCCAAAATCTGATGGAACAAGATTATGACATCGGGTGAGTCAAGTATCTATTTGTTATCAATATTTGTCCCCTACATTGAAGTTCTAAAAGTGCTTTCTGTTGCTTTGATACTTTCTGCTAAAACTCTTTCAATCCATGTGTAAAATTTTTCTCATCCTATATCTTGCAGGTCCACAATCCGAGATAAAATTATTCCCCATGCTGTATCATGGTTCACTGGGGAAGCTGCTCAGGATGAGTATGGTGACTTAGAAGATGATGATGGCGACGATGACGACGACGACATTGAGGAGGATGATGATGAAGAGGATGAGGAAGATGACGATGATGAAGATGACGAGGAAGAGGATACCAGCAAGACCAAAAAGAAGGTACTGAGCTTTTAGGTTATTTATTCCTATCAGGTTGTCCCAATTTTTGTTTAACATCTTCATTGGCTCGACACTGACTGTATTTTTCTGCTTCCCCACCCCAATTCTTGCCTCTTTTGCCAACAGTCCTCTGCCTCACACAAGGTCTGTTTATTGACTGTCCTTCTCTTTTGTTCTCTGCCTCAAGTTTTCTCGTTTCTCTCACAAATTTACCTGCACCTAACTATTTTGTGGCTCTAAAATGTAGAAGAGTGGAAGAGCTCCAGCAGGAGATGGTCAGCAGGGCGAGAGGCCTCCAGAGTGCAAGCAACAGTAATATTCGCATCGGCTGAGGTCAAGTTGGTTCACTAGACGGATCAGATGATGTGCGGGTGGATCATCAGTTTTGAGTGGTTTCGTTTCCTTGTTTTGGCATGTATCCAGTAGTCGTATAAGAAAAGTCTTTAGTATCATTTTCCTCCTTTTTCTTTATTTTTTTCTTGGTTTATATTCTTTCGTCGTCTTCGGTTTGGGGAAGGTGGTCATTGTTGCAAATGTACTGTGATTTTGAAGTGTGTTGGATTCTGGCACCAATTGAGACATTGAAATATATCTACATGCATAGTCACTGTTTGCAACGTCAGTTATTTCTTACATTAGCAATTTGTTAAAGTATATAATAGAAATTATGTTCAGGTGATGAATATGGCAATATAAGTCAATACATCACTTTTAAAAGATGTACGTTTTGTGAATTAAAATAGAAATTTCTCGCACTTAAAATAAGAATCATATTACTATGGTCAGTGGCAACACAGGTACTACTTGACTTGTTACCGACTTATTTATGCTCATTTGACTCTATAGGTAGTGACTTTCCTTTGGGTACTTGACTCGTTACCGACTCATTTATGCTCATTTGACTCTATAGGTAGTGACTTTCCTTTGGGTACTTGACTCGTTAAGGAGGAACAAATTAACTAGCATCTTTGTTAATTATGAAATTTTAGCTTTTGAATGGTAGATTTTTAACTTTAGTTAGAAGTGTTATTAAATAAAAGTCGTTGATTATTTGATTTATATTGAATAATATTAGACTTTAAAAACTTTGAAGGGTACGTTGAATTTTAGAAAATAGCCCAAACACTTTTTAAGTGTGTAAGAGATGGACCAAACAAACCTTAAAATCTAAATGACAGTTGAAAGCCGAAACTGATAAACCTTTGTTGATTGACTGATATTTTACACTAAACAAACCTAATTATTTTTATTTTATTTTATTATTAATGTGGAAACGTAGTTGGTAGAGTTTGACCACTAATTAATAAATTTATGGGTGTAGTGATACGTAGAGGTGGCATTTGGGCTGAGTCGACACAGGCCCAGCACATGAAAATTCGGGCCCAACCCAGCTCAGGTAGTAGTGGACTTGACTCGACTCAACCCACCACATATATGTAAGCCGAGTTAGGTCTTATAATTTCTAACCCAATCAATTTGAGTCCAAACCCATTTGAGTTCAAGCCCAACTCAGCCTAGCCCATGAGCCCAGCCCAGCTCGAAGCCCAGCCCATCTCGGAGCCTAGCCCAACTCAAGCCCAGCACAAGTCCAGCTTAAGCCTATATAAGGCCCATTTTGAGCCCATATAAGGCCCATCTCAAGCCCAATTTGATTTCAACACAAATTAAGCACAATTTGAGTTCACTTATTAAAAGAAATTAAAATATTATACTTTATGTATGCAATGCAAATCGTAGTAACTATTTTTTAAAAAACAAACTAGTAAGTCATAGTAATTATATTTTTTAACAAACTAATCATAAAAAGTATCAAATTTATTTCTTAAGTTAATATTAATTGTCTTGTTTTCAATCCTTTTTTATAATATTACAAGTTTGCAACTTGCAACTTTAAATCCCTTCATACAATTTTTTAAAAAATATTTTAGGTTCAATTTTTTTTTACAATTTTTATAATTGTACATATAATTTTTCTTATAAATACTTAGTGACAATGTTTTAGTCACTTAGTATATTCAACTTTATTTTACTACAAGTCTACAACATTATATATAACTATGTCTATGGAAGAATAAAATTTTTCATGACGATTACATTCATTAGAAGTTTGGAATCATCTTACGTACTTTAAAGAATAGGGGTATGTAATTTGTAACTATTATCAATATCAATTTATATTTTTACGTAAATTTGAAGCTTTCCTCAAACATTTATGTAATATTTTATTTTCATATTTATATCACTAATGTATTTTGTGTCTCATTAAATTGTAGTTTATTATATTGTGTTGTATTTTATCATTTAAGTTAATTATTAATATTATTAATCAACTTGTCTACTGTTTTGTTAATAGTTAAATTAACTTTTCTTAAAAAAATTAAGTTTAAATTTGAATATATATGTATATATGTATATGGACTAACCCAGCCCAATTCAGTTCGCGACTCGTGATAGCGGGCTAGTGGGCCTAGCTGGGTTCTATATTCTAAAAATTGAGCTCAACTCAGCTCGTCCCACCAAATATATGTACCGAATCGGGCTCAATTTTCTTGACACACAATTCGATTGGACCGTGCTGGGTTGATCCAAATGCCACCTCTGCCCGATACGTCTTAACACATATTTTATATTAATCAAGAATGTTAACTTAATAAACAATGAAAGAGTTTCAAAGTTAGAGCATAAAAATACTTAATATTGAATATTAGGTGAGACATGAATCCGCCGGTGACTAAAAGCCTTTGTCGATGACTCTTATTTATTATTTAATGGTTTTTGAAATTTTTTTTTTTTTTGATTTTTTGAAAAATAATTTGGTTTATATAATCTAATTAATTTTTCTTCTTGAAACGAAGAGTTGGAAAAAAAGGAGGGAAGCAAAACCCACTCACTCTTATTAAAACCCTAAACAGTAAATAAAACCATAAAACCATTTCCCTCTTCTCCCTCACTCTCTCTATTATTTTCCATAACAAATACTACTAACACTTTGCTTCCTTTTTGTGTGTGTGTGTGTGTGTGTGTTTTCATTATTGTGAAAAGGTTTTTTTTAAGCAAAAAAAAAGAATTTTTCACAGAAACAAGTTCCAAAAATGGCGAGGCTTCTTCGAAACGCTTCTTCTCTCAGACACTCCTTGTTTCCGCCGCTTCATCTGCCTCAGGTATTCATTTTCTTAACCTTTTTTTCATTTTATTATTATTTTTATATATACATACACGTGTGTATTATATATATATGTGTGTGTGTGCGTGTGCGTGTAACAATATAATCAAAAGTTTGCTTCTTTCTCATCTCCGCGTGCATTTGTTTTCTCTATTTTATACATTTTTTTTTTCTGAGCAGCACGTGCGTTCTGATGATGATTCTTGAATAATTTTAATTTTTATTGTTTTGGATAGTTTTTAAATATTTTTTCATAAATGATTTTTCGTTGCTTAGTTGAAAGTTTGTGTCTTGGTTTGCAGGGTTATTACAGGAATGGCTTGTTTGGGAATTCAACTCAGCTCTGCTACTTCTCTTCGAAAGGTGCCGAAACTTTTTACACGTTTTTTATTTGCTGCAATTACAAATGTGTATCTGTTTTAACTGCTTAAATAGTTTGCCTTGATGATTGTGAAGTCCCACCGTGGTGTAGGCTCGAGAATAAGTGTCTTGGGCTAAATATCAACTAAGCGCAGAATGGATAACCCAAATTATTGACTATCAACCGAACCTAGAATGGCTAACCGGAGTTGTTGCTTAAACACACTATACTAACTTATAAACCACATGCATGTTATGTCTCGCTTCAATGTGGGACATCTTCACAGACCACATCAGAAATTGTATGCAATTATGAGCTTTATTAAATTTTGGTGCGGATTGTGGAATTTGAAACTAGTATTCTTTTGATACTGGCAATTGGCATCATTGAATGAAAGTAGTTGTCAATATGCTTCTTGCATCTTCATCTGAATTATGTAACTGTGCTTATTGAAGTACGTGTTTGTGATTTATGGATGATAATGTATCTAATCTCGACGAAGTAGGCACTTGGAAACACAACTCTTGAAATTCTTGCTGAGTTACATTCATCAGGGATCCTACGTAATTAATGTGATAGGCTAGTGTATAAAGCTGACTCCATTGGATGCTATACTTCTTTGGTTGTGTATCTAATTGGTTGTTGTCTCCTAGATTTGCTTCTTTTTTTTTTTCCTGCTTCCAACTAATGCACAAGATTTAATTGTCGTTCTTTCTTCCTGCTTTTCGCAAGAAGTACACAAGCTTGCTTGGATTATTTCATTTTATAATCCCATTCCAATAAAAATCATTGATGCAACATTCTTTCTGTGTAATTGATGACATAAAATCGATGCGTCTTTGCTCATTCTGTAGGTCGAAGGAAATTGAAGTCAGATGGAAGTGACTCAGGTGAAGAGAATCTATCCAAGAAAGAGTTGGCTCTCCAGCAAGCGCTTGATCAGATAACTAGCTCATTTGGAAAGGGATCCATCATGTGGCTTGGTCGCTCTGTCTCTCAAAAAGAAGTTCCAGTGGTGTCTACAGGGTCGTTTGCTTTGGACATCGCATTGGGCATTGGAGGATTTCCAAAGGTTGGGATTTGAGAATATTAGATCTTTTCTGCATACCAATTTTTACCAAGTACATTATTGCAACAATTTTTATTGAACATCTATTCATTGATTATTTGAGAATCTGTTTTCTGATATACAGGACATTAGATTAGCTGCATTAAGTTGTGAGTAGAAGATAGCTGCCAATAGAATGAGACCTTTCACTTACCCTAAATAATAATAGTAATAATAAAAAAGAAAGAATGGACACATCTGGGTCCTAAGGTCCCTAGCTGGAAGAATCCTCATATTTTGCAAAATGCACTCTAATCCTTATTTGAAAAATGTCAGCATTTTCTTTTTTGAGTCATGTCTTTCTTCCATGTTCTTGCTATTGTGACAAATCATATATTTCTGTGCGAGTGATGCATCTTTCTAAAATTATGGTTTACCTGCATACTGTGGAGTCGCCAGAATGCTCGAAGCCAGAAAAGTATTGGTGGCCTTCAACGCCGTCAAATAATACATTAGCCATCAGTTTTAGTGCCACATCGATAAGTACATTAAAGTATTTCCTAGTTAACCTTATGAAGATACAAGATTTAATTGAGGTGTTTATGCAAATTTATAAGGAATGTAAAAAAGAATGATTGATGATGTTCGTGAAAATATAACTTGAAAAGGTTGAATTAGATCTGTAATATGTATAGAGTAACATATACAAAAAGATTTTTATTTTTTATTTTTTTAAATTGGTGTTACTTCTGCTTGACCCTTCATCTCTTTTTCTCACTTTTGCCTGGTGGATTTGCCCTTCAAATTGATTGTTTTTGTTGTGTTTTTATCAGTCACTGATCTATGATATCACATCTAATTCCAGCAGTGCTTATCCCTTTTTTCTCCTGCTACCAGTTAGACACTTTTCCTTTTTTGCACATTGTAAAAATGAGAAATGTCAGTTTATTTTGTCCTCGAACAGACTACAGTTATGCTTTGTTTTCTTTTACTGTGTTATCTTCACCTCTCAACAATGATGAACTCAAATTGCTCTCATTTTTTTCACTGATATAGAATGTCAGTATGTATTAAGGTTATATTCAAGTGTTTAAAAATGAACAGTATCTTACTCCTCCAGTCTTAATGTGAATTACATGTCTTATTCTTTTAGGTCAAACCAATGTTTCTTTAAAGCAAATAGTTTATATCAGTCTTATAAATATTTCAACATAATCTGTGCATATGTTGTTACATTCTTTATAGCATAGTAACCTAAAATTGAGTGAGTCTTGACTCTTGAGTGAGTCAATGTGAAAAAAGGTCCAAAAAGCACTTTATGACCAGAAAACGACCAAAGATGCTTTTCAATTGTGGGATGAAGAATCATTTGTTGGTTTTGTAGCTTGAATGAGTGAGTATTATTTAGCACATTAGAAAATTTGTATCTGATGAGTATATTTTCATGTGGCTGCATGTCTGCTTATCTATATATGTAGAGCTTCCTAGCGTTTCAGGGTGGTCTGGTTGCTAGCTTTTGTGCTTCTGAATCCAGATCTCTACAAGTTTCTGAAATGCTTTTTCTCTATCTGTTCAGGGACGTGTTATAGAGATCTATGGTCCAGAGGCCTCAGGGAAAACAACTCTCGCTCTGCATGTGATTGCCGAGGCACAGAAACAAGGAGGTCATGATTATTAATATGGTCTTTTCTCTTGCTGAATTTATGTTATGATGAAATAAGATATATTGACGGAGAATCCAGAAGATTGAGTCAAGCGTCCAATTTGATTAAGATATCTAACTATTTAGAAATCCAGTTCAAAGCAAAGAAGAGGGAGGAGTTTGAGATTGCTCTTAGAATTTTGACATTAGATGTATCTGTTTTACTTTGTGGAAGTTAGGTTGGCAGTTAACTTGTGTAGAACATCCATAGTCAGTTTTAAATATTTTCTTGAAGTCAGTTTTATACATGTCCCTACCTATTAATTCTGTTCTCTTCTTCTCGATTTAATATTTTTTTTGTCTTTTGGTCTTACTTCCCAAAGTGGTCTATAAGGGAGCTTATATCGCCTTTCCTACTGATAATTTTAAATGCATCCATCATTCTCAGCGTATTTCTGCTTACGTGATGATAACCAGTGTATATTTGCTATGAGTGGTAACATTAGATGGCAGTTTGAAAAGAAGGCATTTGATACGAAATGAATAATTGTGCTATTAGATATATGCAGGTTACAAACAAAATAATGGATCGGTATGTGTATTCATGTATTTAAATTAATCTTGCTTAGTACCTCAAGAGTTATATTGTAATTGTATCAGCTATAGTGACTGCTATACAATTATGCCTGAGTCTTTATAATTGCTACTGCTTTAACATTTTTCTCTTCAGTTCCCTTCCCGCTTTCTTTTTGTAGTTATAAATGCTCTTTGAATTATGCTGCTACTCATTGTTAGTCCTAAAATTGAGGCTTCTGTTTCTACTTGCCAATCTGTAGGTTTCTGTGTCTTTGTTGACGCTGAGCATGCTCTTGATCCAGCTCTGGCCAAGGCTATTGGGGTAAACACTGGGAATTTACTTTTGTCGCAACCAGATTGTGGTGAGCAAGCTCTCAGTCTCGTGGATACACTAATCAGGAGTGGTTCTGTTGATGTAGTCGTTGTGGATAGTGTAAGTTAAAGAGTGCAGCTGGATGGCCTTGTCAGCTGACTCAGTAGTGTCTATTAACTATTACTAGTAGATCATGACCAATTGTTTAGTATGTTGATTTTTGACTGGCAGGTTGCTGCTCTTGTCCCTAAAGGTGAACTCGATGGTGAAATGGGAGATGCTCATATGGCAATGCAAGCTAGACTAATGAGCCAGGCACTGCGTAAATTGAGCCACTCTTTATCGTTATCACAAACTATCTTGATTTTCATAAATCAGGTATGGGTCTTGAAATTCAGTTAGACATCCCATCATCCATTGCTATAGCTGATTCTTTAACTTTTTAAGTTTGTCACGTCATAATTCTGGTGCTGGTTTGTGCTAATCGAACTGAACTGCGAAACCAACAATTTTATTAATAAGGAATTGAGATACCACTGATATTTGTTCTGTATTTGTTGACGAAAATAGAGACTCAAGACAATATAGAGCCCGGGCTCTATTTTTGGCTTTAGAGACTCCCATTGTGATTGTTTTTTTTTCACCAAAGTCTCTAAATTGCTGCAATCATTGCATTTTAGAAACTCTAATTTAGAGCCCCCATTGGAGACACCCTTAGATATGGAAAGTTAATCATTAATAAGGAATTGAGATACCACTGATATTTGTTCTGTATTTGGCAAGTGCAACTTTTTGTTTGTTGATGCAGTACTCTTTCAAATGTTAAAGTTCCAGTACATCTTGTATCTGTTCTATATCTCAAGTTAACTTCGTTGATATGTTATATTCTAATATAGGTGCGGTCAAAGCTATCAACTTTTGGGGGATTTGGCGGCCCAACTGAAGTTACCTGTGGTGGAAATGCACTGAAGTTCTATGCTTCACTGCGTTTAAATATCAGGAGAATAGGGCTTGTCAAGAAGGGGGAAGAGGTACATTTCATTGTGTGCAAAGTAGTATTGGAATTTAGAACCTTAACTAATCTCCTGTGTCATTCAACGTCAGTCCGAAAGATTATTTAAAGTCTTAGTGGCTAGGAACGATGATGCCACTCCTACTTATTGCTGCTAAGACTTGAGATCCATCTAATAGGATACGCTAGCTTTGTGATTAAGTTGCTTGAAGTTTTGAAATGGTGGCATAAATTATATGAATGCCTGAAGTTTTAAAATGGTGGCATAAATTATATGAATGCCTGAAAATCCAATTTTGGTCCAGATGCGATTGATGTCCAACTAAGCAAATTAAGTTAAATAATTGAGGAATTAGTCTACATTATCTTAATTAGTGTCCAGATCCATTTGTATCATGCTCCTGGTTATTGTGCAGTTAATGAGTTGGAATCTAATTTAAGCCGTCTTTTCTCCAATCTCTACTCCAACTTAATCTATGGTTCCATCAGCGTAACTCAACATAAGTTTGCAGTCTTGTAGAGAACTTTCAATGCCAGTATAAATATGCTTATTATACTAATGGTCTTGTTCAAATGCAATCCAGTCCATTATTTTTAACCGTTAATGCCAGCATATTTTGTTTATACTAACGGTCTTGTTGAAATATACTTCAATCTATTCTCTGGAGGACAATTTTCGAAAGGTGTTCTGAAGTAGCCTGAGGGCTCAAATTCATCTTTGCCCATTATTCTGATTGTAATTGGACATTTTGTGTGTCTTTATTTTACAGACCATAGGAAGCCAAGTCCAAGTGAAGATTGTAAAGAATAAGCTTGCTCCTCCATTTAGAACTGCACAATTCGAGCTCGAGTTTGGCAAGGGGATTAGCCGTGAAGCAGAGCTTATAGAGTTAGGGTGCAAGCACAAATTCATTACAAAAAGTGGAAGTGTATATTATATGGACAATCAGTCTTTTCGTGGGAAGGAGGGTGTCAAGCGATACTTGGCCGAGAATGTAGGAGCTCGGGAAGATCTTATGATGAAACTTAGGGCCAAGCTCATTGATGTTGAAGTGGACAAGGAAAAGGAGTCCGGCATAGAGACTATTGGTGGAGAACCTATTGAAGAGGTGGTTTCATCTGATACAACAGATGAAGATCTTGCAACTGCAGTTGAGGCATAAAATCTGGATCATCCTGAGATGCAATTGCTGATCTGGTACATTCTCTTTGTGATGGCTGCTTTTGGTTATGCAGGATCAGCAGTTATGTTTCAGGTGATGGCTGAACATGATTTAGTTGTGATTTCTGGAGCAGTCTTCAGTTTATGATGCATGCCATCTGCAGTTGTCATTTGCGTTTCCTCCAATGATGGCCTTGTAAGTCATCATGTATATGTATCGGGTCATGCAGTTGATTGAAATTTTGTAGATTCAAAAAGCACCACGATGCACAAGGCCCTTTTTAATTTCCTGAAACCATCTTCATTGCTTATTAACAGCATTTTGTATCCTAATGCAAATCGTCTTGTATATTTCGATGATGGTGATTCAGGAAATCAAAATTCACAAAAAATGTGGTTCCTGAAACTGTTTTTCTTGATATTTTTAGTGCTCCATGAAATAGCTGTATAATTTAGAACGCTTGAATTGGTTGCTCTTGAAAGCGTGTCATAGTAATGGTAACATACTAGATTTTGGAATTCATGAAGTATATTGATCTTGCCTTCCCATGAGCGCTTCGTTTCCTGATTTTTACTGAAGATGGAGCAACCGTGGTCGGGAGGACTCGAGATATCTTCCATTACCAGGTAACTGTCAATACTTACTGTAGTATGATTCTTCTATGGTATGATTTAATGGGGGTTTTGAACAACTGCTTATTCACGTCTCTGGTGATGGTTGGAGAAAGGTATCAAGTCGGATGCAAAGCGTGCTCTAATCCTCCACTCCGACGCATACTGCGTTTTCCTAGTATTCTGTACATGGTGACGGGTTTGAAATTAAACTAACCCTTTTTTTACTATGTGGAGTGGTCAGGTAGTAGCGATTCATTAAAGGTTTCGACTTTGTATCGTACTTTTTTATTACAAATATTGGCTTCTTTGATTGACTTGTACTTAATAACAAGACCTGTCTCTAATACTTAATTTTGGTTTGGTGGTGACAACAATTTTAATTCAACTACTATCATTTTCTTTTTATTAGGTAAGCAGGTGATTCTCAAAATAATGATAAAATGATTGTTCAACCAAGATCAACACTAGAGATAAAGTTTAAAGGTATCATCTAGTACAAAATTTACTCATTAAAGGTATTTGGTTGCCTCGGGACGCAAGCATTCAAATACACTGTCTTAGTAAGGCGGGGGGTGGGGGGGGGGGGGGGGGTGGGGGTGGTTCATAATTTGTATTTAATTGTGGGTGGTGAAAATCACTCAATATTCATATATAAATATATTTTTTTTTCTAATTAGAGCTAAATTGATTTCTATTTTTTTTCCCCTTCTAAGGGAGGCCGAAGGCCTAGGATTTTAACAATTCACCAAGGCGATTTTATACCCATTCTATCTTTATCTAATAGAGATACAAGCTGATTTGGTGGTTCTCTTAATTCATTTTTGCTCATACGATGATTAAGTGCAAAGTTGATAGCCAATCAGCACAAGCACTTTTTTTGCGAAAGACATGTCGTATGTTGAAGGTTAGCTTTTTCTAAAGGAGTTGCTTGTATTTGTCCACTATCGGCTTCATGGGAAAGCGTTTACTAACATTTTCTTTAAGAGATGCAACATCAATTGTGAATTTGTCTCAATAATAGATGATTAATGCCCATTAAAATTGTTCGCATCATGCTACTAAATAAAGTTTGAGGTGAGTGGAGCTACGAGTCAACTCAAAGTAACTCCTCTCCGCTTGATCTTAATCACGGTTTCATAACAATCAATGTCAATTTGTGCAGATACATTGATGAATAAATGAGAAACAAACAAAATAATAAAATTGGGATATAGCTTGTGACAAGCCAAATCATCTCCAATTGCAAACACGAGAACTATAATTGTTACACTCGAGCCAGAGTCTCAAACTCGTGAGCGAGATTAATGTGGTAAGCATAAGAAATAATTACTTGAGTCTCTAATCAATTGACTTAAAATAACTAACCCCATTTATTGTTTATACTAACCACATTTATTTATAAACTACACATATATGTTATCTCTCATCCGATTAATTTGTGATGTCACAATAATATTAAAAAATTCAAGCGATGAGATAACACAGAATATTGCAGAATCTTAATACAAATAGATTCCCATTACCTTGTTTGGGTAGGATTAGGACTTCGTCTTTGTGCTAGGATTAGGATTTCAAACAAGAACCGACAGGACATTAATCGACTTAATGCCATTGATTTTAATTCTATAAATACGCATCACCCTTTCACAAACTATTTGTAAACCCTCTCTTTGTGTTTTCACTTACATAGTTTTCAAACCCCTTAAGCTGCTTTTTGAAGATCCTTTCTTTGTGTTAACTTCATACCCTTAGCTACTTCTTGCAAACCCCTTTGATTCTATCTCCTCAGCATGTATAATCCATAGTTATTTTTCTTGTTTAAACTCAGAAAAAATTTCTTCTAAGCCATAGCATGGTAGAAATTTCCAAGAAGTTCCATGCATGGCTTCTTGAAGAAGATTGGTCTCAAGAATGATGGCAATGGCCTACGCCGAGAAAAAAACAAAGATAACTTACTCAAAGGAGTACATGATATGGAAGACAAAGATGATGAAGGCATGAATGAAGCTCACGTGTGCGAGTTGTTTTGAATTTTTGTGCTCAACAACACAACATGAAGGTGCTATTCTTATAGTCTTTCTGATTCAGTGGAAGATGTGTGGTGACTTGTTAGAGAAGGAGAAAAAAAAAGAAAAAAGAAAAAAAAAAGAAGTTGAATGAAAAAAAGAGAAGATTTAGAGAAAAAAGAAAAAAGAAAAAAGAAAAAAAAGGAAAGATGGGAGGTTTTCTACAAGCGCCACCTGAAATTTTGAACATTTGACTACATATGTAAAGTTGTATTATTAAAGAACTTTTCAATACGTGTTCGAGGTAAAATTCCTATGCCTTCTACAAAGCTTCTTATGAATATGCAAATTTGTATATTGTTGTACCATTTGAATTATTATTCTTATAATAAAAATATAATACTAGTGTTATAATAAAAATTGTTATAAACTAACTGCAAAAGACAACAATAGTATAGAGAGAAAACTGAAACTGTTATTCATTTCTGAATGATTTACATTTCAATTATACTTCTCTAGTTATAGAGTTTCAGAAGCTAGTAACTGATGACTGCAAGCTGCTTACACTGCTGCTTGTAAGCTGCTGATGACTGTAAGTTGCTTACGCTGCTGCTTGTAAGCTGCTTGGTAGTTGGTGACTGCAAGCTGCTTACGCTGCTACTTGTAAGCTGCTTAGTAGCAGGTGACTGCAAGCTATTTACGCTGCTACTTGTAAGCTGCTTAGATTGATAGTGAATATCCATCAATCGATATTTCATAACACTTCTCCTTGGATATTCATTATAAAAATATGTCTCATTAAAACCTCATCAAGAAAACCCAGTGGGATAAAAAATTGACTAAGGAAAAAGAGTACATTATCTTTATGAAGAATACTATTGTATTTGGCTTGCCTCATTAAAACCTTACCAGAAAAAACCCAGTTGGGATAAAAACCTTGGTGAAGGAAAAAGAATACAATGCACAAATAGCCTCTCCCTCTCATGATGACAAATCTTTCAGGCGGCGCATTCCACATCTTTGTACATGTGATTTGAAGATCGTTGGCGGTAATGCTTTAGTGAATAAATCTGCTCGATTTTGACTTAACTGTACTAGCTGAATATCAACTATTCCGCTTGTTTGGAGCTTATGTGTGTAGAAGAATTTCAGTGATATATGCTTTGTTATATCACTTTTGATATAGCCACCTTTGATTTGTGTGATACATGCTGTGTTATCTTCATATAGTGTGGTTGGTCGGTCTTTGTCGGAGGGTAATCCACATGATTCTTGAATATGTTGGATGACCTATTTCAACCAAACACATTCTCGGCTAGGTTCATGAATGGCTTATGAGGGTCTAATAGATAACCAGTATCAGCATGACCAATTAATGAAGATCTTGATTGTCTCGAATAGAATAAACCCATATCTGGTGTTTCACGCAAATAGCGGAATATGTGTTTAATTCCCTTCCAGTGTTTGCGAGTTGGAACCGCACTATACCTGGCTAATAAGTTAACAGGAAAAGCAATATCTGGCCTTGTATTATTAGCTCGGTACATTAATGCGCCAATGACACTAAGATATGGTGCTTCAGGACCAAGTAACTTTTCTCCATCTTCTCGAGGGCGAAAATGATATTTTGTCACATCAAGTGGCCTAACAACCACAAGGATTATTAGTGAATGAGCTTTATCCATATAAAATCTTATTATAAACTCAACCACTGACTCATTAAAAACCTTGCTAGGAAAACTCAATGGTTTAAAACCTAGGCGAAGGGAAAAAGAGTACAGTGCGTATTTGTCTCCCCCTCATCTGAGCATAACAAGAGTATTCTTTGAGTTTGACTGAAATCAATCTTTGATGAACATCTGTTTTACTTCCACTTAGAGTTCATCCATGAAAAAGAACTTTAGCTCGACATATTTCTATCATATCAAACATATTTGCCCTGCTTCGTTTAAAACCTTACCAGGAGAAACCCAGTGGGAGAAAAACCTTGGTGAAGGAAAAAGAGTACAGTGCATCAATATTTTCTCCCCCTCATTGCAACATGCGTCATGGTGACAGATCTTTTAAGCCATGCATTCTACACTTCTGAGTATGTCCTTTGTCATCTTTGTTGGTAAAGCTTTAGTGAACAAATCTGCTAGATTTTCATATGAGTGAACTTATTGAATATCAACAATACCATTCTTTTGAGACTCATGTGTGTAGAAATATTTTGACGAAATATGTTTCATCATGTCGCCATAGCCACCTCTAATGAGACTAGCTCTTTCAAAAAGGTAAACCGTATGATTCCTGAATGTATTGTATAACAAATCTTAATCATATACATTCTCAACTAGCCTCATGAATTTTTACAATCTCATCATGATTTAAAAGAGCAACACTCATGTTCTGTTTCATGGAGCCATATTACAAGTAAATACATGAAATGTCTGTGATATTTCTTTGTGGGGGTCAGGTAACTGGTCAACATCTGCAGGGCTGACTATGATAAGATCAACATTCTTGGATAATATAAGTCCATATTTGATGTTCTACATAGATAGCACGACAGGTGCTTATTTTCATTCCAATACCTTCAGGTTAGAACTGCCCTATATGTCGCTAACAAATTAATGGAAAACAATTTTCTGGCCTTCTATTATTAGCAAGATACATTAGTGGATTAATAGGATTGAGACATGGTACTTCAGGACCAATAGTTATCTCATTATCATCCAAGCGTCCTTTTGAAAATTAGGACAGTAATCATATCATTCTAATGCTTTCCATATTATTTTGTTAGTGAGTACTCAATCTTCAGGTTGATAAACTCTCACTTGTATAAGTTCTTCAGGAGTGTTTATGACATTCAAGAATTATCAGCATATATTTCAGCAATAATTGGCAAATTTAAATTATAAAACAATAAACAATTGATAGCAAATAGAGATATATAAGGAGATAATACTTCTTAATAAGATATATGACCAACAAAATATCAACATATACTAAGAAGGTTATACAACATTCTTCCAGAATGTTTTCATTTGTACAAAGATCTTTGTAATCGATTACATTTCCCGAGATTTCGAGTCATATGCTTCAGGCATAGTAAGTTCTTCAAGAACTTCAATATCATACGCTTCAGGCATAATAAGTTCTTCAAGAACTTCAATATCATATGCTTCAGGCATAATAAGTTCTTCAAGAACTTCAATATCAATAACACGTGATTTATATTGGCAAGTTGTTGCCATTTCTATAAGAAGCATAGGAACTCATTAACAATGGTATTACAGTTACCATATGAGGATATAAGCCAAAGCGTACCCATATAGCATACTAACCCATTCCCTGCAAAGCTTTAAGCAGTTTAAGGGATATATACCTATATGGCACAGTACTTACAAGTATCCAAGCGTTGTGGGATTGAAAATGACATAGGGTTTGCTTCACAATGCTCCCCCTCAATCCCATATACGAGAATTTCACATTTGACATGTGAGCTGAGTTTCCACTACATTGCTTCTCTCTCTTTGACTGATCAGGTCTTTGTCGACATTCATCCACACGTTGTGGTTTAGGATCCTAATCGCTTTATTCCAAGCATTTGATTTCTCCAAGGACCAACTATTTTTCAATCTCGATAAGGATTGTGCATTCACCAACATCAGTTGGTTTTGCTAGTTCTATCATGCTTCTTAAAGATATGGCATCTTCAAGATTCATAATTCATATATTAAGTATAATATCCTTTGCACCGAAAGATACATCATGCTTCTAGTGTGTCTCAGATGCATATGCTATGCGTTCACTATATGTCCTTCTGGGATAACAATTTGTGTCGACATATTCATAGCAAATATTTGTGATTTCACAATATTCTTTGCATCTGGTAAATTATTTGCAATACTTTACAAATGAAGAATCACTTGAACTTCAAGTTCATTGAGCTAATGTCTTAGATTCAAATGAGATAATAATATTGTCCTCCAACATACATTATATTGAGATATCAAAGATGTATCACAGTGAACTTTAGGTTCCTCTAAAATATCTCATGCTAACTTCAGGTAGCGATTTTCTTTCCCTTTAATGAAGGGAACAACAAGCACCAAAGCGTGCTTTAACGTGATCATCAACTAGGGGTTCAAGATATCATTACGCCCTTAGGTAGCCAAGTTGATTATGCCAAACCATGAGAACAATTGGATTATGATATCTTTGCATTTGTACAAGAGGTGATTTAATTGCTCGTATGATTGTATGATACAACCCATAAGAAAGAGCAAGAATTTTGAAATACATGCTTCTAGCATGGATTCAAAAGAAAATGCAAAGATAGTTTTTATCACCATCATTTGTGGTCTCAATAAGATATTCATTTCGACAAATATCTTTAATAGCAAAAATTTTCTAGACTTGTTAAAATATAATGAATCCACGATTCGAAATTATGGGCCACAATGTTATGTTATATTAGCTCTGCTCGAACAAGTTAGATTAGTAAAATCAAATAGCTAGTACATGTGCCTTGGACCAAGTGTACGACAGGTACACACTTAATATGCATTCAGACCACAAATGTTCATAGTGGTTTTGACTTCTCATGCTTTTCCTCGTTATTCCACTACTGGTGGTGAAGATTATCAATCTTAACATTGTTTGTGGGACATATTATCTCAACCATGGTCATGACTATGACCAATTTAATATGTAGATATTACAGTTAGTACAAAAAGTGCAATATCATTCACTTTGGAGAACACAACTCTATTCGCTCCGGGGAATGTAGTTTCATTCGCTACAGGGAATGTAATTTTATTTTCTTCAAGAAAATAAATATTATCCACTTCAGGAGATTTCAAATCTATTCGGTTCAGAGAATTTAATTCCACTCACTTTGGGGAATTTTCAATTATATTCCTTCAGGGAATTTATATTTCATCCACTTCAGGGAATGTAATTCTACCCACTTTAATTTCATTCACTTCAGGGAATGCAATTTTTGATTCACTTTGGGGAATCTAATATCAATTCACATCAGAGAATCTTAATTCCATTCACTTCAGGGAATGGTATTAAGCCAACTGAAAAATTTAGCTTTCTATAAATTCTAGTAGGATTTTCACTATAACAATGTGAATTTCAATCTTTCAAGGATAAGATAATAAAAGAAAAATACTCTTCTATAAATGACATACATAGGGTAGAATATTCATACCTCCATCTGAAATAGCTTCAAAAACCGCGACAAGGTTTTCCTTTTCATATTCAAAGAGTAAGATTTGATTCCCACCATAACTTTCTACCAAGTAACTCAATGGTAGAGACTCGTGCTGATAACGTGTTATAAACTAACTGCAAAAGACAACAATAGTATAGAGAGAAAACTGAAACTGTTATTCATTTTTGAATCATTTACATTTCAATTATACTTCTCAATTTATAGAGTTTCAGAAGCTAGTAGCTGATGACTGCAAGCTGCTTACGCTGCTGCTTGTAAGCTGCTGATGACTGCAAGTTGCTTACGCTGCTGCTTGTAAGCTACTTAGTAGCTGGTGACTGCAAGCTATTTACACTGCTACTTGTAAGCTGCTTAGATTGATAGTGAATATCCACCAATCGATATTTCATAACAAAAATATAATAAGAGTTTATAATAACTCTGTGGATCGGATCAATTCCTAACCTTGTGTCACAAAATAAAAAATTATTTTAAAATCCCCAATATACTTTAATACTTTTTTGAAACTAGGAATGCTATTATTCGAGTGCTTAGAAGATCTGCATAGCTTGCTGCTAATAAATTATGCCTTTCATGAAAATAAAAAGACAGCCACTAAGCTTTAGGTGCGAGAAATCTCGAGATCAATTGTCGAAGTTAACATTTTAAGTGATGTAAAAGGCAAAAGAAAACAAAAAATATATATAAAAAACTAATTGCTCAAATAGAAGAGGCACCTTAACAATTTTTTTTTTTTTTTTTTTTGTGGCTAAGCCAGTAAAAAGTTTCATTCAACATCAAAAACTGTGGAGCACATTTTACAAAAGAAGTTAACACAAAAAGGAACTATTCGAGTATAACGCTAATTTTTCAATATGTACAAAGGGCACGATTACATGAATTGTCCTTAAATTTGCTACCTGAAAGCATTTTCAGTGTAACCGTTTCTTCAATCATAACAACTAGTTGGGCTTCCGTTGAAGCTCCATTGCCAAATAGTCTACAATTGCATTCTCTCCAGAGGTGAAAGATGCAAGCAGGAAAGACGATTTTAAGAATGGCTGTAACGCCCCGATCCCTCACGAGACCGAGACTCCCATTAAACACGCTATTCTTAACCCAATTCCAAACCCCAGGCACAAAATTTAGGAAAAACGGACGGAGTCTCCCTTGTTTATAGGGCTATTAGTTTACCTGCAAGCAGTAACTTAACCTCAAAACTATAATCCAACTCCAAGGTACAATCCTATTCACACAAGCATGCAAACTAACTAGGCAATCAAGTAAATCATTGAAGTTATTACAACTCATCTACAGTTATTAACTTATACAAGAATGCAAGCTTTACTTTATATTACAACCTTTTAGACAATAGAAACATACACAAGGTTTCATAAACTCAAAACAAAACACATACAACTAGCAACTTGCATTTCCTGCACATAGACCAGTACAAAGCATCCAACCACAGCTTTTCCTGAAACATGTTAAATGAGGAATGAGTAACCAAAGTTACTCAGTGAGGGAGGTGATACAGTAAACCAGGGTGTGTTTTCGTGAGATGTAACAAGATAAAAACATTAATAACACAAATAAACAAATTAATTAGACAAGTATTTAATCACGTATATAAAGGATACGGTTCCACTTGTCTTCTATCACGAGCCATAAGCCAAGATCTTCAAGCAAGTGCCGACAAACACCTTACTCCTCCAAAATGGGGTACTCCGGATGTACCCCGATCCTACGATTCTTTCTTCTGAGGTAGGTCCATATGCTCAACAGGTGAACCACGCCTCTGGGGTAGTAGAGTATACTCAGCGAGAGAAATGGAATAGGCACCATGATAGTCGAGGGAGCACGGCAAGCCCGATGCCGCCTGTGTTTCTCGACGCTACCATGTCTGAAAATGTTGCACAACCTAATTCATGATCACGAAAACCAAGTAATCATAGGTGAGGGACGACAAAGTAGGCCGTCCTCGCAAGTAAGTTACAGTAAATAAGAAATATAACAATGTAAAGCAGAGACAAGTATATATTTATTCAATTCATATCAAGGTACACATAATTATAAGTGAACATATCAACTATACAATTTTATGAGCAGTAACACAAATTAAGATGCACAAAAGAATGTAACTCCCTCACCTCCAGAAGCCACGAACTCTCCCAATCTTTTTCCCCGTGCTCAAAACTAACAATCCACATAGGATTCGTAATTTAGTTCAATACAATACAACTATACACTTTATAACAAGTGACAACATAACATTTGATAATCGTGCAAAGTCACATACAAGCAACCCAATAATCATTAGAACAACATGAAAAGTAGCATTCCAAGATATTTTCAACATTAGACTTAATTTTGACACTTATTCCCTTTGTCTTTTGGCATAATTCGAAGCATATCCAGCATAGAACTTTAATCCATTTAAACTCGACATGCAAATAACTAACTAGTTTTACACATAGACTAAAAGGCAAGCTTGAAAATATTCATTAACATCATGAGGGACAACTAGACTTGATTCAATGTTCATTAGCATGCAAAATACTTCAATTACTTTAACTACAACAAACATTAACTTTTATCTACTTAAGCTAACTCCACAATTTATTACAATCTTATTCGATTATGGCACAACACCTACTGTAACATTTAGAGTTTAATCTAATTCAATGAATCAACTCAATTAATCACAAAGATGCTCACATACCAATTCAAACAAGGTTCTTATAAGACTAACAATAATAGCTCGTGGCAATTAAATCTCACAAAAACTAATCAACTCATTCATTTAACACATAATATAACTCGATAGACAACTCATAACCATCAATTAATTCAAATAACCTCATACTCCAACAAATCAAGGTAGAACTTCACAAAAGCATATATTTTTTCCATTCCTCTAACAGAACCCTAACTTAATCAGTTCGGTTACCCATGCTAATGATCTACAAAGTTTATTATTTTTATGTATAAACGTAGATCTTTGAGTGTAGATAATTTTAGCCTCAAATGGATCCTAATTCGGAGCTATATTCCTCGAGTTATAACTATTTTCGTGCAACTGCGCATTGCTATCCAGTTCTAGCGAGATTCAGGCTACATTTCAGAAGTTTTTCTTTATCAGGGACTTAAAACGTTAGAATTAGCCTTAGCCTTAGAAATTAATATTTTCTCTAAACTGCCTAATCTAGCTGTTGTATAAATTTCTTTCAATTCTAAGCTCGTTTACTGTATCAAAAAGGTTCTAAAAGTCATTGGCAGTTAACTGCCGAAACAATTTCAGCTTTATAAACTAACTTCTCTTCAACTAGCTTACACCCAAACTCCAAACACCCAACCAAGCACCTAGGTTCATCCATAGACAGCCATAACACACTTTTACCACATCCACACACCCACGTTTCCACAACACACACACACGGGCAGCCACACACACACATAGTAATATTCATTTTGTTCATCTGGCTAGCATTTCATGGTCATGCCAAATACTTAATGCATTCTTGTGTTCAAATAGACTTCTTTCAAGCATTTTATCAAGCACACTACATGCATTAACATTCTTTTCTCATTATTCAACAACAACAACTAAATCAAGAATCCTCCAAGTTTAGCTAGCAAACAACACATAAAATTCACATATTATCACCATAATTGTGACGCCCGAGTTTTAGCCATGCATTTAATTACTGTTGCATCCCTTGTTTGCGCATTTACTTCTATGCCTTATTAACTGACTTTGTGACTACTATTCACTCCGTTTTTTAAACTACTTTCTATTAGTTAATTAGCATTTTTATTAAATCATATTAATTGTAAAAGTAGTGGGAAAAATGTGCATTTGAGCTTAAGGCGTTAGGAAGGCTCGTTTAGAAAATGACTTTAGTAGTTGAATGAATAGTGTTACGTAACTAACTTAGGTAATTAATTAGCTAGCATATATTTTACCACCTTAGGCTCGTTTCTAAGCTTACTATGCACATTATATTAGACCACCTAAGCACCCAAAAGACCCCACCTCAACTTAACCCCTTTATTATAACATTTAAGCTCATAAAATGCAAAAGAAAAAAAAAATAAAAAGCTGAAAACAGAGGCAGGAACCCGACAGCTCCAAGGGAGAAAAAGGAAGAAATTTTGCTCACCAAGCCTCCAAACCAAGCCTCTCCAAGCCTTGAGCAACTAGTGTAGGGTGTTTGCAAGGTTCCTAGGTGCTCCTACGCGTAGTGGTGAGGGATTTCACGACTTGTTTTTGCATTTTTAAATAGTTGCTCATTTATTGATTTGTTGAAAATATGATTATATGCCATTGTAAATGTTATCTATGCTAATATACTATCTATATGAATGCTAGAGAACACTTTTGAACCGTCGTTTCACAATTTAAACGGTTAGAATCGTTAGTTTGATTTCTAGGGTGAATAGTGACGTTTTTTCTAGGGTTTTGTGTAATTGCTCGAATTGGCTTGAATTAATGCTTCTAATTGATGCCTTAGGTACTAGTGAGGATAATCAAATAGCCCCGTACACTTGCATTGCCCTTAAATCGCCTAAAAATGGAAAATAGCCGACTTTAACTTGGGGCTTTTGGGGTTAATGCGAATCCGGGTGGATTCGGGCTTCAATTCTAGTATCCTTAGGTTACCTAGGTGCTATAGATGTCTTGGTATCCCTTGTTTGAAGCCCGGACAATGTAGGTATGGTTTTAAGCCAAAAGAGGGAAATTGGGGCTTTCGGGGTAAACGCGTGCATTTGAATGAGTTAGAGGGTTGAGAGGGTACCTTGGGGGTTAGTTAGAAGGTTGGGAGAGTTTCCTTTGAAAATGAAATCATTAACTTGGGTTTGGAAGAGAAATAGTATGTAAAATAAAGGGGTTTAAGTGCAATTTCGTTTGTCACACATTTCTAAACCCACGGCATGACTTCATGAGTGTTTATATGTGATATTAAGTTGGTTTGGAGCTTTTGGTGTAATCCTATGCTTATTTTGTATATGTTCACTTGTAAACTGCTTATTAACTTCTATATTTGCTTCTATCCTAATTGCAACGAGGTCAACCTACTTTGTTGATCCTCATATGTGTTAATGCTTATATTATTGCTATTAACTTGCCATCGTTAAGTGCATTGCATAGTGGTTGCGCAACCATAGTGTCAGGGGCGGATGTGTTGAATATCGACTGGGCGGCAGAGGGCTTGCCGGTGGATATTCAAACTCCGTGCCCTATTCCCTCATTCGCCTGGTCCGGAGATTGCCAGGGGATGTTGGGTCGTAGAATTCGGGGTACATCCGGAGTACACCCACTGGAGTGATTGGGGTTATGCCGGCTTATCGTGATCGTGCTCGTGGTTCGTGGATCGTGATTGAAGACCAGTGAAGATCGGTGTATAGGGGATTGTTGAAACGTATCATTTTAAATGTGTGGTTATTTAAGTTATCGTTGTTTCTTTAATTGTCTAAGTGTTATCGTTGCATGATTGTATTATATGTTGCATTGCACGCCCCGGGACTATATCCCTCACTGGGCAACAGTGGTTGCTCATACCTCGATATCTGTTTCAGGAGACGCTGAGGGTGATCCCCAGCTTGTTGATTTAGTTGAGGAAGAAGAAGTTCAGATCGAGCCTTTACCTTAGTTGCTGTATCTGATAACTTGAGGTGGTTAATGATTTTGCTGTTATGTGGAAGACTCATCTGATTACTTTATGTACTATTTTGTAGCCCAAGGGCTATGTATATGCTTGTTGTATAAGTCGAAGATTAGTTGGTTGGGTTGTAGCTTTGAGAGTTTATGAACTGTAATAACTTTTATTCTTGCCTTATTTCCTTGCATGCTTGGGAGCGGATGGTTAATGTAGAATGCTTTATCCTTTAAGTTGTTTTATTGATTTCTTAGAATGTTATGATTATAAGACTATGCTGACAACAAGTTCTCGCTTGCTTGTGTGTTTTGGAGATATTGTGTACTATAAGGCTCGGATGGCCTTATAGCTTTATGGTTTAAATTAAGAAAAGCATGTATTGTATTGTTGGGACGTGTTTATGTGTTTACAGGTTTTTAGAATGTCCATGGTACAGGGGAGACTCTGTCCGTGTGTCGGGTCCGGACTTAACCTTTAGCTTGGGGGTTGGGTCGGGGCGTGACATTTAAGTGGTATCAGAGCTATAGATTGCATGAAGCCGGGTTAAATTTCTCGGTCTGTGGGTAGAGACTTGTTATGTGACTTTGTGAATACATGAGTCCTTGATTTTGATTGACCTAAGTGAAATTTGAATAAGGAATGAACATGCTAGCATGGAAATAGAATATCAAGAGTTCAGAATGTCAAGTATGATCTAGTGATTTATGTTTACTTCAAGAATGTTGAATATTTATTTGAACTCCTATGTACTTGACTTTATGTGAATCTAATTGGACTTTTCTTTATGTGTTTACTTATAAACTGCATATATACATATATATACCTGTCATAACACTTCGCATTCTAGCTATCCGAGATGGGGCCTCGCCGTCGTGCTGATAATCCGAATGTTGGTGGAGAACCCGAGGGGGTACAAGGGCAAGAAGCTGAGGTGGCCGAAAATGCACCGCAGGTTCAAGAGCCGAGCACTGCACAGATCTTGGCCACGATGGCCACAGCTATGAACACTATCGCCCAGTTTGTTACACAACAGGGTCAGCCAGGGGTCGTTGCAGGTAATCAGGCTGCGAGAGCCGGAGGTAGTGGCCCTACCGGAGGTAATCTGTATGATCGGTTTATACATCATGGGGCCTATACTTTCTTTGGGGAGCCGGACGATATGAAAGCTGAGATGTGGCTAAGAAAGTTCGAGAGAGTGGCAGCGATACTGGAGTGCCATGATGACAGGAAGATTACTTATGCTACTTTCCTTCTCGAAGGTGATGCTGAAGATTGGTGGAATACCATCAGTGAGAAATGGGGAGCTGAGGGAGGTCATCATTCGTGGGCCGATTTTGTCCGAGAGTTTCGAGACAAGTATATATCGGTAGTTGCCCGCGAGAGGCGACAAACTGAGTTCATAAACTTGAAGCAGGGAAATATGACCGTAGATCAATACGAGGCTACTTTTACCCGGCTTTCCCGTTATGCACCAGCTTTAATTCAGCCGGAGGACATGAAGATTCAGAGGTTCATCTTGGGTTTGAGGAGAGATATTATGCTGAACTTATCTTCAAATGATTTTCCCAACTATGCTGCAGTAGTTCGAGCTGCCTCGAGATATGAGAAACGGAAAGCCGATGTGTTAGCCGAGACCAGTCAATCGAGTAAACGGTTTCAGTCTCAGAGTCAAGGGTACCAGGGGCAGGCTGTATCAGTTGGGCAGAGTTCGCAGCCGAGACAGACTCAGAGTTACACAGGGCCTACTCAGACTCAGGCACGACCAGTTCAGAGTCAGACTCAGAGTCAGTTCCGTCCAGCAGTTTCCCGTTCGCAGCAGGGTAGTTCAGCTACCTCTACTTACAGAGCTCCTTCGGGAGGCACTGTTGCAAGACGTCACCAGCAGTGCAGCTTCTGTCAGCGTCAGGGTCACACTGAGGATGTTTGTTGGAAGAAACATAACAAATGTACAGGTTGCGGCAGTGATCAGCACAGGGTTAAAGACTGTCAGAAATTTAAGAACCCTAGGGATCAGACATCAGCTCAGAACTCTCAGACCAGGGCCCCAGCTGCAGCACCACCACCACGAGGCCAGGCCCGTGTATTTGCTTTGGATGCCGAGGAGCTTCCGGACACTACCGCTGTGGTAGAAGGTATTTTTCTTCTTAATGATCAATCAGTTAAGGTTTTAATTGATTCCGGGGCTTCACATTCTTTTATTACTCCTACTTGTGCACAAAATGCTAAATTGAAACATGATAAACTGTTGCATGAGATTGTGGTTTATACTCCTATGGGTCCGAAGTTTGTTACTAGATCTATTTGCAGAGCATGTAGCATATTTATTGAAGGTCGTGTTTTTCCTGCTGATTTGATTATCCTACCCTTCAATGACTTTGAAATTATATTGGGGATGGACTGGTTAAGTAAATATTATGCCCAGCTTGATTGTAGAAAGAAGATTGTGTATCTAGAAATGCCTGACCAGTCTGTACTTAAAATAGTTGGTAGTAGAAAATCTACGGGAACTCCTATTATTTCTTCTATTAGGGCATCTAAATTATTAAGCAAGGGTTGTGAGGCTTATCTTGCATATTTGATTAATCAACCTGGGGATCAACTGAAATTGAATGATGTACCTATCGTGAGGGAGTTTCCGGGGGTCTTTCCTGAGGAATTACCTGGGTTACCGCCTGATAGAGAGATAGAGTTCATGATTGATTTATTGCCGGGGACTTCACCTATCTCTAGGACTCCGTACAGAATGGCTCCACCTGAGTTGCAGGAATTGAAAGTTCAATTGCAGGGCTTGCTTGAGAAGGGATTCATTTAGCCGAGTTCTTCACCGTGGGGTGCGCCAGTTCTCTTCGTTAAAAAGAAAGACGGATCTCTTCGCCTATGCATTGATTATCGAGGTCTTAATCAGGTAACTATCAAAAATAAATATCCCTTGCCTTTAATCGAAGAGTTATTTGATCAGTTGCAAGGCGCCAGAGTATTCTCCAAATTTGATCTGAGGCAGGGCTATTATCAACTGAGGATTAAGAAAGATGATGTTCCTAAAACTGCTTTCAGAACTCGATATGGCCATTATGAGTTTGTTGTCTTGCCGTTTGGTCTTACTAATGCTCCCGCCGCATTCATGGATTTAATGCAGAGGGTATTCCGTCCTTATCTGGACCAATTTGTGGTCATATTTATTGATGATATCCTTGTCTATTCTAAATCTGAGGCGGAACATGAACAGCATCTCAGAATTGTGTTGCAGACTCTTCAGGAGCATCAGTTATTTGCAAAGTTTAGCAAGTGTGAATTCTGGCTTAAGCAAGTTGCTTTTCTTGGCCATATTATCTCGCAGGATGGTATTTCTGTTGATCCAGCGAAGATTGAAGTTGTGCTATCTTGGAAACGGCCTGAAACTGTCACGGAGATTCGTAGCTTCCTTGGTTTAGCTGGGTATTATCGGAGGTTTGTCAAGGATTTCTCTAAGATTGCAGGGCCTTTAACTCAACTTACTCAGAAGAAAACCGTATTTGACTGGAATGATAAATGTGAGGCCAGCTTCCAGGAATTGAAGAAGAGATTGACTACAGCTCCTATTCTTGCTTTACCTGAGGGTTATGATAATTTGATGATCTATAGTGATGCTTCGAAGGAAGGTCTGGGTTGTGTATTGATGCAGAATGGCAGGGTTATTGCTTATGCTTCCAGGAAACTAAAGCCTTATGAACTCAACTATCCGACTCATGATCTTGAGCTTGCAGCTATCATTCTAGCATTAAAGAAATGGCGTCATTATCTCTGGGGCAACAAATTTGAAATCTTTACAGACCATAAAAGCTTGAAATATCTGTTTTCCCAGAAAGAGTTGAACATGAGGCAGAGGCGATGGCTGGAATTACTTGAGGACTATAACTGCACTATTAACTATCTTCCAGGTAAGGCCAATATTGTTGCTGATGCTTTGAGCCGAAAGGCTACTGTTGCTAGCTTGATTATCAAGAATTGGGAATTCATGGAAGAATTGTGCTTATGGAAGCCTAGTACTTCAAATTCTGGTATTCAATTTGCAAGTTTGCAGATTCAATCTCTGTTGTTATCCAGGATTCGAGAAGCTCAACAGGCTGATCTTCAATTGTTAAAAGTCTTAGAGAATTCTAAAGGGGGAGAGTCGGATTTCAAACTGCACGACGATGGTATTCTTAAATTCAAGGGTAGAATCTGTATTCCGAATGATCCAACTCTGAAGAAGGATATTCTTGCTGAGGCACACAGTTCTCGATATACTATCCATCCAGGCAGTACAAAAATGTATAAAGATTTAAAGCAGAATTTCTGGTGGAATAATATGAAGAGAGAAATCGCTGACTATGTTGCCCGATGTCTTACTTGTCAGAAAGTTAAAGCAGAACATCAGAGACCTGCAGGGTTGTTGCAGCCTTTGGCTATTCCTGTTTGGAAATGGGATCATATTACTATGGATTTCGTCTCTGATTTACCGAGGTCTTCGAGGGGTAATGACTCAGTCTGGGTTATTGTGGATAGACTGACCAAGACTTCTCATTTTATTGCTAAAAAGAAGTCTGATTCTCTTGATAAACTGGTAGAGTTGTATATTGAGAATGTTGTCCGACTACATGGAATTCCAAAGAGTATCGTGTCAGATAGAGATCCCAGATTCACATCTCAGTTCTGGCAGAAGATTCAGAAAGCTTTGGGCACGAATTTGAATTTCAGTACAGCTTATCATCCTCAGACAGATGGTCAATCCGAGAGAACTATCTTAATCCTCGAGGATATGTTGCGGGCTTGTATTCTGGACTTCGGTAAGAGTTGGGAGAAATATTTGCTACTAGCAGAGTTCGCCTACAACAATAGTTATCAAGCTACTATTGGTATGGCACCTTATGAAGCACTGTATGGGCGTAAATGTCGGTCTCCTCTCTACTGGGATGATGTTGGTGAAATGAAGACTATCGACCCTACTCTTTTACCTGAAATGAACAAAATGATTGATCAGGTGCAGCTTATCAGAAAAAGAATGCTTACAGCACAGAGCCGGCAAAAGAGTTATGCAGATAGGCGACGTCGTGATCTGAAATTTGCTGTGGGGGACCGGGTATTTCTGAAAATTTCTCCTCACAAGGGTTTGATTCGGCATGGTAAAGGAGGTAAACTCAGTCCTCGATATGTGGGACCATTTGAGATAACTGAAACTGTTGGTGATTTGGCTTACCGTCTAGCTTTACCTCCCAGTTTGGGCAGAATTCATGACGTATTCCATGTTTCCATGCTTCGGAAGTATCAGCCAGATCCCTCTCACGTACTTGAGCCGGAACCGCTAGAGATCAGTGAAACTTTGACCTACACAGAGAAACCTCTTCGAATTGTTGATCAGAAAGTTCAAGAGCTGAGGACTAAAAGCATTCCGATGGTTAAAGTTCTGTGGGATCATCACGGAGTAGAGGATGCGACATGGGAAAGAGAGGATCAGATGCGGGAACGGTATCCAGAGTTATTCGCCGAATCATGTAAGAATTGCGTGGACGCAATTAGTTTAAGGGGGAGAGGATGTGACGCCCGAGTTTTAGCCATGCATTTAATTACTGTTGCATCCCTTGTTTGCGCATTTACTTCTATGCCTTATTAACTGACTTTGTGACTACTATTCACTCCGTTTTTTAAACTACTTTCTATTAGTTAATTAGCATTTTTATTAAATCATATTAATTGTAAAAGTAGTGGGAAAAATGTGCATTTGAGCTTAAGGCGTTAGGAAGGCTCGTTTAGAAAATGACTTTAGTAGTTGAATGAATAGTGTTACGTAACTAACTTAGGTAATTAATTAGCTAGCATATATTTTACCACCTTAGGCTCGTTTCTAAGCTTACTACGCACATTATATTAGACCACCTAAGCACCCAAAAGACCCCACCTCAACTTAACCCCTTTATTATAACATTTAAGCTCATAAAATGCAAAAGAAAAAAAAAATAAAAAGCTGAAAACAGAGGCAGGAACCCGACAGCTCCAAGGGAGAAAAAGGAAGAAATTTTGCTCACCAAGCCTCCAAACCAAGCCTCTCCAAGCCTTGAGCAACTAGTGTAGGGTGTTTGCAAGGTTCCTAGGTGCTCCTACGCGTAGTGGTGAGGGATTTCACGACTTGTTTTTGCATTTTTAAATAGTTGCTCATTTATTGATTTGTTGAAAATATGATTATATGCCATTGTAAATGTTATCTATGCTAATATACTATCTATATGAATGCTAGAGAACACTTTTGAACCGTCGTTTCACAATTTAAACGGTTAGAATCGTTAGTTTGATTTCTAGGGTGAATAGTGACGTTTTTTCTAGGGTTTTGTGTAATTGCTCGAATTGGCTTGAATTAATGCTTCTAATTGATGCCTTAGGTACTAGTGAGGATAATCAAATAGCCCCGTACACTTGCATTGCCCTTAAATCGCCTAAAAATGGAAAATAGCCGACTTTAACTTGGGGCTTTTGGGGTTAATGCGAATCCGGGTGGATTCGGGCTTCAATTCTAGTATCCTTAGGTTACCTAGGTGCTATAGATGTCTTGGTATCCCTTGTTTGAAGCCCGGACAATGTAGGTATGGTTTTAAGCCAAAAGAGGGAAATTGGGGCTTTCGGGGTAAACGCGTGCATTTGAATGAGTTAGAGGGTTGAGAGGGTACCTTGGGGGTTAGTTAGAAGGTTGGGAGAGTTTCCTTTGAAAATGAAATCATTAACTTGGGTTTGGAAGAGAAATAGTATGTAAAATAAAGGGGTTTAAGTGCAATTTCGTTTGTCACACATTTCTAAACCCACGGCATGACTTCATGAGTGTTTATATGTGATATTAAGTTGGTTTGGAGCTTTTGGTGTAATCCTATGCTTATTTTGTATATGTTCACTTGTAAACTGCTTATTAACTTCTATATTTGTTTCTATCCTAATTGCAACGAGGTCAACCTACTTTGTTGATCCTCATATGTGTTAATGCTTATATTATTGCTATTAACTTGCCATCGTTAAGTGCATTGCATAGTGGTTGCGCAACCATAGTGTCAGGGGCGGATGTGTTGAATATCGACTGGGCGGCAGAGGGCTTGCCGGTGGATATTCAAACTCCGTGCCCTATTCCCTCATTCGCCTGGTCCGGAGATTGCCAGGGGATGTTGGGTCGTAGGATTCGGGGTACATCCGGAGTACACCCACTGGAGTGATTGGGGTTATGCCGGCTTATCGTGATCGTGCTCGTGGTTCGTGGATCGTGATTGAAGACCAGTGAAGATCGGTGTATAGGGGATTGTTGAAACGTATCATTTTAAATGTGTGGTTATTTAAGTTATCGTTGTTTCTTTAATTGTCTAAGTGTTATCGTTGCATGATTGTATTATATGTTGCATTGCACGCCCCGGGACTATATCCCTCACTGGGCAACAGTGGTTGCTCATACCTCGATATCTATTTCAGGAGACGCTGAGGGTGATCCCCAGCTTGTTGATTTAGTTGAGGAAGAAGAAGTTCAGATCGAGCCTTTACCTTAGTTGCTGTATCTGATAACTTGAGGTGGTTAATGATTTTGCTGTTATGTGGAAGACTCATCTGATTACTTTATGTACTATTTTGTAGCCCAAGGGCTATGTATATGCTTGTTGTATAAGTCGAAGATTAGTTGGTTGGGTTGTAGCTTTGAGAGTCTATGAACTGTAATAACTTTTATTCTTGCCTTATTTCCTTGCATGCTTGGGAGCGGATGGTTAATGTAGAATGCTTTATCCTTTAAGTTGTTTTATTGATTTCTTAGAATGTTATGATTATAAGACTATGCTGACAACAAGTTCTCGCATGCTTGTGTGTTTTGGAGATATTGTGTACTATAAGGCTCGGATGGCCTTATAGCTTTATGGTTTAAATTAAGAAAAGCATGTATTGTATTGTTGGGACGTGTTTATGTGTTTACAGGTTTTTAGAATGTCCACGGTACAGGAGAGACTCTGTCCGTGTGTCGGGTCCGGACTTAACCTTTAGCTTGGGGGTTGGGTCGGGGCGTGAAAATAATCAAAATAACTAGTTAATTCATGGCATAGACCATATGATTACTCAATTATAAGCAATTATCATGAATTTAACTATGAGAACATAAATGGGTTAATATTATACCTTCCCCAACACTTTACCACAAGCTCACACATGCCCTAAACTGCATTTAAACACTCTAGAAGCAACTATGAGGCAATACAAGTACTAAAGCTATTAATTCATTCATTTCCCTTTTGTTCAACTAGGCTATTTAGCTTGTTATCGGAATTCAAGGATCAAGTTAGGCAAAATAGCTATTCTACCAATCCAAGGATACCTAAATACATCTTTTAGAGCCTCCAAATCAAAACCTAGAGCACAAGTACACGAAAATACCGAAAATGCCTTTTTGTGGGTTTACACTACAAATACCAATTTCGGAACCCAAACAAACGAAACGAAGGTACTTCTAAGGCTTCAATACTTAATAAAGACTAGCCATAAGCTCGAAACGTGCCTGGATTATAGTTAACCCCGAAACCCCTTTCTAAAATGGCCTATTTTGATCAAATTACCTAAGTTTCGAGACTAACAAGCGCAATTAACATTTTTCCCATGCTCAAGGACCTATTTAACAACTACTAGAAGCCTCGAATCGAATTAAATTGTAACTTTTTTTGGAAACCCTAGTTTGGCACTATTCATCATCTTCTTTAATTCATCAACCACTATTTTTAACCATTCAAAAAGCTAACTACCTACAAAAGTTTGTTCTACATACATATTTAAGCATATTTGAAGCAATAAATTAAGCTAAAACACAAGGGTTACTATTTACATTTTTTACTATTCATTGTCTTCTCTAACATGCAATCTTCAATTTCAACCATGGAACTTGTCAAAAAACTATATAAACATGTTCTACTATCATCATGGAAGACCTTACAAGCAACAAAACGAACAAAATAACATTATATCAACAATTGCTAAAAAATAAAGTTTAAACTAAAGTTACTCAAATGTACAATTAAATATGAAATCACTATCTTGAGCACTTGTAGAAGCTTGGAAGATGATGTTGGGTGACTTGGAAATGATCCAAAGAAGCTCAAGCAAAGATTGGATGAATTGAAGTTGAAAATTTTATTTTTTCTTTCTCTCTTGGTGCTCTTGGTTTTCTCCTCCCTTTTTGCTTTTTTTTTGTGTGTTTTATTTTGCATATAAAATAGCTCAAAAGATGACAACATTAAAAGGTCAAAGGGCAAAGCTATTTAGTCTTGGTCAACTAAGTTAAAACTCCAATTAAATGATAACTCGCTAAAACTCATGTTACACTTACGTAACACTATTCACAAGAGGCACAAATCATTTTTCAAATGCAAGTTCCCGGCCTCTAAAGTCTAAAATTACAAGTTTTCGATTCCTTTTATAAGTCATGTTGTCTAGGAAAAATATTAAGTCGAGCATTTAAGATAGTCAAATTTCTTATGAATAGTGCCATCTAAATAAAACAATTAAGTAAGAAAAGAAATGCACATAAAAATGCTCAAGTAGATATGCAACAGTTATTTAAAAGATGTGATGAAATTCCCGGGCGTCACAATGGCTGCTTTAATAGTCTTCTTTT
This sequence comes from Ehretia macrophylla, assembly GCA_037974665.1. Classification (NCBI taxonomy): domain Eukaryota; kingdom Viridiplantae; phylum Streptophyta; class Magnoliopsida; order Boraginales; family Ehretiaceae; genus Ehretia; species Ehretia macrophylla. The sequence continues at coordinate 10,900,873 of CM075779.1, forward strand.
TGCAACTCTCAATGATGTAGTGAAGAGTTTGATCCCAGCGAATACTTCCAACTGTGGTCATTACAAATTTAACACACCTTCGCCAGACTCTTCTACTAAATGTACATTCAAAGAAGATGTGATCACGCGTTTCCAACCCCATATGGCAAAGTTCACATTGATCATTAATCTGAAAGCCCCAACTAATTAGTCTGGCTTTCGTTGGCAATCTATCAAGGATTGCTAACCAAGAGCAGAAACTATGTTTAGGAATCCAAGGATTCCTCCAAAGAAGATAGTCCTATTTCACCTTCTCATGTTTATCTTTTATGGCCTCCCAAGTTGAAGCAGTAGAGAACTTACCATTGGACCCAAGAGTCCAATAGATAATATCATCTTGACCCAAGGGTGGAGGGAGCCTAGTATTGAGATTTGTCAAGTTCCTTGGTCAGTACCAATTGTCATTGCGGATAATTTCTTCAACATGCCTTCTACAAAGATTCTTGTGAATATGGAGATTTATATACTGTTGTACAATCTGAATTATTATTAATAAAGACATCAATTTTCTCGTGATTTTTTTCCCTCCAAATTAAAGGGTTTTCCACGTAAAAATCGTTGTTCCTTTATGTTCATTTCTTGTTCAAGCATGTGTAGTATTTTGAGTTATTGTAGATACGCAACTGTTTGGATTTTCTTTCATGTCATTGAATAATTGGCTTCGACATTAATGATTGGATATAAAACAACAGAGAATGAAGAAGATTTTTACTTATTTACTTAAATCGGTAACATTCTCCAAACAAATCAATAATCACATTGATTAGCAAAGAAATAAATAATTAATAGTGGTTGTTTCAGCTTTATTCTTTAAAAGGCTTCTTGTGATTCAGATTTTAGATAGATGTTATTTTAAAATATAATATAAAAAAAGATTGTCTATGTTGTATTGATATTGGCTGTTTCACTTCAATTTTGGCTAAAGCCCTTAAATCAGCAAAATAACAATGAATTAATAGTGGTTACTATGCACGAATTGCAACAAAAATTTGGTTCGTTTGTTAAAATAAAAAGAAAAGAGAAAATGTGTTTACTGAAGATATTAGGAGTTACTAATAATGTTAGCTTTAGAAAAAATAAAGAGATAATAACTTAAGGGTAATTAACACAAATGGTCCTTTATCTTTGTCGCGTGTGCCAACTAACTCCCTTATCTTTCAAATGTGACATTGTGGTCCCTAATCTAATACTAAAGTGACGTTGTTAGTCCTATTGTGTGAAATCTGTCAAAAAATAACGAAAATGACATGTTTCACTCACGTGCTGACTTATGCAAGGGCAAAATAGTCTAATACAAGTCAGATACTCATTTTCACTAGGTTAATAACATAAATGGTCTTTTATCTTTGCCTTGAGTGCCAATTAACTCCTTTATCTTTTATTTGTGGTGAATTAGTTCCTGATCTTGAACTAATGTGACAACGTTATTCCTTGTGTGCGAAATCCATAAAAAATAAGACGGAAGTGGCACACTGACTATATATGCTCACACTTTGCATGAAAAAATGGAGAATGAGCCAGCTTTAGCAAGCTACTTGTACTCTACCATCATCTCTTACTCTTTTTTGGCTCGCTATTCGTCTTTCAGTTTGGGCAACAAGCTTTGCTCATCCACACTTCTCTCCACATTTCTCTACGATCGTTTTTTGATTACTTTTTCTTCTGATTCGTCCACAAGCATTGCCATTGTCGCTAACCTACGCGCTGTTCGGTACCGCGACCCTACTTGCATTACGTTCTCATATTGTTTGTTGAATTACAAAGGCTTCCTTTATATCCAAGTGCTAATAATATCTATTTTTTAAAGTTTTTCACACAAAGTGTGAGCACGTGCAGTCAACGTGCCACTTCCGTTTTATTTTTTATGGATTTCACATGCAAGGACTAACATTATCACTGTAGTTTAAGATTAGGGACCAATTCGTCACAAATAAAAGATAAGAGAGTTAGTTGACACTCAAGACAAAGATAAAAGACCATTTGTGTCATTAAACCGATAAAAATGAGTATCTGACTTGTAATGGACTATTTTGCCCTTGCATAAGTCAGCACGTAAGCAAAACATGTCATTTCCGTCAGTTTTTTGACGGATTTCACACATTAGGACTAACAGCGTCATTTTAGTATTAGACCAGGGACTAAAATGTCATACTTGAAAGATAGGGGAGTTAGTTGGCACACGCAGCAAAGATAAATGACCATTTGTGTCAATAACCCATAACTTAACTTAATGTCGAAATTTTAGTATTGTGAACATGAATAAGGAATCATTTGTTATTGTTTTTGTTTTGTTTTGTTTTTGTTTTGTTTTTTGGTTTTTTTTGTTTTTTTTTCCTTTGAACTAAAAGGCTCTTGAATATCCCCCTCCTAGGTCCCTCCTCAAACCAAGCAAATAATTCTTTACAACTTTTTAGGCCTTCAATTTTTATCTCAATGCAAGTTAATAATTTTTAACAATTATGTAATTCAAGCAAAAAATAATTGTTAATTTTTTAGCCTGCAATTTTCATCTTCACGATTCAGGCAAAAACATTTTAATAGTTTTTTAGACACACAATTTTCATCATGATACAGGCCAATAATTTCCATAGCTATAAGATAAAAAGAAAAAGAAATTTGCTATATAGGCTTGTGATTTTCAACTATATATTTGGACTTGGGAGGTAAAAAAAAGAAATTTAGGACGTGTTTGATCTAAGAAAAAAAAAAATAGGGATCCCTATACACGTCTTTTCCCATTTTAGAACTTAAAGCGGAAGAAAGAAAAGAAAAAAGAAAGTGAAACAAGAAAGGACACTATAAAATAAGCAATAAATTACGAAAATCTATCCAAATTCGATTTGGAGTCAAATTAAAATCCATGTCCATATAAACTTCTCCACCGAAATAATCTATAAATTGCAACTCACTTAAACTAATTTTCTCATTACTTATTCATAATAGAACAAAGCAGTGAAATCATATCATAGAGGTTTTTAGGCATGATGAAAACAACTCTTTTTTTTGTTGTTCTAGTTCTTCTTCCATGCATATCCACGACGATACCGCATGGCGTGGCCGGTGAATTCGAGGTAAACCATGACATATATATACCATATGAACTTGAAAGCTACTGTTGGGTGACTGTCAATAATATCTTACGCTCTTGCATGGAGGACATAGACAATCTACTGAAGAATGATCAACTATTTATCAAACATTATTGTTGTTTTAGTATTCTTAGATTCTCTCAAAATTCCCTCGAGAGATATCCTAATATACCTTCTGTTCTCTATAATCCTAAAATTTACCAATATTATGGACTTGGCCCCTATGCACCACAATGGCTCCATCATTGCCTCATGAGACTGCATAAAATACTACGATGTACATTGCATGATGACAAATATTGCCCTTCCTTGGAAGCTGATTCAGATCTTGAAGTTTCTGTTATGTATACATGTTAACATATTAGTATTTGATAATATTGTTCTCATAGAAAAATAGTTTGGCGAGGAAATTAGTTTGTTAGCCTTCATGTAGTTGATGAATACATAAAATTATTGTTTCTTTTCTCGTATCTTTCTTTTTTTGGTCGAATGTTTGTAATGTTTCTTTTAGTTTGATATAAGTTGTTCGATCTTCTTTATATTATAATACCTATTATTTTAATTTTTGTGTTTTTTCCTTGTCCTTTGGGTCATTTTTTTGTCAGCATCACATTGATCTTCAAGCAACTACCATAAAATTTGACATATTTTTTTTGCAATCGATTCAAATCCTGATATTCAAGAATTCTATTTTACATCTTTTCCGGTTTAAGGATTATGAATATTGGATACGTAGTCAACTATCTCGCAAGTGTGTGTCTATTTATTGTATTTGATTCTGATTTTGAATTTATTACCAAGTAATGTTGTGGTTTGATCAAAAGGCATCAAGATGTGCAAGGCCCTTTCTAATTTCCTGAAACCATCTTCATTGCTAATTAACAACATTTTGGATCCTAATGCATATTGTAACACCTCGAACCCAACCCTACACTATAGGTCAAGTCCGGACCTGTCACTCGGACAAAGTCTCCTCTGTACCGATGACTAAACTGGTACCTGCATATAGCCACATATAAATCCTGAACCACAACCAAACATCTCAACACCCTAACTTCCAAGATTAATATAGCCAACCAGTTTCACAAGGCCATCCGAGCCTTGGAACAACAAAATAGATATCATGCAAGCATGCAAGTTAAACCTCTAACTTTAATTTCAAGTAGTACGTCATAGCTATAAGCCAAGCTTAACAAACTAGCTACTACACATTCAAGCATGCAACAAGAGAAATAATTTTGCTATCTATTATTACATGCCATCTACTATCTCATCCAACATACAAGATTACAAGTCAAATACAACCACCAATTACATACAAGACCCCAAGGTCTTAAAAAGAACAACAATTAACACCTTCACACAAGCTTCACATTATAGTCAACCTTATCACACAAGAAAATCACGGAAGTTGTTCAACTTGCTCTTCTTCCTCTTCAACTACGGCTACTAGCTGGGGATTCACCTTAGCTTCTCCTGAAACATGTTAAATGAGGAGTGAGCAATAATGTTGCCCAGCGAGGGAGGTGATGCAGCATACCGGTGCATGCAGCATGACATGTAATCACAGAAAGCCATAAATATAACATAAAGCAACAAGATCAAATAGTCAAGTAAATAACCACATTTTAAAAGGATACGGTTCCACTTCAAGTCTTCAGTCTCGTACCACGAACCACGAACTTCACGCAAGTGCCGGCAAACCCTTATTCCTCCAAATTGGGGTACTCCCGATGTACCCCGATCCTACAATCTTTCTCTTGAGGTAGGTCCATATGCCCAGCAGGTGAACCACGCCTTTGGGGTAGTAGAGTATACTCAGTGAGAGAAAGGGAATAAGCACCATGGTAGTCAAGGGAGCACGACAAGCCCGACGCCGCCTGTGTTTTTCGATGCTACCATGTCCGAAAAGGTTGCGTAACCCCAAATCAAGTCCACGAGAACCAAGATCATCAAATAACACATAAGAGGGACGACAAAGTAGGCCGTCCTCGCAATTAGTCACAATAACACGAAAAGACACAAGATGGCAAGTAAAATAATACAAATAAACTTTAACAATTACTAAATAATTAAATTTAGAAACAATAAATTAAGTTAAGATGCACAGAAGAGATGAAGACAAAGACTCCCTCACCTTAGTGAACCAAACCTGTGAGAATTAGTCAAGAACTTCTTCATTATGCTCCAAATGTACTATTCCTTCAAATATCACTACCTAATACAATCAACTATATGCATAAGAAGTTATACATTTATTCTCTACTAAAGCTAATTCATAAAGCCATTAACTTATCCAACTCTATTTGATTCCCTTGAACTTACATAACTAACGATATATTTCATGGTTTAACAAGCATTCTAATCAATATTTAAACAATACATAAACCCAAGTGATCACATATGCAACATTCTTTAAGTTCCAAGTATTATACAAAGACAATAGCATACTAAATAACATATACATAGCCATAATAATTCACATAAGTAGAAGCACTATATAACATCTAACCAATAAGTTATATAAGTGTATCTTTACACATATAATGCAATTAATAAGCAATATAAACATGTTTACTCAATCTTTAACTAGTATCCATATAGCTTAGCTCACAACTTCTCCAAATAGATGAACTTGTTACACAAGTACATTCAAACATTTATCCAATCAATCAAGAATCAACTAACAACAATTATTACCATGGTTCATTACTAGTTCCTTTAGTCCATTCTAAATTCATACTCAACCAAAGCCATGTAAATCAAGTAACTCAATTCACGAGACTTCACTACTATGATACGTAACTACACAAAGGCATATAAACATTTAATTACTTATTATAAAGCAATTATCATGAAATTAACTATGCGAACACAGAGGGGTCAATATTATACTTTTCACAAAACTTAACCAAAAGCTCACACATACCTTAGAATTGCATTTAGACACGCTAGGAGCAACTACAAAGCAATACAAGTACTAAAGCAATTAATTCATTCATTTCCCCTTTGATCAACTAGGCTATTTAGCTTCCTACCGGAATTTAAGGATCAAGTTAAGCTAGCTAACCATCCTACCAATCTAAGGATACCTAAATACCTCATTTAGAACCTCCAAATCATAACCTAGAGTACAAGTAAACGAAAACACCGAAAATGCCTCTTTGTGGGTTTACACTACAAGTACTAATTTCGGAACCCAAACAAGCGAAACGAAGGCACTTCTAAGGCTTCAATACTTAATAAAGATTAGCCATGATGTCGAAACGTGTCCGAATTCGAGTTAACCCCAAAACCCCTTATTAAAGTAGCCTATTTTGATCAAATTTTCAAAAATTTTCACATGGAAAGCATAACAAATATTTTTCCCATGCTCAAGGACCTAATTAGCAACTACTAGAAGCCTCAAATCGAATTAAATTATAACTTTTTTCGGAAACCCTAGTTTGACACTATTCATCATCTTACTCAAGTGAAATCTTGTCAAAAACTTAGTTTCAAGCTATACCAATGCATATACAAGGTCTCTACCATGTAATAATACTATATAGAACAAGAATCAAGCATGTTATGACACATTAATGGCAAAATCCGAAAATTACAAAATTGAACATAAACTTTAAAACTCTATGAAAATGCAAAAATTCCTCACAAAATTTTTGTTCCGAAATACGAAAAACAAATAGTAGAAAGATAGAGGACAAGCTTCAAACTCCTTCATTTATACCTTTAAAGATCCAAAATTACATAAAATTTACTATTCCCGTAATAAGGGTTTAGTGGCTGATTTGGAGTGTTTTTTTGGCTGATTTTGAACTTGTATGGTGTTAAAATGAAATCAAAGGGTCAAATGATGATATATGTGAGTGGAAAATCACTATTTGCTCTAAAAACGTTACTTTAACACACTGAAAGTCAACTTTAATCTCATATTTTGTTGCAAATTCAATTTTTTTCTAAACCAATAGTCAAAATATAATGGTAGACTAGTTTTTAAAATGTTTAAAAGACTAATATAAAAAATATTAGGAGAAAGATCAATAAACGGAACTTAAAACAGTTTAAATGCAATTTTCACTAAAAATCCTTATGAAAATAATATGAATGCACATATTTCATGTAATAAAAGAAATAAAAACGAGATTATAAATTATGTGACAAATAATCAATTTAAACAAGTAAAAGCATGTAATTTACAATTTAAATAATCAAATGCACGTAAATCACAATTAAACAAGTATTTGCACATAAATTCGGGACCGGGGTCTCACACATATCATCTCGTATATTTCAATTATGGTGATTCATGAAATCAAAATTGATTAGAAAATGTGGTTCCTGAAACTGTTTTTCTTGATAATTTTAGTGACAAAAAATGTCGAGGCAAAATTCTTTCAACACACCATCTAAAAAGCTTTGTGTGAATATGGAAATTTGTGTACTGTTGTACCATCTGAATTATTATTAATGGAGACATCCATTTTCCCGTGATTTTTTTCTCTCCAAATTAAAAGGTTTTCCATGGAAAAATTCTTGTTCCTTTATGTTTATTTCTTGTTCAAGCATGTGTGGTATTTTGTGTTATTGTAGATATGCAATTGTTTGAATTTTCTTTTATGTCATCGAATAATTGGCTTAGGCATTAACAATTGGATATAGAACAGCAGAATATATATGAAGAAAATTTTTACTTATTTTCTTAAACCGGTAGCATTCTCCAAACAAATAAATAATCACATTTTGTAGCTAACGCCCTTGATTAATTAGCAAAGAACCAATTAATTAATATTGGTTATTTCAGCTTCACTCTTTAAAAGGCTTCTTGTGATTATTCAGATGTTAGATATATGTTATTTGAATATGTAATATGAGAAAATAAGATAGTTTATGTTGTATTGATGTTGGCTATATAGCTTCAATTTTAGCTAAAGCCCTTAAATAAAAAAAATAACAATGAATTAATAGCAGTTACTATGCACGAATGGCAACAAAAAAATTTGTTCGTTTGTCAAGAAAGAAAAGAAAAGAGAAAACATGTTTGCTGAAGATCTTAGGAACTACTACAAATGTTAGCTTTAGAAAAAATAAAAAGATAACAATTGCATATCGAAATTATATTATTGTGAACATAAGTAAGGAATACTATAGGTCTTGAGACTTGATGACTAAAAATAGAAAATCAATCTAATAAGGAGTCAAGTCTAATAAGGGAACAAGTCTAATGCTCGATAGGACTAAAAAACTAGTCTTATAATAAAAATATAATACTATTCTTATTATAAAAACATTATACTTGTATATGTATCGAGTCATGCAGTTGATTTATTTTGTAGATTCAAAAAGCACCAAGATGCGCAAGGCCCATTTTAATTTCCCGAAACCATCTTCATGCTACTAAATAAAATTTGAGATGAGTAGAGCTACGAGTCAACTCAAAGTAGCTCCTCCACGCATGATCTTAATCACGGTTTCATAACAATCAATGTAACGCCCCGATCCCTCACGAGACCGGGACTCTTATTTATCATGCTATTCTCATCCAATTCCAAACCCTGGGCACGAAATTTAGGGAAAAACGGACGGAGTTTTCCCTATATATAGGACTATCTGGAAACCTACAAACAACAACATACAACCACAAGACCATAATCCACAACTTCAATCTGTTTAATCCCTATCAGCATGCAAGTCAACTAAACCGAAGAGTAAACAATTGAAGTTATTACAAACCATTAGCACCTAACTATCACCCAAAACTAAAACTTTAATATTACATTTCTTAAGATAACACAAATACATATATGACCATAAGGTCTCAAATAGTATACAGGCATATAATGTACACATTCTTCCTTGTTCTACACACTGATAGAGCAGACAGGCAACACATGAGGCAATCCCATTTCCAGTTTATAGCACCGATCCTGAAAGGTGTTAGAAATGAGGGTGGGTATACAACATGTATACTCAGTGAGGGAGGTGATGTAGCATACCAAGGCGTGCAATATGATATACAATCACAAGAAGTCATATATATATAACATAAAACAACAAGATCAAATAGGCAAGTAATTAACCACATTAAAAAGGATATGGTTCCACTTCAAGTCTTCAATCTCGAACCACGAGCCACGAACTTCACGCAAGTGCCGACAAACCCTTACTCCACCAAATTGGGATACTCCGAATGTATCCCGATCCTACGACCCTTTCTCCTGAGGTAGGTCCATATGCCCAGCAGGTGAACCACGACTTTGAGGTAGTGGAGTATACTCAGTGAGAAAAGGAATAGGCACCATGGTAGTCGAGGGAGCACGGCAAGCCCAACGACGCCCGTGTTTCTCGACGCTATCATGTCCGAAAAGGTTGCGCAACTCCGAGTCAAGATCACGAGAGACAAGTAACATATACATGATAATTTACAAGCAATATAAGTAAGATAACAATATAAACTAAATAACTAACACTTATAGCATGACATTATCCAACATAATTTATATACAACAGAGAAATGCAAATAAGATACAACTCCCTCACCTTGGGTTTGGCTAAATACGCAAGAAGATAGCTCTGATTTACTCCAAACTTCCTCAAATTAGCTCGAATATGCAACCCTAGGGTGTTCATATAAGTTTAGCAATTAACTATATCAATTCTAACTCAACTTTTACTTAACTCAACCCTACAACATTAGAAGCTAGATTTATAATCACTAATTCACACAAGTTCATAACCCACACACAATTAAGCTACAATGTTCACCTTACCATATCATTAGACAACATAAGATATATTAGAAGCATCAAATACCATTAAGTTAAGATCATAAGTTATAAATTCCAATTACTTTTAATTACAATAATCAATAATCATATAACTCGATGAGTTATCCTTATAGTCCTACTCATTTAGCATACAATGTTTATTAGAGTTTGATCTTAACAAAGTACAAGTAATATAAACATTATAACAAGATATAATCATTAAATATGAAAATAACTATACCAACACAAAGGGGTTAATGACCGATGATCACGAAACTTCACGAAATGCTCACAAATGTCATATAAAAACATGTAAAGGCAAGATATACAAGCACCAAAGCTAATTCAAAGGCTAAGCATGAAAACCCCAAGTTTCCCTTTTGTTATCCTAAGTCATTTAACTCCAAACCAAAGACTAAGAATCAAGATTCACCAACTAACTATTCTAATCTTCTAGTTACACATTATGGCACACTTAGAACCCTTGAAATCATTCATTAACCCGAATTAGCCACAGAAGCCCCGATTACCCCTTTGTGCGTTTGTACTACAAATATCTTAACCAAGCTCAACTAAGAGTTAGAAAAGCACATTTAGTCCCTACTTACCCTAAGAACACCAAATATATCAACCAAATTCACCTGGATTTACGTTTGACCCAAAACCCCTTTGTAACACAAACCATTTTTCTTCCAAACACAAGTTAATCTTCTAGTTAAGCGAGCAGGCTATTCCATACTTTTAATTATCCCATATGGCACCCCTAGGACCTTAAACTACCCAATTACCCGCGTTTAGCACAAAAGTCCCAATTTTTACCTTGTGAGTTTGTACTACAAGTACCATAACCGGGACTCAACCGAGGTTTGGCAAAGCATATATAGCACCTATATAGCCTAAGAACACTAGATGTATTGGCCAAATTAACTCGGATTTGCATTAACCCCGAAACCCCTTTTTAAAAGTCGCCTATTTCATGTGTTAGCCAATTTTTGAGCAATTCAACGTCATGTGGCTATTAAACTATCTTTATTAACATCTAAGGCACCTACTAGAAGCAATGAATCAAGCCATATCACACAATTCCATAAAACTCTAGAAAAATGTCACTATTCATGCCATACGATCAACGAACGAATTCAACCGTTTAAACTAAGAAACAATAACATAAATAAGGTCTTTACTACTTATATACAACATACATAAGCATCTTTAAGCATTACAGAAGCATTTGATAGCAAATCCATGAATTCAAGAAAAGAGCAACATTTTTCAAATGCAAAAATAGATATGAAATCTCTCACCTATTGCGTGTAGGAGCTCTTAGGAGGCTAGTAAACACCGTAAACCACTTGCACGTAGCTTGGCTTGGCTTGGAATGAGGATTTGTTGAACAAAAATCTCTCCTCCTCATCCTATGTCGATTTTCGGCCCTGCTACAGTGTTTTCAGCTTTTGCACTTTTTTTTGGGTGTTATTTTGAATTATAAAGTGTTATGTGAGTATATATTAAGTTGGGGTTATGTTTGGGTGCATAAGTTGACTACCAAGATGAGTTTAGCTAGCTAGAACCAAGTCATAATGATATATAATTGAAATACATAGTTTTGTTACGTAACACTATTCCTTAGTTTCAACAAATCATTTCCTAAATGAAGGCTCCTAATGCATTTAGCTCAAACACAAATTTTTTCCATTCCTAAAACAATTAATATGATTTATGAAAAATGCTAATTCAAGGTAATTAAGTAATTGAAAAATGAAATGAATAGTAACCAAAGAAGACAACAAGTAAAACAAAGAAGAACTGCGCAAATAGTGGATGCAACAGTTAATAAGGTGTACGGTGATGTTCTCAGGCGTCACATTCTCTCCCCTTTAAACAAATTGCGTCCACACAATTCTTCTTCCAAGAGAACTCAGCATCAATTGAAGTCAAATTCCGATATTCTTTACCAGCTGCTGAGCAAGAGTATTAAATAAAAATGCCAGTAAGAACTCAAGAAGAATTCACTATACCCGTCTTAGAACTCTCAAATGAAGAGGCCAATTAGAGGCTCAAATGAAAACACCATTTAAAAATCTGAATAAGAATCCCGCTGAATATTACGAAGGCCATAGAAGAACTCCCAATTAGAAGTGCCGAGAAATACCAATAAAAGACCGAAGCACGAACACTGTAGGCAATGTCGTATAATAAAGCTGAATAGAGTCCCATATACCAAGTATTCTGAGAAATGCCAATAAGAAAATACCGAGAGAATGTTCAACAAGAAAATACCAAGGGAAGGCTTTAGAGAACCGTCATACAGAACCCCTAAAAGAAGCTACTCATTCATGACTGCTGAGCATAAAAAAACACCTTAATAGAATGCCAATAATCAAGCTCCTACTATACATACCAACTCCCAATTAAAAGCTGAACAAATGCCTCTCATTCCCGCTAGTCCACATAACTTAGAAGAGCTGCCACTAATCACCTCTCTTCAGGGGGAGGAATAAGTCTTTCTTACCAATCGATGGGCTATGTATGAATGCCAAAATATTGCATATGTATAAACATTCTTTAAGCTATTATGCAAGCATGATTATAAAAGAACTTATAAAAACAATGTAAGCAACAAATTCATTCAAGTGCGAATCATAACAAAACCAATTCAATTCACAACAAAACTTAATTCAAAATGCTCAAGTACATATATTACAATCAATAATTCAAGCAGATAACGATTCATGAGGTCAATTCGATGCAACTTCACTTCACTTAGCACACGTTTAGCACAAAACACATAACTATATCACATAGGTGCAAACATTCAATTCAAGACACACAATCACACATATAGGCACACACTATCAAGACACACTTAACAAGCACACACGCAAGGGTTACTACCTGACAGGCCGAGGACCCTGTCCCGGTTGAGAGCTAACTAAGCTCTGATACCACTTCTATAATGCCCTGATCCCTCACGAGACCGGGACTCCTATTTATCATGCCATTCTCACCCAATTCCAAACCCTGGGCACGAAATTTAGGAAAAAACAGACGGAGTTTTCTCTATATATAGGACTATATGGAAACCTGCAAACAACAACATACAACCACAAGACCATAATCCACAACTTCAATCTGTTTTATCCCTATCAGCATACAAGTCAACTAAACTAAAGAGTAAACAATTGAAGTTATTACAAAGCATTAGCACCTAACTATCACCCAAGACTAAAACTTTAATATTATATTTCTTAAGATAACACAAATACATATATGACCATAAGGTCTCAAATAGTATACATGCATTTAATGTACATATTCTTCCTTGTTCTACACACTGATAGAGTAGGCAAGCCACACAGGAGGCAATCCCATTTCCAGCTTATAGCACCGATCTTGAAAAGTGTTAGAAACGAGGGTGAGTGTACAACATGTATACTCAGTGAGGGAGGTGATGCAACATACCGAGACGTGCAATATGATATGCAATCACAAGAAGTCACATATATATAACATAAAACAACAAGATCAAATAGCCAAGTAATTAACCACATTAAAAAGGATACGGTTCTACTTCAAGTCTTCAATCTTGAACCATGAGCCACGAACTTCATGCAAGTGCTGGTAAACCCTTACTCCACCAAGTTGGGATACTCCGGATGTATCCCGATCCTACGACCCTTTCTCCTGAGGTAGGTCCATATGCCCAGCAGGTGAACCACACCTCTGGGGTAGTGGAGTATACTCAGCGAGAAAGGGAATAGGCACTATGGTAGTTGAGGGAGCACGGCAAGCCCGACGCTGCCTGTGTTTCTCAATGCTACCATGTCCGAAAAGATTGCGCAACCCTGAGTCAAGATAACGCGAGCCAAGTAACATATACATGATAATTTACAAGCAATATAAGCAAGATAACAATTTAAACTAAATAACTAACATTTATAACATGACATTATCCAACATAATTTATATATAACAGAGAAATGCAAATAAGATGCAACTCCCTCACCTTGGGTCTGGCTAAATATGCAAGAAGATAGTTCTGATTTACTCTAAACTTCCTCAAATTAGCTCGAATATGCAACCCTAGGGTGTTCATATAAATTTAGCAATTAACTATATCAATTCCAACTCAACTCTTACTTAACTCAACCCTACAACATTAAAAGCTAGATTTATAATCACTTATTCACACAAGTTCATAACCCACACACAATTAAGCTACAATGTTCACCTTACCATATAATTAGACAACAGAAGATATATTAGAAGCATCAAATACCATTAAGTTAAGATCATAAGTTATAAATTCCAATTACTTTTAATTATAATAATCAATAATCATATAACTCGATGAGTTATCCTTATAGTCCTACTCACTTAGCATACAATGTTTATTAGAGTTTGATCTTAACAAAGTACAAGTAATATAAACATTATAACAAGATATAATCATTAAATATGAAAATAACTATACCAACACAAAGGGGTTAATGACCGATGATCACGAAACTTCACGAAATGCTCACAAATGTCATATAATAACATGTAAAGGCAAGATATACAAGCACCAAAGCTAATTCAAAGGCTAAGCATGAAAACCTCGAGTTTCCCTTTTATTATCCTAAGTCATTTAACTCCAAACTGAAAGCCAAGGCTCAAGATTCACCAACTAACTATTCTAATCTTCTAGTTACACATTATGGCATACTTAGAACCCTTAAAATCATTCATTAACCCGAATTATCCACAAAAGCCCCGATTATCCCTTTGTGCATTTGTACTACAATTATCTTAACCAAAGCTCAACTAAGAGTTAGAAAAGTACATTTAGTCCCTACTTACCCTAAGAATACCAAATATATCAATCAAATTCACCCGAATTTACGTTTGACCTAAAATCCCTTTGTAACACAAGTCATTTTTCTTCCAAACACAAGTTAATGTTCTAGTTAAGTGAGCGGGCTATTCCATACTTTTAATTATCCCTTATGGCACCCCTAGGACCCTAGAAACTACCCAATTACCCTCGTTTAGCACAAAAGTCCCAAATTTCCCCTTGTGATTTTGTACTACAAGTACCCTAACCGGGACTCAACCAAGGTTTAACAAAGTATATATAACACCTATATAGCCTAAAAACACTAGATGTAATGGCCAAATTAACTCGGATTTGTATTAACCCCGAAACCCCTTTTTAAAAGTCGCCTATTTCATGTGTTAGCCAATTTTTGAGCAATTCAACATCATGTGGCTATTAAACTATCTTTATTAATATCTAAGGCACCTACTAGAAGCAATGAATCAAGCTATATCGCACAATTCCATAAAACCCTAGAAAAGCATCACTATTCATGCCATATGATCAACGAACGAATTCAACTGTTTAAACTATGAAACAATAGCATAAATAAGGTCTCTACTACTAATATACAACATACATGCATCTTAAGCATTACATAAGCATTTGATAGCAAATCCATGAATTCAAAAAAAGAGCAACATTTTTCAAATGCAAAAATAGGTATGAAATCTCTCACCTATTGCGCGTAGGAGCTCGTAGGAGGCTAGTAAACACCCTAAACCACTTGCACCTAGCTTGGCTTGGCTTGGAATGAGGATTTCTTGAGCAAAAATCTCTCATCTTCCTCCTATGTCGATTTTCGGCCCTGCTACAGTGTTTTCAGCTTTTGCACTCTTTTTTTTTTGGTGTTATTTTGAATTATAAAGTGTTATGTGAGTATATATTAAGTTGGGGTTATGTTTGGGTGCATAAGTTGACTACCAAGATAAGTTTTGCTAGCTAGAACCAAGTCCTAATGTGCCATTTAATGATAGCTAATTGAAACACATAGTTTTGTTACATAACACTATTCCTTAGTTTCAACAAATCATTTCCTAAACGAAGGCTCCTAATGCATTTAGCTCAAACGCACATTTTTCTCATTCCTAAAACAATTAATATGATTTATGAAAAATGCTTATTCAAGGTAATTAAGTAGTTGAAAAATAGAATAAATAGTAACCAAAGAAAACAACAAGTAAAGCACAGAAGAAATGTGCAAATAGTGGATGCAACTGTTAATAAGGTGTACGGTGATGTTCTCAGGCGTCACATTCTCTCCCCCTTAAACAAATTGCGTCCACACAATTCTTCTTCCAAGAGAACTTAGCATTAACTGAAGTCAAATTCCGATATTCTTTAACAGCTGCTGAGCAAGAGTATTAAATAAAAATGCCAGTAAGAACTCAAGACGAATCCACTATACCCATCTGAGAACTCTCAAATGAAGAAGCCAATTAGAGGCTCAAATGAAAACACCATTTAAAAATATGAATAAGAATCCCGCTGAATATTACGAAGGCCATAGGAGAACTCCCAATTAGAAGTGCAGAGAAATACCAATAAAAGACCGAAGCACGAACACTGTAGGCAATGTCGTATAATAAAGCTGAATAGAGTCTCATATACCAAGTCTTCTGAGAAATGCCAATAAGAAAATACTGGGAGAATGTCCAACAAGAAAATACCAAGGGAAGGTGTGGTAAACTCATCCCATATCGGAAGGTTACGAGCTGGGCCAACTGAATATATAGAGTTCGCTCGTATATTCGTGTAGCGTGCTTTTCCTGGCAGTGGCTGGGTGAAGACAAATCCCTGAGGGGTATGAGCTCCACAGCGGACAATACTGCATCGTGCGTTTTCGGGCCTACTCGCCATGGCCTCTTGTACTCACTTGGACTGTTAAGGCTAGGGGGTTACATGAAGGCGTGGGAGTGTTGGTTTCGGCGTGTTACAAAATTGGTATCAGAGCGGGCCTTCCTTTGCATCAGTGACCCACGAGGGCGTTGGGTCCTCCTAGTGGGGGCGCGGATATAGTGAACCCATCCCACATCGGAAGGTTACGAGCGGGGCCAACTAAATATATAGAGTTCGCTAGTATATTCCTGTAGCGCGCTTTTCTTGGCAGTGGCTAGGTGAAGACAAATCCGTGAGGGGTATGGGCTTCACAGTGGACAATATTGCATAGTGCGTTTTCGGGCCCACTCGCCATGGCCTCTTGTGCTCGCTTGGACCTTTAAGGCCAAGGGGTTACATGAAGGCGTGGGAGTGTTGGTTTCGGGACGATACAGAAGGCTTCAGAGAACCTTCATACAGAACCCCTGAAAGAAGCTACTCATTCATGACCGTTGAGCATAAAAAAACACCTTAATAGAATGCCAATAATCAAGCTCCAACTATAAATACCAACTGTAACACCCCGAACCCTCTCGAGACCGGGAGTTCTATCAATCAATCTATTCACAACCCAATTCCAAACCCAGGCAAAATTTTAGAGAAAGACGGACGAAGTCTCCCATGTTTCTAGGCAAAATGAAAAACCTGAAATAGCATATAAGTGGACCAGCACCGTGTCTAACCATACAAATACCTCAAGGCCATCCGAGCCTTGGTTCTCAACAAGCGAACACAACCAAATATACATTTCCAATTTAAAAGCTAACCTATCTCTTTTCGTCTTTGACAAGAACATTCATGCTAGGCAATTAAACTACACTAATCCATTACATAAAATAGACTATCATACCATTCTAACTCTTTTCCTTTGAGCATTACAAACATACATTAAAGTTAAACTATTCTATCTGAATACATAAACTACTTTTCCAAATCACTTCAATAACCTAGAAAACTCATATTACATTGCTTTTTAACATTAAATACAAACAACACATGAAACATACATCTTTGCATCTTTGACAACTCAAGCCACATAGCACGCAAGACAACTCTTCAAGCACGAACTTTCACGTAATCACGAAATTTCCAGCTAACAAGGCATTTTTCTGAAATGTGGTGGTGAGGAGTGAGTATACTTAACATGTATACTCAGTAAGGGTGAGACAGATATCGAGGTGGAGAGAAAGAAGTTCATGCAATGCAACAAGGTACAGCTAAGCAATATAATTGACAAGCAACCATTCAATATAAACAATCAATACAATAACCAATTAATAAAAGCATTAACACAACCATTTAAAGCTATACCACACTCTGAAGGCTATGGTTCACTTATACGAGCAATGTACCGATCACGAATTCGATGACTTTAACGATGACGCTCCGGCTCACCCACCTTATAACTTCCGTTAGAGTACTCCAGACATACTCTGTCAATTCTACGGCCCAAAACTCCCTGGGCGACAACCCAAGCGAGAAATGGAATAGGACACAGAGCTAGAGCAACCAACATTGGCAACTCGAGGCTACCCAGAGAGGCCCATCACTCACGCGCCTGACACTTATGCAATGCAATACGAGATATATAACGATAATCGAGCAAGGCACTGAAGTATAGGTTAGTAACAACATGCAATACAATAAGCATTTACAATCAATAAAATAACAAGAACAACACTAACAAGCATTATCAACAATTGATATGCAAATTCAGTCATAATCAACTTTAACAAGCATAACAAGCAATATTAAACATTCTATAGGCATTACACTATGAAAACACACAAAATCACAAAATGACCCCAACTTTCACAATGCTACTACTTTCAAACTAGCCACGAGTTTTGGAAACCGACTTCACCAATCCTCCTAGGTTACCATAAGACACGTTTAAAGACCCCGAAACCCTACTTAACCCTTGAATTCACGCAAAGCCCCGATTTCCCCCTTTGCTCGTTTGAACTACTGCTACCCTAACCAAACACCCAACCAATGCCATAACCACACCAAAAGTGCTTCCATGGCCTCCCGAGACAATGCCATCATGCAAAACGATAAAATGCCAAACTTGACCTAAATGACCCCAACTTTCACCATGCCATTTTCCTCCGTTTTTCCATTACACAATCCAATTAAACCACACATTTAGGAATTCTAGCATATCTAGCACCTCCTTACATCAACAGAACGCATAACGGAGCAACTTCATCGAAACGGGGGTTTACTATTCAATTATCAATTTAAATTTAAGTTTCGATATTCAACCGCAGAAAATGTTAAAAAGCTATAAATACATGTTCTACAATTGCTAGGGAACATTTTTCAAGTATCAAAACGAATTAAATAACAATCTACGGCTAAAACCCAAAAATTAAAGTTTAGACAAAACAATTTCAAATGCGCAAATAACGATGAAATCCTCACCTTAGACGCTCCTAGACGCAAGGAAAACCACGCTGGATGTCTCGGAAACCACCCCGTGCAAGCTCACGTGAAGATTTGAAGTTTTGATGTTGAAATCTTTTTTTTTTTCTCTCCTTGTATTTTCGGCCCTTTCCATTATGTTTTCAGCTCTTTTTTATTTTTATTTTATGCTATTATGTGCTATTATAAAGGATGACAAGCTCAATGGTCAAAGCCTTGGTCAAACCACTTAAAAATTGATCAAATAAGCTTGTTTTATGCATTTTAAAGCTAAAACAACCAACACAAATCTAATTCTAGTTAAATACAACTTAAAACACCAAAATTAAAACACTAAATACTAGTTTTCACTATTTGCTGAGGTCTAGAAATAATTTCCTAACTATCGCTCTCGATATGCTATGCACTTTGCGACAATAAAAGAATAACAATTAAATCTCAAAGAATTTAAGAAAATATAATCTTTTGAAAAGTAACATAGTTCAAAATTTACTCCGGCTCAGAGCTACTTTTCATTTAATTGAAAACCGAGCATTAAGATGCAAGAAAAATAAAACCGATTAACATAAATATGAAAATGAAGCTACAAATGAATGTTTAACTAAAATAAACACATAATTCAATGCTAACATTTAAGATGCCACTTAATTAAATGCAATTAAATACATGTCGGGTTCGGGTTATCACACCAACTCCCAATTAAAAGATGATCAAATGCCTCTAATTCCCGCCAGTACACATAACTTGAAAGGTTTGCCATTAATCACCTATCTTCAGGGGGAGGAATAAGTCTTTCTTACCAATCGATGGGCTATGTATGAATGCCAAAATATTGCATATGTATAAACATTCTTTAAGCTATTATGCAAGCATGATTACAAAAGAACTTATAAAAACAATGTAAGCAACAAAGTCATTCAAGTGCGAATCATAACAAAACCAATTCAATTCACAACAAAACTTAATTCAAAATGCTCAAGTACATACATTACAATCAATAATTCAAGCAGATAACGATTCACGAGGTCAATTCGATGCAACTTTACTTCACTTAGCACACGTTTAGCACATAACACATAACTATATCACATAGGTGCACACATTCAATTCATGACACACAATCACACATACAGGCACATACTTTCAAGACACACTTAACAAGCACACATGCAAGGGTTACTATCCGACAGACCGCGGACCCTATCCCGGCTGAAAGCTAACTAAGCTCTGATACCACTTCTGTAACGCCCCGATGCCTCACGAGACCGGAACTCCTATTTATCATGCTATTCTCATCCAATTCCAAACCCTGGGCACGAAATTTAGGAAAAAACGGATGGAGTTTCCCCTATATATAGGACTATATAGAAACCTGCAAATAACGACATACAACCACAAGACCATAATCCACAACTTCAATCTGTTTCATCTCTATCAGCATGCAAGTTAACTAAACCGAAGAGTAAATAATCGAAGTTATTACAAACCATTAGCACCTAACTATCACCCAAGACTAACACTTTAATATTATATTTCTTAAGATAACACAAATACATATATGACTATAAGGTCTCAAATAGTATACAGGCATATAATGTATACATTCTTCCTTGTTCTACACACTGATAGAGCTGGCAGGCCACACATGAGGCAATCCCATTTTCAGTTTATAGCACCGATCTTGAAAGGTATTAGAAACGAGGGTGGGTATACAACATGTATACTCAGTAAGGGAGGTGATGCAGCATACCGAGGCGTGCAATATGATATGCAATCACAAGAAGTCATATATATATAACATAAAACAACAAGATCAAATAGCCAAGTAATTAACCACATTAAAAAGGATACGGTTCCACTTCAAGTCTTCAATCTCGAATCACGAGCCACGAACTTCACGCAAGTGCCGGCAAACCCTTACTCTACCAAGTTGGGATACTCCGGATATATCCCAATCCTACGACCCTTTCTCCTAAGGTAGGTCCATGTGCCCAGTAGGTGAACCACGCCTTTGAGGTAGTGGAGTATACTCAGCTAGAAAGGGAATAGGCACCATGGTAGTCGAGGGAGCACGGTAAGCCCGACGCCGCTCGTGTTTCTCGACGCTACCATATTCGAAAAGGTTGCGCAACCCCGAGTCAAGATCATGAGAGGCAAGTAACATATACATGATAATTTACAAGCAATATAAGCAAGATAACAATATAAACTAAATAACTAACATTTATAGCATGGCATTATCCAACATAATTTATATACAACAGAGAAATGCAAATAAGATGCAATTGGCTCACCTTGGGTCTGGCTAAATACGCAAGAAGATAGCTCTGATTTACTCTAAACTTCTTCAAATTAGCTCGAATATGCAACCCTAGGGTGTTCATATAAGTTTAACAATTAACTATATCAATTCCAACTCAACTTTTACTTAACTCAACCCTACAACATTAGAAGCTAGATTTATAATCACTTATTCACACAAGTTCATAACCCACACACAATTAAGCTACAATGTTCACCTTACCATATCATTCGACAACATAAGATATATTAGAAGCATCAAATACTATTAAGTTAAGATCATAAGTTATCAATTCCAATTCCTTTTAATTACAATATTCAATAATCATATAACTCGATGAGTTATCCTTATAGTCCTACTCACTTAGCATATAATATTTATTAGAATTTGATCTTAACAAAGTACAAGTAATATAAATATTATAACAAGATATAATCATTAAATATGAAAATAACTATACCAACACAAAGGGGTTAATGACCGATGATCACGAAACTTCACGAAATGCTCACAAATGCCATATAATAACATGTAAAGACAAGATATACAAGCACCAAAGCTAATTCAAAGGCTAAGCATAAAAACCCCGAGTTTCCCTTTTGTTATCCTAAGTCATTTAACTCCAAACCGAATGCTAAGGCTCAAGATTCACCAACTAAATATTCTAATCTTCTAGTTACACATTATGGCATACTTAGAACCCTTGAAATCATTCATTAACCCGAATTAGCCACAAAAGTCCCTATTACCCCTTTGTGCGTTTGTACTACAAATATCTTAACCAAAACTCAACTAAGAGTTAGAAAAGCACATTTAGTCCCTACTTACCCTAAGAACACCAAATATATCAACCAAATTCACCCGGATTTACGTTTGACCTAAAATCCCTTTGTAACACAACCCATTTTTCTTCCAAACACAAGTTAATGTTCTAGTTAAGCGAGCGGGCTATTCCATACTTTTAATTATCCCTTATGGCACCCCTAGGACCCTAGAAACTACCCAATTACCCGCGTTTAGCACAAAAGTCCCAAATTTTCCCCTGTGATTTTGTACTACAAATACCTTAACCGGGACTCAACCGAGGTTCAACAAAGCATATATAGTACCTATATAGCCTAAAAACACTAGATGTAATGGCCAAATTAACTCGGATTTGCATTAACCCCGAAACCCCTTTTTAAAAGTCGCCTATTTCATGTGTTAACCAATTTTTGAGCAATTCAACGTCATGTGGCTATTAAACTATCTTTATTAACATCTAAGGCACCTACTAGAAGCAATGAATCAAGCCATATCGCACAATTCCATAAAACCCTAGAAAAGCATCACTATTCATGCCATACGATCAACGAACGAATTCAACTGTTTAAACTATGAAACAATAGCATAAATAAGGTCTCTAATACTTATATACAACATACATAAGCATATTTAAGCATCATATAAGCATTTGATTGCAAATCCATGAATTCAAGAAAAGAGCAACAATTTTCAAATGCAAAAATAGGTATGAAATCTCTCACCTATTGCGCGTAGGAGCTCCTAGGAGGCTAGTAAACACCCTAAATCACTTGCACCTAGCTTGGCTTGGCTTGGAATGAGGATTTGTTGAGCAAAAATCTCTCATTCTGCTCCTATGCTGATTTTTGACCCTGCTACAGTGTTTTCAGCTTTTGTACTCTTTTTTTGTGTTGTTTTTTGAGTTATAAAGTGTTATGTGAGTATATATTAAGTTGGGGTTATGTTTGGGTGCATAAGTTGACTAACAAGATGAGTTTAGTTAGCTAGAACCAAGTCCTAATGTGCCATTTAATGATAACTAATTGAAACACATAGTTTTGTTACGTAATACTATTCCTTAGTTTCAACAGATCATTTCCTAAACGAAGGCTCCTAATGCATTTAGCTCAAACGCACATTTTTCTCATTCCTAAAACAATTAATATGATTTATGAAAAATGCTAATTCAAGGTAATTAAGTAGTTGAAAAATGAAATGAATAGTAACCAAAGAAGACAACAAGTAAAGCAAAGAAGAAATGTGCAAATAGTGGATGCAACAGTTAATAAGGTGTACGGTGATGTTCTCAGGCGTCACAATCAATGTCAATTTTTGTTAGTTTTGACTTGGGTCAAGGGGTAATAAGTGGCTAAAGTTAATAGGATTCGTAAGTGTCAAAATATGTAAATGATAGGGGTAGTAAGTGGATTTAGCCCTCATTATTAATAAAGACATCAATTTTTCCGTGGTCTTTCTCCCTCCAAATTAATTAGTGGGTTTTTCACGTAAAAATTCTTATTCCTTTATGTTTATTTCTTGTTCAAGCACGTGTGGTATTTTGTGTTATTGTAGATACACAACTGTTTGGATTTTCTTTTATGTCATCGAGTAATTGGCTTAGGCATTAATGATTGGATATAAAACAATAGAACATGAAGAAGATTTTTACTTATTTACTTAAATGGGTAATATTCTCGAAACAAATCAATAATCACATTGATTTGCAAAGAAACAAATAATTAATAGTGGTTGTTTCAGCTTTATTCTTTGAAAGGGTTCTTGTGATTCAGATAATTTTAGATAGATGTTATTTGAATATATAATATAAAAAAAAGATTGTCTTTGTTGTATTGATCTTGGCTGTTTCGCTTCAATTTTGGCTAAAACCCTTAGATTAGCAAAATAACAATGAATTAATAGTGGTTACTATGCTCAACAAAAAATTGGTTCGTTTGTTAAGAAAAAAAGAAAAGAGAAAACACGTTTACTAAAGATATTAGGAGTTACTAATAATGTTAGCTTTAGAAAAAATATAGAGATAATGACTTCATGTCGAAATTTTAGTATTGTGAACGTTTTTTTTTTTTTTTTTTTTATCCTTTGAGCTAAACAGGCTCTTGAATTTCCCCCCCTCCTAGGTCCCTCCTCAAACCAAGCAAATAATTCTTCACAACATTTTAGGCCTTCAATTTTCATCTCAATGCAAGCTAATAATTTTTAACAGTTATGTAATCCAAGCAAAAAACAATTATTAATTTTTTAGCCTGCAATTTTCATCTTCACGATTCAAGCAAAAACATTTTAATAGTTTTTTTGACACAATTTTCATCATGATGCAGGCCAATTAATTCCAAAGATATAAGATAAAAAGAAAAAGACAATTGCTACGAAGGCCTGTGATTTTCAGCTAAATATTGGGCATGGGAGGGAAAAAAATAAATTTAGAACGTGTTTGATCTAGGACAAAAAAAAAAATAAATAATAATAATAATAATAATAATAATAATAATAATAATAATAAGGATCCCTATATATGTATTTCCCTTTTTAGAACTTAAAGCGGAAGAAAGAAAAGAAAAAAGAAAGTGAAACAAGAAAGGACACTATAAAATAAGCAGTAAATTACGAAAATCTATCCAAATCCGATTTGGAATCAAATTAAAATCCATGTCCATATAAACTTCTCCACCGAAATAACCTATAAATTGCAACTCACCTAAACTACTTTTCTTATTACTTACTCATAATAAAACAAAGTAATGAAATTATATCATAGTGGTTTTTAGGCATGATAAAAACAACTTTCTTTGTTGTTGTTCTAGTTCTTCTTCCGTGCATATCCATGGCGATACCGCATGGTGTGGCCGGTGAATTCGAGATAAACCATGAAATATATATACGATATGAGCCTGAAAGCTTATGTTGGAGACATGTTTACCTTATCTTATCCTCTGGCACGGAGGACATAGATAATCTACTGAAAAATAATCAACCGTTTATCAATCATTATTGTTGTTATTTTATTCTCAGATTCCCTCAAAATTGCCCCGAGAGATATCCCAATATACCTTCTGTTCTCCATAATCTTAAAATCTACCAATATTATGGACTTGACCCCCCATGCACCCACAATGGCTCTATCATTGCCTCCCGAGACTGCATAACATACTACGATGTACGTTGCATGATGACAAACATTGCCCTTCCTTGGAAGCTGATTCAGATCTTGAAGTTTCCATGTCTACTACATGTTAAAAGATTAGTATTTGAGAATATTGTTCTCATAGAAAAATAGTTTGGTGAGGAAATTAGTTTGTAAGCCTTCATGTAGTTGATGAATATATAAAATTATTGTTTCTTTTCTTGTATTTTTCTTTTTTTGGTCGAATGTTTGTAATGTTTCTTTTAGTTTAATATAAGTTGTTCGATCTTCTTTATATTATAATACCTATTATTTTAATTTTGTGTTTTTTCCTTGTTCTTTGGGTCATTTTCTTGTTAGCATCACATTTTCTTCACGCAACTACCATAAAATTTGACATATATTTTTCGCAATCCATGATTCAAATGTTTATATTCAAGAATTCTATTTTACATCTTTTCTGGTTTAAGAATTTAGGAATATTAATTGGATACGTAGTCAACTATACCACAAGTGCATGTCTATTGATTGTATTTGACTCTGATTTTGAATTTATTACCAAGTTATGTTGTGGTTTGATCAACTCCAAGGCAGTTCTAATCTCCCTTCAAGAATGGGGTAGGAGGCTGTAACACCCCGATCCCTCACGAGACCGGAGGCTCTAGTAGCCATGCTAATCACAACCCAATTTTAACCCGGTCACAAAATTTATGAAAAACGGACGAAGTTTCTCCTATTTATAGAACTATTTTAAAACCTATAAACTATAACATACAACCATAAGACCATAATCTACAACTTCAATCTGTTTTATCCTATCAGCATTCAAGTCAACTAAACAGAAGGGTAAACAATTGAAGTTATTACAAACCACTAGCACCTAACTATCACCCAAGACTAAAACTTTAATATTACATTTCTTAAGATAACACAAATACAAACATGACCATAAGGTCTCAAATAGTATACATGCATATAAAGTATACATTCTTCCTTGTTCTACACACTGATAGAGCTGGCAGGCCACACAAAAGGCAATCCCATTTCCAGCTTATAGCACTGATCCTGAAAGGTGTTAGAAACGAGGGTGAGTATACAACATGTATACTCAGTGAGGGGGGTGATGCAGCAAACCGATGAATGCTTTCATGATATGCAACAAGAATAATAACATATATGACACAAAATAACAAAGTTAATTAGACAAGTATTTAACCATATTTTAAAAAGGATATGGTTCTATGTTTGTCTTCAATCACGAGCCACGAGCCAAGATATTCAAGCAAGTGCCGGCAAACCCTTATTCCTCCAAATTGGGGTACTCCGGATGTACCCCGATCCTACGACCCTTTCTCCTGAGGTAGATCCATATGCCCAGTAGGTGAACCACGCCTCTGGGGTAGTGGAGTATACTCAGCGATAAAGGGAATATGCACCATGGTAGTCGAGGGAGCACGGCAAGCTAGACGCCGCTCGTGTTTCTCGATGCTACCATGTCCGAAAAGGTTGCGCAACCCCGGGTCAATATCACGAGAGCCAAGTATATCAAATATCACATAAGAGGAATGACAAAGTTGGCCGTCCTCGCAGTTAATCACAAATAACATAAGAAAACACAAGATAGCGAGTAATTAGTACATATAAACTATTTCAATTACTAAAGAATACAATCTAGAAATAGTAAAATAAGTTAAAATGCGCAGAAGAGATGAAGACCTCCTTACCTCTACCAGGTAGCTAAAGGATACAAGAACTAGCGTCAGTCTACTTTTAACACCTTGGATTGGCTCAATGGATCCATGCTAGCATGTAATAGAGCATATACTTATCACAAAGAATCTCCTAGAGACATTCGTAACCAACACAATAAAATCACATTAATGGCTCAACTCACAAACTTCTCCAAGTAGATAAACACTCGACATAAACGTAGTTAATTATTAGTTGTCCAATTTCAAGACACTAACATGTAATAAGAACAGTACAACCATATACACAAGATACAACATATTCTCACATAATACTATGCAAGTAACTTTAAATCATTTATTTGATCTTGCAGTTGACATTTACTACACTAGAATTCTAATTGCCTAGGTAATGAATCATTCCTCCTCATAGCAACAAAAGTGTCCACACTTTAAACTTATAATATAATACAATTATCATGTACCTCTCATTCTCTAGCATGAATTTAACTCATTAATGCTGTCGCATATAGTTACAATTTAGAAGTAATATAACAATACAATCAAAATATGCTCATATCCCAACAAGGTAGCTAAGCAACTCATATCACAAACCTCACCAATAGGGTATACACATGCTATACAAATGCATATAAACACCTAATCAATCAATTAGAAAGCAATCTACAACATTTAATTAAACTTTGATACTATTTCCCCTTTGACAACTAAGCAATTTTACTTACCTACGAGATTCAATGTCACGCCCCAACTCGACCCCACCTACAATCAGTCAGGACGCAACGGAATTTTGGCAGCGTAACGACAGTAAATAGATTTCTGAGGTTCTAAACCAACCTCATTAATAACATTAAAACATCCAATTCTATAATCATACAAACAACAACTCCTCAACAGCATAACCAAACACAACATAACCATAATATACAATAATCAGTCTTCGTTATCTGCCTCCGTTCCAACATAACATACAATACCTCAACCTTATCATACATTTCAAAAATAAGTTGAGACACATCTACAACTTAACCATAGACAAAAGAAAACCACTAAGTTAACATCATTTGGATCATCATCTTTCAACATCTATTACAATAAGAACCATAAGGCATATAAAAGTCTATTAAGCTAATATACGTGACATTAAACAACATAGAATCATGGATAAGACTCAGGAACATATGACTCGTCCACGTAAGGCACATTTTCCTCCTCAGGAGGCACGTACCCGTAATCCGGCTCTGCAACACCTGTAAGCATGCAATAATAGAGAGTGAGCTTATATACATAAGCCCAGTGAGGATCCAATAGATCTCGACAGTATTCACTAT
The DNA here is from genome assembly GCA_037974665.1 of Ehretia macrophylla. Taxonomy (NCBI): domain Eukaryota; kingdom Viridiplantae; phylum Streptophyta; class Magnoliopsida; order Boraginales; family Ehretiaceae; genus Ehretia; species Ehretia macrophylla. The sequence goes on from CM075779.1 coordinate 10,929,195, forward strand.
GCTCCTTGGATTTAGTCCTTTGAGCAAGTAAACACACAACAACAATAATAACATTATCATCACATAGCTATATAACCAATCAATAAAGGATACTCTATTTGGTGTAGCTCCAAACGCCATCACGATCTCAACCGTTCTTCTTATAACTCCCCATTACTCACGCACCCGAGGTACCTCACTAGCCCCTCCCTCCATGACACCTCCGTCATGCGAGCTGGGGATAGCCTATGGCAGTCATGCCGTTATCAACCCGATAGCCCAACGCTGCCCGAGAGGTGACACACACATACCAAGACTCCATAATCATCATCAATCATCAATCAATCATCAATCAATCAATTGGGAGATCAGCAACGAAAGTGCCCGATTCCCGAATTCAATAATAATCAATCAATAACATCAATATAACATCAATATTTAATTAAACAACAAACAACGAAATTAGATGACAAAGTAGGCCATCTAACCGGACATGCATTATATACACAATTAAGCCCTAAATTACTCATCAACAACTCACCATTCAACACTCAAACACCACCCAACCATCTAAAGGCATCGTTCAAAAAATTAAAGAATGACAACCTAAACTTCTAAAATTCATAACTTACAATCTACTAATCGAAACATTGCCAAATCAGTTTCTATCACTCACCCATTCAACCTACTACATTATCCCTCTCGGAAATCCACCATAACACCTTCAAATCATGCCCGATAACCCTAAAACCCTAGGATGTCTTGGCTGGATTTTTCGGATTTTCCCACGAGCAATGTAATCGAAAATTCGGCATTACAACAGCGCTAACACGTAATTATCAAGTATTTAGAAATTGACGGCAATCGATTTCGATCAACACAACTCATTTAATTCAACTTTGAACATTTTAATCAAAATTAAATACCCGAAAAATAAAAATTATGCTACATCCGATAGAAATTCGTAGTATTGCATCAAAATGATCCCTAGCATGCAAGGAGCAATAATCTATCATCAGATTTCAATTCTAACGGTTAAATTTTCAATTATGAGCAAAAGTATAAAAATGACATTTTGAGATCTAGAATTTTTCTCTCACCTTTGATGCGATATAAGCCTAGGAATGCGTGCTATGCGTGCCCAACAAGCAGAATCCAAGTCGGTGCGAAGTTCTACGGACAAAAACTAGGTTTTTCTTTGAAAAATTGATTGAAAAGCTTGAGTTTTTCTCTTTCTTTTTCTCCCTCAACCTCTCGGCCCTTTGTGTGTGTGTGGAGTGTGTTTTGTGCTTTGCTTAGTGTGTTTTGATGACAATATATAATTAAAAGCTTAGTCAATTAAAAAAAATGCTAAGTCAAAGTAGTTTAAGTTAGTATTTTTGTGTTTTAATAACTTTAAACTCATTTTATTGCTCACCAAGCTCAAAATAATTATGCAACCCCCAAGATATCTCAAGTGGATTATTTTTAGGTGACAAGAAGTTTTACAATCCAATAATTTCACCCGAGTCGGCTTAAAACTCGATTTTTGCAAAAGTCGGTGTAAAAACCCTAATAAATTCTTAAGCCGATTTTAAAACCGTTTTCATCAAACACAGGTCTATTAAAGTCCGTTGACTAGGTCTAGAAGGGTTAAAAAGACCAGTTTTAAAATTTTAGCGGACGTGTTTCGAAAACACTATTCACTGAAAATCGACGATAAAATGTCTGACTCCGTTTTTGATGAAAATTTCATGAATGCACATTTAGCACGTATTAGGAGTATTGACATCAAAATTATAACTTTCTAGGTCCTATAGCACATAAACAGATCATATACACGCAAAACGAGGTATAGCACGTAAAACGAGATAAACAGGAAAGTAGGGTTTCACATTCGAGGTTCTAATCCCAAAAGAGGCAAACAACTTATCTTTTCCCACAACCTTCTCAAATAGCTCAATTATACTTTAGATAACTATATAAGTACATACAACACATCTACAAGCACTATACGCACCAAAGTAGTACGACTTTTCTCATTTCTTTAACCAAGTTCTCTTCTCCGATATGCATTTCGAAGTTACAAAACCACGATCTAATCATTCTACATTCTTAATTAAGCTAAAACACACTTATCCAAGCCCTGAAAACCCGTTTTGGAGACAAAAGCTCGGGAAGGACCCGAGTGGATTTTAACTATAACTACCTTAATCAGGCCCCAATTTAACGCAACGAAAGAACCAATAGTGCTTCCATACCCCAAAGATACCTAATCTAAAGCCCAAATGTACCCGTATTACATTTCATGAAAAACCCCCTTTTAAAAAGTTAGCTAATTTGCATTTTAACTCAATTTCGGGCAATTTAGCTACACGTGAGCTTATAACTAGGTTCAATAATATCTAGAGTACCTAAATAAAGCATCAATTTACTCTAAATAGTAAGTTATAACAAAATCCTAAAATTCATCATTATTCATCACCTCTTTTGTGATCTCAAGCTTCAACCATGGAGCTACCTAATTGACTACTCAAATGTAGTCTACACAACATGTAAATCATATAAGATACAACATTTAAGCATTTCTATAGCCAAAATTAACAAATCACAAAATCATCAAAGTTGACGCAAACTTTAGAATGAATTTAAATACAATTCACTTACCTTGTATGGTTAGAAAATAGAGTAAAATAGCTAATACCACCTTTGATCCAAGCTAAAATGGAAGAAAATTGAAGAAATAAGTCAACACAAGCTCAAAGGCCTTCACATTTTTTTTCTCCTTTTGCTGCTGCTACTCACGGGTTTCATTCTTTTTCTTTTGCTAAGTTGACTATTGTATTGCTTTGGTTTAACTTATAATATAATATATAAGTTCATCTACTTGGCTAAAAGTTACAACTTGGTTTACTTTTTTTTTTCCTCTTCACTGGACCAACGGTCCAACTTCTATTTATTTTATTTATTTTGTTTTGTTTTTCTTAACCATTATATATAAGTATGTATCCTAGGTAGACTAAAATAATGGGTTGGGCTCATATAATATAATTGGGCTATAAAATTTAAGTATAAACTAATAGGAATACTAAAGGTCCAAAATAATAAACTATATCTATTCACTCGGGGACACTGAAAATATTTATTTTCTCACGCTCTGGGACATGAAATGCACATTCCAATAATGAACGAATAAATTAAATACAATAATTCTCAAGAAAAAAAATATCAAATTCAGAAAATAAGGCAGTTTAAAATTTTATCCGGGATCAAGTTAAACTTAATAAGTAAAATATATAAAAGCAAATAAAATCAAACAAAAGGGCAAATAAGTCAAATATGCACACAGAATAATTAGATATAATAAATTAAAAGTCTCTCTAGGCTCGGGCAGTTTGAATCAATTAAATGTGAATAAGTAATAAACATAAGATAATCATTTCTAATAACTCTTTGAAATCCAATTTAAATAATTATAATTAATATTGAAAATAATCCAGTTTTTTCGGGTCCGGGAAACATAAATAAATATAATTATTAAAATAATAAACTAGCACGTTCAGATCCGGGCCCGGGCTTTCCATTCGAACAGTAAGATAAATTAATTTAAAGACATGTAAAATAATTTTAAATAATTAAAATAATAGAATAAGTGTCCTAACAAATCATTTAAATATAAATTAAATAAATACAATTAATGAAAGTAATAAATTAAAGACTTTATGTAAATCAATTAAATATAATTTAAATAAATACAAATGGTGATAATAATAAAAATAATTATTCTCAAGTTTGAGGCTTCACTTTCAAATAGTGAAATTAAATCATTTTAAATTATTAGTAAAGTAAATTCTAATAATTAAAATAATAAAAATAATTATTTTGGGGAAGTCAACTGAATATAATTTAAATGAATGCAAATAGTTATCGTGGCACTTTTTTCCAAGAATGGTACAATTTAATGAAATGAATATATGCAAATTAATAAAATGTCTATATGATAGGTCTGGGTTGTCACAGAGACTGTAGTTAATTTTAAGGATGACAATAGGAGGGTTATCCCCAAAAAGTGGGGTTAGTGTAATGGTAACCGTTTGAGAGTATATATAACTAAAACCGTAACTAAAATTACTAATTATAATCGTTAAGTATTCAAAAAACGACTGGTACTTGTACCCGTACCAATTTGCTTTGAGAAAACATATATAGTTTCAATTGAAAATCAACATAAAAATTGTAAAAAATTAAATTTAAATGTAAAAAAGGCCAAAAAATAATTATAACCCTAGGATAGGACTGAATATTGCAGAATCTCTATGCAAATAGGATTAAAATTACCTTGTTTGGTAGGATTAGGGCTTCCTCGAATTTCAAACAACAACCGACTTAATGCATATTGTCATCATGTATATGTATTGAGTCATGCAGTTGATTGAAATTTTGTAGATTCAGAACGCGTCAAGAAGTGCAAGGCCCTTCCTAATTTCCTGAAACCATCTTCATTGCTGATTAACAACATTTTGTATCCTAATGCATATTGTCTTGTATATTTAAATGATGGTGATTCAGGAAATTAAAATTGACAAAAGATGTGGTTCCTGAAACTGTTTTTCTTGATATTTTTGGTAACAAAAAAATGTCGATGCAAAATTCTTCAACACGTCTTCTAAAAAGCTTCTTGTGAATATAGAGATCTGTGTACTGTTGTACCATCTGAATTATTATTAATGAAGACATCAATTTTTCCATGACTTTTTTCTCTCCAAATTAGAAGGTTTTCCACGAAAAATTAAATCCTTGTTAATTCCTTTATGTTCATTTCTTGTTCAAGCATGTGTGGTATTTTGTGTTATTGTAGATACGCAAATGTTTGAATTTTCTTTCATGTCATCCAATAATTGGCTTAGACATTAATGATTGGATATAGAACAGCAGAATATGAGGAAAATTTTTACTTATTTATTTAAGCCGGTAACTTTCTCCAAACAAATAAATAATCACATTTTGTAGCTGACTCCCTTGATTAATTAGCAAAGAACCAATTAATTAATAGTGGTTGTTTCATCTTTATTCTTCAAAAGGCTTCTTGTGATTATTCAGATTTTAGACATATGTTATTTGAATATATAATATAAGAAAAGATAGTCTATGTTGTATTGATGTTGGCTGTATCACTTCAATTTTAGCTAAAGCCCTTAAATCAGCAAAATAACAATGAATTAATAGTGTTACTATGCACGAATGGCAACAAAAATTTGGTTCGTTTGCCAAGAAAAAAAAAACATGTTTACGGAAGATATATTAGGAGCTACTACAAATGTTAGCTTTAGAAAAAATAAAGAGATAACAATTGCATATCAAAATTATATTATTGTGAACATAAGTAAGGAACACTATAGTTCTCGAGACTTGATAACTAAGAATGAAAAATCAATCTAATAAGGAGTCAAGTCTAATAAGGGAACAAGTCTAATGCTCGATAGGACTAAAAAACTAGTCTTATAATAAAAATATAATACTTGTCTTATAATAAAAATATAATACTATTCTTATAATAAAAACATTATACTAGTATATGTATTGGGTCATGCAGTTGATTGAAATTTTATAGATTCAAAAAGCACCAAGATGCGCAAGGCCCTTTTTAATTTCCTGAAACCATCTTCATGCTACTAAATGAAATATGAGATGGGTGGAGCTACAAGTTAACTCAAAGTAGCTCCTCCACGCATGATCTTAATCACGGTTTCATAACTATCATTGTCAATTTTTGTTAGTTTTGACTTAGATCAAGGGGTAATAAATGGCTAAAGTTAAACGTTATGATTAGTAAATGTCAAAATATGTAAATGATAGGGGTAGTAAGTAGATTTAACCCTTATTATTAATAAAGACATCAATTTTCCCGTAGTCTTTTTCGCTCCGAATTAAAGGGTTTTCCACGTAAATTTTTTTGTTCCATTATGTTTATTTCTTGTTCAAGCACGTGTGGTATTTTGTGTTATTGTAGATACGCAACTGTTTGGATTTTCTTATATGTCCTCGAGTAATTGGCTTAGGCATTAATTATTGGATATAAAACAACAGAACATGAAGAAGATTTTTTACTTATTTACTTAAATGGGTAACATTCTTGAAACAAATCAATAATCACATTGATTTGCAAAGAAACAAATAATTAATAGTGGTTGTTTCAGCTTTATTCTTTGAAAGGCTTCTTGTGATTTAGATAATTTTAGATAGATGTTATTTGAACATGTAATATAAAAAAAAGATTGTCTATGTTGTATTGATCTTGGCTGTTTTGCTTGTAACGCCCTGAATTTCATCACATCTTTTTAAATAACTGTTGCATATCCTTTTGAGCATTTTTATGTACATTTCTTTTTTTTTCTTAATTGCTTTATTTAGAGGGCACTATTCATAAGAAATTTGAATGTTTTAAATGTTCGATTTAATATTTTTCCTAGGTCATATGGCTTAAAAAAGGAGTCGGGTTATGGTAGTTTTGAGCTTTGGAGGCCGGGAGTGCGCGTTTGAAAAATGTTTTTCACGTCACTTGAATAGTATTACATATGTGAAAACACTAGTTTTGAATTAGTTAGCAAACAATTGGAGTTTAAGCTTATTTGACTAAGTTTTTATGACCTTTGACCTAATATTAAATAATGTACTCATACATATATTAAACATATAACACATATAAGCCAAAATGCTCATAAAACAAAACAAGAAATTACAAAAATACCCCCCCCCCCCCCAAAACCCGACAGCCCTAGGAGGCAAAGAGGAGCAATTTTTCTTCATCCAACCTTGCATTTGGCTTCTTGGCTTGATCTTGGAGGTTTTTGGAGCACTTGGGAGCTTCAACCACTTGTCTACACCTAAAATTTGTGAAAGAGTTTGCATTTACATACATGTTAAAGTTTGTCAACTTTTTGAGATTTGATGATTTGTTGTATATAGCTATTGATATGCATATAAATGGTAGTATACATGTTTATTATGCACTATAGAATGTGTTTGAGTAGATGATAACAAGTTACCATGGTTGAAGCGTGAAAATTCAAGAAGATGATGAATAGTGACGGGATTTTAGGGTTTCGATGTAATTGGCTAATTAGAGTGAATCGATCCCTCCTTTAGGTGCCTTAGATATTATTGGAATTAGTTAAACACTCACACGTAGTTAGTTTGCTCTAAAATGTGTTAAAATGGAAAATTGGTTAACTTTAAAAAAGGGGTTTTTCCACGAATCATAATCCAGGCACGTTTGGGCTTTAGATTAGGTGTCCTTGGGGCATGGAAGCACTATTGGTGCTTTCATTGTGAGAAATTGGGGTTCGGATAAGGTAGTTGTAGTTAAAACCCGCTCGGGGCCTTCTCAAGCTTTTGCCTCCAAAACAGGTTTTCATGGCATTGATAGGTGTCTTTCGGCTTAGGTAGGAATGTGGTATGATTAGATTGGGGTTCTGTAACTTCGAAATGCATATCGGAGAAGAGAACTTGGTTAAAGAAAGGAGAAAAGTCGTATCTAAGCTACTTTAGTGCGTATAGTGCTTGTAGATGTGTTGTATGTACTTATATGGTTATCTAAAGTGTAATTGAACTATTTGAGAAGGTTGTGGGAAAAGATAAGTTGTTTGCCTCTTTTGGGATTAGAACCTTGAATCTCGTAGGTAAGTAAAATTGCTTAGTTGTCAAAGGGAAAATACTGTCAAAGTTTAATTAAATGTTGGAGATTGCTTTCTAATTGATTGATTATGTGATTATATGCTTTTGTATAGCATGTGTATACCCTATTGGCGAGGTTTGTGATTTGAGTTGCTTAGCTACCTTGTTGGGATATGAGCATATTTTGATTGTATTGTTATTATTTCTAAATTGTAACTATATGTGAGGGCATTAATGAGTAAAATTCATGCTAGAGAATGAGAGTTACATGATAATTATATTATATTATAAGTTTAAAGTGTGGACACTTTGGTTGCTATGAGGTGGAATGATTCATTACCTAGGCAGTTAGAATTCTAGTGTAGTAAATGTCATTTGCAAGATCAAAGAAATGATTTAAAGTTACTTGCATAGCATTATGTGAGAATATGTTGTATTTTGTCTATATGGTTGTACTGTTCTTATTATATGTTAGTGTCTTGGAATTGGTCAACTAATAATTAATTACACCTATGTGGAGTGTTTATCTACTTGGAGAAGTTTATGAGTTGAGCCATTAATGTGATTTTATTGTGTTGGTCATGAATGTCTCTAGGAGATTCTTTGTGATAAGTATATGTTTTATTACATGCTAGGGTTGATCCATTGAGCCAATCCAAGGTGTTGAAAGTAGACTGACGCTAGTTCTTGTATCCTTTAGCTACCTGGTAGAGATGAGGGAGTCTTTATCTCTTTTGTGAATTTTAACGTATTTTACTGTTTCTAGATTGTATTCTTTAGTAGTTGATAAGTTTATATGCGTTATTTACTTGCTATCTTGTGTCTTTTCGTGTTATCTGTATTTAACTGCGAGGACGGCCTACTTTGTTGTTCCTCTTATGTGATATTTGATATACTTGGCTCTCGTGATCTTGACCCGGGGTTGCGTAACCTTTTTGGACATGGTAGCGTCGAGAAACACGGGCAGCGTCTGGCTTGCCGTGCTCCCTCGACTACCATGGTGCCTATTTCCTTTCTCGTTGAGTATACTCCACTACCCCAGAGACGTGGTTCACTTGCTGGGCAAATGGACCTACCTCAAGAGAAAAGGTCATAGGATCGGGGTACATATGGAGTACCCCAATTTGGAGGAGTAAGGGTTTGCCGGCACTTGCGTGAAGTTCGTGATTCGTGGTATGAGATTGAGGACTTGAAGTGGAACCGTATCCTTTTTATATGTAGTTAAATACTTGTTTAATTAGCTATTTTGTTTGTGATATTAATGTTATTATCTTTGTTGCATCTCATGAAAGCATACCCTGGTTCACTGCATCACCTCTCTCCCTGAGTAACTTGGGTTACTCATTCCTTGTTTTAACATATTTCAAGTGCAGTTAGAACAACTACCTTGTGTGTCGTGTTGTTGGTTGCTTATCTTGCTGTGGTTGGAAGCTGTTTGTGAAGATGGGACATAATGTATTTTTGTTATGTTTGAAACCCCTTGAAGTCTTGTATGTATTTCGTACGGCTTGTTGGATAGTAAATTAAATTAAGAACTTATGTGGTTTGATAGAGTAGTTGACATGTAATAGCTAAAGATAGATTTTATTGCCTTTTAATTGCATGCTTGTATGGTTATGTTTTGTCTAAGGCTCGGATGGCCTTGAGATTGGAAAAAGTTGGACAATTGAAGTTGGGGTGTTGTATTGTGATTATACTTGCTGCTTGCAGGTTTTTGATTAGTCCTATAAATAGGGGAGACTCCGTCCGTTTTCCCTAAAATTTTGTGCCCAGATTTGGATTTGGGTTGAGTATAGTTTGGTTAATAGAAGTCCTGGTTCCGTGAGGGATTGGGACGTTACAGAAGTGGTATCAGAGCTTAGCAGCTTAAAGCCGGGACAGGGTCCTCGGCCTGTTGGGTAGTGAACCTCGATTGTGTGCCCGTAAAGTAAGTATTGAATAAATATGTGCTTGCATGTGGGTCGTGTTTACTTGAATGAAAATGTGTTCTTTTGTGTTATGATTGTGTGAAATAGGAAGATTTTGCGACATGGGATTGTGTGTGCACCTATGTAACCTCTTTGTGCAATAAGAGAAACTTATATGATATGCTTATTTATGTGATTAGTTATGCATGTAAGTGATTTCTTGAGTGTTTACCTACCTTAGTTAATTATAATAAAGTGTATAAGTGTTTATCATATGTAAAATCCACCATATACATGCATTACCTGTTAATATGGTAAGTAAACACTCTCCTCTATAAAGAGATGATCAGTAACGGCTTATCTGAAGATGTGGACCAGTGAAAGAGAGAATTATGAACTAGCTGGCTATTGATGATCAATGAAAATGATTTAGTACTCAGAGGGTTTATTCAGCAAATAGCCTTTGGTATTCATCTTCCATAATCTTTCTTGGTATTCTCTTTTGCCTTTGGATCTTGATCATTGGAATTCTTATAAAGTATTATCTCAGAATTCTAGTACTACGCTCAAATATTCTACTTAATATTTTGGTATTCTCATATGGGAATTTCAGCTGGACTTCTTATAATAAATCATGATTGGAATTCTTCTTCGAGTGTTCGTAAATGGTAACCTCCACGACATTTTATTGGGAATTCTTGGTGGTATGCTTATCCAACATCCATATTTCGTGTGCTCATTGGAATTCCGTTGGAAATTCTTATATGGAACATCCCCTCGATATTTATCTTGACATTAGTATATGATAGTAACATTATCTACAACATTTGCAATTGGATCTCGTATTAGAGTACTTATTCGGGATTACTTATGAAGATTTCTCTAGTATTCTTATTGGAAATTTTATTGGTAATCTCGCTCGGCGTATGTATTGGTGTTCTTCTTTTGGGGTATCGTGCTTCTTTGGTTTTAGAACCGAATAAAACTGTTGCAGCTATCGAGGAATCTTTTGAGCTTAAGAAATTGCGAGGACGCAATTTGTTGAAGGAGGGGAGAGTGTAACGCCCGAAATTTCATCACATCTTTTTAAATAACTGTTGCATATCTTTTTGAGCATTTTTATGTGCATTTCTTTTCTTGTTTAATTGTTTTATTTAGAAGGCACTATTCATAAGAAATTTGAATGTTTTAAATGTTCGATTTAATATTTTTCCTAGGTCACATGGCATATAAAAGGAGTCGGGTTATGGTAGTTTTGAGCTTTGGAGGCCGGGAGTGTGCGTTTGAAAAATGTTTTTCGCGTCACTTGAATAATGTTACGTATGTGAAAACACGAGTTTTGAATTAGTTAGCAAACAATTGGAGTTTAAGCTTATTTGGCTAAGTTTTTATGACCTTTGACCTAATATTAAATAATGTACTCATACATATATTAAACATATAACGCATATAAGCCAAAATGCTCATAAAACAAAACAAGAAATTGCAAAAACACCTCATCCCCAAACCCGACAGCCCTAGGAGGCAAAGAGGAGCAAGTTTTCTTCATCCAACCTTGCATTTGGCTTCTTGGCTTGATCTTGGAGGTTTTTGGAGCACTTGGGAGCTTCAACCACTTGCCTACACCTAAAATTTGTGAGGGAGTTTGCATTTACATACATGTTAAGGTTTGTCAACTTTTTGAGATTTGATGATTTGTTGTATATAGCTATTGATATGCATATAAATGGTAGTAGACATGTTTATTATGTACTCTAAAATGTGTTTGAGTAGATGATAACAAGTTACTATGGCTGAAGTGTGAAAATTCAAGATGATGATGAATAGTGACGGGATTTTAGGATTTCGATGTAATTGGCTAATTAGAGTGAATTGATCCCTCCATTAAGTGCCTTAGATATTATTGGAATTAGTTAAACACTCACACGTAGTTAGTTTGCCTAAAGTGTGTTAAAATGGAAAATTGGTTAACTTTAAAAAAGGGGTTTTTCCACGAATCATAATCCGGGCACGTTTGCGCTTTAGATTAGGTATCCTTGGGGTATGGAAGCATTATTGGTGCTTTCTTTGTGAGAAATTGGGGTTCGGATAAGGTAGTTGTAGTTAAAACCCGCTCGGGGCCTTCTCGAGCTTTTGCCTCCAAAACGGGTTTTCATGGCTTTGATAAGTGTCTTTCGACTTAGGTAGGAATGTGGTATGATTATATTGGGGTTTTGTAACTTCGAAATGCATATCGGAGAAGAGAACTTGGTTAAAGAAAGGAGAAAAGTCGTATCTTGGCTACTTTGGTGCGTATAGTGCTTGTAGATGTGTTGTATGTACTTATATGGTTATCTAAAGTGTAATTGAGCTATTTGAGAAGGTTGTGGGAAAAGATAAGTTGTTTGCCTCTTTTGGGATTAGAACCTTGAATCTCGTAGGTAAGTAAAATTGGTTAGTTGTCAAAGGGAAAATACTGTCAAAGTTTAATTAAATGTTGGAGATTGCTTTCTAATTGATTGATTATGTGATTATATGCTTTTGTATAGCATGTGTATACCCTATTGGCGAGGTTTGTGATTTGAGTTGCTTAGCTACCTTGTTGGGATATGAGCATATTTTGATTGTATTGTTATTATTTCTAAATTGTAACTATATGTGAGGGCATTAATGAGTAAAATTCATGCTAGAGAATGAGAGTTACATGATAATTATATTATATTATAAGTTTAAAGTGTGGACACTTTGGTTGCTATGAGGTGGAATGATTCATTACCTAGGCAGTTAGAATTCTAGTGTAGTAAATGTCATTTGCAAGATCAAAGAAATGATTTAAAGTTACTTGCATAGCATTATGTGAGAATATGTTGTATTTTGTCTATATGGTTGTACTGTTCTTATTATATGTTAGTGTCTTGGAATTGGTCAACTAATAATTAATTAAGCTTGTGTGGAGTGTTTATCTACTTGGAGAAGTTTGTGAGTTGAGCCATTAATGTGATTTTATTGTGTTGGTTACGAATGTCTCTAGGAGATTCTTTGTGATAAGTATATGTTCTATTACATGCTAGGGTTGATCCATTGAGCCAATCCAAAGTGTTGAAAGTAGACTGACGCTAGTTCTTGTATCCTTTAGCTACCTGGTAGAGGTGAGGGAGTCTTTATCTCTTCTGTGCATTTAAACGTATTTTACTATTTTTAGATTGTATTCTTTAGTAGTTGATAAGTTTATATGCGTTATTTACTTGCTATTTTGTGTCTTTTCGTGTTATCTGTATTTAACTGCGAGGATGGCCTACTTTGTCGTTTCTCTTATGTGATATTTGATATACTTGGCTCTCGTGATCTTGACTTGGGGTTGCGTAACCTTTTCGGACATGGTAGCGTCGAGAAACACGGGCGTCGGGCTTGCCGTGCTCCATCAACTACCATGGTGTCTATTCCCTTTCTTGCTGAGTATACTCCACTACCCCAGAGGCGTGATTTACTTGCTGGGCATATGGACCTACCTCAAGAGAAAGGGACGTAGGATCGGGGTACATCCGGTGTAATGCCCCTAACCTAACCCCAAGCTAATCGGTCAAGTTCGGACCCGTCACTCGGACATAGTTTTCTCTGTACCGTAGACAAAACTGTTACTTGTAAATAACCACATACAATCTTTAACTCACATCCAACAACATATAAAATCTATCCTTCAAGATTTTCATAGCCAACCCAAGGTCACAAGGCCATCCGAGCCTTGGAGCAACAAAATCTACTTAAAGCACACAAGCATGCAAGACAATGTTAACTTTATCTATAAGTAGCTGGATACGTCTAAAACCAAGTTCTTCTATCAAGTTAATAAATACCCAAGCATGCAATTAGAGAAGAAATCCAGAATCCATTATTACAGACCATCTAACTTTAGTCAACATATAAGATTACAACTTCCAAGTACATCTATAAGACCTCAAGGTCTCAAAACACAACAACTAACATCAACTCTTAGCAAACTGCACATATGATCAACCTTATCACACATGAATCAAGGAATTTGATCTACGGGCACTTCTTCTTCTTCCTCTACTGCTATCAACTGGGGATTCACCTCAGCTTCTCCTGAAATATGTTAAATGAGGAGTGAGCAACAATGTTGCCCAGCGAGGGAAGTGATGCAACATACCGGGGCGTGCAATATGATATGCAAACATAAGAAGTCATATATATATAACATAAACAACAAGATTAAATAGCAAGTAGTTAACCACATTAAAAAGGATACGGTTCCACTTCAAGTCTTCAAACTCGAACCACGAGCCACGAACTTCACGTAAGTGCCGACAAACCCTTACTCCAACAAGTTTGGGATACTCCAGATGTATCCCGATCCTATGACCCTTTCTCCTGAGGTAGGTCCATATGTCCAGCAGGTGAACCACGCCTCTGGGGTAGTGGAGTATACTCAGCGAGAAAAGGAATAGGCACCATGGTAGTCGAGAGAGCACGGCAAGCCCGATGCCGCAAGTGTTTCTCGACGGTACCATGTCCGAAAAAGGTTGCGTGACCCCAAAATGAGTCCACAAGAATCACGATATCAAATAACATGTAAGAGGATCGACAAAGTAGGCCGCCCTTACATATAAACACAATATATGTACGAAATAGCTTTATAGTCTTGAAAGAAGCAATCTACATAAAATTTTCCCACAATCAACTCAAATAGCTCAATTATACTTTAGATAATCAATATAATACATGATAACACAACAACAACTTCCAGATGCATAAAAAATAGCCAAATACTACTTTTTCCCTTTCTTTAACCAAGCTTTCCTTCTCCTATGCACGTTTCAAGGTTACCAAACCATATCCTAATCATACTACATTCCTAATTAAGCCAAAAGACACCTATTAAGATCATAAAAACCCATTTTAGAAGCAAAAGCTCGGGAAGGCCTCGAGTGGGTTTTAATTACAACTATCTTATTCGAACCCCAATTTCACGCAACGAAAACACCAAAAGTGCTTCAATGCCCCAAGGATCCCTAATCCAAAGTCCAAACGTGCCCAGATTGCATTTCGTGAAATATCCCCTTTTTAAAGTTTACCAATTTTGTCTTTTAACTTATTTTCGGGAAATCCAACTTCACTAACATCTAAAGCACCTAAAGGAAGCTTCATTTCAATCTAATTACCAAGTTTTAGCAAAACCCTAACTTTGAGCACTATTCATCACCTTATTCATTCAATCTCAACATTCAACCATAGAATTTGATAGTAGGCTACTAAAGATAGTTCTATAGGCTCCATTGAACACATAACAAGCATTCATAACAAGTATTATAACAATAATTGATAATTCAAGAATTTCAACATATATGCAACAAACTTTAAATGCAAAAATAATGCACTCTCTCACAATTTAGAAGATGAAGACAAGTTGTAGATGATCTAAGGCCTCCAAAACCTCCTCAAGATCAAGCTAGGAGCCAAAGATGCAAAGGTTGAAATATTTTTTTCTCCTCTTTTCCTTCATTATTGCCGTCGGGTAGGGGGGTATTTTGGGTATTAATACAATTGTTTTGTTGAGCAAATGGTAAGTATGTATTGTATGTGGATTATATGTGTAAATATATGTATTTTTCCCAAGTTAAATGCCTCTAATTATGACCAAATAGGCTTAGAATTCTAATTAATTGCTAGCTAATTCCAAACTAAAGTTGTTATGTACGTAACACTATTCAAATGATGCGGAAAACATTTTCTAATTGTATGCTCCCGAGCCTAAAAGTCCAAATTGACAAGTTCCTGATTCCTATTATGTGTCATATGACCTAGGAAAAATATCAAATCGCACATTTGAGACGGTCAAAAATCTTATGAATTGTGTCTAATAGTAAAATAATTAAAGAAGACAAGAAATGCACATAAATGCACAAGTAGTTTATGCAACAGTTATTTAAAATATGTGTGATGAAATTCTCGGGCGTCACACCCTCTCCCCCTTAAACTAATTGCGTCCTCGCAATTCTTACATGATTCAGCAAACAACTCCGGATACTTTTCTCTTATTTGATCTTCTCGCTTCCAAGTGGCATCATCAACTCCGTGATGATCCCAAAGAACTTTAACCATAGGAATACTCTTGGTTCAAAGTTCCTAAATCTTTCTGTCAACCACTCGAAGAGGTTTTTCATCATATGCCAAAGACTCATCAATCTCTAACGGTTCTGGCTCAATAATTTGCGAAGGGTCGGGATTATATTTCCTCAACAACGACACATGGAATACATCATGAATCCTACCCAAATTCGGAGGTAATGCCAATCTATAAGCCAAATTTCCAACCTTCTCAATGATTTCATACGGCCCCACATATCTAGGACTGAGTTTACCTCCCTTTCCATGTCGAATCAAACCCTTGCGCAGAGAGACTTTCAAGAATACATGATCACCTACTGAAAATACCAAGTCTCCTCGGCATCTATCAGCATAATTCTTCTGTCGACTCTGTGCCGTAAGCATCCTCTTCTTTATAAGTTTCACATTATCCACCATCTTGATCATCTCAGGTAATATAGCTGGATCAACAGTTTTCATTTCACCTACCTCATCCCAATACAACGGAGACCTACATTTTCGCCCGTAAAGTGCCTCGTAGTGTGCCATACCAATAGTAGCCTGGTAACTGTTATTATAAGCAAACTCTGCTAGAGGTAGATACTTCTCCCAACTCTTACCGAAATCCAGAACACAAGCTCGTAACTTGTCTTCTAGTATCCTGATAGTCCTCTCTGATTAACCATCCGTCTGCAGGTGATATGCAGTACTAAAACTCAGATTAGTCCCCAAAGTCTTTTGTAGTTTCTGCCAGAACTGTGATGTAAACCTGGGATCCCTATCTGACACTATCTGAGATGGAACTCCATGCAATATCATGATATTTTAAACATAAAGCTCGACTAATTTATCAAGGGAATCTATCTTCTTTGCAGCAATAAAATGAGAAGTCTTCATCAACCTATCTACCACAACCCAGACGGAATCATTACCTTGTGGTGACCTTGGTAAATCCGATTCAAGGTCCATAGTAACCTGGTCCCATTTTCATACCGGAATATCTAATGGTTGCAACAATCCTGCTGGTCTCTGATGCTCCGCTTTAATTTTTTGACAAGTCAAACACTTAGCCACATAATCATCTATCTCTCTTTTCATGTTGTTCCACCAGAAACTCTACTTTAAGTCCTTGTACATCTTAGTGCTACCAGGATGAATCGTGTATTTAGAACCTTGAGCCTCAGCAAGAATCTCATCTTTCACAGTTGAATCACTTGGAATGCAGA
Source organism: Ehretia macrophylla (assembly GCA_037974665.1). Taxonomy (NCBI): domain Eukaryota; kingdom Viridiplantae; phylum Streptophyta; class Magnoliopsida; order Boraginales; family Ehretiaceae; genus Ehretia; species Ehretia macrophylla. The sequence continues at coordinate 10,946,044 of CM075779.1, forward strand.
TTCTATTCCTGTACTTGAGTAGTCCATCATCATACAACTTGAAGTCGGACTCTCCCCCTTTGGACTTTTGTAGAAGCTTCAATAACTGAGGATTTAACTGTTAGGCTTCTCTGATTCTAGATAACAATAGAGATTGGATTTGTAAGCTAGCAAATTGGATACCTGTTCTAGAAGCCTTCGTTTTCCACAAACACATCTCCTCCACAGACTCCCAGTCCTTGATTATCAAACTAGCTACAACAGCTTTTCGGCTCAATGCATCTGCAACAGTGTTAGCTTTTCCTGACAAGTAGCTAATAATGCAATTATAGTCATTCAACAACTCTAGCCAACGCTTTTGCCTTATATTCAAATCCTGTTGAGAAAATAGATATTTTAGACTTTTATGATCAGTAAATATCTCAAATTGATTACCCCACAAGTAATGTTGCCATTTTTTCAAAGCAAAGACAACAGCAACAAGCTTAAGATCGTGTGTAGGATAATTGAGTTCATATGGTTTCAATTTTCTAGAGGCATAAGCTATCACCTTACCATTTTGCATAAGAACGCAGCCCAAACCTTCTTTCGAAGCATCACTGTATATCACCAAATTATCAGTTCCCTCAGGCAATGCAAGAATAGGAGCAGTGGTAAGTCTCTTCTTCAATTCTTGAAAACTGGCTTCACACTTATCATTCCAGTTAAATACAGTTCTCTTTTGGGTTAAGGAAGTCAATGGTCCTGCAATTTTTGAGAAGTCTTTAACAAACCACCTATAATAACCCTCCAATCCCAAGAAACTCCGAACTTCTGTAACAGTCTCGGGTATTTTCCAAGCCATCACCACCTCAATTTTCGCAGGGTCTACAGATATTCCCTCCTGGGAAATGATATGTCCTAAAAAGGCAACCTGTTTCAACCAGAATTCGTATTTTCTAAATTTGGCAAATAATTTATGTTCTTGCAGGGTTCGAAGCACAATTCTCAAGTGTTCTTCATGCTCTGTCTCAGATTTAGAATAGACCAGTATATCATCAATAAAGATTACAACAAACTGATCCAGGTATGGTCTAAACACTCTCTGCATCAAATCCATAAAAGCGGCTGGAGCATTTGTCAACCTAAATGGTAATACAACAAATTCATAGTGGCCGTACCTGGTTCTGAATGCAGTCTTGGGTATATTTTCTCTACGAATTCGTAACTGATGATAACCTTGGCTCAAATCAAATTTAAAAAATACAACAGCACCCTGCAGCTGATCAAACAACTCCTCAATTAAGGGCAAAGGATATTTATTTTTCACCGTCACCTGATTAAGACCTCGATAATCAATACAAAATCGCAGAGTCCCGTATTTCTTCTTTACAAATAACACATGAGCACCCCAAGGTGACGAACTAGGCTGAATAAAACCCTTTTCAAGTAGGCCCTGTAACTGAATTTTTAACTCTTGCAACTCAGGGGGAGCCATTTGATATGGGGTTCTAGAAATAGGATTAGTTCCAGGCAACAAATCAATCACAAACTCTATCTCTCGGTTAGGTGGTAACCCCGGCAACTCCTCAGGAAATACCCCCAGAAAATCTTTTATAATAGGTACCTCGTTCATTTTCAATTTATCTCCAGGCTGATTAATTAGATAAGCCAAATATGTATCACAACCTTTACTCAACATTTTTGTGGCTTTAATAGAAGATATGATACGAGTCCTAGTAGATTTTCGACTCCCAGTGACTTTAATAATTGGTTGATCAGGTACTTCTAAAGTTTAAACTTTCATTCTACAATCCAAACATGCATAATACCTCCCTAACCAATCCTTCCCCAAGATAACTTCAAAGTCCCGAAATGGTATAATAATCAAGTCAATAGGATACATGCGACCCTCAATACAAATATCACAATTTTTACACACAGACTCTGTAACACATTTAATACCCATAGTACTACGTACTTTAATCACATACGACAGTTTATCAACTTTTAAAGTAGTAGATTGTGCACATGTAGGAGTAATGAATGAGTGTGTAGCCCCGGTGTCAATCAAAACTACTACCGACTGACTATTAATAAGAATAGTACCTTCCACCACCCCCGTCATGTCTAGAAGCTCCTCCTGATCGAGAGCAAACACCCGTGCCTGGCCTCGTGGTATAGTAGCTGCTCCTGAAGCTCTAGTCTGAGCACCCTGGTCGGAAGTCTATCCCTAACTCTATTTAAACCTGGGACAATCTCTAGCTCTATGCTGATCACTGCTACAACCCACGCATCGACCCAATTTCCTCCAACACTCTGCCTCCGTGTGGCCCTTGCGATTGCAATGATTGCACTATAGGTTCTTCTTAGCAGTAGCACCTCCTGTAGGAGTCCTGTAAGTGGATGTAGCAGAACTACCCTGTTGAGATCTAGCGGTCACTGGTCGGGTCTGTGACTGACCCTGTGGCTGGCTTTGAGCTAGTCTCGGCTGTGACTGTGCCTGAACTGGTCCTGGGTAGCTCTGGGTTTGTCTCGGCTGCTGGGTCTGAACAGACTGTTGATACTGCCTTTGGTAGCCCTGACTCTGGGACTGATACTGACGTTTACTTGACTGACTAAACTGAGCCAACACATCTGCCTTACATTTCTCGTACCTCGATGCAGCCCTGACTACTGCAGCATAACTCGGATAGTCTTGCGAAGACAGATTAAACATAATATCACTCCTCAACCCTGTGATAAATCTTTGAATCTTCATATCCTCCGGCTGTACTAAAGCTGACATGTATCGAGAAAGTCTAGTGAAAGTAGCCTCATACTAATCTACAGTCATGTTTCCCTGTCTCAAAGCTATAAATTCTTCTTGATGTCTCTCGCGAGCTACTACAGACATATATTTATCCCTGAACTCACGAACAAAGTCAGCCCACACATGCTGGACCTTCTCAGCATCCCATTTCTCTCTAACAGTACGCCACCACTCCTCGGCGTCACCCTCCATTAAGAATGCAGCATAAGTAATCTTTCTCTCATCATTGCACTCAAGTATCGTAGAGACTTTCTCAAACTTGTTCAACCATATCTCAACTTTCATGTCATCTGGCTCACCATAGAAACTGTACGCCCCGTGGTGCAAGAATTTGTCGTACAAGTTACCCCCAGCAGTACCACTACCCTCTGCCCTAGCAGCCTGATTACCTCTGCCAACACCTGCCGTTCCCTGCTGAACCACAAACTGAGCTATAGTATTCATGGCGGTGGCCATTGTAGCCAAAATCTGTGCATTGCTTAGTTCCTGACCCTGCGGTACATTTCCTGCTGCCCCTATACCTTGCCCAGGTACATCCTGCCTAGGAGCTTCCTCCGGCTCTCTCCTTGGTCTTCCCCTTCTCCTCATCTTGATGCTAGAAGAGTATAGTATTATAATAGGCAAATAGATAATGCAAATATAATATGCACATTATTTTCAAAACATCTTACTCACATAAGATAACATATAAAACACTTAACAACATTAAACACTAAAATTTTCATATTCATATCATATCATGCTTTACCATTCCTGTTACATACTAGCATGTCTTTTACCCAAGTACTTAGACAATTAAACAATCACATATTCACATAGTTCAACTTTCACATAGAGACCTTTACCCATTTGCCGAGGAAGTTAACTCGGCTACATGCATTCAAGTAGCTTTGATACCACCTAAATGTAACGCCCCGAACCCAACCCCATGCTATAGGTCAAGTTCGGATCCGTCACTCGGACAGAGTCTCCTCTGTATTGTGGACTATACTGTTACATATAAATAGCCACATACAATCTTTAACTCACATCCAACAACATATAAAATCTATCCTTCAAGATTTTCACAGCCAACCCAAGGTCACAAGGCCATCTGAGCCTTGGAGCAACAAAATCTACTTAAAGCACACAAGCATGCAAGACAATGTTAACTTTATCTATAAGTAGTTAGATACGTCTAAAACCAAGTTCTTCTATAAAGTTAATAAATACCCAAGCATGCAATAAGAGAAGAAATCTAGAATCCATTATTACAGACCATCTAACTTTAGCCAACATACAAGATTACAACTTCCAAGCATATCTACAAGACCTTAAAGTCCCAAAACACAACAACTAATAGCAACTCTTAGCAAACTACACATATGATCAACCTTATCACATAGGAATCAAGGAATTTGATCTACGGGCACTTCTTCTTCTTCTTCTTCTTCTACTGCTATCAGTTGGGGATTCACCTCAACTTCTCCTGAAACATGTTAAATGAGGATTGAGCAACAATGTTGCCCAGCGAGGGAGGTAATGCAACATACCGGGGCGTGCAATATGATTTGCAAACACAAGAAGTCATATATATAACGTAAACAACAAGATTAAATAGTAAGTAGTTAACCAAATTAAAAAGGATACGGTTCTACTTCAAGTCTTCAAACTCGAACCACGAGCCACGAACTTGACGCAACTATCGGTAAACCCTTACTCCAACAAGTTTGGGATACTCCGGATGCATCCTGATTCTACGACCCTTTCTCCTGAGGTAGGTCCATATGTCCAGCAGGTGAACCACGCCTCTGGGGTAGTGGTGTATACTCAGCGATAAAGGGAATAGGCACCATGGTAGTCGAGGGAGCACGACAAGCCCGATGCCGCCCGTGTTTCTCGACGGTACCATGTCCGAAAAGGTTGCGCAACCCCAAAATGAGTCCACAAGAATCACGATATCAAATAACACGTAAGAGGGTCGACAAAGTAGGCCGCCCTCACATATAAACACAATATATACACGAAATAGTTTTATAGTCTCGAAAGAAGCAATCAACATAACTTTTTTCCCGCAATCAACTCAAATAGCTCAATTATACTTTAGATAAACAATATAATACATAATAACACAACAACAAGCTCCAGATGCATCAAAAATAGCCAAATACTACTTTTCCTCTTTCTTTAACCAAGCTTTCCTTCTCCTATGCACGTTTCAAGGTTACCAAACCATATCCTAATCATACTACATTCCTAATTAAGCCAAAAGACACCTATTAAGATCATAAAAACCCATTTTAGAAGCAAAAGCTTGGGAAGGCCCCGAGTGGATTTTAACTACAACTACCCTATTCGAACTCTAATTTCACCCAACGAAAACACAAAAAGTTCTTCCATGCCCCAGGGATCCCTAATCCAAAGTCCAAACGTGCCCAGATTGCATTTCGTGAAATATCCCCTTTTTAAAGTTTACCAATTTTGTCTTTTAACTTATTTTCGGGAAATTCAACTTCACGTGAGCCTTTGACTAGTTTCACTAACATCCAAAGCACCTAAAGGAAGCCTCATTTCAATCTAATTACCAAGTTTTAGCAAAACCCTAACTTTGAGCACTATTTATCACCTTCTTCATTCAATCTCAACATTCAACCATAGAATTTGATAGTAGGCTACTAAAGATAGTTCTATAGGCTCCATTGAACACATAATAAGCATTCATAACAAGTATTATAACAATAATTGACAATTCAAGAATTTCAACATATATGCAACAAACTTTAAATGCAAAAATAATGCACTCCCTCACAATTTAGAAGATGAAGACAAGTTGTAGATGATCTAAGGCCTCCAAAACCTCCTCAAGATCAAGCTAGGAGCCAAAGATGCAAAGGTTGAACAATTTTTTTCTCCTTTTTCCTTATTGCCGTCGGGTAGGGGGGTATTTTGGGTATTAATGCAATTGTTTTTGTTGAGCAAATGGTAAGTATGTATTGTATGTGGATTATATGTGTAAATATATGTATTTTGCCCAAGTTAAATGCCTCTAATTATGGCCAAATAGGCTTAGAATTCTAATTAATTTCTAGCTAATTCAAACTAAAGTTGTTACGTACGTAACACTATTCAAATGATGCGGAAAACATTTTCTAATTGTATGCTCCCGAGCCCAAAAGTCCAAATTGATAAGTTCGCGATTCTTATTTTGTGTCATATGACCTAGGAAAAATATCAAATCGCACATTCGAGACGATCAAAAATCTTATGAATAGTGCATAATAGTAACCTAATTAAAGAAGACAAGAAATGCATATAAATGCACAAGTAGTTTATGCAACAGTTATTTAAAATATGTGTGATGAAATTCTCGGGTATCATATCCGGAGTACCATAATTTGGAGGAGTAAGGGTTTGCCGGCACTTGCGTGAAGTTCGTGGTTCGTGGTACAAGATTGAGGACGTGAAGTGGAACCGTATCCTTTTTATATGTAGTTAAATACTTGTTTAATTAGATTGTTTATTTGTGATATTAATTTTATTGTCTTTGTTGCATCTCATGAAAGCATACTCTGGTTCACTGTATCACCTCCCTTACTGAGTAACTTGGGTTACTCATTCCACGTTTTAACATATTTCGGGTGCCGTTAGAACAACTACCTTGCATGTCGTGTTGTTGGTTGCTTATTTTGCTGTGGTTAGAAGCTGTTTGTGAAGATGAGACATAATGTATTTTTGTTATGTTTTGAATCCCCTTGAAGTCTTGTATGTATTTTGTACGGCTTGTCGGATAGTAAATTAAATTAAGAACTTATGTGGTTTGATAGAGTAGTTGGCATGTAATAGCTAAAGATAGATTTTATTTCCTTTTAATTGCATGCTTGTATGGTTATGTTTTGTCTAAGGCTCGGATGGCTTTGAGACTGGGAAAAGTTGGACAATTGAAGTTGGGGTGTTGTATTGTGATTATACTTGCTGCTTGCAGGTTTTTGATTAGTCCTATAAACAGGGGAGACTCCGTCTGTTTTCCTAAAAATTTTGTGCCCAGGTTTGGATTTGGGTTACGTATAGTTTGGTTAATAGAAGTCCCGGTTCCGTGAGGGATTGGGGCATTACAATATCTATTTTGGCTAAAGCCCTTAAATCAGCAAAATAATAATGAATTAATAGTGGTTACTATGCGCAACAAAAATTGGGTTCGTTTGTTAAGAAAAAAAGAAAAGAGAAAACAAGATATTAGGAGTTACTTATAATGTTAGCTTTCGAAAAAATAAAGAGATAATAACTTCATGTCGAAATTTTAGTATTGTGAACGTTTTTGTTTTTTTCCTTTGAGCTAAACAGGCTCTTGAATTTTTCCCCCCCTCCCAGGTCCCTCCTCAAACCAAGCAAATAATTCTTAACAACTTTTTAGGCCTTCAATTTTCATCTCAATGCAAGTTAATAATTTTTAATAGTTATGTAATCCAAGCAAAAACAATTCTTAATTTTTTAGCCTGCAATTTTCATCTTCACGATTCTAGCAAAAACGTTTTAATAGTTTTTTAGACACAATTTTCATCATGATGTAGGCCAATAATTTCCAAAGCTATAAGATAAAAAGAAAAAAACAATTGCTACGAAGGCTTGTGATTTTTCAACTAAATATTGGGCTTGGAAGGGAAAAAAATAAATTTAGGACGTGTTTGATCTAAGACAAAATATTAATAATAATAATAATAATAAGGATCTCTATATATGTATTTCCCATTTTAGAACTTAAAGCGGAAGAAAGAAAAGAAAAAAGAAAGTGAAACAAGAAAGGACACTATAAAATAAGCAGTAAATTACGAAAATCTATCCAAATCCGATTTGGAATCAAATTAAAATCCATGTCCATATAAACTTCTCCACCGAAATAACCTATAAATTGCAACTCATCTAAACCAATTTTCTCATTACTTACTCATAATAGAATAAAGCTATAATGCCCCAATCCCTCACGGAACTGGGACTTCTATTAACCAAACTATACTCAACCTAATTCCAAACCCTAGACACGAAATTTAGGAAAAAACAGACGGAGTTTCCCCTATATATAGATCTATCTAGAAACCTGCCAACAGTCACATACAAGGCCTGAATCACAATCAACCATTCATACAACCTAGCTTTCAAGATTCATAAAGCTAACCAGCTCCTCAAGGCCATCCTAGCCTTGGAACCCAACAACATATCACACAAGCATGCAAAATTAAATCTATTGAAGTTCTATCTTTTTAATTCACTTATCATACCACTCTATATTTTCAATCAAGCTTTCTTATAATTTGTGTCTAACCAACTAACTAGTTTTCATCGTCCACACAAGCATACACTATTACGTAATAAAGAGAAGCAAATAGAAGATATTATAAGCCCACTAGTAACTAATCATCAAACCAAACTAAAACTTTAATATTTTATTCCTTGATATAACATAAATACATACATGGGCACAAAGTCTCAAATACAATACAAGCATATCATGATCACATTCTTCCATGTTTTACACACTGATAGAGAAAGCAGGTCACACAGGAGGCAATCCAATCTTCAGCTTTTCTTGAAATATGTTGAAAAGAGGAATAAGTAACCAAGTTACTCAGTGAGGGAAGTGATGCAACATACTGGGCGTGCATTATGATATGCAGATACAAGAAATCAAATATATAACATAAACAACAAGATTAAATATCAAGTAGTTAACCACATTAAAAATTATACGGTTCCACTTTAAGTCTTCAAACTCGAACCACGAGCCACGAACTTCACGCAAGTGCCGACAAACCCTTACTCCAACAAGTTGGGATACTCCGGATGTATCCCGATCCTATAACCCTTTCTCCTGAGGTAGCACCATATGCCCAGCAGGTGAACCATGCCTCTGGGGTAGTTGAGTATACTCAACGAGAAAGGGAATAGGTACCATGGTAGTCGAGGGAGCACGGCAAGCCCGACGCTGCCCGTGTTTCTCGACTCTACCATGTCCGAAAAGGTTGCGCAACCCGACATGAATTCAAGAATTCACGAGATAATATCAAACAACCACGAGGTAACAAATAAATGATTCATGTAAACTTTATCAATTAGCTAACTCATATAATCTTAAAACAATGAAATAAACTAAGATACACTAAAGGGTTAAAGATTCCCTCACCTTATAAGTTTAGCACTTTAGCAATTATCTATATTAATTTCTAACTTAACTTAACTTTTGCTTAACTCAATCCACAACAATAGAAGTTATATATAATCACCTTATATCATATTGGCACATTGCCCGAGAAATCACACAAATGACTCTAAAGCATTTCCTTAGTCTTGCAAGGGCATTAACTACGTTACCATCTAACAAGTTAAACTCCCTAACTAACTTAACTTTGTTTATACCACAAGGAATATCAAGTTAAACTTCCAATCATGACAACTACTTTAACACTTAAACATAATTCAACTATAACATGTTCTAAGAGTCATTATCATGCTTATTTACTCAATACAACATATATAACTCAATTAAAAATCAAATATAGCAATTAAGTGTTGGCTAAAATACATGACAATTAAAATAATTGCGCAGCGGAAAATAATATCATGTATCCGTCCATGTTTAATTATGCAGATCTAAATCAGATAATAATTTAATCTAATTAAATTAAATCTGCTAACAGTTCAGGATTACCTCTTGAAGCGTAGATCGATGTAGAATCTGAATCAAGCTCCCCACGTGTGAAGCCTCCAAGATTGATCCACATAGAATCTGCACTTGCTAACTGGATTTCACCCCCACTAGGTTTTCTAGAGAAATCCTATATTTTAATTCTGACTATGAAAAGTGTGCTAGTTATTTCTCTGTCAGAATAATTCTATATATAGGAAACACATATGACCTAAGTCATAAGTGGGCTGGTCTTAAACTTACCAGTCTTGGACTCCACATCAATCAGATCACCATCTAATTACTACAAGCCCAATTTAGGACAATCCTAAATTTAATTTAAACTTTTTCTCGAGTCCAATTAATCTGCAAATTCCATTTGTGTGTGACCTCTCGGGTTCATTTTTAATCGGTAGAGAATAATTAATTCAACCAATTAATTAAATTAGAACTCTTTCTAATTAATTCACAAATCGTGAGTGACACGTAGCAGTGTATCACGATTACCCAATTAAAGATGAAGTGCAAGCATGCGAACCAAAATAATAATTTATATACAATCAAATCCTACTGTCTCAATTATCCCGATCAAGCCAGAGTCATGGATTGGGTCGTCAAACTCTCTTACTCGACCATATGCCAAAACCCAATTAATCAGTGACTAATGAATAATTCGTGAAACGACTTCTACTATTCCATATCGGCCAAGGATTTCAAGTTACTCAATTAATCAGATTACATAGGACACCCAATTGACAGTTTCCGTGTCTACACATACATTTTTCCATGACAGAATAAATCACAACCACTGAATACATTGTCTAATCCATGATTAGGACTAGCTTATTTGTACCAGCAAATAATGACATTCTTAATCATGAGATAATCGTAGTGTCTCAGGTCTAAGGACTAATTGCATAATTACATGATACAACGAACCATTGACATTCCACGTAATTCGTTGTATCAGTGGTCATGTCCAGTTACTTATTCATAATAAGTACTTATACATCTATTATAACGATATAAAACAAATCACCCAAATTGATATCTCATATAATTTGGTTAATAGACTGTAATCCGATCTTTCCGGATAAACTAACGCCCAACTAGTTTATCCTATGATCGGGGACAACCTTTTTAAAATATATTTATGATTATAGATTCCGTCACTCATATCCTTAGTCCTAAGGATAGAATCTATAAATAGTATTCTAAGGACTTTATTTATTTAATCAAGACATTAATAATAAATAAATAAACAGCCCATATTAAATGAATTAATAAATTAAATAACACATTATCCATAATTCCAAAATACAATTTATTGGCTTTTTGGGCATTATTCCTAACAATCCCCCACTTGCACTAAAGCCAATCAGAATGGTATCTCATACCCATCCCCTCTAAGTGTCGATCCAAAGACTGCTTAGTTAGAACCTTGGTCAACGGATCAACAGTGTTATCTGCTGAAGCTACTTTCTGCATTACTATATCGCCTCTCCCCACAATTTCTTGGATAATGTGGTAACGCCTCTCTACATGTTTGGATTTTTGGTGAGACCTCGGTTCCTTAGCTTGTGCTATCGCTCCATTATTATCACAATGTAACGGCACTGCAACCTCAATGGAGGGAACCACTCCGAGTTCTGATATGAACTTCTTGATCCAAACTACATCTTTTGTCGCATCTGATGCTGCGATGTACTCGGCTTCCATAGTGGAATCTGCAGTCGTACTCTGTTTAGAACTCTTCCAACTGATTGCTCCTCCATTACAAATGAAAATGAATCCAGATGTGGATTTACGATCATTTACATCAGACTAAAAATCTGATTCAGTGAAACCCTCGATTTTCAATTCCCTTCCTCCATATATCAAGACCATATCCTTAGTCCTATTCAAGTACTTCAGGATATTCTTGACTACTATCCAGTGTTCTTCACCTGGATCTGACTGATATCTGCTAGTAACACTTATAGCATGAGCGATATCAGGCCTAGTACATAGCATAGCATACATAAGGCTTCCAATTGCTGAAGCATATGGAATCCTATTCATCATCTCTCTTTCTTTAGCTGACTTAGGATTCATAGACCTAGAGAGATTAATGCCATGTCTAAAAGGTAACAGTCCCTTTTTAGAATCTTGCATGTTAAACCTCTTTAACACCTTGTCTATGTACGTACTCTGGGAGAGACCTATCAATCCTTTTGATCTATCTTTATAGATTCGAATTCCTAGGATATAGGTTGCTTCTCCCAAGTCTTTCATGAAGAATGTCCCTGATAACCAGACCTTGACAGATGTCATCATACCAATGTCATTCCCAATCAGTAGTATGTCATCTACATACAAGATGAAGAATGTAACTGCTTTATTGCTGACTTTCTTGTAAAAACAAGACTCGTCTTCATTCTTAATGAAGCCAAATGTTCTGACGACCTCGTCAAAACGCTTGTTCCAACTCCTTGAGGCTTGTTTGAGTCCATAGATGGATCTCTTTAGCTTGCACACTCTGTGACTTTCACCCACAGATTCAAAAGCCATTGGCTGTTCCATATAAATGTCTTCTTCAATGAAGCCATTACGAAAAGCCGTTTTGACATCCATCTTCCATATCTCATAATCATAGTGTGCAGCTATAGCCAATAAAATCCTAATGGATTTGAGCATTGCTACTGGCGAGAAGGTTTCCTCATAGTCAACTCCTTGTCTCTGATGGTAACCTTTTGCCACTAACCTTGCTTTGAAGGTCTCCACCTTCCCATCTGCACCCCTCTTTCTCTTATAAACCCATTTGCACCTAATAGGTACCATACCCTCAGGTGGGTCTACAAGATTCCAGACTTGATTGGTGTGCATTGAATCCATTTCTGATTTCATGGCTTCAAGCCATTTTTCCGAGTCCCTATCAGAAATAGCTTCTTCATAGGTTAGGGGATCATCAATATGATCACCATCATCCAATGTGAACAACTCTTGTCCTTGGCTATGAATGTAACTATATCTTGTGGGGGGACGAACAGTCCTTAAAGATTTGCATATCTGTGGTGAAGTAGTTGGTTCTTCTTGAATAGTTTCATCCTGGATCAAATCCTGGTTTTCTACCTGGTCAATTGGTTGCTCAACGTTTCCCTCATTAAGCTCTACTTTTCTTTCCAGACCACCTCCTTGGATGAACTCTTCTTCCAAGAATATGGCATGTCTACTGACGAAGACTCTCTGATTAGTAAGGGAATAAAAGTTGTATCCTAACGAATCTTTGGGATAACCAATGAATCTAACTTTGTCAGATCTCGCTTCCAATTTCTCAGTTTTAAGCCTTTTAATATAAGCAGGACAACCCCATACTCTAATGTGATTAAAGATGGGCTTCTTATTTCTCCAGATCTCATAAGGAGTGCTTATAACTGATTTGGAAGTGACCCTATTCAAGATGTATGTTGCGGTGAGAAGAGCATGGCCCCAAAGGCCAATAGGTAAATCAGTATAATTCATCATTGATTTGACCATGTCCAGCAGAGTCCTATTTCTCCTTTCTGACACACCATTAAGCTCAGGTGTTCCAGGTGGAGTCAATGATACGATTATACCGTTTTCTTTGAGATACTCTTAGAATTCAGTACTAAGGTATTCCCCTCCTCGATCAGACCGAAGAGCCTTAATCCTTTTTCTAGTTTGGTTTTCTACTTCTGCTCTGTATTCTTTGAACCTTTCAAATGATTCAGATTTGTGTTTCATAAGATACACATACCCATACCGAGACACATCATCAGTAAAAGTAATGAAGTAGGCAAACCCACCTCGGGCAAATTCACCAAAAGGCCCACACACATCAGTGTGTATTAATTCTAAAATGTTTGTGGCTCTTTGCCTTTGTCCCACAAAGGGTGATTTGGTCATTTTACCTAAGATGCAAGATTCACATGCTAGGAATGGACTTGGGCCACATGCGCTTATAAGTCCTTCTTTCTCCAACTTCGTGATTCTAGCTTCCCCTATATGACCAAATCTTAAGTGGCACAAATATTTAGAATTAATAGTATCTCTAGACCTTTTAAAAGTCTGTACATTCATGCATTGCTCATTTTTATTGTTGTCTTTCTTTATATCAAGTATATAAAGCCCATTTACTAATTTGCCAGTGCCAACATATTTATTTCGCAAATAAATAAAACATCCATTATCCATGAACTTAAATTCAAAACCATTTTGAACTAAAACTGAAACGGAAATGATGTTTCTCAAAGCATTTGGAAAAAATAAACAATTATCTAGAACTAAAGTAAATTCAGACGACAAAATAAGACAACATGTCCCAATAGCTAACGCAGCAACCATTGCTCCATTTCCCACCTTCAGGACTACGTCGCCTTCTCCCAAAACTCTACTTCTCCTCAGTTCTTGTACAGAAGTACAAATATGAGAAGTGGCGCCAGAATCTAGCACCCATGAAGTAGAATCATGATTAATCGAAAGACTAATCTCAAACATGAGCAATCGAGACATACCTGTAGAAGCCTTGCCCTTTCCCTTCAAACTCTTGAGGTACTCTGGACAATTCCTCTTCCAATGTCCTTCCTTCTCATAATGAAAGCAAGTTCCAGGTTTTGCAACCTTCCCCTTCTTCTTGGACATACCTCCAATAGGTTTGTCCCGAGGAGCGTTATTGCTATCATTTTCCACAAGTCGCCCTTGAAACATTTCAAGCATATTCAAGAGTTGAGGCATGAAATACTTGATGTTATTCTCATAAGCATCTATGACAAATGGCTTAAACGATTCTGGCAATGATTGAAGGATCACGCTCACCCAAAAACTTGGACCTCTTTCGAAGCCTAGGGTTTCAATAAGTTTGATCATACCAAACATTTTGATAATATGTGATCTAACATCTGATCCTTCTACCATTTTAATGCTGAAAAGTTCATTTGAAACCAAAATATAGTCTCTAACTTTCAGTGCTGAATCACGCCATTTCTGAATTGTTACCCTTTCTTCTAATGTGGCATTTTCAGGTACCTCTGAAGAAAGCAGTTCTTCCATGCTACAATCTTTATTAGGACACAAAATCTTTTTGACGTTGTTGGACCAGTCAGCAAAATGAATACCGGTTAAACAGTTCTTTTCTAGGATAGTTGCAAGATGATTCATTTTTGACATATAACTGCAGAAAATATTTAATTGAAATTAGATAACATATTATTGATTACTTGACTTGGGTCTTTAAATCAAATAGTACCCCCACTAAAATTTTTCAAATTCTACACTTCCCTAGTAGCAAACGGAAAATCAAATAAATGATTTTCTTAGTGGATTAAGGGGCCCATTAATTTTTGTTTCACCTCACATTATAGATTATTGGTGATACAAACACTAATGAGTGAATAACACCTTATTCAATGCATCACATACAAATCCCAATTTTCTTGCCTACAATTCCCTTGACCTCACATTATAGATTTTTGGTCTCTAAGAATTGTTTAAGTCAAACCTATTATCCTAGGAAATTTAGATTAATGCAATACCAATACCTCACATGATAGATTTTTGGTAGCCAGTAAGAATCTAAATTCTCCTACATCTCATGTTTTATAGACTTAGTTTATGTATTAATACAAATAAATAGCTCCTATGTATCCACAGCCAACTACTTACTTGCCTAACATATAAACTAATCTATGATAATAGAAGGCAATGCTATAATCTACTCTTAGACTACATCATTATTAACTTAATATTTGGAGTGGGAAGATTTTTCGGTCTTTTATTAATGTCTCACTTTTCATATGCTGCTGGTTTCAATTTATCATATAAACTAAACTAGAAACATCCACGCATTTAATATATATCGCATAATAAATAAATGCATGTAAATAAATAGGATGACCATGGACTAGGAGCACTATCAACCCGAGCCACTGGGTTGAATTCCTAGAATAAATTAGGGCCCAATAGTTGGGCTACTCCTTGTTGGGCTTCACAAAACTCCTTCTGCGAACCGGGTCCACCAACTCCTTGATGCGTCCTGCTTGATCTTCTTGTTACATTTATGTAAATAGATTCCTAATCTAGTGGGATACATAAATGGGAATAGGGGTTTTACATTATCAAAATGGGTAAGAGGCATGCAAGCCCCATTTAAATAATTATATAAAACCCAAATGAATAAATAAATAAATAAACATACATCCATTCATTCATCCATTCTAGTCCATGATCATCCAAGCACATAATCATAAAATAGGTAATCCACGAATATGGCACAATTAATTTCCTTGATATAATCTCATTATATCTAGTTATCTAAATTTAATAAACTATTTATTAAATAAACAAAAATATCTCATAAAATAAATAAAACACCTTTTATTTATATATAATATAATTAATAAACAATTTATTATTTAAATCTCTTAATATCCTTTTTGGGCTTTTAAATAAAATAGTGTTTTATTAAAATAAAGTTATGGGCTAAATTAATAAAACCAACCTTTTATTAGAACATAGTTAGCCCAAACATTTTAAAATCACTATTTTAAAACAACTCATCAAAGCCCAAAACTCTTTAATAGCCCAATTAGAAAAGAAATAAAATAAAACAAAGCAAGGCCTAAAACCCATGACACTTGGGTCATGGGTTTCAGACCTGGATCCGGATACAAAATGGATCCAGATCTGGGTCAGGAAACCCTAACCCAAAAAATATATATATATTTTTCTCTTTTCCCTTCTCTTCCCTGCGCCCCCCCCACCCCCCCCCCCACCCCCACCCCCCATTTTTTTTCCACCATGGCTGCACCTTGCAGCCATGGTGGCTGCCTCGACAGCGGCGCTGCCTCCTTGGGCTGCGTGGCGTCGGCCTCCTTGGGCCGCGTGGCTGCCGCCTCAGCAGGAGCCTTGCGGTGCTGCTGCCGCTGCCTCCTTGTGCAGCGTGGCTGCTGCCTCAGCAGTAGCCTTGCGGAGTTGCTATGGCAGTAGCGCCGCAGCGCTGCTGTTCCCAGCAGCGCCATCAGGCACTGCTGGGGAAGGGGCGCTGCTGGCGCTGCTGCCACAGCAGTGCCGTGCGCCGCTGCCGGGAGTGGCCTAGCCACTGCTGACAGCGGCGGCGCCACTGCCTGGGGTAGGTGGGGAATTTTTTTTTTTTAATTCTAAAAAAAACATTTTTCAAAATTCTGAAAAATATATACAATATACATAAAAACAGAATAATTAAAATTTTCAGAAATACGCTTTTCTTAAAAATTTTAATTATGAAAAACCCTTTTTCATATAAATTGAGAAGGAAGATTATGGGCTATTTTTCAATCACAAAATTAAATAACTTTAATACAATATAAGAGATATAGGAAACTGTGCCATAAACGTTAAATCGCATATCAAACATGAACGATGGCTCTGATACCACTGTAGGAAAAATAGATGATACAATTAAAATAATTGCGCAGCGAAAAATAATATCATGTATTCGTCCATGTTTAATTATACAGATCTAAATCAGATAATATTTTAATCTAATTAAATTAAACCTGCTAACAGTTCAGGATTACCTCTTGAAGCGTAGATCGATGTAGAATCTGAATCAAGCTCCCCACGTGTGAAGCCTCCAATATTGATCCACACAGAATCTGCATTTGCTAACTAGATTTCACCCCCACTAGGTTTTCTAGAGAAATTCTATATTTTAATTCTGACTATGAAAAGTGTGCTAGTGAATAATTAATTCAACCAATTAATTAAATTAGAACTCTTTCTAATTAATTCGCAAATTGTGAGTGACACTTAGCAGTGTATCACGATTACCCAATTAAAGATGAAGTGCAAGCATGCGAACCGAAATAGTAATTTATATACAATCAAATCCTACTGTCTCAATTATCCCGATCAAGCCAGAGTCATGGATTGGGTCGTCAAACTCTCTTACTCGACCATATGCCAAAACCCAATTAATCAGTGACTAATGAATAATTCGTGAAATGACTTCCACTATTCCACCTCGACCAAGGATTTCAAGTCACTCAATTAATCAGATTGCATAGGACACCCAATTGACAGTTTCCGTGTCTACACATACATTTCTCCATGACAGAATAAATCACAACCACTAAATACATTGTCTAATCCATGATTAGGACTAGCTTATTCGTACCAGCAAATAATGACATTCTTAATCATGAGATAATCGTAGTGTCTCAAGTCTAAGGACTAATTGCATAATTACATGATACAACGAGCCATTGGCATTCCACGTAATTTGTTGTATCAGTGGTCATGTCCAGTTACTTATTCATAATAAGTACTTATACATCTATTATAACGATATGAGACAAATCGCCCAAATTGATATCTCATATAATTTGGTTAATAGACTGTAATCCGATCTTTCCGGATAAACTAACGCCCAACTAGTTTATCCTATGATCGGGGATAACCTTTTTAGAATATATTTATGATTATAGATTCTGTCACTCATATCCTTACTTCAAAGGATATAATCTATAAATAGTATTCTAAGGACTTTATTTAGTTAATCAAGACATTAATGATAAATAAATAAACTGCCCATATTAAATGAATTAATAAATTAAATAACACATTATCCATAATTCCAAAATACAATTTATTGACTTTTTGGGCATTATTCCTAACATTAAATAGTCCAAATAACTAACCAAGCAACAAGTTCAACCAATTCATATAAATTCTAACAAAACTCTTTTCCAATTGCTTACGAATTAGGTTCTAAACTTCACATACAATATGGAACCTCAAATCTAACTTTACTAATCCCATTTAGCCACATTATGATATACCTAAATGCCATGAAACCACATTTCCAAGCATGATTACACAAAAATACCAAAAAGCTCCTTAAGTGATTTGAACTACAGTTACCTAATTCGATTAACCAAACCACGTCATAAATACATTTTAGAGGTTTCCTAACACGTCTAAGGTTATCTAGCTATTCAAACATGACAAATTCATACATTCGTTCCAAAGCCTCCTTTTTCAACTAGGGAATTCTACTTCCCTATGAAATTCAAAACTCCAATTCTATAAATCAACCATACTTCATCCCTAAGGATATCAAAGGACACCTATTAAAGCCATGAAAATCCACTTTAGAGGCAAAAGCTCGGAAAGGCCCCGAGTGGGTTTTAACTACGACTACCCTATCCGGACCCCAATTCTACACAACGAAAGCACCATAAGTGCTTCCATGCCCCAAGGATACTTAATCTAAAGCTCAAAAGTGCTTGGATTGCATTACGTGAAAAATTCTCTTTTTTAAAGTTAACAAATTTTGCATTTTAACTCATTTTCGGGCAATTCAACCTCACGTGAGCCTTTGTCTAGTTTGACTAATGTCTAAAGAACCTAAAGAAAGCCTCAATTCAATCTAATTAGCAAATTATATCAAAACCCTAAATTTTCAGATTTTACTATTCACTGCACTATTCATCTTCTCCTCCAACTTTGATTCTCAAAACTAAACCATTACAATTGCAACCAAACTCCAAAATAGAGTTATATAGGCTCTAAATAACATATATCAAACATCCATAGCAAGCAATATAGTGATATTCAACAATACAAAAAAAAATTCAACATATGTGCAACAACTTTAAACTCAAGAAAAATGCAACTTCTTCACAATTTTTGATGTGTAGAAGCTTGTTGGGAACCCTAGGATGCTCAAACAAACTCCAAGAGTCAAGCTAGCAAGATTGTTGAAGAACTTATGCTCCTTTTTCTCCTTGAGGGTGTCAGTTTTGGGAGGGGGACACAAGGGGAATTTTTTTGCTTTGTTTGATGAGTTGTTTTTGTTAAATGGTGATAACTTTAATATATGAATACATATGTGCAATAAGTCATGGTCAAATACTACATAAAACTTGGTCAAATGAGCTTAATTACTAATCAAATGCTAACTAAGTCAAAACTAAGGTTGTTACGTACGTAACACTATTCAAATGAAGCAAAACTATTTTTCAAACGCATGCTTCCGAGCTCGAAAGTCCAAAATGACAAGGTCTCGATTCTTTTTATATGTCATATGACTTAGGAAAAATATTAAATCGAACTTTTAAAACAGTCGAAAATCTTATGAATAGTAACCTCAAAAAAAAGTAATTAAGCAAGAAAATTGATGCATGTAAGAATGCTCAAGTAAGTATGCAACAGTTATAAAGAAATATATGATAAAATCTCGGGCGTCACAAAAGCAGTGAAATCATATCATAGAGGTTTTTAGGCATGATGAAAACAACTTTCTTTGTTGTTGTTCTAGTTTTTCTTCCGTGCATATCCACGGCGATACTGCATAGCGTGGCTAGTGAATTCGAGGTAAACCATGAAATATACATACCATATGAGCCTGAAAGCTTATGTTGGGGACATGTTTACCTCATCTTATCCTCTTGCACGAAGGACATAGACAATCTACTGAAAAATGATAAACTGTTTACCAATCATTATTGTTGTTATTTTATTCTCTGATTCCCTCAAAATTTCCCCAAGAGATATCCCAATATACCTTATGTTCTCTATAATCCTAAAATCTACCAATATTGTGGACTCGACCCCCATGCACCCACAATGGCTCCATCATTGCCTCCGGAGACTGCATAAAATATTACGATCGATGTACGTTGCATGATGACAAACATTGCCCTTCCTTGGATGCTGATTCAGATCTTGAAGTTTCTGTGTTTACTACATGTTAAAAGATTAGTATTTGATAATATTGTTCTCATAGAAAAATAGTTTGGCGAGGAAATTAGTTCGTAAGCCTTCATGTGTAGTTGATGAATATATAAAATTATTGTTTCTTTTCTCGTATTTTTCTATTTTTGGTCGAATGTTTGTAATGTTTCTTTTAGTCTAATATAAGTTGTTCGATCTTCTTTATATTATAATACCTATTATTTTAATTTTGTGTTTTTTCCATGTTCTTTGGGTAATTTTCTTGTCAGCATCACATTGTTCTTCAAGCAATTACCATAAAATTTGACATATATTTTTCACAATCAATGATTCAGATGTTTATATTCAAGAATTCTATTTTACATCTTTTCTGGTTTAAGGATTTAGGAATATTAATTGGATACGTTGTAACGCCCCGAACCCAACTCCACGCTATTAGTCATGTTCGGACCCGTCACTTGGACAGAGTCTCATCTGTACCGTGGACTAAATCGTTACCTGTAAATAGCCACATACAATCCTTGACTCATAACAAACAACACATAAAATCTATCTTTCAATACTTTCATAGCCAAACCCAAAGTCACAAGGCCATCCGAGCCTTGGAGCCACAGAATCTACTTATAGCACACAAGCATGCAAGACAATGTTAACTTTAATTATAAGTAGTTGAATACATCTATAACAAAGTTCTTCTATCAAGTTAATAAACACACAAGCATGCAATAAAAGAAGTAACTAGAATCCATTATTACATGCCATCTAACTTCATATCCACATACATGATTACAACTTCCAAGCATATATACAAGACTTCAAGGTCTCAAAACACAACAACTAACAACAAATCCAAGCAAACTGCACGTATGATCAACCTTATCACACATGAATCAAGGAATCTAATCTACGTGCACTTCTTCTTCTTCCTCTACTACTATCAACTGGAAATTCACCTCAGCTTCTCCTGAAACATATTAAATGAGGAGTGAGCAACAATGTTACCCAGCAAGGGAGGTGATGCAACATACCGGGGCTTGCAATATGATATGCAAACACAAGAAGTCATATATATATATATGATATGCAAACACAAGAAATTCACCTCAGCTTCTCCTGAAACATGTTAAATGAGGAGTGAGCAACAATGTTACCCAGCAAGGGAGGTGATGCAACATACCGGGGCTTGCAATATGATATGCAAACACAAGAAGTCATATATATATAACATAAAACAACAAGATTAAATAGACAAGCAATTAACCACATTAAAAAGGATACGGTTCCACTTCAAGTCTTCAATCTCGAACCACGAGCCACGAACTTCACGCAAGTGCCGGCAAACCCTTACTCCAACAAGTTAGAATACTTCGGATGTATCTCGATCCTACGACCCTTTCTCCTGAGGTAGGTCCATATGCCCAACAGGTGAACCACGCCTCTGGGGTAGTGGAGTATACTCAGTGAGAAAGGAAATAGGCACCATGGTAGTCTAGGAAGCACGGCAAGCCTGACGGGGCCCGTGTTTCTCGACGCTACCATGTCTGAAAAGGTTGCGCAACCCCAAAACATGATCACGAGAACCATGTATATTAAGTATCACATATAAGGGACGATAAAGTAGGCCGCCCTCGTAATTATTCACAACAGAGCTAAAACATACAAGAAATAACTACATAGTCACAAAGAGATATCTATCATATTTTTCTCTCAAACTCCATGAATAGCTTATGAAATCCATTCATCATGCATATAAACACTTTCTAGGTATTTACAAGCTCAATTGAACATAAAGGCAACCAAAATCACATTTTTCCCCTTTGTTAACTTCCGTTTTCTTCTCCCACGCAAAGTTCGAGGTTCCAAATCAACAAGCCGATCATTCCACATTCCTAGGTAGGTCAAAAGACACCTATCTAAGCCTTGAAAACCCGATTTGAAAACAAAAGCTTGGGAAGGCCCCGAGCGGGTTTTAACTGCAACTACCCTATCCGGACTCCAAATTCACGCAACGAAAGCACCAAAAGTGCTTCTATGCCCCAAGGATACCTATTCCAAAGCTCAAACGTGCCCAGATTGCATAATGAGAAAAGTCCCCTTTTAAAAGTTGACTAATTTTGCAATTTAGCTCGGTTTTAGGTAATTCAACTTCACGTAGCCTCCCAACTAGCTTCACTAGAGTCTAGAGCACCTAATTGAAGTCTCAATTCATTCCAATTAGCAAGTTTATTCAAAACCCTAAGTTCAAGCAGTATTCATCATCTCTTTCATTCAATCTATGCATTCAACCATATAATTTGATAACAAGCTACATAAGTTAGTTCTATAGGCTCTAAAGAACTCACAACAAGCACTCATAGCAAGTATTATAGCTATAAATGACAATTCAAGAATTTTAACATATGTGCATAAACTTTAAATGCAAAATTTAATGCACTCCCTCACAATTTAGAAGATGAAGACAAGTTGTAGATGATCTAAGGCCTCCAAAACCTCCTCAAGATCAAGCTAGGAGCCAAAGATGCAAATGTTGAACAATTTTTCTCCTCTTTTTCCTTCCTTGTTGTCGTCAGGTAGGGGGTATTTTAGGTATTATTGTAATTGTTTTTGTTAAGCAAATGGTAAGTATGTATTGTATGTGGATTATATGCGTAAATATATGTATTTTGCCCAAGTTAAATGCCTCTAATTATGGTCAAATAGGCTTAGTGTTCTATCTAATTGCTAGCTAATTCCAAACTAAAGTTTTCATACGTAACACTATTCAAGCGAAGTAAAACTATTTTCCAACTGCATGCTTCCGAGCTCGAAAATCCAAAATGACAAGTTCCCGTTTCCTATTATGTATCATATGACCTAGGAAAAATATTAAATCGCACATTCGAGACAATCAAAAATCTTATGAATAGTGTTTAATAGTAACATAATTAAAGAAGACAAGAAATGCACATAAAATGCACAAGTAGTTTATGCAACAATTATTTTGAATTATGTGATGAAATCCCGTGCATCACATACGTAGTCAACTATCTTGCAAGTGCGTGTCTATTGATTGTATTCGACTCTGATTTTGAATTTATTACCAAGTTATGTTGTGGTTTGATCAACTCCGAGGCAGTTCTAATCTGCCTTCAAGAATGGGGTAGGAGGTTGTAGTTAATTTTAGGGATGGCAATAGGAGGGTTAACCCCAAAAAGTGGGGTTAGTGTAATGGTAACCGTTTGAGAGAATATATAACTAAAACGGTAACTAAAATTACTAATTAAAATCGTTAAGTATTCAAAAAACAACTGGTTTCTGTACCCGTACCAATTTGCTTTGAGAAAACATATAGTTTCAATTGAAAATCAACATAAAAAATTGTAAAAAAATAAATTTAAATGTAAAAAATGCCAAAAAAATAATTATAACCCTAGGATATGACAGAATATTGCAGAATCTCTATGCAAATAGGATTAAAATTACCTTGTTTGGTAGGATTAGGGCTTCATCGGATTTCAAACAAGAACCAACTTAGTGCATATTGTCATCATGTACATGTATCGAGTCATGCAGTTGATTGAAATTTTGTAGATTCAGAAAGCATCAAGAAGTGCGAGGCCCTTCCTAATTTCCTGAGACCATCTTCATTGCTGATTAACAACATTTTGTATCCTAATGCATATCGTCTTGTATATTTAAATGATGGTGATTCAGGAAATCAAAATTGACAAAAGATGTGGTTCCTGAAACTGTTTCTCTTGATATTTTTGGTGACAAAAAATGTCGACGCAAAATTCTTTCAACACGCCTTCTAAAAAGCTTCTTGTGAATATGGAGATATGTGTACTGTTGTACCATCTGAATTATTATTAATGAAGACATCAATTTTTCCATGACTTTTTTCTCTCCAAATTAGAAGGTTTTCCACGTAAAATTAAATCTTTGTTAATTCCTTTATGCTCATTTATTGTTCAAGCGTGTGTGGTATTTTGTGTTATTGTAGATATGCAAATGTTTGAATTTTCTTTCATGTCATCGAATAATTCGCTTAGACATTAACGATTGAATATAGAACAACAAAATATGAGAATTTTTTTTTACTTATTTACTTAAGCCAGTAACTTTCTCCAAACAAATAGATAATCACATTTTGTAGCTAACTCTCTTGATTAATTAGCAAAGAACAAATTAATTAATAGTGGTTGTTTCAGCTTTATTCTTTAAAAGGCTTCTTGTGATTATTCAGATGTTAGATATATGTTATTTGAATATATAATATAAGAAATGATAGTCTATGTTGTATTGATGTTGGCTGTATCACTTCAATTTTAGCTAAAGCCCTTAAATCAGCAAAATAACAATGAATGAATTGTGGTTACAAAGCACGAATGGCAACAAAAATTTGGTTCGTTTGCCAAGAAAAAAAAAAGAAAAGAGAAAACATGTTTACTGAAGATATTAGGAGCTACTACAAATGTTAGCTTTAGAAAAAATAAAGAGATAAAAATTGTATATTAAAATTATATTATTGTGAACATAAGTAAGGAACACTATAGGTCTCGAGACTTGATGACTAAGAATGGAAAATCAATCTAATAAGGAGTCAAGTCTAATAAGGGAACAAGTCTAATGCTCGATAGGACTAAAAAACTAGTCTTATAATAAAAATATAATACTATTCTTATAATAAAAACATTATACTAGTATATGTATCGAGTCATACAGTTGATTGATATTTTGTAGATTCAAAAAGCACCAAGATGTGCAAGGCCCATTTTAATTTCTCATCTTCATACTACTAAATAAAATTTGAGATAAGTACAGCTACGAGTCAACTCAAAGTAGCTCCTCCATGCATGATCTTAATCACGGTTTCATAACTATCAATGTCAATTTTTGTTAGTTTTGACTTGGGTCAAAGGGTAATTGTAACGCCCCGATCCCTCATGGAACTGGGACTTCTATTAGCCGTGCTATTCTCAATCCAATTACAAACCCTGGGCATGAAATTTAGGAAAAAACGGACGAAGTTTTCCCTATATATAGGACTATCTAGCAACCTGTAAACATCAACATACAACCACAAGACCATAATCCACAACCTCAATCAATTTCATCCTTACAAGCATGCAAGTCAACTAGACAACAAAGTAAAGATTACAAGTTAATAAAACATTTTAAGCCAGTTATAACTATCAATACATTCTAAACTTAACTTTACAATTACAAAACTGAATTCAATGACAATCCACGTAAGCCAGCATAGTCAACGCGAAACTCTCGAGCCTTCTTTTCTACCTTTGATAGCACTGATCCTGAAAGGTGTTAGAAACGAGGGTGAGTATACAACATGTATACTCAGTGAGGGAGGTGATGCAGCATACCGAGGAATACTTTCATGAAATGCAACAAGAATAATAACATATACAACACAAAATAACAAAGTTAATTAGACAAGTATTTAACCACATATAAAAAGGATACGATTCCACATTTGTCTTCAATCACGAGCCACGAGCCAAGATCTTCAAGCAAGTGCCGGCAAAACTCTTATTCCTCCAATATGGGGTACTCTGGATGTACCCCGATCCTACGACCCTTTCTCCTGAGGTAGGTCTATATGCCTAGTAGGTGAACCACGCCTCTGGGATAGTGGAGTATACTCAGCGAGAGAAATGGAATAGGCACCATGGTAGTCGAGGGAGCACGACAAGCCTGATGCCGCCCGTGTTTCTAAACCTACCATGTCCGAAAAGGTTGCGCAACCCTGAAACACGAATTTGAGAATTCACGAAATATCATGGAATAATTACAAGTAAACACGAGAATCATAAGACAACAAGTAAATAGTACATATAAACTTTATCTATTAAACTGAACCATACAATTAAGGCAATAAAAATAAGCTAGGATGCACAAAAGAAATGAAGACTCCCTCACCTTTACCAAACCTGTAAGGGTATAGCTTGAGTCTTACTTCAAACCTGTTTGAATCCGCTCAAATGTGCAAACCCCTAGTTATTCATATAAGTGTAATACTTTTAACAATTGATTATAGCAATTCTAACTTTAACTAATATGCAATCTCAATCCACAACAATAGAAGCTATACAATCACTTGTTTATTCCACATTATTACATAGTTTAGGTAGTCATACAAATAACTAACATTGGTAGGTGAACAGTGGCACATATGAAATGAGTAAGGCTAGTAACTATTGGAAAAAAGTTAACTTTAGATATTGACAACTAATTCTTACATTTCGTTACACATCTATGAATCCAAGTTGAACACTCTAAACATAGCAAATTATCCAATCAATAGAGCTTCTAGTTCACATATAAAGTTATCTTACATGAAATAGTAACCAATGGAAGAGATACAATAGAAACAATTAGTGCTAATTACATATTAATCTAATACAAGTTCAACAATTATTTAATCTATAATTAGCAACAACTTCCAAACATTTACTACCTTAAAAGTCTTCTAACCATACGTTCTCTTCATTCCACTAATTAACAACACAACCAAGGCTACAACTATAACACTCCTCATTAAAATTACTCTTAACTATAAATTATAAACTATAAGCACAAAGCAAAGGGGAAGGGGGAAAAAGTCACGATGGCTGCAGCTAGGGGAAAACTGTCCAGCTCACGCCTAATCACATGCCTCTCGGAAACCATTGAAAAACGAGTACTTAGAGCTAGAATTTGGCCAAGCCTTAGAAATACACTTTTGTTCTACTATGAATCTACTACAACATATCCAAAATTCAGATAATGTCATTAACTTTTGCTAGGTCAAATTGGTCCTACAACACAGGCATGCAAATCTGTCCAATTTTTCCAGATTTCGTAACTCATGTTTTTTCCCCAATTATTTCACTATAAAACTAATTTCAAAGCTCTACTACACATGAATCATCATATATATCATATACAACATGATAACAAGACACTACAACATTTAAATAAGGAAAATCTAGCTAGCAACCAACACTTAAGCATCACTTTATCTTCATGAAAATTAAGCTAGTATGCATTTAGTTCACTAATGCTCATAACTCTTTCTAGCTAGCATTACTTATGGTTCCATCATTCTTTGGTTCTCTCGGCTATCATTACCTTCATAGTACCAACTAAGTTGGACTTTTAACAACTTAATTTAAACAATCCCCAACTCAACTACTAAAATGCGCTCTAAAACACATTACCATACATTGCATTCTACTAACAAGAGTTACATTCTACATACTTAGGTATTCTCTAACTCCAAAACTTGCAATTAGGCTTAATCCATTGCTCATTAAATAAAATAGCTTCAAAATACCTTTAAATCACCAAAATCTCAACTAACTAACTAGGTATTTAACTTTAACTTATCCAATTATTGCATATCACATACTAGAGATCAAAACTTCTAAAAGATTATTGAACAAGAAGTTCTAAGCCTAACTAGTCATCAATGACTCAAGAATTCCAAAGTAGCATAAAGGGTCCAAAAATATATGTATAAAGTACTTGAATTTCTTATCCAATTCTTAGTTCATAAGTCAGACTAAGCATGATTCCATCCTCATTCACTTCATTCAAGCAAATAATCAAACACTTGGTCTTTAATATATACATTACTAACTAATCTTTGGTCTAACATGAAAATAACCACAAAACTTCTAAAACCATCAAGGAATGCTCTTACTCACTTATGAACTTTAATATACAAGATAGATATGTAATACAACACCTAGCAAGTAGAAACCCACAAAAATATGTCCATTTCCAAATCTTCAAACAGAACCCTAACTTTATCAATTGCATTACCTATTCTATTGACCTCTAAATTATCTAATTTTTACATATAATCGTATCCCTTCGAGTGTAAATGATCTTAGAACCAAACAGAACTCAATTCCGATCTAAATTCTTCAAGATACAACCATTTCCGTACGACTGCGCATAACTGCCCTGCCCAGCGATTTTTCCAGACACATTTCAGAAATAACTAAATCGGAGGCCTAAAACGTTAGCATTAGCCTTAGTACCAGAAATCAACATTTTCTCTAAACTACCTAATCTAGCTGCTGTATAAATTTTATTAATTTCTGAGCATGTTTTCTATGCCAAAACCGCTCTGGAAGTCACGGGAAGTGAATTGACCCGAACTGAACACACACATACAAATGTAAACTTAGCTTCAATTGCTTGCTTTACATGATTTTATAGCTTGAATTTACTTCCTTTAGCTAAACAATACTCATTCACACATTTTCACAAACACATGAGCTTCATTAAACTTCATCTTCACCCTTAACATACAACTACAATTAACATGCTCACAACTCCAAGTTTAGCTAACATTAACACATTTACTACACATGATAATCATAATGACTACATTAGCTAGCTAACACAAGGTATAAAACAACTCATCTCAACAATTACATAACCCTACCATTAACAAAAATTCAAGAAATAAGCACAAAGATGCAATCCCTCACCTTGTACTTAGCTAGAGATGCAAGAATGGCTTGAGATTAAGCTTTTCCACCTATTTTCCCTCTTTTTCCTCTTCTTTTTCTTCTTTTCCTTCTTCCATTTCAGTCGTGTGTGTGTGTGTGGTGTTTTCAGCGTGTGTGTGTGTATGTTTTTGGGTGAAGACCTGATTTTTGTGTATGTGTGGTATTTTTATTTGTTTTGTGTGTGTGTTTGTGTATTATATGTAGTTATAAGACAAGTCAAATGGGTCTTGAGTCTTGGGCTTGGGTCAAACTAATGCAATAAGCGAAGTAAAATGCGCAAAACAATGCTAAACACTAAAAGCCCAAAACCAAAGTGCTGAAATTTACTATTCATTCGAGTCACGAATTATTTTATATCTCACACATCCGATATGCTATGCATGAAATTCAAATTTTCTCATGGCTCATAAATGTCAAGTAACATGGGAAAAATTCGAAAACGGAAAAAATTTTACGGTCGAAAACGCTTATGAATAGTAACTTTTGAAAAATAATCTTTTAAGTGAAAAATGCACAATTTTCTTTAAAAACTTTTGTGAAAATAATAGAAATGCACATTTATTTATTTACTAAAATAATTAAACTCAAAATTTAATATTAAAACTTAACTAAACATGTAATTGCATATAAAAGACAGCTAAATACTTAATTGCACATTTATATCAAATAAACATTTAAGCAAGTAGATGCACAAAATATGTAACGCCCCGAACCCAACCCTACGTTATAGATCAAGTCCGGACCCGTCACTTGGACAGAGTCTCATCTGTAACGTGAACTAAATTGTTACTTGTAATTAACCACTTATAATCCTTAAATCACATTCAACAACACATACAATCTATCTTTCAAGGTATTCATAGTCAACCCAAAATCACAAGGCCATCTGAGCCTTGGAACAACAAAATCTACTTATAGCACATAAGCATGCAAGACAAGATTAATTTTTATCTATAAGTAGTTGGATATAACTATAACCAAGGTTTTCTATCAAGTTAACAAACACCCAAGCATGCAATAAGAAAAGTAAACTAGAATTCATTATTACATGCCATCTAACTTAGTTATCCATCACATAGGATTACAAGTTACTACATTTACCAACTATACATAAGACCACAAGGTCTCAAAAGCACAACAACCAACAACTTCAAGCAAACTGCACATATGATCAACCTTATCACACAAGAATCAAGGAATCTGATCTACGTGCACTTCTTCTTCTTCCTCTACTTCTATTAGCTGGGGATTCACCTCAGCTTCTCCTGAAACATGTTTAAATGAGGAGTGAGCAACAATGTTACCCAACGAGGGAGGTGATGCAACATACCAGGTCGTGCAATATGATGTGCAACCCAAAAAGTCATATATATATAAATAACATAAATAACAAGATTAAATAACAAGTAGTAACCACATTAAAAATGATCCGGTTCCACTTCAAGTCTTCAATCTCGAACCACGAGCCACGAACTTCATGCAAGTGCCGACAAACCCTTACTCCAACAAGTTGGGATACTCTGGATGTATCTTGATCCTACGACCCTTTCTCCTGAGGTAGTACCATATGCCCAGCAGGTGAACCATGCCTCTGGGGTAGTGGAGTATACTCAGCGAGAAAGGGAATAGGTACCATGGTAGTCGAGGGAGCACGACAAGCCCGATGCGACCCGTGTTCTCTACGTTACCATATCTGAAAAGGTTGCGCAACCCCGAGACCAGTCCACAAGAATCAAGATATCAAATAACACGTAAGAGGGTCGACAAAGTAGGCCGCCCTTGCATTTAATTGCAAAATGAACCAACATATACACTGTGACACCCCGATCCCTCTCGAGACCGGAGGTTCTATCAATCAATCTATTCATAACCCAATTCCAAACCCGGGCATAATTTTTAGGGAAAACGGACGGAGTCTCCCCTGTTTCTAGGCAAAAAGCAAACCTGCGACAGCATATAAGTGGACCAATACCATGTCCAAACATTCAGCCACCTCAAGGCCATCCGAGCCTTGTTCTCAACAAGCAACCACAAGCAAATATACATACATTTCAAGTACTAGACTATTCTAACTCTTCCTTTAAACAATACAAACATGTTTTGAAGTTAAGCTATGCTAACTGTTTACATAAACTAGCTTATCAATTCACTTCAACTACTTAGATAGATTTAAATTACATTTCTTTTAACAATAAATACATACAACATATGAAATCATATATCTTTACAACTTCGACACTTAAGCCACATAGGCACGCAAGACAACTCTTCAGGCACGAACTTTCACGAAATCACGAACTTTCCAGCTAACATGACATTTCCTGAAATGTGGTGGTGAGGAGTGAGTATACACAACACGTATACTCAGTGAGGGCGAGACAGATATTGAGGTGGAGAGAAAGAAAGTCGTGCAATGCAAATAGACACAATTAAGCAATAAAGTCAATAAGAAAGCATTCAATACAAACGACAATATAATAAACATTCAAGAAAGCATTAACACAACCATTCAAAGCTATACCACACTCTGAAGGCTGTGGTTCACTCTTACGAGCAATATACCATTTCACGAGCGATACATCAATCTCGAGCTTGATGTTGACAACGATGACAATAAGCGCGCAACCACCTTATAACACCAGTTTGGAATACCCCGGGAGTATCCATCAATTCTACGACCCAAATCTCCCTGGGAGGCAACCCAAGCGAGAAAAGGGAATAGGACACGGAGCTAGAGCAACCAACACCGGCAACCCGAGGCTACCCGGAGAGGCCCATCACTCACGCCCTGATACTATGCAATGCAAGACTTGATACAAGGCGATAAACGAGCGATAGCACAACAATACAGATTAGAGACGATAAACGAGATATCACGCATTATCAACAATTGTTAAACATTTAAATCAACAATCAACTCTAACAAGCGTATTAAGCATTAACAAGCATTTTCAATCAAATAAGTAACAAGAACAACACCAACAAACATCATCAAGAAATAACAAGTATTCTATAGGCATTATAAGCATTCTATAGGCAACATAAGCATTCTATAAGCAATATAAGCATTCTAAAAGCAATATAAGCATTCTATAAGTAATATTCTATGAAAACACACAAAATCACGAAAATGACCCCAACTTACCAAACGCTACTACTTCCAAACGAGCCACGAGTTTTGGAAATCGACTTCACCAATCCTCCTAGGTCACCATAAGGCACGTCTAAAGACCCCGAAACCCTACTTAACCCTAGAATTCACGCAAAGCCCCGATTTTCCCCTTTGCTCGTTTGAACTACAACTACCTCAACCGATTATCCAACCAATGTCACAACTGCACCAAAAGTGCTTCCATGACGTCCCGAGACAATGCCATCACGCAAAACGGTAAAATGCCAAACTTGACCTAAACGACCCCAACTTTCACTAAGCCGTTTTTCTCCGTTTTTCCATTACACATTCCAATTAAACCATACATTTAGGCATTCTAGCATATCTAGCACCTTCCTACATCAACAGAACGCATAACGGAGCAACTTCATCGAAACGGGAGTTTACTATTCACTATTTACTATTCATTACACAATTTATATTTCAATTTCTATATTCAACCGCAGAAAATGTTAAAAAGATATAAATACATATTCTACAATTGCTAGGGAACATTCTTTAAGCAATGAAATGGACAAAATAACAACCTACGGTTAAATCACAAAAATTAAAGTTTATGTTCAACATTTTCAAATGTGCAAATAACGATGAAACCCTCACCTTAGACGCTCCTAGACGCTAGGGAAACCACGCTGGATGCCTCGAAAACCACCCTGCACAAGCTCACGTGACGAAATAAAGATTTGAAGTTGAAATGTTTTTTTTTTCTTTTCTTCATGGTTTCGGCCATGGCTGCTCCATTTTTCAGCTTTTTTTGTTTATTTTGCAATGTTTTATAAGCTTAAATAGGTTGTCAAACCTTAGTCAATTGGTCAAGCTTTGGTCAAACTAACTTAAACTTGGTCAAATAGACTTATTTCATGCATTTTGAAACTAAAACAACTATCTCAAATCAAATTCTAGTTAAATACAACTTAAAACACTAAAATTAAAACACTAAATACTAGTTTTCACTATTTGCTAAGGACTAGAATTCATTTCCTAACTATCGCTCGAGAAATGCTATGCACTTTGCGATAATAAAAGAATAACAATTAAATCCCAAAGAATTTAAGAAATATATCATTTTTGGAAAGTATCATAGTTTAAAATTTACTGCGGCTCGGAGCTACTTTTTATTTAATTGAAATCCGAGCATTTAAGTGCAAGAAAAATAAAACCGATTGACATCAATATGAAAAATAGTTGATATTCCGTTAAAATAATTAGCTCAAGTATTATTCTAATTACTTCTAAAAGAAATATGAAATAAAGCTACATATAAATGTTTAACTAAAAATAAACACAAATCCAATGCTAACATTTAAGATGTCACTTAATTTAAATGCAGTTAAATGCCTTTAAATGTATGCCGGGTTCAGGTTATCACATACACGAAAATAGCTTATAGTCTCAAAAGAAGCATTCAACATAACTTTTCCCCACAGTCTATTCAAATAGCTCAATTATACTATAGATAATCACAATAGTACATGATAACCCAACAACAAGCTCTATATGCATCAAAATAGCCAAATACTACTTTTCCCCTTTCTTTAACCAATCTTTTCTTCTCCTAAGTGCATCTCAAGATTACCAAACCATATCCTAATCATACTACATTCATAGTTAAGCCAAAAGTCACCTATTAAGATCATAAAAACCCGTTTTAGAAACAAAAGCTCGGGAAGATCCCGAGCGGGTTTTAACTACAACTACACTATCCGAACCCCAATTTCGCGTAACGAAAGCACCAAAAGTGATTCCATACCCCAAGGATACCCAAACCAAATCCCAAACGTGCCCGGATTGTACAACGAGAAAAGTCTCCTTTTTAAAGTTGACTAACTTTGCAATTTAACTCGGT
Source organism: Ehretia macrophylla (assembly GCA_037974665.1). Classification (NCBI taxonomy): domain Eukaryota; kingdom Viridiplantae; phylum Streptophyta; class Magnoliopsida; order Boraginales; family Ehretiaceae; genus Ehretia; species Ehretia macrophylla. The sequence continues at coordinate 10,979,704 of CM075779.1, forward strand.
TTTGGGTAATTCAACTTGACGTAGCCTCCCAACTACCTTCATTAGGGTCTAGAGCATCTAATTGAGGTCTCAATTCATTCCTATTAGCAAGTTTATTCAAAACCCTAATTTCAAACACTATTAATCATCTCTTTCATCAAACTAAGCATTCAACCATATAATCTTCTATCAAGCTATAAAAGTTAACTCTATAGGCTCCAATAAATACATAACAATCATTCATAACAAGTATAATATTTATAATTGACAATTCAAGAATTTTCAACATATGAGCATAAGCTTGAAATGCAATAATAATGCAACTCCCTCTCAATTTGAAGATGCAAGCAAGTAGTAGGAGCTCCTAGTTACCTCAAACCCTTCCTAGACCAAGCCAAGAGTCAAGCTTGCAAGATTGTTGAAGAATTTTTTTCTCTTTTTTCCCTTAGAGGTCACGATTTTGGGAGGGGGGAACAAAAGGGGAATTTATTGCTTTGTTTGTTGAATAGTTATTTGAAATGTTGTTGAGTATATATGTATGAGTATGTTATGCTAAGTGAAGTCAAATGCCATTAAATCCTAGTCAAACTAAGTCAAAAACTCATTCAATTACTAACTAGTTGAAATTAAAGGTTGTTATGTACGTAATACTATTCAAACGAGACAAAAACTATTTTCCAAATGCATGGTCCTGAGCTCGAAAGTCCAAAATGATAAGTTCTTAGTTCTTTTTATATGTCATATGACTTAGGAAAAATATTAAATCGCACTTTTAAAACGATCGAAAATATTATGAATAGTAGCCTTAACATAAAGCAATTAAACAAGAAAAATGATGCATGTAAGAATGCTCAAGCAAGTATGTAACAGTTACAAAGAAATTGTGATGAAATTCCCGGGTGTCACAAAATATATGCAAATAAGTGATGTATGCATGCTTGAGGTCTCGGGCATCACAGTAATAAGTGGATAAAGTTAAATGTTAGGATTCGTAAGTGTCAAAATATGTAAATAATAGGGGTAGTAAGTGGATTTAGCCCTTATTATTAATAAAGACGTCAATTTTTCCGTGGTCTTTTTCCCTCCAAATTAGAGGGTTTTCCACGTAAAAATCCTTATTCTTTTATGTTTATTTCTTGTTCAAGCACCAGCGGTATTTTGTGTTATTGTAGATACACAACTGTTTGGATTTTCTTCTATGTCATCGAGTAATTGGCTTAGGCATTAATGATTGAATATAAAACAATAGAACATGAAGAAGATTTTTACTTATTTACTTAAATGGGTAACATTCTCGAAACAAATCAATAATCACATTGTTTGTTGCTGCTGAATTTCTGGGTCACTTCTTTTATCATATTTCATTGATGAAAATTTTGGATTCAAGGTCAAAGGGGATGAAGAAGTACACGGCAATAGACAAGTGGAACACACAGCTAAAATCGCTTTATCAAACTGTCGGCAATCGAGTATGTTGAGGCTGCAATCTTATGGGTTTGATGGTACCCTGAATCACATAGCATGTCTATTATTATGTTGAGCCTTTCTTTCTTTTCTTCCATATATTTATTTTTGTACTACAAAATGCCATTTTGGAACTAACATTTTGAAGTGTCTATTTTTATTCTTTTTGCCTTTTGCTTTTTGGCGTGCGGAGCGAGTAGAGAGGTGTTTAGGTGCTCAATAAAAGTTGTCATATACTAGGAAGTTTGATTAAATTAGGAGTGATAAGGATGGCTTTCTTTTATATTTTTTTATTCTATTAATTATATCTTGGTTTTTTTTTCATCTTTGGTTGGTCATAAATAATTTCAATTGAATGGAGCTAAATAACAATATTCTGGTTAACATTAAAGCCTCTATAAAATAGATGATAACCTTTGCTATATATATATATATATATATATATATTATGGATGTTTGGTATATTAGCATGTCTAGAGTTTGTTAGTGATCTTATCCCTAATGGCGTGTAAAGTTTCTCAAGAAATTAACTTTAGCGGCCAACAATTTGTTAGCGATCACATGTAGATGGGGGGGTCTCCAATGGAAGTGTACGTTGAAGCGTGTTGTTAGACCACTGAGTTTTAGCCTTAGGGTTGATTCAATATATTCAGGTTGGATACAGAAAGAAGCAGGGTAGGAAAAGAGAAAAAGACTGAGGATAGTCTCTGAGAATTGAGTGAAGTAGTTGAGTAATAATTTGTGACTGATTCAAATTTTTGTTCTTCTATTATAAATGTTGGTTGGTCTTTAGTTAACTTAGAGCATGTGAGCGATTTGTTGTACCGCCAAATTTATAGTCTTAGGTGGATTTAATATGATACAATTAGAGTGACTTACTCTTTATAAAAAAGAAAAAGAAAAGAAAAGAAAGAAACTGGCGGTGTCCTGAGAGTCGCTTCATATTGAATGAGAAAAAGGTGGGCCCCTTGAGGGCTTCACCATAAAGGTATTCGTCTTTTGTTTAAATTTTTCAGTCTTTTACATATTGATAGAATTTAGACGTATAATTTTTATAAATTATATGAGAGATTGATTTATGAATTAAGACTGATGTAATAATTTTTTTTTATTTTTTTGATTACATAAAATTATAAGTTGAAATCAACTATTCAATAAATATTTTGGGGAATTTTTCGCCTTTTTATCCTTTCTAAGGAGCACAAGCAACGGTGTTGGTAGTGTTCAATTACATTACTTCTTAATAGTTGACCAAATCTATGATTAGTTATCCAATCAATACAGAAGAAAAATACAAGTGGCCCAAGTCTAACAACGACAAAAAGTTCAAAATTTTTTATATCCTCTTACGACCTGAGGCAGCCCACGGGCCTGCATGGCGCAGCAGTCTAACCCCAACTCCAAGATGGGAACTCTTAGGAGCCGATCTTTAATTGAGTCAGAAGTTCCATTTTACCAATATCTAGTCTCGATTTTCGGTGATTGAAATAATGCATATCGAGAGAGTGAAAAAGATAATAGAAAATGAAGTCTCAAATATTCTCTCAAAGCCCTCCATGCTCTCTAGAGATACCCACATGTTATGTGAGTAGAGAGCATTAACCGTAAAAAAGATAGAAGAACTACTCTTACAAAGCAAGGTCTAGATTCAAATACCAAATCAAAGTGCCAAATCTAAGACTGAAAACCAGAAATCAAAAATCTAAACCATGAGTTAATCCCAAAATCGGAAATCATGGCGGAGTGGCCTTTTGAATTTAGTAGATTGAAGTTTCTATTAAAGAGATAAGGAGTAGGCGAATGAGTGAGTCCTCATTGACTTGAGTGATTTCGATCACCTAGTAGGTCTTTTATTTGGTTAGTAACATCATCGTGTGGAATATTATTTAGAGCCGATCGAAAAAAGAAAAAGTTGATTAGCTTCAAATGACTCTGGCTCTGTTTGTCCTAATTTTTTGACACTCAAAAGTATTTTCTATAAGTTTAAAAGTTGAGACTAACCTGTTTGACCTATTTTTGAAAGTACTTTTAAGTAAAAGCTAAAACTGAAAAATAAGAAGTTTCAAATTGGAGTTTTTCAAAATAAGATTTTGTGAAGTTATTTTTACATAATGAGGGAAATTGTTTTCTTTTTTCTTTTTTAAAAATACCTCTTTATATTTTTTTAAAGTCCAACATTGTTTTCAAATTTTTTAAAAGCTCAATATTACCTAATATAGGCCAAATAGTCAATAATTTTTGTTCAAAACACTTCTAACCAAAGTTTTACAACTTAAAAATTAAAATTTTACAGTTAGACCAAATATAACCTCTGTATCCTTGGCTTTAAAACTGGGGTGAGGCTGTTTAATATTTCTGTTAACTTCATCGATAGTACATTATAGCTGTAAACACTGCATTTTTAAATAAGTAATAAAAGAGCAAACTGAAAAAAATATGTCGAATCAGTTGGGGTGAATCAATGTTGGGCCAAATTTAGACCGCCAAATAACAAATTGTAAGTAGTTGTTATTGTTCCTAGAAAACAAAATCTGAGTAATGTGACATTCCACCCCAAGAAATATCTTACCTTTTGTTTTTACTGTCCAAAAACTTGTGAGCAACTAAAATCATTGATCACAATAAATCAACATGCTTCTCTAAATCTATTCCACATCTTACTTTGTCTTCTTCCTTCTCTCAAACTCAACATTCATCTATGCGAAACTCCGTACACTTTATTATTATTATTTTTTGATAAGAAAGAATATATCTGAAAAGTTTATTAGCTCTATACGAACCTTTAGGAATGATGGACGCCTTTCATATTTTAATTTTTTCGTATTTTGACTTTCATACCTTTTGTGTGTTAAGCATACTATTCAAAACAAATATAAAAAATTACGTTTAAAAGAGACCTGATCCGATTTAGTTAGAAACAAGATTTACTGAGAATTGAGTGATGTACACTTTGTACTTTTCCTGAATTACCTTTCTATAATTAATAAAGAAAGAATCAAATGAAAATGGTCCTTTATGTTCCATAAATAATTACGGAAAAGATAATAAGGTTGGCACCATCATTGGACATAGTAGGATTGGCTTTATAGCTTGAACTGAAAATGATGCTGAAATTCATGTAGGGCAAGAAAAAGATTAGCCTTACATTGAACTGAAAATGATGTTGAGGTTCATGCAAGCCAAGATTAATGTAAAGTTTTTTTAGTATATTCTTTTTTCCTTTTAGTATATTCGTAGGAATGTTTGAAAAAGACATTGGAGTACTTGAAACAAATTCCTACATGGACTTAGGAATGGCAATAGGGCGGGGTAATGGCGGGGGAAGCTATTCTCACGCCCCGTCCTGCCACTTAAAAAGCTCCCCCATCTCCCACCTTGTCCCCACATTCTGTACTCCCGTCTCACACCCCATCCCTGCCCTCGAATCCCCGTGGGGAATGGGGATTACCCGCAGGATTTTTATTATTCTTTTTAAACCTTAAGAATTATAATTAATTTGATCATGCAACTTCAAAATATTAATTAAAGTTATACTAATGATAAATATAAATATAGATCTTAAATAAAGTCTAATATTAATTATTCTTACAATTAAAAAACAGTTTCGCAAAAGTCTTTTTTAGAAAAACACCAATTTCAAGCTTCTTGAAAACACGTTTACTGAAGATATTAGGAGTTATTAATAATGTTAGCTTTAGAAAAAATAAAGAGATAATAACTTCATGTCGAAATTTTTGTATTGTGGATGTTTTTGTTTTTTACCTTTGAGCTAAACAGGCTCTTGAATTTCCCCCCCTCCCAGGTCCCTCCTCAAACCAAGCAAATAATTCTTAACAACTTTTTAGGCCTTCAATTTTCATCTCAATGCAAGTTAATAATTTTTAACAGTTATGTAATCCAAGCAAAAATAATTATTAATTTTTTAGCCTGCAATTTTCATCTTCATGATTCAAGCAAAAACATTTTAATAGTTTTTTAGACACAATTTTCATCATGATGCAGGCCAATAATTTCCAAAGCTATAAGATAAAAAGAAAAAACAATTGCTACGAAGGCTTGTGATTTTCAACTAAATATTGGGCTTGGGAGGGAAAAAAATAAATTTAGGACGTGTTTGATTTAAGACAAAAAAAAATAATAATAAGGATCCCTATATATGTATTTCCCATTTTAGAACTTAAAGCGGAAGAAAGAAAAGAAAAAAGAAAGTGAAACAAGAAAGGACACTATAAAATAAGCAGTAAATTACGAAAATCTATCCAAATCCGATTTGGAATCAAATTAAAATCCATGTCCATATAAACTTCTCCACCAAAATAACCTATAAATTGCAACTCACCTAAACCAATTTTCTCATTACTTACTCATAATAGAACAAAGCAGTGAAATCATATCATAGAGGTTTTTATGCATGATGAAAACAACTTTCTTTGTTGTTGTTCTAGTTCTTCTTCCGTGCATATCCACGGCGATACCGCATGGCGTGGCCGGTGAATTCAAGGTAAACTACGAAATATACATACCATATGAACCTGAAAGCTTATGTTGGGGACATATTTACCTTATCTTATCCTCTTGCACGGAGGACATAGACAATCTACTGAAAAATGATCAATCGTTTACCAATCATTATTGTTGTTATTTTATTCTTAGATTCCCTAAAAATTGCCCTGAGAGATATCCCAATATACCTTATGTTCTCTATAATCCTAAAATCTACCAATATTGTGGACTCGACCCCCATGCACCCACAATGGCTCCATCATTGCCTCCCGAGACTGTATAAAATACTACGATGTACGTTGCATGATGACAAACATTTCCTTTCCTTGGAAGCTGATTCAGATCTTGAAGTTTCTGTGTCTACTACATGTTAAAAGATTAGTATTTGGTAATATTGTTCTCACAGAAAAATAGTTTGGCGAGGAAATTAGTTCGTAAGCCTTCATGTGTAGTTGATGAATATATAAAATTATTGTTTCTTTTCTCGTATTTTCCTTTTTTTGGTCGAATGTTTGTAATGTTTCTTTGAGTTTAATATAAGTTGTTCAATCTTCTTTATATTATAATACCTATTATTTTAATTATGTGTTTTTTCCTTGTTCTTTGGGTCATTTTCTTGTCAGCATCACATTGTTCTTCAAGCAACTACCATAAAATTTAACATATATTTTTCACAATCCATGATTCAAATGTTTATATTCAAGAATTCTATTTTACATCTTTTCTGGTTTAAGGATTTAGGAATATTAATTGGATACGTAGTCAACTATACCGCAAGTGCATGTCTATTGATTGTATTTGACTTTGATTTTGAATTTATTACCAAGTTATGCTATGGTTTGATCAACTCCAAGGCAGTTCTAATCTGCCTTCAAGAAATGGGTAGGAGGCTGTAGTTAATTTTAAGGATGACAATAGGAGGGTTAGCCCCAAAATATGGGGTTAGTGTAATAGTAACTGTCACACCCCAATCCCTCACGAGACCGGAGGCTCTAATAGTCATGCTAAATTACAACCCAATTCCAACCCGGTCACCAAATTTAGGAAAAAACGGACGGAGTTTTCCCTATATATAGGACTATCTAGAAACCTGCAAACATCAACATACCACCACCAGGCCATAATCCACAACCTCAATCCATTTCATCCTTACAAACATTCAAGTCAACTAGACAACAACGTAAAGATTACAAGTTATAAAATATTACAAGTCATTCATAACTATCAATACATTCTAAACTTAACTTTACAATTACAAAACTGAATTCAATGACAATCCACGTAAGCCAGCATAGTCAACACGAAACTCTCGAGCCTTCTTTTCTACCTCAGATAGCACTGATCCTGAAATGTGTTAGAAACGAAAGTGAGTATACAACATGTATACTCAGTGAGGGAGGTGATGCTTTCATGAGATGCAACAAGAGTAATAACACATACAACACAAAATAACAAAGTTAATTAGACAAGTATTTAACCACGTATAAAAAGGATACGGTTTCACGTTTGTCTTCAATCACGAGTCACGAGCCAAGATCTTCAAGCCAGTGCCAGCAAAACCCCTTACTCCACTAAGTTGGGGTACTCCGGATGTACCCCGATCCTATGACCCTTTCTCCTGAGGTAGGTCTATATGCCCAGCAGGTGAACCATGCCTCTGGGGTAGTGGAGTATACTCAGCGAGAAAGGGAATAGGCACCATGGTAGTCGAGGGAGCACGGCAAGCCCAACGCCGCTCGTGTTTCTCGACGCTACCATGTTCGAAAAGGTTGCGCAACCCCGAGATAAGTCCACAAGAATCAAGATTATCATACAACATACAAGAGGGACGACAAAGTAGGCCACCCTCACAATTAGTCACATATAACAAGAAAAGACACAAGATAGCAAGTAATTAAAACACATATACTTTATCAATTACCAAATACTATAATCTAGAAACAATAAAATAAGTTAAAATGCACAGAAAAGATGAAGACTCCCTCACCTTTATCAAGCCTCAAGATGTAAAAATGGCCTAGTTACTCCAACTTTCCTTGGATTAGCTTGAATATGAATACCCTAGTTTTCTTATAAGTATAACACTTTAGCAATTGACTATAGAAGGTTTAACAACTAGCTTTGTAACAATAATCTATATTACATACTTTATTTTATTGTAACTTAATTGAACACCATAGCTTTGTAACAATAGAGAAGCATTTACATATATATAAAGTTAAGCTAACTATAACTAATCAAAATTGTACTTAACATATAAACTAAATGTCAACTGTACAAGTGGACTCAACTAACATGTATTGGTTAACATCTTTACATTTAACTTACATTCTAATTAATTCTTCAAACATTCAATACAAGTTTCCATTAATTGTTCAATAATACATTCATTAACATCGACTTCCAAACATTTACTACTTACAAGACTTCTAAATCATACATTCTCTTACTTTCCAATGATTATTAGTTAGTGAATAATATTTAACTCAACCAACATTCAGGCTCTTAGTTAGCTAACTATTCAAGAAATAAGTGTTTCACTTAAGACTTCATAACTGATAACAAACCATCCTAATCATATCATTAGCTAGCACAACAAGCTTTACTATAACTTATAACTCATTATTTCATAAGTAAGACACGGGGTAAGGAACATATCTATCAATAACTTCAACATTAACTTGACAGCAACTTAAAATAAGAACAATTTCATCTCACTTTCATAGCAAACTCAAGTTAAAGATAACATTTAACAAACCAATAAATAACTACTTCACAATTAACTTACATTCTGACTAAACCCCTACACAATTAAACTAACTCTTCAACTTAAAATTAAATCATAAGCTTAAAGAATAAATGCTACACCAAATCACTTGTCTTCATTTCCAATCAAATTAGCATTCAAGATAAACAATAAATCTAAATCACATTCATTTATAACTAAACAATCATTTTCATGTAGGTAGTACGACATTCAAGCTATAGTTAACCTCTAGATGACTTAATAAATGAGTTCGCATTTTAGCAAGACGGGGAAAAGGGCAAGAGGAAAGGCAGCTGCATTCTATACTAACTCATGATTTCTATTTACTCATTCAAACTCAATTATATCACAATTTACATAATTATAAGAGCTCCATTACGCTACTAATCATCCAAGAACACTACACAATAAAGTCTTGATTGAATATATCCAATTAGAGTTAAAATATATCATCGCTTTAGCAAAATAACAATGAAATTCAGATTCTCGCGTAATAGGATAGTTCTGACACATCTCACCAAAATGGTCATAACTTATTCTAGAAAACTCCGATTAATGCACCGTAAAAAGCATTAGAAACTAGACTTGCAAGACTTTCTAACGGTATGTAGTTCAACCCCTAATCCTTCTCCAATTAATACAGTTTTAAGCTCAAAGTTGGCTCAGTTTTGCTGAAAAATCTGGACAGCCACGGTTGAACACACATACACATGACACTTGAAATTATTTGCTATTTCCTTGTACATAAGCTATATTAAACATGATTTAGGTAAGAATACTCTTCATACCCTCATTAAAGCCTTTTAATAAACACTTTAACTTCAACTTTCAAATTAAGATAACAAACTTTATTCTAACAACATACTAACATCTAAGCTACTAAACTTCACAAACGAGTACTCCTACAACGTTATGAACACCAAATCACAAGCTAGATATGCACTATAACACATTTAAACTTAGAGGATATGACGAGAAACATTCTTTGCTTTTAGCATTAGCATGCACAAGGCCCTAATTTCATTTAATTAGCTAAATGGCAGTCAATCACCTTTAGTTCCCATTTCAACTTACATGTTCAACAAGGTAACCACTTTGTCTAAACTCAACTCTAGCTAATTACAAGATAATTCAAGTTATCGTACTCATTTTTCCAATTTACATTTTATAACTCAATCAATAGACAAATATAGCAAGTATAACAATTCAAATAGCTACTTATGCAATAAGCTTAACTAATTCACATAAGCTTCAATTAGACACTTTTCACATGCTTGGTATTTAGGTCACACTTATATAACATATAACTCTATCATGATCAATTAGAGCAAATATAACAATATAATAACTACTAATTCAAGTAATTCACAAGAAATCTAACAAATCTCCTTCTAAATGCTTACAAAACAAGCTCTAAACTTCACACAAGATAACGAACATCAAATCTAACTATAATACATCTCTAATGACACTTTATAGCACCATTTAAGCCCTTGAAATCTCACTTTAAAGTACAATTACCCGAAAAGTCCGAATTTGCCTCTTATGCATTACACTACAAGTACCAATTTCGAAACCCAAACAAGCGAAACGAAGGCACTTCTAAGGATTTAATACTTAATAAAGATTAGCCGTAACCTCAAAACGTGCCCGGATTCGAGTTAACCTCGAAATCCCCAATTAAAGTAGCCTATTTTGATCAAAATTCCCAAATTTTTCACATGGAAAGTATAATGAATATTTTTTCCATGCTCAAGGACCTAATTAGCAACTACTAGAAGCCTCGAATCGAATTAAATTATAACTTTTTTTTTTCAGAGCCCTAGTTTCGGCACTATTCATCATCTTCCTCAAGTGATTCATGCTAAAAAACTTGGTTCTAAGCTATATCAATGCATAAAGATGTTCTCCAATATGTAATAACACTATATCTAGCAAGAATCAAGCAATTTATGGCATGAAATAGCAAAATCCAAAAATTTAAAAAAACTTGACATAACTTAAACTTAGCTAAAATGATGCACTCCCTCACCTAGCTTTGAAGACACAAGGAGAAGACTTTGGAGAAGTGGATAGAGGCCTAGGATGAGAGCTCTTGAGCAAAAATTGAAAAAAATACAAAATCTTGCTCACTGCTACAGTAAAAATCGTGGCTGCTTGGGAGCTTTTTGAGCTTGCTTTGTGCTATTTTTTCTAAGTGTTTTGTGCTAATATGTATAGTATATGTGTTGTGTAATATGTGTAGGCTGATTTGAGTGGTCAAAATAAGCTAGACTTGATTAACTTTGGCTTAAAACAATACAAACAAGTTAACTAGTTTGAAACCAATGTTTCACCTACTTAACACTATTCACATGAAGCACAAATCATTTTTCAAATGTATGTTCCCGGTCTCTAAAGTCCAAAACTACAAGTTTTTGATTACTTTTATAAGTTATACTACCTAGGAAAAATATTAAACCAAACAATTTAGATAGTAAATTTTCTTATGAATAGTGACCATCAAATAAACATATTTAAACTAGAAATAAAATACATTAAATTGCACAAAAGATATGCTACAGTTATTTATGACTATGATGCAAATTCTTGGGCGTCACACTCTCCCCTCCTTCAACAAATTGCGTCCTCGCAATTTCTTCTTCTAAAAGAACTCCACGTACACATTCTGAATACTCTTGAGTAAGAACCTTGCATGTGAATACTCTCAAGAATACCAAGGAAGTTTGCCAGAGTAACATCTTAAATTAGAACTTCAAGGTGGAATGCCAAAAAGAATACCATTCCAGAAGTCTGAATAAGAATCTCTTCGAATAAGAACATCACATAGGAATTCCCAATGCAATTGTTAAACGAGAAGCCCGACCGAGGATCTCTGAACGAAAATACCATAATTATAGCAAATAAAAATTCCCAGATAGACCATCAATCATGATTGTTGAATAAGAACATTATTAAGAATCCCAGAGCAATGTTCTCAGGTCACCAGGCAATGAGAGCCAAATAAGAATTTAACGGAAGCACCAAATCAGAAGTCCAGTAGAAATACACCAATTATGGGTCCCCATATTGAATCCCGAAAAAGACTACTCATATATGTATATGTACCGAGTAAGAATGCCAACAAGAGTCCCAATAAGAATACTACTATAGAATCCCGTATGAAAATATCAATAAGAATCCCAGAGAGAATACCAATTGATCAACACTTCCTTTTTCTGTTGGTCCACATCTTCAAGCAAGCCACTACTGATTATCTCTATCATTATCAATTAGAGCAAATATAACAATATAATAACTACTAATGCAACTAATTCAAGTAATTCACAAGAAATCCAACAAATCTCCTTCTAAATGCTTACAAAACAAGCTCTAAACTTCACACAAGATAACGAATCTCAAATCTAACTATAATACATCTCTAATGACACTTTATGACACCATTTAAGCCATTGAAATCTCACTTTAAAGTACAATTACCCGAAAAGTTTGAATTTGCCACTTTATGCATTACACTACAAGTACCAATTTCGAAATCCAAACAAGCGAAACGAAGGCACTTCTAAGGCTTTAATACTTAATAAAGACTAGTCATAACCTCAAAACGTACCCGGATTCGAGTGAACCCCGAAATTCCCAATTAAAGTAGCCTATTTTGATCAAAATTTCCAAAATTTTGACATGGCAAGTATAACGAATATTTTTCCCATGCTCAAGGACCTAATTAGCAACTACTAGAAGCCTCGAATCGAATTAAATTGTAACTTTTTTTCGGAACCCTATTTTTGGCACTATTCATCATCTTCCTCAAGTGATTCATGCTAAAAAACTTGGTTCTAAGCTATACCAATGCATAAGGATGTTCTCCAATATGTAATAACACTATATCTAGCAAGAATCAAGCAATTTATGGCATGAAATAGCAAAATCCGAAAATTCAAAAAAACTTGACATAACTTAAACTTAGCTAAAATAATGCACTCCCTCACCTAGGAGCTTTGAAAACACAAGGAGAAGAATTTGGAGAAGTGGATAGGGGCCTAGGATGAGAGCTCTTGAGCAAAAATTGAAAAAAATCATAAAATCTTGCTCACTGCTACAGTAAAAACCGTGGCTGCTTGGGGGCTTTTTGAGCTTGCTTTGTGCTATTTTTTCTAAGTGTTTTGTGTTAATATGTATAGTATATGTGTTGTGTAATATGTGTGGGCTGATTTGAGTGGTCAAAATAAGTTAGACTTGATCAACTTTAGCTTAAAACAATACAAACAAGTTAACTAGTTTGAAACCAATGTTTCACCTACGTAATACTATTCACACGAAGCACAAATCATTTTTCAAATGCATGTTCTTGGCCTCTAAAGTCCAAAACTACAAGTTTTCGATTACTTTTATAAGTTATACTACCATAGAAAAATATTAAACCAAATAATTTAGACAGTAAATTTTTTTATGAATAGTGACCATCAAATAAACATATTTAAACTAGAAATAAAATACATTAAATTGCACAAAAAATATGCTACAGTTATTTATGACTATGATGCAAATTCTCGGGCATCACAATAATCGTTTGAGAGAATATATAACTAAAACCGTAACTGAAATTACTAATTATAATCGTTAAGTATTCAAAAAACGACTGGTTCCTGTACCTGTACCAATTTGCTTTGAGAAAACATATAGTTTCAATAGAAAATTAACATAAAAAATGTTAAAAAATTAAATTTAAATGTAAAAAAAGCCAAAAAAATAATTATAACCCTAGGATATGATAGAATATTGCAGAATCTCTATGCAAATAGGATCCAAATTACCTTGTTTGGTAGGATTAGGGCTTCCTCAGATTTCAAACAAGAATCGACTTAATGCATATTGTCATCATGTATATGTATCGAGTCATGCAGTTGATTGAAATTTTGTAGATTCATAAAGCGTCAAGAAGTGCAAGGCTCTTCTTAATTTCCTGAAACCATCTTCATTGCTGATTAACAACATTTTGTATCCTAATGAATATTGTCTTGTATATTTAAATGATGGTGATTCAGGAAATCAAAATTGACAAAATATGTGGTTCCTGAAATTGTTTTTCTTGATATTTTTACTGACAAAAAATGTCGACGCAAAATTCTTTCAACACGCCTTCTAAAAAGCTTCTTGTGAATATGGAGATCTGTGTACTGTTGTACCATCTGAATTATTATTAATGAAGGCATCAATTTTTCCATGACTTTTTTTCTCTCCAAATTAGAAGGTTTTCCACGTAAAATTAAATCCTTGTTAATTCCTTTATGTTCATTTCTTGTTCAAGCATGTGTGGTATTTTGTGTTATTGTGGATACACAAATATTTGAACTTTCTTTCATGTCATCAAATAATTGGCTTAGACTTTAAAGGCTTAGACTTTAATGATTATTCAGATTTTAGATATAAGTTATTTGAATATATAATATAAGAAAAGATAGTCTATGTTGTATTGATGTTGGCTGTATCACTTCAATTTTAGCTAAAGCCCTAAAATCAACAAAATAACAATGAATTAATAGTTGTTACTACGCACGAATGGCAACAAAATTTTGGTTCATTTGTGAAGAAAAAAAAAGAAAAGAGAAAACATGTTTACTGAAGATATTAGGAGCTACTACAAATGTTAGCTTTAGAAAAAGTAAAGAGATAACAATTGCATATCGAAATTATATTATTGTGAACTTAAGTAAGGAACACTATAGGTCTCGAGACTTGATGACTAAGAATGGAAAATCAATCTAATAAGGAGTCAAGTCTAATAAGGGAACAATTCTAATGCTCAATAGGTCTAAAAATTAAACTAGTCTTATAATAAAAATATAATACTAGTCTTATAATAAATATAAAATACTATTCTTATAATAAAAACATTATACTAGTATATGTATCGAGCCATGCTGTTGATTGAAATTTTGTAAATTCAAAAAGCACCTAGATGCGGAAGGCCCTTTTTAATTTCCTGAAACCATCTTCATGCTACTAAATAAAATTTGAGATGAGTGGAGCAATGAGTCAACTCAAAGTAGCTCCTCCATGCATGATCTTAACTAGGGTTTCATAACTATCAATGTCAATTTTTGTTAGTTTTTACTTGGGTAAAGGGGTAATAAGTGACTAAAGTTAAACGTTAAGATTAGTAAGTGTCAAAATATTTAAATGATAGGGGTAGTAAGTGGATTTAACCCTTATTATTAATAAAGACATCAATTTTTCCGTGGTCTTTTTCCCTCCAAATTAGAGGGTTTTCCATGTAAAAATCCTTGTTCCTATATGTTTATTTCTTGTTCAAGCACGTGTGGTATTTTGTGTTATTGTAGATACACAATTGTTTGGATTTTCTTTTAAGTCATCGAGTAATTGGCTTAGGCATTAATGATTGGATATAAAACAACAGAACATGAAGAAGATTTTTGCTTATTTACTTAAATAGGTAACATTCTCGAAACAAATCAATAATCACATTGATTAGCAAAGAAACAAATAATTAATAGTGGTTGTTTCAGCTTTATTCTTTGAAAGGGTTTTTGTGATTCTGATAATTTTAGAAAGATGTTATTTGAATATATAATTTTTTAAAAAATATTGTCTATGTTGTATTGATCTTGGCTATTTCGCTTCAATTTTGGCTAAAGCCCTTAAATCAGTAAAATAACAATGAATTAATAGTGGTTACTATGCTCAACAAAAATTTGGTTCGTTTGTTAAGAAAAAAAGAAAAGTAAAAACACGTTTATTGAAGATATTAGGAGTTACTAATAATGTTAGCTTTAGAAAAAAATAAAGAGATAATAATTTCATGTCGAAATTTTTGTATTGTGAACGTTTTTGTTTTTTTTTTGTTTTTTTGCTTTGAACTTCACAAGCTCTTGAATTTCCTCGCCCCCCCCCCCTCCCCCCCCCCCCCCCCCCCCTTCTTCCAGGTCCCTCCTCAAACCAAGCAAATAATTCTTAACAACTTTTTAGGCCTTCAATTTTCATCTCAATGCAAGTTAATAATTTTTAACAGTTATGTAATTCAAGCAAAAACAATTATTAATTTTTTAGACTGCAATATTCATCTTCACGATTCAAGCAAAAAAAATTTAATAGTTTTTTAGACACACAATTTTCATCATGATGCAGGCCAATAATTTCCATAGCTATAAGGTAAAAGGAAAAAAAAATTGGTATGTACGCCTGTGATATAAAACTAAATATTGCACTTGGGAGGGAAAAAAAGAAATTTAGGATGTGTTTGGTCTAAGACTAAAATTAATAATAATAATAATATGGATCTCCATATATGTATTTCACATTTTAGAACTTAAAGCGGAAGAAAGAAAAGAAAAAAGAAAGTGTAACAAGAAATGACACTATAAAATAAGCAGTAAATTACGAAAATCTATCCAAATATGATTTGGAGTCAAATCAAAATCCATGTCCATATAAACTTCTCCACCAAAATAATCTATAAATTGCGACTCACCTAAACTAATTTTCTCATAACTTACTCATAATAGAACAAAGCAGTGAAATCATATCATAGAGGTTTTTAGGCATGATGAAAACAACTTTCGTTGTTGTTGTTCTAGTTCTTCTTCCGTGCATATCCACGGCCATACCGCATGGCGTGGCCAGTGAATTCGAGGTAAACCATGAAATATACATACCATATGAGCCTGAAAGCTTATGTTGGGGACATGTTCACCTTATCTTATACTCTTGCACGGAAGACATAAACAATCCGCTGAAAAATGATCAATCGTTTACCAATCATTATTGTTGTTATTTTATTCTCAGATTCCCTCAATATTGTCCCGAAAGATATTCCAATATACCTTATGTTCTCTATAATCCTAAAATCTACCAATATTGTGGACTCGACCCCCATGCACCCACAATGGCTCCATCATTGCCTCCCGAGACTGCATAAAATACTATGATGTACGTTGCATGATGACAAACATTGCCTTTCCTTGGAAGCTAATTCAGATCTTGAAGTTTCTGTGTCTACTACATGTTAAAAGATTAGTATTTGATAATATTTTTCTCATAGAAAAATAGTTTGGCGAGGAAATTAGTTCGTAAGCCTTCATTTAGTTGATGAATATATAAAATTATTGTTTCTTTTCTCGTATTTTACTTTTTTTGGTCGAATGTTTGTAATGTTTCTTTGAGTTTAATATAAGTTGTTCGATCTTCTTTATATTATAATACCTATTATTTTAATTATGTGTTTTTTCCTTGTTCTTTGGGTCATTTTCTTGTCAGCATCACATTGTTCTTCAAGCAACTACCATAGAATTTGGCATATATTTTTCACAATCCATGATTCAGATGTTTATATTCAAGAATTCTATTTTACATCTTTTCTGGTTTAAGGATTTAGGAATATTAATTGGATACGTAATCAACTATCCCGCAAGTACATGTCTATTGATAGTATTCGACTATGATTTTGAATTTATTACCAAGTTATGTTGTAGTTTGATAAACTCCGAGGCAGTTCTAATCTGCCTTCAAGAATTGGGTAGGAGGTTGTAGTTAATTTTAAGGATGACAATAGGAGGGTTAGCCTCAATAAGTGGGGTTAGTGTAATGGTAACCGTTTGAGAGAATATATAACTAAAACCGTAACTGAAATTATTAATTATAATCGTTAAGTATTCAAAAAACGACTGGTACTTGTACCCTTACCAATTTGCTTTGAGAAAACATATAGTTTCAATAGAAAATCAACATAAAAATTGTAAAAAATAAATTTAAATGTAAAAAAAGCCAAAAAAAATAATTATAACCCTAGGATAGGACTAAATATTGCAGAATCTCTATGCAAATAGGATTAAAATTACCTTGTTTGGTAGGATTTGGGCTTCCTCGGATTTCAAACAAGAACCGACTTAATGCATATTGTCATCATGTATATGTATCGAGTCATGCAGTTGATTGAAATTTTGTAGATTCAGAAAGCATTAAGAATGCAATGTAACGCCTAGACCTGTCATATAATGTAACGCCCCGATCCTTCACGAGACCGGAGGCTCTAATAGCCATGTTAATCACAACTCAATTTCAACCCAGTCACAAAATGTAGGGAAAACGGATAGAGTTTTCCCTATTTATAGGACTATTTGGAAACCTGTAAACTACAACATACAACCACAAGACCATAATCCACAACTTCAATATATTTCATGCCTATCTGCATGCAAGTCAACTAAACAATTGAAGTTATCGCAAACCACTAGCACCTAACTATTACCCAAGACTAAAACTTTAATATTACATTTCTTAAGATAACACAAATACATATATGACCATAAGGTCTCAAATAGTATACAGGCATATAATGTACACATTCTTCCTTGTTCTACACATTGATAGAGCAGGCAGACCACACAGGAGGCAATCGCATTTGCAGCTTATAGCACTGATCCTGAAAGGTGTTAGGAACAAGGGTGAGTATACAACATGTATACTCAGTGAGGGAGGTGATGCAGCAAACTGAGGAATTCTTTCATGAGCTGCAACAAGAATAATAACATATACAACACAAAATAACAAAGTTAATTAGACAAGTATTTAACCACGTATAAAAAGGATACGGTTCCATATTTGTCTTCAATCATGAGCCACGAGCCAAGATCTTCAAGCAAGTGCTGGCAAACCCTTACTCCTCCAAATTGGGGTACTTCGGATGTACCCCGATCCTACGACTCTTTCTCCTGAGGTAGGTCGATATGCCCAGCAGGTGAACCACGCCTCTGGGGTAGTGGAGTATACTCAGCGAGAAAGGGAATAGGTACCATGGTAGTCGAAGGAGCATGGCAAGCCCAACGCCGCCCGTGTTTCTCGACGCTACCATGTCCGAAAGGGTTGCGCAACCCCGAGACAAGTCCACAAGAATCAAGATTATCATACAACACACAAGAGGGACGACAAAATAGGCCACCCTCGCAATTAGTCACAAATAATAAGAAAAGACACAAGATAGCAAGTAAATAAAACATATATACTTTATCAATTACCAAATACTATAATCTAGAAACAATAAAATAAGTTAAAATGCACAGAAAAGATAAAGACTCCCTCACCTTGGATTAGGTTAATTATGCAAGAGTATAATTAGATTCACTCCAGCCTCCTTGAATTAGTTCAAATGTGTAAACCCTAGTTGTTCATATAAGTATAACACTTAAAAGAATTAGGCCAATAGCAAGTTAACCTTAACTATGACTTTTAACCAACACATAAAGCACTATTATAACACATAAATACATTATATTGCATTAAAGGGAAGAAGAACAAGAAGATAAGTTAACTGACTAACTAATACTTCTAAAATTATTAACTTGAACTTCAAGCTAGAGTTATTTCATTTGGAAGTTAATAGCCAAATAGCGGTTAGGCTCAATTACTACTTTTATCTTTTAACCTATTAACAACACAATGGGGAAGCATTCACTAAACCAATCAATAATATAAATTAGAAGCCTTACAACACTTTACTACACAACAATGATTAAAGGATTAGTGTCATTACGTATAGCAAGTAAAAATGTTAAAATACCCCTTTACATAATTCCTACTTAACCTTCTTCTATGGCCACCAGTAACTCCTTGATATTGAATACTACCTTAAATCTAACTTTAGTAATTAAACCATTTAGTATGCTATGTAATATTACTTATCCCTGCCAAGCATTTAACCACTTAAAGCTCTTTAAAGCATATTCATGAAAATAGAAAATGGAAACATTACATAGTAAATTCATTCATGGTAGAACAAGCACTCGATGGAGTTATTAACTCATGCATTCTCACGTTCAATAGCCATTAGTTTACACCTGGAAGCAGCTTAACTTCATTTCTAGCATCTAACTAATTAGCTACTCAAGAAAGGATATATTCAACTAGTATACTAGAATTTAAGTGCAAGTTAAGTTTAACTATAGCTTAACTACTGCATGATTATGAAATACACATGCATTATTCTCTTCCAAAGGCCATAACTTGTACCTAAATGAAGCTTAGCAGCATTCTTCCTTTAGCTAGTTAATAACTCTATTAAACTATCATAATTCATTAGATTCATTAGCTAAATACAAGTTAAGAAAATTCATAAACTAAACTAGCATAACAAGCTCTAACAAAATTTATAGTTCAACATTTCACAAGTTGGACAAGATGTAGGGAAAATTATCTATCAACAATTTCAACACTGACTTGATAACAACTCAAAAATAAGATAATCCCATCTCAACACCCACGACAACTCAAGTTAAAGAAAACATTTTACAAGTCAATACTAACTTTTATCAAGCTAACACATTTCTTATATTACCAATATAATTAAAGGAAGAGGAAAAAAAAGAGTATGGCAACTCAACTGGCTGCCGGCAACCTTGCCAACAGCCCGAACAGTCCACCAGTGCCGACAGTCAAGTAATTATGCCGGCCCTGGGCAGCCAGCCAAAAAGGCACACGCACACACATAAAAACAAATAAACTTAGTTCTAATTGTTTGCTTTACATGATTCTCTAGCTTAAATTTTATTTCTTTAACTAATCAACACACATTTACACCTCTTCACAACACATGAGCTTCTTTAACTTCATCTTCAACCTTTAGCATAAAACCACCATTAACATTCTTACAACTCCAAATTTAGTTAACATTAACTTATATACTTCACATGATATTCATAACACCTACTTTAGCTAGCTAAAACAAGGTATATAACACTTATTTCAACCATTGCATAAATCTGCCATTTCAAAAATATACCAAGAAAAACACAAACAATGCAACCCTCACCTTTACCCAGCTTAAAAATGCAATATAAAGGTTGAAGATAAGCTTAGCACCTCACTCTCTTTCCCTTTCTTCCTTTTTCCCTTCTCCCGTTGGGCTACTGTCATCGCTGTTGTTCTCTTTCTTTTTTTTTTTTCTTTGGTCTGACGGGTGAGTGAGCATTTTAGAGAGTTTTGTGTTGTGTGTGTAATACCGTGTAGTGTGTGTGTTAGGTGGTAAATTGTTTTTTATTTATTTATTTTTATTTTTTGTTGTATATAAAATGTGTGGCTAAAAGCTTTAAATAACAAATATTTATTAAGGTAGCTAGTCATAGTACTAAGTGTCACAATTCTAGTTCGCTAGGTGGTGAAGACTACGCGCTAACTAAAGTATTGAAAATAAACGATGTAGATAGAAAAGATAAATCATTTGAATATAAATAGAATAATTACAATTAATTAAAATAGTAAGATAACTTATTTCATGTAAATCACTCGAATGCAAATTAGATAATTGTAATTATTAAAAGTAATTAAATAGTTCGTTCAGTACTGGCCCAGTTCCTTATTTGAACCGTAAAAGAGATTAAATTAAAGGACATGTAAAATACTTTAAATAAATAAAATTGTAAACTAATAGTCCTGACAAATCATTTAAATATAATTAAATAAATACGATTAATAAAAAATAAAAAATTAATTACTTTTCACAAATCGATTGAATTAAATATAATTTAGTTAAATGTGAATGGTGATAATAATAATAATATAAGTAATTATTCCCGAGTCCGGGCTTCTCATCCAATACCTGAAATTAATACCACCTAAATATTAGTAAAATAATTCTAGTAGATAGAATAATAATAAAGTAATTATTTCAGGTCTGCCAATTAAATATAATTAATGAATGTATACAATCATCACGCACATTTTTTTTTCAAGAATTATGCAATTTAGTGAAATAAACATATGCAGATTAATATAGTGCCTATATGTGCAGTCCGAATGTCACATATAAGACTCTAAATTAGAATTGCATATCTATTTCACTAAAATGCATATTCTTGGAAAAATGTGCGCGATAACTTTTTACAATCATTTTTAAGTTTTTATTTAATTGACTTGCTGGAGGAATTGTTTACTCCTTTTATCTACTAGAATTTACTTTATTTACATTTTCATTAATTGATTTAATTTCACTACTCGGAATGGGTCGCCCGGATCAGAAATCATTATTTTATCTTATTATTATTTATATTCATTAAATTATAATTAGCTAATTTACGAGATATAATTAGTTATTATTATTTTTATTTAATTGTATATATTTAATTATTACTATTATTAATTTGACTTGCCCAGAACTGAACGAACTATCTGACTAATTTATATATTGCGTTTACTTAATTCGTGCATAAATGAATTGCATATAGAATTATTTCTATTATACTTATAGTTATATTTAATTTATTTTACATTATTAACCTTAGGTTTCATGTTAACCACACTTAATTCAACTAAGTTAATTAAATAAATCCTAGCCACATAGATTAATTAATATCTCACCCACTCAAACCCACACCACTCATGGCTCACACACGCGTACCCCACAGGTCATTAAACAATATCACTCATCTCTCTCTCTGCTTTACAGTCGTGACCAAAAGAAAAAAAAGAAAAAGAAATCAACTTAGCCACAAAAATGATGAATATCTTACTTACTCTAACCCTCACCACACACGATCTGCACACACAAAACAAATAAAAAACTCTCACCTCACCATTCACTCCACCTCCATGTCGGGCAGAGAGGAAACCAGGGAAAGAGAAAAAAAATATATATATATATAATAAAAACAAGAGAAAGATCAGGAGTAGCAGCCGCGGCAAGAAGAAGGAAGAAATTAACAAGCTAGGGCTCGAGATCTTTTTACCGTCGGCAAAGGCTATGAATCAGTCAGGAGCGGCTTAATCATGTGAGGGATTCATGAGCAATTTGCATATATTTTGTGTGTTTAGTTCCTTTAATGTTATAAATCGATGAATCGAAACTCTTAACTGATTGATTGTTTAATTTTCAACATGTTTTGTGATGTGGGAGTTAACTTTCGTATGATCTAAAGGTGCCGAGAGATTTCTTAGGCTGTTGTTGTTAAGTTAGCCTTTGATCTTGAGTTGAACACAAGATGTTTCATAAAAGGTTTATATGAGTAGAATTTGGTGTTAGCTATGTTAAGATTATGTGCAGAACAGATCCACAAGCAAACAAAT
This sequence comes from Ehretia macrophylla, assembly GCA_037974665.1. NCBI lineage: Eukaryota > Viridiplantae > Streptophyta > Magnoliopsida > Boraginales > Ehretiaceae > Ehretia > Ehretia macrophylla. The sequence goes on from CM075779.1 coordinate 11,002,487, forward strand.
AAGCGAATAATGTTATAAATATACTAGTGTGTGTGTATGGTTCTCGACCTTACTAAATCAGCACTGGCAGTGGCGCCGATGTTGATCAGTTGCTGCAATCAACTGCCGGCAGTGAACTGCCAGTGTCTTCTCTCCCTGGTTCCCTAGCTACCTTATGTTATTATATAAAGTGCTAAACAATTGTTGTGCTACTAGTTGACCTTGTATTCTAATTTAAAATTTGTGTAATGAAGTGGCATGTTGGTTAATAAGCAGTGGGTGGTTGGATACTATATATGTAATGCCCCGTCCCCTCATGAAAAAAGGAGCTCTATATATCCACTAAACACAACCCGATCCAAAACCCAAGTCATAAAATTTTAGGGGAAACGGACAGAGTCTCCCCTGTACCGTGGACATTCCGAAAACTCGTAAGCATTCAAATAAAACCACAAAGTAAAAAGAACAACATTTCGAATTAAAATCCCAACTTCAAGGCCATCTGATCCTTAAACAGCACAAGATAATATAAATACATACAAGCATGCATTCCCAGTATAGCTTCTTTACAGAAACCGCTTATCATACCACTCCACGATAACATTTAAACATACTTAGAATTTAAAGACAACCATTTCAACCCCCACGGCCAACACACAAGCATGCAGCAAACTAAAAGTAAGAATGCTAGTTATTACATGCCATGGATACTTATCATACATTAAATTCAAACTTACAACTAAACAATATATACATGAGCTCAAGGCTCCAAAATAGAACATAAACAACTAGCAGATTCTCCACATAACAGCAGAAACACATCCACCTCAAGAGCAAAGAACACAACAACTATGGTAACTGTTCCGCCTATACCTCCTGCCCTTCACCCTCAACTAAATCAAGCTGGGGTTCAACCTCAGCACCTCCTAAAACATGTTAGCTAGGTATGAACAACCACTATTGCTTAGTGAGGGATAAAGTTTACCTGGGGCATGCAATGCGACAATTATAGCAATTAAGCAATAAAAACAAATAAAGTACAACTGAAATAGCAAATAACCATACATATCAAAGGATACGATACACTTAACCCCAACACTCTATAATTCTCTTATCTCCAATCACGAACCACGAACCATATTCAACGTGTCGGCATAAACCCTCAATCACTCTAATGGGTACTCCGGATGTACCTGATCCTATGACCCAACACCCCTTGGCATACTTCATACCAAGCAAGTGAGGGAATAGGGTACGGAGCTAGAGCACCAACCCTGACAAGCCCAATGCCGCCCGGAGAGGCCCGTCGCATCCGCCCCAAATAATGAGGTTGCGCAACCACGATGCAATGCAAGTATGATGACAATGACAATATTATCAATAAACACATTTAAGGACAAAAAAGTAGGTTGTTCTCGCACATGAATTTCCATTAACAAGCATTTGTAACCTAGATAACATAATACTTCATAGTTGACATATAAACGAGCACATAACAATACAATTAAAGTAATTAAACAATAACTCATAATCTACACGATAACCATCATAATGAAAAATCAATGAATCAGTTAAGATGCCAAGTATGATGCAACCCTCACCTTTACCGAGCTCTAAGATACGAGAAACAACTCAATGGATCGACCTTATCATGCAAGAGAATATATATTTATCACGAGGATTCACATAGCTAACATTTATAACCGATATAACCAAGTTCACATCATATAAGAATTTAACAATGTTTGGTCTATATATCATTCAACTAAGCAATATAGCCATGAAATGCAATGACAATCAATATAGGAAGCATATAGTGTGACATTTCAAGCTAACACAAGTCTAATTCTCAATTTCAGCTATTATGTTTAAAGTCAATAGAAATTATGTGCCTATGAACTCATATGGTAACCAAACTCGAAATCGACTTTACACCCCATTCAAGGACATTTTATGACCCACTTAAGAGCTACTAAACCCCGGTTCTGCCCACGTTTACCCAAAAATCCCGATTTCCCTCTTACGATTTTACAAAGGAACTATATCACTCGAAACCCCAACCGACGCCATAAATGCATTGAAAGTGCCTCCATGACCTACTAAGACAAAGCCCTAAACAAAAATGAACAAACGGACAACTCCGTTTTTCGGCCCCGACTTAAATTAGGTCCGTTTTCATGATTTTCTCAAAGAACACCTCAATTTTATTCCACATTATGTAAATCTAACATACCAAGGACCTACATGATCGAAGAATTCGAAATCCGAGACAAAAATATTTTCTAGGTCATTTTCATGGCAAAAGTACTATTCAATCATCTTCCCCAGGTGCCATTTTTATTTTTAAGCATTCAACAAGCATTTTAAACCATCAAATATATTCTATAAAGTCATTACAAAATATAAGAAGCAACAGAACAAGTATTAAACCACTACAATATTAGATCACAAAAATAATAGCACAAACTTTAATTGAATTTAATACAAGAATGGAAAGCATCCTCACCTCTTTTGAAGATCAAAGAATGGTCTTAAGGTCCTAAGGATGAAGCACAACCAATTTGGGAAGCAATGGAAGTAAGAATGAAGCAATGAACAATTTTTTTTTTTTTGGAGAAGTTACTATTCCCGTAACTCTTTTTTGGCCATTTTTTTTTGCCCTTTTTTTTTGTTTCTTGGCTTATAATGTTCTCATGAGATGGTCAAAAGGTGGGTCAAGTAATTATGGCATTTTAGTAAGAGTAAATAGGTCACTTGGGTGATTAAATTTTAGCAAAACAAAATGCCAAAAATCTGAAAAATCTAGAAAAAATCCTGTTGGTACTATTCATCAGACATTTCATGAATTTTTTCCCGTTGATCCCGATATGCAATGCACGTTCCATTGGAGGCGGCGGAAGCAATGCCGGCCCTTCGAGGCGCCCGGTTCTCGAGTCAAGGGCTACAGTCCCCTAAAAATATGTAGTATTTTATAAAAATATAAAATGCATGAAAAGAAACAGTTGAATTTATGGAAATATGAAAAAATTAAGTAATTAGCTAGGTTACATCTAAGTTAACCATTTAATTAATGCAATTAATGAAGTGCTGGGTTCGGGGTGTCACATCCTCCCCTCCTTACAAAAATTGCGTCATTGCAATTTCTTGAGCTGAAATGACTTCTAAGAACTGCAACAGTTTCCATCGGACTTAAACTCAAGAAGTATAATGCCGAAGGAGACTAAGAAAAACGAACGTCACTGAAGGAAGCCCGAGTGGGGTAGCTAAACAAAGGCTCCTATGAAAATACCCAATAGGAGTCCGGTAAGAATGTCACACGAGGAGGCCATTCACTAATACTGAGAGAGCACCAAAAGAAATCCCATTAAGAAGAGTATGCAACTAATATCCAAAACGCCGGGATAATATCAAGAAATCCCAAGAAGGAAGTCCGGTGAATCCCAACTCTAACTTGTCAAATAAAGGCTTAAGATTGCCAAATAAAGGCCTAATTAGAAGTCCAGCTTAGGACTCTGAGAAAATACCACCAATAAATCTGATTAAGGATGCCAAATAAATGCTCCGAATAAGTATACGAATCCAGAAGTCCGAATAAGAATCTCTCTAATTATGAATCACTATATAAGAATCCCCAATATGCTCGTTATACCAGTAGTCCAGAGGAAATCCCAAATAATCTCTAGGCAAGAATACCAGATGAAAACACCGAAGAAAATACCCAATAGGAATATCAAGGTGGTACCATAGGTAAAATCCCGAACAAGAAGTCCAAGTGGGAGTGTGCGCAAGGAGTACTGACCAATACTCATAAACATGAATTCTTTTGAATAAGAGTATCAAATAAGACTTCCATATATGACGCTAATTATAAGATCTATCAGAGATTCCCAAATAGAAGTTCCAGCCAAGAAGTACCGTTTAAGAAGTGCTAAGAGAATCCGGATTTAACCTCGGGGCATCAAATCCCTTCACTGATCCCAATAGCCGGTTGAACCATTATTCTCTCATCAGTCAGCATCAATGGCCATCTCTTTCAGGGGAGAATGCTTACTTACCGATTTAAGGGGACAATACATGAATGCCAAGATATCACATAATGTAATTGACATAATGTTCATATATCAGGAGATTATGACATATATCACACAAGCTATTATATAACCAGAAGTTTTATAACACAAAGTTAATCAACAAGATAGTTCAAATACGAGTCACACGCAATGAATACAATTCACAACACAACTATGCCGAGACACTCAATTATACACGTTATAATCAATATTTCGAGCAAGTAACGATTCATGAGATCGATTCGATTCATGATTAGCTATATCACTACACTTGACAAGTATTAAACACACAGTACATATCACTATCACATAGATCACATATTAAGTTCAGGACACAAGATTGCACAAAAGACACTCACATTCTCAAGGCACACACCTAATCAAGACACATTTCACAAGCACGCACTCGAGGTTTACTACCTAATAGTGCGAGGACCCTATCCCGGCTGAGAGCATCTAAGCTCTGATACCACCTGTAACACCCCGTCCCCTCACAAAAACAGGAGCTCTATATATCCACTAAACACAACCCGATCCAAAACCCAGTCATAAAATTTTAGAGGAAACAGACAGAGTCTCCCCTGTACTGTGGACATTCCAAAAACCTGTAAGCATTCAAATAAAACCACGAAGTAAAAAGAACAACATTTTTAATTGAAATCCCAACTTCAAGGCCATCTGATCCTTAAACAGCACAAGACAATATAAATACATACAAGCATGCATTCCCAGTATAAATTCTTTACAGAAACCGCTTATCATACCCCTCCATGATAACATTTAAACATACTTAGAATTTAAAGACAACCATTTCAACCCCCACGGCCAACACACAAGCATGCAACAAACTAAAAACAAGAATGCTAGTTATTATATGCCATGGATACTTATCATACATTAAATTCAAACTTACAACTAAACAATATATACATGAGCTCAAGGCTCCAAAATAGAACATAAACAACTAGCAGATTCTCCACATAACAGCAGAAACACATCCACCTCAAGAGCAAAGAACACAGCAACTATGGTAACTGTTCTGCCTGTACCTCTTGCTCTTCACCCTCAACTAAATCAAGCTGGGGTTCAACCTCAAGACCTCCTGAAACATATTAGCGAGGTATGAGCAACCACTATTACTCATTGAGGGATAAAGTCTGCCCGGGGTGTGCAATGCGACAATTATAGCAATTAAGCAATAAAAACAAATAAAGTACAACTGAAATAGTAAATAACCACACATATCAAAGGATACGATACACTTAACCCTAACACTCCATAATTCTTTTATCTCTGATCACGAACCACGAGTCACGAACCACGAACCACATTCAACGTGCCGGTATAAACCCCCAATGACTCCAATGGGTACTCCGGATGTACCTGATCCTACGACCCAACACCCCCTGGCATACTCCATACCAGGCAAGTGAGGGAATAGGGTACGGAGCTAGAGCACCAATCCCGACAAGCCCAATGCCGCCCAGAGAGGCCCGTCGCATCAGCCCAGAACAGTGAGGTTGCGCAATCATGATGCAATGCAAGTATGATGACAATGACAATATAATCAATAAACACATTTAAGGAGAACAAAGTAGGTTGTTCTCGCACATGAATATCCATTAACAAGCATTTGTAACCTAGATAACATAATACTTCCTAGTTGACATATAAACGAGCACATAACAATACAATTAAAGTAATTAAACAATAACTCATAATCTACACGATAACCATCATAATGAAAAATCAATGAACCAGTTAATATGCCAAGTATGATGCAACCCTCACCTTTACCGAGCTCCAAGATACGAGAAACAGCTCAATGGATCAACCTATCATGCAAAAGAATATATATTTATCACGAGGATTCACATAACTAACATTTATAACCGATATAACCAAGTTCACATCATATAAGCATTTAACAATGTTTGGTCTATATATTCAACTAAGCAATATAGCCATTAAATGCAATGACAATCAATATAGGAAGCATATGGTACGACATTTCAAGCTAACACTAGTCTAATTCTCAATTTCAACTATTATGCTTAAAGTCAATAGAAATTATGCGCCTATGAACTCATATGATAACCAAACTCAAAACCAACTTCACACCCCATTCAAGGACATTTTATGACCCACTTAAGAGCTACAAAACCCTGGTTCCGCCCACGTTTACCCAAAAGCTCCGATTTCTCTCTTACGGTTTTACAAATGAGCTATATCACCCGAAACCCCAACCGACACCATAAATGCACGAAAAGTGCCTTTATGACCTACTAAGAAAAAGCCCTAGATAAAAACGAGCAAAAGGACAACTCCATTTTTCGGCCCCGACTTAAATTAGGTCCGTTTTCATGATTTTCTCAAAGGGCACCTCAATTTTATTCCACATTATGTCAGTCTAACATGTCAAGGACATGCACAAGCAAATAATTCGAAATCCGAGACAAAAATATTTTCTAGATTATTTTCATGGCAAAAGTACTATTCAATCATCTTCCCCAAGTGCCATTTTTATTTTCAAGCATTCAACAAGCATTTTAAACCATAAAATATATTCTATGAAGTCATAAGAGCATATAAGAAGCAACAGAACAAGCATTAAACCACTACAATATTAGATCACAAAAATAATAGCACAAACTTTAATTGAATTTAATATAAGAATGGAATGCATCCTCACCTCTTTTGAAGATCAAAGAATGGTATTAAGTTCCTAAGGATGAATCACAACCAATTCGGGAAGAAATGGAAGTAAGAATGAAACAAGGAACAATTTTTTTTTTGGAGAAGTTACTATTCTTGTAACTCTTTTTTGGCCATTTTTTTGATCCTTTTTTTTTGTTTCTTGATTTATAATGTTTTCATGAGATGATCAAAGGGTGGGTCAAGCAATTAGAGCATTTTAGTAAGGGTAAATGGACCACTTGGGTAATTAAATTGCAGCAAAACAAAATGCCAAAAATCTAAAAAATCTGGAAAAAATACCGCGGTACTATTTATCAAACATTTCACAAATTTTTTTTCATTGATCTCGATATGCAATGCACGTACGGTCAGGGGCTTTAGACCCTTAAAAATATGTAGTATTTTATAAAAATATAAAATGCATGAAAAGAAACAGTTGAATTTATGAAAATATGAAAAAATGAAGTAATTAGCTAAGTTACATCTAAGTTAATCATCTAATGAATGCAATTAATGAAGTGCTGGGTTCGGGGTGTTACAATATAAGTACACATGAATTGGCTAACAGTCAAGGCTTGGGTAAGAACCATTTTATGCAAGTCAACTTAATGAAATTGAGTGATTAGAATAGTTAGGATTGAGGTCTAATTATTAGTATATTACCTATTTACTTTGGTTTGTTGATCTTAACTTGGTTGTGCTCTTGTTCAACACAGTAATTAGCTAGGAAGTTGGATCTTGAGCAAAGTTAAATGATACTAACTAGAGCCTATCTTATCATACTATCTACATAAGAATGACTAAATAGAAATCAATAACCTTGTCACCTAGTTGCTTTGTGATGAATATAGGAAATGTTGGTCATACGAAGTATTTCCTAACTGGATTGGTATCTTAACTCTAAATTGTGTATTGAACATTTACTTTGGCTAATAAAGAGTAACTAGCTGGGTTTATATGTGTGTAATCAAAACTATTTAATAGACAAGACATAGTGTAGGAATTATATATAAGTTGGGCAAGTAAAATAGATTGGTTAGATTAGTTAGAATTTAAGACCTAGACATTAGCCTGTTACTCATTTATCTTGACTCGTGAAATCTGAATTGGTTGTGTCCTTGCTCAATAAAGTAGTTAGCTAGAAAGTAAGTTCTTGAACAAAGTTATCTGATTCTAGTTAAGTATTATCATCCTATCTACGTAAGAATGATTTCATAATATGACTAACATTGTTGCTGGTGTAACATTTATAAGTAGTTATAATTAACATTATTACTAATTGTTACTTATGTCTTCTTTCCTTAAGTACTACTGTTTGAACTATTGGAGTTGATTAGGTGTGGAATACTAGCACGACGGGTTAACTTGAAGTGTTTAATGCTATTTAAGTAGCTTCCTTAGCTAGTAGTAGAACTTACGGGATTGACTTTCCTTGAGAATTTACGTTGGATGCTCGAAGAATTAGTTATAGTGAATTTTTAGTTTAAAACTCGATTACCTTAACTAATAAAGTCAGTTAGTAGCCAAATAACAGATAGTGACTTTTACTACTGGTTGACTTATTCATTCCTCACAAGCTATTATTTACTTATTAATGCCCAATTATTTGAACGAGTAGACAAGTTGCATGTTTAACTAGAGTCCTTTAATGGCTATTTGATTCTAAAGCTATATGTTTGAGGATAACCTACTTTGTAGTCCTCATTTATATTTTATTTGAAGATAAAATGCTTTACGTGCTATTTTGAGTAGTTTGCTTTACAGTTGCACAACCTTATTGAGGGGCGGATGCGATGGGCCTCTCTGGACAGCAGAGGGCTTGCCAGAGTTGGTTGCTCTAGCTCCGTGCCCTAGTCCCTTACTCGCCTGGTCCGGAGATTGCCAGTGTGATAACCCGAACCCGGCATGCATTTAATGACATTTAATTGCATTTAATTAAGTGTTATCATAAAGGTTAGCATTGAATTATGTGTTTATTTTTAGTTAAACATTCATTTGTGGCTTTATTTTCATATTTATGTCAATCGGTTTTATTTTTCTTGCACTTAAATGCTCAGATTTTAATTAAATGAAAAGTAGCTCCAAGCTGGAGTAAATTTTAAACTATGATGCTTTTCAAAAATGATATATTTCTTAAATTATTTGAGATTTAATTGTTATTCTTTTATTGTCGCAAAGTGCATATCATTTTGAGAGCGATAGTTAGGAAATGAATTCTAGTCCTCAGCAAATAGTAAAAACTAGTATTTAGTGTTTTAATTTTAGTGTTTTAAGTTGTATTTAACTAGAATTGGATTTATGTTAGTTGTTTTAGCTTTAAAATGCATGAAATAAGCTAGATTAACCAACTTAAGTGAGCCTTGACCAAGCCTTGACCATTTGACCATGTTGCCATCTTTTAAAATAGCTTTAAAAAGCACAAAAAAATAAAAAAAAAGAAGCTGAAAACAGAAACAAGTAGGGCCGAAAATGGAGAGAGAAAAAAAAAGAAATTTCAACTTCAAATCTTCGATTCTTCGCGTGGGCTTGCACGGGGTGGTTTCCGAGGCATCCTACGAGGTTTTCCTAGCGTCTAGGAGCGTCTAAGGTGAGGGTTTCATGCTTATTTGCACATTTGAATATTTTGTGTATTAACTTTGATTTTTGGGTTTTATCCGTATATTGTTGTTTTAATCGTTTTGAGGCTTAAAGAATGTTTCCTAGCAATTGTAGAACATGTATTTATAGCTTTTTAACATTTTTCTGCTGTTAAATCTTGAGATTGTAATATAAGATTGATAGTTGAATAGTAATATGTGAATAGTAAACCCTTGAAACGATGAAGTTGCGTTGTTATGCTTTCTGTTGATGTGAAAATGTGCTAGGTATACTAGAATGCCTAAATGCATGGTTTGTTTAGGTTGCGTAATGGAAAAAACGAGAATTATACATTGGTAAAAGTCGGGGTCGTTTAGGTCGAGTTTAGCGTTTTCTCATTTTGCGTGATGGCATTGTCTCGGGAGGCCATGGAAGCACTTTTGGTGCGATTATGGCGTTGGTTGTGTGTTTGGTTAGTATAGTTGTAGTTCAAACGAGCAAAGGAAAAAATCAGGGCTTTGCGTGAATTCTATGGTTAAATAGGGTTTCGGGGTCTTTAGACGTGCCTTATGGTGACCTAGGAGGATTGGTGAAGTCGGTTTCCAAAACTCATGGCTCATTTGAAAGTAGTAGCGTTTGGTAAGTTGGGGTCATTTTGTGTTTTTGTTGGTTTTCGTAGAGTTTTGTTTGTAGAATGCTTGTTAATGTTTATTACACTTTTTAGAGTTGATTGTTGATTGAAATGTTTATCAATTGTTGATAATGCTTGATATCTTGTTTATCGCCTCTAATCTGTATTGTTGTGCTATTGCTCGTTTATCGCCTTGTATCGAGTCTTGCATTGCATAGTATCAGGGCGTGAGTGATGGGCCTCTCTGGGTAGCCTCAGGTTGCCAGTGTTGGTTGCTCTAGCTCCGTGTCCTATTCCCTTTTCTCGCTTGGGTTGCCTCCCAAGGAGATTTGGGTCGTAGAATTGATGGTTACTCCCGGGGTATTCCAAACTGAAGTTATAAGGTGGTTGCGCGCTTATTGTCATCGTTGTCAACATCAAGCTCGAGATTGATGTATCGCTCGTGAAATGGTATATTGCTCGTATGAGTGAACCATAGCCTTCAGAGTGTGGTATAGCTTTGAATGGTTGTGTTAATGCTTTCTTGAATGTTTATTATATTGTCGTTTGTATTGAATGCTTCCTTATTGACTTTATTGCTTAACTGTGTCTATTTGCACTGCACGACTTTCTTTCTCTCCACCTCGATATCTGTCTCGCCCTCACTGAGTATACGCGTTGTGTATACTCACTCCTCACCACCACATTTCAGGAAATACCATGTTAGTTGGAAAGTTCGTGATTTCGTGAAAGTTCGTGCTTGAAGAGTTGTCTTGCGTACTATGTGGCTTGAGTTGTCAAAGATGCAAAGATGTATGTTCATATGTTGTATGTATTTATGGTTAAAAGAAATGCAATTTAAATCTAACTAAGTAGTTGAGGTAAATTGATAAGCTAGTCTATGTAATCAGTTAGCATAGGTTAACTTCAATGCATGTTTGTAATGTCCAAAGGAAAAGAGTTAGAATGGCATGATAGTTTATTTTATGCAGTAGCTTAATATGGTTTAATTGTCTAGTTTGAATGTACTTGTCAAAAATGAAAAGAGATAGGTTAGCTTTTAAATTGGAAATGTATGTATACTTGCTGAGTTTAATTGTTGAGAACCGAGGCTCGGATGGCCTTGAGGAAGTTTTGTATGGTTGGACACGGTGTTGGTCCATTTATATGCTATTACAGGTCTTACATTTTGCCTAGAAACAGGGAAGACTCTGTCCGTCTTTTCCTAAAATTTTGACCGGGTTTGGAATTGGGTTGTGAATAGATTGATTGATAGAACTTCCGGTCTCGAGAGGGATCGGGGTGTTAGAGGTGGTATCAGAGCTTGTTTAGCTCATAAGCCAGGACAGGGTCCTCGGTCTGGTCGGTAGTGATCCTTGAGTGTGTGCTTGTTAAGGGTGTTTTGAAAGTGTATGCTTGTATGTGAGATTGTGTGTCTTGACTTGAATGTATGCACCTATGTGATATAGTTATGTGTTATGTGTTAAATGTTTCTCAAGTAAAGTGAAGTGTCTAGTTGTGCATTGAATTGACCTATTGAATTGATATCGTGAATCGAATCGACCTCGTGAATTGTTATTTGCTTGAAGTATTGTTTGTAATGTGTGTATTGAAATGTCTTGAATTGATTATGCCGTGATTTGAATTGATTATGTTATGTTTGACTTGATTGTCGTGCTTGAGTGACTTTGTTGAATAAACTGTTTTGTAAACTTGTTTGCATAATAGTTTAAGGCATGTGTATAAATGTGATATCTTGGCATTCATACATGTCCCGTGAAAATGCTAAGTAAGTCCTCTTTCTCCCATGAAGAGAAGTGGTTAGTAGCAGGCCCTCCAAGTTGTGAGGATTGACGGGAATGAGCAGTATTTGACTAGCCTTTATTTGGGAGTTGGTGTTTGCTTTTGGAGCTCGGTTATTGGCGAATCTTTAAGGTCCTCCTCTGTGCTTAACAGTTGTGGAAGAGTAGCTTTCTTTTGGGGTTCCTTGAAGGTTATCTTCTATGCTTTGTGTAAATGACTTCCTTTGGAGTTCTACATGATTATTCTTTGGAGTATTTTCTTAATGTCTTCTTGATTGGGCATTCATCGGGTATTTCTATATTGTCATTTCGTGGGAGACTTGGTTGAGATTTTAATCAACCTTTGGTGTTCTTCCTGCATTCTTATGGGGAACTTTGATTTGAGTCTACTTACAATGATCAGTTTTGTGTGAGGCGTACTACTTTGGTATTCCTTGTGGACATTTCTCAATGGATTTGGCAATCGGAGCTCTTATTGGACTTACTGCATAATATTATCTACAATATTTCCGCTCTAGTCTTTCTTGATATTTTATCGGCAATCGTGATTGGAATTCTTCAATAGTATATGATGCACCTGCACGACTTTCCCTCTGGTATTTTACCCAATATTCGGTAGTAGTATTATTTTGGAGAAATCTACTTGGCTATTCGATTTGGTGTTCATTCATGGACTTTTGATAATTATATATATGTTGACGTACATTATGAATTCCCTATTCAGATGCTTCTTGAGCTATATATTTTGAAAGACTTCCTTGAAACTTCTGTAATTTGATTGACTGGATTTCTTGTCTAGAGTCTTCCTGAGCAGTACTTGGGATTCTTGTTTAAGACTCTGCTTCAGATTGTTTATTGGATCCTTGGTCGCCATTTATTTAGCATTTACTTATTGGGCAAACTTGGCTACATTCTTACCGGAGCATTGTTCGGGTATTTTTCTTGGCATTCCTCAGTTGGTTTGGTAATTGGGATTCCTATCGAACTTATTGTATAGCACTACTACGGTATGTTGTAGAATACTTTAGGCTTCCTTGGTGGTAAGTTGTATAAAGTTTGCACTCGGCAGGTGATGAGGTCTTGGAGCTTGGTCTTATATGTGCTGCATCTACTTTGGCCATCCTTTGACTTCCTTATTTGGTACTTGTTAGACTTCTATTAGAGATTCGTGTGTGGGGTATTCTTCTTGTCGTTATTGTGCGGTATTAGTGACATCTACAGTATCTTTCCTTTAGTCTTTATTGGCATCTTCTCGGCACTTTTAGCGGGGAATTCTTTTATGATATTCTTGACCAGCGGAATTCTTATTTGGATTTCAAGATAGTATTTTCAATTAAGCCTTTATTTGGCCTTATTGCTTTGGAGTTTTTAGTCAGTACTAATGGGGTTTCTTAGTAAGGTATTCTTCGAGCGTTCTTATTCAGTGTCTTGCTCAGCAACCGATGAAGATTAGTAAGAGTTGGATTTCAGTGGATGCAGAGTTCTATTGGAAGAAGAATTGCGAGGACGCAATTGTTTTAAGGGGGGAAGGATGTGATAACCCGAACCCGGCATGCATTTAATGGCATTTAATTGCATTTAATTAAGTGTTATCATAAAGGTTAGCATTGAATTATGTGTTTATTTTTAGTTAAACATTCATTTGTGGCTTTATTTTCATATTTATGTCAATCGCTTTTATTTTTCTTGCACTTAAATGCTCGGATTTCAATTAAATGAAAAGTAGCTCCGAGCCGGAGTAAATTTTAAACTATGATGCTTTTCAAAAATGATATATTTTTTAAATTCTTTGAGATTTAGTTGTTATTCTTTTATTGTCGCAAATTGCATATCATTTCGAGAGCGATAGTTAGGAAATGAATTCAAATAGTGAAAACTAGTATTTAGTGTTTTAATTTTAGTGTTTTAAGTTGTATTTAACTAGAATTGGATTTATGTTAGTTGTTTTAGCTTTAAAATGCATGAAATAAGCTAAATTGACCAACTTAAGTGAGCCTTGACCAAGCCTTGTCCATTTGACCTTGGTGCCATATTTTAAAATAGCTTAAAATAGCACAAAAAGAAGAAAGCTGAAAACAGAAACAAGCAGGGTCAAAAATGGGAGAAAAAAAAAAGAGATTTCAACTTCAAATCTTCGATTCTTCGCGTGAGCTTGCACGGGGTGGTTTCCGAGACACCCTACGAGGTTTTCCTAGCGTCTATGAGCATCTAAGGTGAGGGTTTCATGTTTATTTGCGCATTTGAATATTTTGTGTATTAACTTTGATTTTTGGATTTTATCCGTATATTGTTGTTTTAATCATTTTGAGGCTTAAAGAATGTTCCATAGCAATTGTAGAACATGTATTTATAGCTTTTTAACATTTTCTGCGGTTAAATCTTGAGATTGTAATATAAGATTGATAGTTGAATAGTAATATATGAATAGTAAACCCTTGAAACGATGAAGTTGCGTTGTTATGCTTTCTGTTGATGTGAAAATGTGCTAGGTATGCTAGAATGCCTAAATGCATGGTTTGTTTAGGTTGCGTAATGGAAAAAACGAGAATTATACATTGGTAAAAGTCGGGGTCGTTTAGGTCGAGTTTAGCGTTTTCTCATTTTGCGTGATGGCATTGTCTCGGGAGGCCATGGAAGCACTTTTGGTGCGATTATGGCGTTGGTTGTGTGTTTGGTTAGTATAGTTGTAGTTCAAACGAGCAAAGGAAAAAATCAGGGCTTTGCGTGAATTCTAGGGTTAAATAGGGTTTCGGGGTCTTTAGACGTGCCTTATGGTGACCTAGGAGGATTGGTAAAGTCGGTTTCCAAAACTCATGGCTCATTTGAAAGTAGTAGCGTTTGGTAAGTTGGGGTCATTTTGTGTTTTTGTTGGTTTTCGTAGAGTTTTGCTTGTAGAATGCTTGTTAATACTTGTTAATGCTTATTACGCTTGTTAGAGTTGATTGTTGATTGAAATGTTTATCAATTGTTGATAATGCTTGATATCTTGTTTATCGCCTCTAATCTGTATTGTTGTGCTATTGCTCGTTTATCGCCTTGTATCGAGTCTTGCATTGCATAGTGTCAGGGCGTGAGTGATGGGCCTCTCTGGGTAGCCTCGGGTTGCCAGTGTTGGTTGCCTCCCAAGGAGATTTGGGTTGTAGAATTGATAGTTACTCCCGGGGTATTCCAAACTGAAGTTATAAGGTGGTTGCGCGCTTATTGTCATCGTTGTCAACATCAAGCTCGAGATTGATGTATCGCTCGTGAAATGGTATATTGCTCGTATGAGTGAACCATAGCCTTCAGAGTGTGGTATAGCTTTGAATGGTTGTGTTAATGCTTTCTTGAATGTTTATTATATTGTCGTTTGTATTGAATGCTTCCTTATTGACTTTATTGCTTAACTGTGTCTATTTGCACTGCACGACTTTCTTTCTCTCCACCTCGATATCTGTATCGCCCTCACTGAGTATACGCGTTGTGTATACTCACTCCTCACCACCACATTTCAGGAAATGCCATGTTAGCTGGAAAGTTCGTGATTTCGTGAAAGTTCGTGCTTGAAGAGTTGTCTTGCGTGCTACGTGGCTTGAGTTGTCAAAGATGCAAAGATGTATGTTCATATGTTGTATGTATTTATTGTTAAAAGAAATGTAATTTAAATCTAGCTAAGTAGTTGAGGTAAATTGATAAGCTAGTATATGTAATCAGTTAGCATAGCTTAACTTCAATGCATGTTTGTAATGTCCAAAGGAAAAGAGTTAGAATGGCATGATAGTTTATTTTATGCAGTAGCTTAGTATGGTTTAATTGTCTAGTTTGAATGTACTTGTCAAAAATGAAAAGAGATAGGTTAGCTTTTAAATTGAAAATGTATGTATACTTGTTGAGTTTAATTGTTGAGAACCGAGGCTTGGATGGCCTTGAGGAAGCTTTGTATGGTTGGACACGGTGTTGGTCCATTTATATGCTATTACAAGTTTTACATTTTGCCTAGAAACAGGGGAGACTCTGTCCGTCTTTTCCTAAAATTTTGACCGGGTTTGGAATTGGGTTGTGAATAGATTGATTGATAGAACTTCCGGTCTTGAGAGGGATCGGGGTGTTACAGCAAGGGGTTATTGGGTTGTAGGATTTCGGGGTACATCTGGAGTACACCCACTGGATTGTTTGGGAGTTTTTGCCGGCATATTGAGTTCTTGTTCGTGGCTCGTGGTTCGTGGACAAGGACTGGGAAGTTGGAGTGATAAGGGCTATTAAAACTGTATCCTTTTAACTGTGTTATTAAATTGTTATTTGTTTGTCTATACCATGTTGTTAATTAACTTTTCAAGTGTCTTTCTCAATATGTATTGCTTGTTGGTTATCCACCTAACTGCCTCAAGTTGTTTTATACCTTTATGCCTACTAATTGCATTGCACGAAAGATAAAGGGTTGCAAACTTCCTCACTGAGTATACTTATATGGTATACTCATTCCCTTTTAACCATTTTAGGATAAGCAGGTTTAGTTCCTCCGAAGGCGGAGGAGGAGGCTCTGGAGTCTCTTTGAGTACTTGTGTTGTGTTAGATAGAAGTTCTTGTAATTATGGTAGTTAATATGTATTCTTTGGAGGCCTGCGAGCCTTGTATATATTTGATAGATGTAAATATGTAACTAAGTTTAAGCTCACCTAGGCTAGCGGTCTGTTATATCTTCTTTTGGATGGCATCGAGACTGTTGGCTATCTAAATCAGACTCTATTAACTACTCTGCTAAAACAAGATAACTAGCATTATCTTTTGGAATATAAATGACTTATGTTGCTTGTGGAGGTTCTGTGCGTTAATTCCTTTGAAAACAGGTGTTGGGATATACTATAAACCGGGGAGACACCGCCCGTTTTCCCTCGATTTTCGTGCCTCGGGTATTGGGTTTGGGGCTCAGTCTCGAGAGGGATCAGGGTATTACAAGTGGTATCAGAGCTTACTTAGTTAGCTCTCAGCCGGGACAGGGTCCTTTGGCTGTAGGGTAGCAAACCTTGAATGTGCGCATGTAGACATGTCTCGAATGAATGTGTGTGCTTGTATGCGAGGCTTGTGTGTGTTTTTAAATGCATGTGTGTCTTATGTGTTATAGTTGTGTATATGTGAAGATTGTATGATACTTGCATTTATGTGACTAGGTGTGTTTCTAAGATAATTCATGAATAACTACTTGTCGCAATTATTTGTGATAGTATGTGTTTTTGAATTCTATGAACGGAGTTGTTACAAATAGCTGGATAACTTGTTAATCAAACTAACTATTATTAGCCCTTAGTATAGTTAATAATTACCTAGTAGTTTAAAGTATTGATTGTGCATATGAGATAATTGCTTAGCATGTGAAATTTTATCACAAATAAAATGTGCATACTATGAGAAGTCTATTATAAATGACATTAACTGCCTATATATATTACCCTTGAACTGGTAAGTAATCTCTTCCCCTTGTAGAGCAAAGATGGAAGAAGGCAAGCTGCTGAGGGATGAGTGGTCATTAAGAGAGGAGGCAGGTCATCATACTTCTATTGCGGAGCAGGTTCGGGTGTTGGTTCATGTAGTAGAAACTATGCTGAGAGTAGTACAAGGCCTTGAAATTCAGATTCTGCAGGAGTCATTTGGAGGGATGACTAGGGGAGAAAAGAAACAACATGACCCAGAAGCAGGGCCAAGTCAAACTGCCAAGAGGCCTTTTCAGCTTGTGCGTTGTAGTTATTGCAAATGCCAGGGGCATTCTGTTGTTGATTGTTGGAAACGAATAGGACATTATACCGGTTGCGGAAGTCATTTGCATCAAGTGAAATACTGTCCTAAATGGGAGATGGGAGGAAGTGGTACTACTCAAGGCAGTGCTGCTGAGGGGACTTCTACCCACAGGGAACGAGCTGCGGTATATTTCGTTGACCCTTAGGGAGTACTTCAGGGATTGGGTAAGGATCAAAATGAACCTCTTTTATATTTAAATAATTAATGTTGGCATGCATTCATACTAATCTATTAGGCGTTGGAAGCATTCATAAACATGACTGGTTTCTACGGAGAGATGTTGGTTGTGGTTGAGCTTCTTGTGGGGTATTTTCTTGGCATTCTTATAGGGGGATTATTGATGTCAGTCAACCTTTAACAGAATCTCTACTGGTAATATCACTTGAGAAACTCGGTTGGGCCTCTTATCTATCATTGTATTTGGAATTCTTTTGTGGCATTTTTATTTACGGAAGCATGATTAGCTGGTGTTCTTTATAGGGACCTTTATTTGGTACCTTTCTTATGAATTTTCTATATGAAATTCTTCATGGCATTCTTATAGAAATTCTTCATGGATTCTTAATCAATAATTAGAACTAGTGATATTTTTTGAGACCGGGGGTTGTAATTCAGATTATTTACTGGTATCTTGGCATTATACTTGGGATTCTAGAATGGGTTTCTCGCTCGACTCTCTCATCGGGAATTCTTGTGTGGAATTCTTCCTGGTATTCTTGGGCGATGCTTAACTTCAACAACAATTCTGACCAGGGATATTTAGTTGATGTAGGGATTTCTTTTGAGAATAAGGAATTGCGATGACGCAATTCTTTGTAGGGGGAAGAGTGTAACGCCTAGACCTGTCATATAAGACTCTAAATTAGAATTGCATATCTATTTCACTAAAATGCATATTCTTGGAAAAATGTGCGCGATAACTTTTTGCAATCATTTTTAAGTTTTTATTTAATTGACTTGCTGGAGGAATTGTTTACTCCTTTTATCTACTAGAATTTACTTTATTTACATTTTCATTAAATGATTTAATTTCACTACTCGGAATGGGACGCCCGGATCGGAAATCATTATTTTATCTTATTATTATTTCTATTCATTAAATTATAATTAGCTAATTTACAAGATATGATTAATTATTATTATTTTTATTTAACTGTATATATTTAATTATTACTATTATTAATTTGACTTGCCCAGAACTGAACGAACTATCTGACTAATTTAAATATTGCATTTACTTAATTCGTGCATAAATGAATTGCATATAGAATTATTTCTATTATTCTTATTGTTATATTTAATTTATTTTACATTATTAACCTTAGGTTTCATGTTAACCATACTTAATTCAACTAAGTTAATTAAATAAATCCTAGCCACATAGATTAATTAATATCTTACCCACTCAAACCCACACCACTCATGGCTCACACATGCGCACGTCACAGGTCATCAAACAATATCACTTATCTCTCTCTCTACCTTACAGTCATGACCAAAAGAAAAAAAAAAGAGAAATCAACCTAGCCACAAAAATTATGAATATCTTACCTACTCTAACCCTCACCACACACGATCTGCACACACAAAACAAATAAAACAACTCTCACCTTACCATTCACTCCACCTCCACGTCTGGCAGAGAAGAAACCAGGGAAAGAGAAAAAAAAAAAATATATATATATATATATATAATAAAAACAAGAGAAAGATCAGGACTAGCAGCCGCGACAAGAAGAAGGAAGAAATTCACAAGCTAGGGCTCGAGACCGCTTTACTGTCGGCAAAGGCTGGGAATCAGTCAGGAGAGGCTTAATCATATGAGGGATTCATGAGCAATTTGCATTTACTTTGTGTGTTTAGTTTCTTTAATGTTATAAATCTATGAATCGAAACTCCTAACTGATTGATTGTTTAATTTTCAACATGCTTTGTGATGTGGGAGTTAACTTTCGTATGATCTAAAGGTGCTGAGAGATTTCTTAGGCTGTTGTTGTTAAGTTAGCCTTTGATCTTGAGTTGAACACAAGATGTTTGATAAAAGGTTTATATGAGTAGAATTTGGTGTTAGCTATGTTAGGATTATGTGCAAAACAGATACACAAGCAAACAAATAAGCGAATAATGTTATAAATATGCTAGTGTGTATGTGTATGGTTCTCGACCTTACTGAATCAGCACCGGCAGTGGCGTCGACGCTGATCAGTTCCAGCAGTCCACTGCTGGCAGTGGATTGCCAGCTCTTCTCTCCCTGGTTCCCTAGCTGCCTTATGTTACTATATAAAGTGCTAAACAATTGTTGTGTTACTAGTTGACCTTGTATTCTAATTTAAAATTAGTGTAATGAAGCGGCATGTTGGTTAATAAGCAGTAGGTGGTTGGATACTATATAAGTACACATAAATTGGCTAACAGTAAAGGCTTGGGTAAGAACCTTTTTATGCAAGTCAACTTAATGAAATTGAGTGATTAGAATAGTTAGGATTGAGGTCTAATTATTAGTATATTACCTATTTACTTTGGTTTGTTGATCTTAACTTGGTTGTGCTCTTGTTCAACACAGTAATTAGCTAGGAAGTTGGATCTTGAGCAAAGTTAAATGATACTAACTAGAGCCTATCTTATCATACTATCTACATAAGAATGACTAAATAGAAATAAATAACATTGTCACCTAGTTGCTTTGTGATGAATATAGGAAATGTTGGTCATACGAAGTATTTCCTAACTAGATTGGTATCTTAACTCTAAATTGTGTATTGAACTTTTACTTTGGCTAATAAAGAGTAACTAGCTGGGTTTATATGGGTGTGAGCAAAACTGTTTAATAGACAAGACATAGTGTAGGAATTATATATAAGTTGGGCAAGTAAAATAGATTGGTTAGATTAGTTAGAATTTAAGACCTAGACATTAGCCTGTTACTCATTTATCTTGACTTGTGAAATCTTAATTGGCTGTGTCTTTGCTCAATAAAGTAGTTAGCTAGAAAATAAGTTCTTGAACAAAGTTATCTGATTCTAGTTAAATATTGTCATCCTATCTATGTAAAAATGATTTCATAATATGACTAACATTGATGCTGGTGTAACATTTATAAGTACTTATAATTAACATTATTACTAATTGTTACTTATGTCTTCTTTCCTTAAGTACTACCGTTTAAACTATTGGAGTTGATTAGGTGTGGAATACTAGTATGACGGGTTAACTTAAAGTGTTTAATGCTATTTAAGTAGCTGTCTTAGCTAGTAGTGGAACTTACAGGATTGACTTTCCTTGAGAATTTACGTTGGATGCTCGAAGAATTAGTTAGAGTGAATTTTTAGTTTAAAACTCGATTACCTTAACTAATAAAGTCAGTTAGAAGCCAAATAGTAGATAGTGACTTTTACTATTGGTTGACTTATTCATTCCTCACAAGCTATTATTTACTTATTAATGCCCAATTATTTGAACGAGTAGACAAGTTGCATGTTTAACTGGAGTCCTTTAATGGCTATTTGATTCTAATAGTGGTTGTTTCATCTTTATTCTTTAAAAGCCTTCTTGTGATTATTCAGATTTTAGACATATGTTATTTGAATATATAATATAAGAAAAGATAGTCCATGTTGTATTGATGTTGGTTGTATCACTTCAATTTTAGCTAAAGCCCTTAAATCAGCAAAATAACAATGAATTAATAGTTGTTACTATGCACAAATGGCAACAAAAATTTGGTTCGTTTGCCAAGAAAAAAAAAGAGAAAACATGTTTACGGAATATATATTAGGAGCTACTACAAATGTTAGCTTTAGAAAAAATAAAGAGATAACAATTGCATATCGAAATTATATTTGTTAGAAGTTGTGCTGTATAAGTATGTATTAATTTCACAGCAAGATGACCAATATGCTTAATCAATGAAGCTCTGTGATCAAGACTAAAACAGGATGCAATAACTTGGTGTAAACTGATTCTGTTACAACTCTGTTACAAGTGATGTTGCAACAGTAACTGGAATATTAGTTCTATCGCGGACCGTTAACAATCTGATTCTTTAATTGCTTAGTTAGTTTATTCCACTTAATGTTCCAACATGACTAGTAACTGTAACGCTCCGATCCCTCACGAGACCAGAGGCTCTAATAGCCATGCTACTCGCAACCCAATTTCAACCCGGTCACAAAATTTAGAAAAAACGGATGAAGTTTTCCCTATTTATAGGACTATTTGGAAACCTGTAAACTATAACATACAATTATAAGACCATAATCCACAACTTCAATCTGTTTCATCCCTATCAGCATGCAAGTCAACTAAACAGAAGAGTAAACAATTGAAGTTATTACTGTCACGCCCCAACTCGACCCCACCTACAACCAGTCAGGACGCAACGGAATTTCGGAGGCATAACGACAGTAAATAGATTTCCGAGGTTCTAAACCAACCTCATAAAACATCATACATCCAGTAATTCCTCAATACAAACAACAACATATAACACAACCATATTATACAATAAAACATCCTCGTTATACGCCTCCGTTCCAACATGACATACAATACCTCAACTTTATCATACATTTCAAAAGTAAGTTGAGACACAACTACAACTTAACCATAGATAAAAGAAAGCCACTAAATTAACATCATTTGGATCATCATCTTTCAACATCTATTACAATAAGAACCATAAAGCATATAAAAGTCTATTAAGCTAATATACATGACATTAAACAACATAGAATCATGGATAAGACTCGGGAACATATGACTCGTCCACGTAAGGCACATTTTCCTCCTCAGGAGGCACGTACCTGTAATCCGGCTCTGCAACACCTGTAAGCATGCAATAATAGAGAGTGAGCTTATATACATAAGTCCAGTGAGGATCCGATAGATCTCGACAGTATTCACTACGCTCCTTGGATTTAATCCTTTGAGCAAGTAAACACACAACAACAATAATAACATTATCATCACATAACTATATAACCATTCATTAAAGGATACTCTATTTGGTGTAGCTCCAAACGCCATCACGATCTCAACCGTTCTTCTTATAACTCCCCATTACTCATGCACCCGAGGTACCTCACTAGCCCCTCCCTCCATGACACCTCCGTCATGCGAGCTGGGGGTAGCCTATGGCAGTCATGCCGTTATCAACCCGACAGCCCGACAGCCCGACGCTGCCCGAGAGGTGGCACACACATACCAAGACTCCATAATCATCAATCAATCAATTGGGAGATCAGCAACAAAAGTGCCCGATTCCCGAACTCAATAATAATCAATCAATAACATCATATAACATCAATATTAAATTAAACAACAAACAACGTAGTTAGATGACAAAGTAGGCCATCTAACCGAACATGCATCATATACATAATTAAACTCCAAATTACTCATCAACAACTCACCATTTATCACTCGAACACTACCCAACCATCTAAAGGCATCGTTCAAGAAATTACAGAATGACAACCTAAACTTCTAAAATTCATAACTTACAATCTACTAATCCAAACATTGCCAAATCAGTTCCTATCACTCACCCATTCAACCTACTACATTAGCCCTCTCGGAAATCCACCATAACACCTCCAAATCATGCCCAATAACCCTAAAACCCTAAGATGTCATGGCTGGATTTTCCGGATTTTCACACAAACAATGTAATCGAAAATTCGGCATTACAACAGCGCTAACACGTAATTATCAAGTATTTAGAAATCGACGGCAATCGATTTAGATCAACACAACTCAATTAAATCAACTTTGAACATTTTAATCAAAATTAAATACCCGAAAAATAAAAATTATGCTACATCCGACATAAATTCGTAGTATTAGTATATAACGATCCCTAGCATGCAAGGAGCAATAATCTATCATCAGATTTCAATTCTAACGGTTCAATCTTCATTTATACGCAAAAATACAAAAATGACATTTTGAGATCTAGAATTTTTCTCTCACCTTAGATGCGATATAAGCCTAGGAATGCGTGCTATGCGTGCCCAACAAGCAGAATTCAAGTCGGTGCGAAGTTCTACGGACAAAAACTAGGTTTTTCTTTGAAAAATTGATTGAAAAGCTTGAAGAAAAGCTTGGCTATTCTCTCATGAACCTCTCGGCCATATGTGTGAAAATGAAGGTGTTTTTGTGCTTTACTTGTGTGTGTAGGTGATATAAGCTTCAAAGTCAACATTTTAAATAAAGTCAAAGTTAGTTTTAATTGGTATTTTAGTGTTTTAATGACTTTAATTGCATTTTATTGCTCACCAAGGCTCAAAATAATTATGCAACCCCCAAGATATCTCAAGTGGATTATTTTTAGGTGACAAGAAGTTTTACAATCTAATAATTTCACCCGAGTCGGCTTAAAACTCGATTTTCGCAAAAGTCGGTGTAAAAACCCTAATAAATTCTTAAGCCGATTTTAAAACCGTTTTCATCAAACACAGGTCTATTAAAGTCCGTGGACTAGGTCTAGAAGGGTTAAAAAGACCAGTTTTAAAATTTTAGCGGACGTGTTTCGAAAACACTATTCACTAAAAATCGACGATAAAATTTCTGACTCCGTTTTTGATGAAAATTTCATGAATGCACATTTAGCACGTATTAGAAGTATTGACATCAAAATTATAACTTTCTAGGTCCTATAGCACATAAACAGATCATATGCACGCAAAACGAGATATAGCATGTAAAACGAGATAAGCAGGAAAGTGGGGTTTCACATTCTCCCCTCCTTATAGAAATTTCGTCCTCAAAATTCTTACTTGATGTACGGAAAAGATCTGGGTATTGCTGCTGCATCTGATCTCGTCTCTCCCACGTAGCTTCCTCAATGCCGTGATGCTTCCACAACACCTTAACCATCGGAATCCTCTTCGACCTCAACTCTCGGTCCATCTGATCTAGAATACGAATCGGACGCTCGTCATAAGTCAAATTCTCTCGAAGCTGTAACGGCTCTGGCTCAAGAATATGAGAAGGATCCGGATTATATTTCCGCAAATTAGACACGTGAAATACATCGTGGACATTAGAGAAGTTCTCCGGTAAAGCCAACCGATATGCCAACTTACCAACCCTGCCAGTAATCTCAAACGGCCCAACAAATCTTGGACTCAGCTTCCCACCTTTACCATAACGAGCAAACCCCTTTCGAGGAGACAATCTCAAGAAAACCCGATCTCCAACTGCAAACTCCAAGTCTCGACGACGCTTATCAGCATAACTCTTGAATCTACTCTGCGCCGTAAGCATTCTCTGCCTGATTAACTGAACATTCTCAATCTTCTCAAGAAGTTCTGGCATAATAGTCGGATCAACAGTCTTCATCTCTCCTACCTCGTCCCAATATAAAGGTGAACGGCACTTACGACCGTAAAGAGCTGCGAAAGGTGCCATTCCAATAGTAGCTTGATAACTATTGTTATAGGCAAACTCGGCAAGTGGTAGATGTTTCTCCCAGTTCTTCCCAAAGTCCAGAACACAAGCCCTAAGCATATCTTCCAGAATCTGAATAGTCCGCTCAGACTGACCGTCGGTCTGTGGATGATACGCGGTACTGAAGTTCAACTGAGTACCTAAGGTCTCCTGAAGTTTCTCCCACAAACGAGAAGTAAATCGAGGATCTCAATCAGAGACAATACTAGATGGAATACCGTGAAGTCTAACAATCTGATCCAGATAGAGGTCCGTCAACTTTGTAACCTCATCTCCCATCCTCATGGCAATAAAATGAGCTGTCTTCGTCAAACGATCCACGACAACCCAAACTGCATCATTACCCCTCGGTGATCTAGGCAAACCAGTGACGAAGTCCATCGTAACATGCTCCCATTTCCACTCTAGTATAGCCAACGGCTAAAGCAAACCTGCTGGTCGTTGATGCTCGACTTTCACTCTCTGACAAGTCAAACATCTAGATACAAACTGAGCAACCTCCCTCTTCATGTTGTTCCACCAGTAATGTTGCTTCAAATCCCGATACATCTTGGTTCCACCGGGATGAATAGTATATTTAGAATTATAAGCTTCCTCCAGAATACCTCGCCTCAAGCTCGGTTCATCGGGAACACAAACCCTATTCCGAAACCGAAGAATACCGTCCTCATGCAGTTTGAAGTCAGACTGATCATTCGTGATCTGATCCTTGATCTTCTGAAGTTTAACATCAAGCTGCTGAGCTTCCCTGATCTGGGACAATAATAAAGGCTGAATATGGAGATGTGAACACATCACCCCAACCTGAGTGAACTCTGGTCTCCAATAACTAAACTCCTCAAGAACCTCCCACTTCTTGACAGCCAAACAAGAAATACTAGCCTTCCGGCTGAGAGCATCTGCCACAACATTTGCCTTCCCAGGCAGATAATTGATAGAACAATTATAATCTCCAAGAAGCTCCATCCACCTCCGCTGGCGCATATTCAACTCCTTCTGTGAGAATAAGTACTTAAGACTCTTATGATCAGTGAAAATTTCAAACTTACTTCCCCACAGATAATGACGCCACTTCTTGAGTGCAAAGACAACCGCTGCCAACTCAAGATCATGAGTCGGATAATTTTCTTCATAAGGCTTCAACTTTCGAGAAGCATAGGCAATAACTCGGCCATCCTGCATAAGAACACATCCCAAGCCCTCCTTGGATGCATCGCTGTAAATGACCATATTATCGGTCCCCTCTGGTAGAGCAAGTACTGGAGCGGTAGTTAACCTCTTTTTCAACTCCTGAAATCCACTCTCACACTTCTCGTCCCAATTAAAGATAGTCTGTTTCTGAGTCAACTTAGATAGTAGCCCCGCAATCTTTGAGAAGTCCTTGACAAACCTACGGTAATAACCCGCCAAGCCAAGAAAACTACGAACATCAGTAACACTCTCTGGCCGCTTCCAAGACATCACCGATTCAATCTTAGTGGGATCTACGGAAATACCGCTCTGTGTAATAACATGGCCAAGAAAAGAAATCTGTTGCAGCCAAAATTCACATTTGCTGAACTTGGCAAACAACTGATGCTCCTGCAACTTCTCTAATACAAGCCGTAGATGTTGCTCGTGCTCCAATTCAGATTTAGAATAGACCAAGATATCATCAATAAAAATCACCACGAACTGGTCCAAGTACGGCTGAAAGACTCGATGCATCAAATCCATGAATGCTGCCGGTGCATTAGTCAATCCAAAGGGCATAACAACAAACTCATAATGCCCGTACCGAGTCCTGAAGGCAGACTTCGGAACATCCTCCGTGCGAATCCGAAGCTGATAATACCCCTGCCTCAAATCAAATTTAGAATAGACTTTGGCTCCCTGAAGTTGATCAAACAACTCATCAATCAGTGGCAAAGGATATTTATTCTTGATGGTCACCTGATTCAAACCACGGTAATCAATACACAATCTCAAAGTACCATCCTTCTTCTTCACAAATAAGACTGGAGCTCCCCAAGGTGAAGAACTCTGCTGAATGAATCCTTTCTTCAATAACTCCTGTAACTGAGTCTTCAACTCCTTCAACTCAGCTGGTGCCATCCGGTACGCCGATTTAGAAATAGGTTGAGTACCGGGAACAAGATTAATCACAAACTCTATATCCCTCTCTGGCGGCAATCCTGGCAACTCCTCGGGAAATACATTAGGATATTCCCGGATAATAGGGACTTCCTCTAGCTGTAGCTTATCAGATGGCTTGTTGATCAAATAAGCTAGATAACCCGAACACCCCTTACTCACCAACTTAACGGCTTTAGTTGCTGAGATAACAAAACTCGTCTTAGCACCCTGGTTACCCGCTACCTCTACTACTGGCTGATCTGGCAAACGAAACTGTACTACCTTGGTTCTACAGTTCAACTGGGCATCATACTTAGAAAGCCAATCCATACCCAGAATAACATCATACCCCCGGATAGGAAATAAAATAAGGTCCGAAGGAAAATTATGCCCCTTAACATGTATTATACAATCCTTACATACTAAGCCAGTAATATACTTATCAGTCAAAGAGGTACTAATCTCAACCATATAAGGCAATCTTTCAGGTTGCAATTTAAGACGTTGCACACAAGCAGGAGTAATGAAAGAATGCGTAGCACCAGAATCAATCAACACTTTAACAAGTTGATCAAGTATAAGGAAGTTACCTTCCACAACTGCAGTCTCCTCAGGCATCTCCTCCATATCAACTGCGTAAGCCCGAGCCTGAACCCGCTGCTGCTGTGGTACACTGCCTGTAGGCCTACCCTGGTAACCCTGAGTCGCTGCCCGACCCTCAGTCCTCGTATATCTAGGGCAATCCTTCGCCCTATGCTCGATGCTACCACAACCCAAACATGTCCCTGCCTTTACCCTGCAGTCGGACTCCACATGCCCTGGGCGCTTGCAGTAATTACACTGCGATGATGTGGCACTAACACTGCCCCTAGAAGAACCAGAAGCTGATGAAGCAGCTGATACAGCCTGCTGCTGAGGTCTCACCACGCTAGGCCTGTACTGACTCTGAGACTGCGCTGGCCTATACTGAGTCTGAACCTGATATGGCCTCTGCTGAAACTGAGGCCGATAGTAACTCTGCTGACCCTGTGGCCTATAAGAACCCTGCTGGGCTGGTGGCCTGTAGACAACCTGCTGTACTGGAGGCCTATATATAACCTGCTGGCCCTGTGGCTGATACGGCCTCTTACTAGGCTGACTGGAGACAATCTGATCCCCTTTCCTCTTCTCTAACCTAGAAGCTGCATCAAAAGCCTCAGTGAAGATATCATAGCGATTCAGAGCCATTGCATCCTGAATCTCGGGCCTCAATCCCAACATAAATCTACGGGTCTTCCTCTCCTCCACAGCTACAAACTCCGGTGCATACCGGGACAACCTAGTGAATGTAGCCTCATACTGAGCCACAGTAGAATCCCCCTGTACCAAAGACAAGAACTCAGCCTCTCTCCTCTCCCGTGCAACCCTCGGGACATACTTATCCCTAAAAGCAGTCAGAAAGGTATCCCAAACATACGGAACACCCCGGGTCTCCCAACTGGCTCTCACAGTGCGCCACCATTCCTCTGCCTCATCATCAAGCAAATAGACAGCACAAGTCACCTTCCTCTCATCAGTGTACCCGAGAGAATTAAAAATTTTCTCTAACTTACTAATCCACGACTCGGCATTCCTATCATCAGGCTCTCCCTGAAATCTAGGAGGATAGTACCCCAGAAACTCCTTCATAGTACCTCGACCGTGATTACCTCCCTGTACATTCTGTATCTGAGCCTGCAACGCCTGAGTCTGAACTGCCTGACCTGCTAACAACTGGGCCTGCCCAGCCATCAAATCTGCAATCCGATCCATTGCTGACTCTAACCTGCCATCACCCCTATCACTGCCCTGTGCCACATTACCAGGAACCTCATCTACAATCTCGGGCCTACCACGAGTCCTCGGTCTACCGGCCATCGTACTAATCAAAGAGTTAGCACAGGTTATAGCACATAAACAGGTTATATACAACTTTTAACACATAAACAACAAACTCATATAAAGCACATAAATCACATAAGTTTCAATCACACAAACAAATTGATCACATAATCACATAAGCACTTAAATCACATAATCACATAATCATTTAATCATACCAATACATATTTCACTTTTCTTTCTTTTCATACATATTTCATGCTAAGACCATTACCCACATTCCGAGAATACCCCGGCTGACAACTAACATGTGCTCTGATACCACTTAAATGTCACGCCCCAACTCGACCCCACCTACAACCAGTCAGGACGCAACGGAATTTCGGCGGCATAACGACAGTAAATAGATTTCCGAGGTTCTAAACCAACCTCATAAAACATCATACATCCAGTAATTCCTCAATACAAACAACAACATATAACACAACCATATTATACAATAAAACATCCTCGTTATACGCCTCCGTTCCAACATGACATACAATACCTCAACTTTATCATACATTTCAAAAGTAAGTTGAGACACAACTACAATTTAACCATAGATAAAAGAAAGCCACTAAATTAACATCGTTTGGATCATCATCTTTCAACATCTATTACAATAAGAACCATAAAGCATATAAATGTCTATTAAGCTAATATACGTGACATTAAACAACATAGAATCATGGATAAGACTCGGGAACATATGACTCATCCACGTAAGGCACATTTTCCTCCTCAGGAGGCACGTACCCGTAATCCGGCTCTGCAACACCTGTAAGCATGCAATAATAGAGAGTGAGCTTATATACATAAGCCCAGTGAGGATCCGATAGATCTCGACAGTATTCACTACGCTCCTTGGATTTAATCCTTTGAGCAAGTAAACACACAACAACAATAATAACATTATCATCACATAACTATATAACCATTCATTAAAGGATACTCTATTTGGTGTAGCTCCAAACGCCATCACGATCTCAACCGTTCTTCTTATAACTCCCCATTACTCATGCACCCGAGGTACCTCACTAGCCCTTCCCTCCATGACACCTCCGTCATGCGAGCTGGGGGTAGCCTATGGCAGTCATGCCGTTATCAACCCGACAGCCCGACGCTGCCCGAGAGGTGGCACACACATACCAAGACTCCATAATCATCAATCATCAATCAATCATCAATCAATCAATTGGGAGATCAGCAACAAAAGTGCCCGATTCCCGAACTCAATAATAATCAATCAATAACATCATATAACATCAATATTAAATTAAACAACAAACAACGTAGTTAGATGACAAAGTAGGCCATCTAACCGAACATGCATCATATACATAATTAAACTCCAAATTACTCATCAACAACTCACCATTCATCACTCGAACACTACCCAACCATCTAAAGGCATCGTTCAAGAAATTACAGAATGACAACCTAAACTTCTAAAATTCATAACTTACAATCTACTAATCCAAACATTGCCAAATCAGTTCCTATCACTCACCCATTCAACCTACTACATTAGCCCTCTCGGAAATCCACCATAACACCTCCAAATCATGCCCAATAACCCTAAAACCCTAAGATGTCATGGCTGGATTTTCCGGATTTTCACACAAACAATGTAATCGAAAATTCGGCATTACAACAGCGCTAACACGTAATTATCAAGTATTTAGAAATCGACGGCAATCGATTTCGATCAACACAACTCAATTAAATCAACTTTGAACATTTTAATCAAAATTAAATACCCGAAAAATAAAAATTATGCTACATCCGACAGAAATTCGTAGTATTAGTATATAACGATCCCTAGCATGCAAGGAGCAATAATCTATCATCAGATTTCAATTCTAACGGTTCAATCTTCATTTATACGCAAAAACACAAAAATGACATTTTGAGATCTAGAATTTTTCTCTCACCTTAGATGCGATATAAGCCTAGGAATGCGTGCTATGCGTGCCCAACAAGCAGAATTCAAGTCGGTGCGAAGTTCTACGGACAAAAACTAGGTTTTCTTTGAAAAATTGATTAAAAAGCTTGAAGAAAAGCTTGGCTATTCTCTCATGAACCTCTCGGCCATATGTGTGAAAATGAAGGTGTTTTTGTGCTTTGCTTGTGTGTGTAGGTGATATAAGCTTCAAAGTCAACATTTTAAATAAAGTCAAAGTTAGTTTTAATTGGTATTTTAGTGTTTTAATGACTTTAATTGCATTTTATTGCTCACCAAGGCTCAAAATAATTATGCAACCCCCAAGATATCTCAAGTGGATTATTTTTAGGTGACAAGAAGTTTTACAATCCAATAATTTCACCCGAGTCGGCTTAAAACTCAATTTTCGCAAAAGTCGGTGTAAAAACCCTAATAAATTCTTAAGCCGATTTTAAAACCATTTTCATCAAACACAGGTCTATTAAAGTCCGTGGACTAGGTCTAGAAGGGTTAAAAAGACCAGTTTCAAAATTTTAGCGGACGTGTTTCGAAAATACTATTCACTAAAAATCGACGATAAAATTTCTGACTCCGTTTTTGATGAAAATTTCATGAATGCACATTTAGCACGTATTAGAAGTATTGACATCAAAATTATAACTTTCTAGGTCCTATAGCACATAAACAGATCATATACACGCAAAACGAGATATAGCACGTAAAACGAGATAAGCAGGAAAGTGGGGTTTCACAATTACAAACCACTAGCACCTAACTATCACCCAAGACTAAAACTTTAATATTACATTTCTTAAGATAACACAAATATATACATGACCATAAGGTCTCAAATAGTATACAGGCATATAAGGTACACATTTTTCCTTGTTCTACACACTGATAGAGCAAGCAGGCCACACAGGAGGCAATCCCATTTCCAGCTTATAGCACTGATCTTGAAAGGTATTAGAAACGAGGGTGAGTATACAACATGTATACTCAGTGAGAGAGGTGATGCAGCAAACCGAGGAATGCTTTCATGAGATGCAACAAGAATAATAACAAAGTTAATTAGACAAGTATTTAACCACGTATAAAAAAGATACGGTTCCATGTTTGTCTTCAATCACGAGCCACGAGCCAAGATCTTCAAGCAAGTGCCGGTAAAACCCTTACTCCTCCAAGTTGGGGTACTCTGGATGTACCCCGATCCTACGACCCTTTCTCTTGAGGTAGGTCCATATGCCCAGCAGGTGAACCACGCCTCTGGGGTAGTGGAGTATACTCAGCGAGACAAGGAATAGGCACCATGGTAGTCGAGGGAGCACGACAAGTTCGACGCCGCCCGTGTTTCTCGACGCTACCATGTCTAAAAAGGTTGCGCAACCCCGAACAAGATCACGAGAGCCAATATTATCAAATCACGTAAGAGGAACGACAAAGTAGGCCGCCTTCACAATTAATCTCAAATAACAAGAAAAGACACAAGATAGCAAGTAAATAATACATTTAAACTTTATCAATTACCAAATAATATAATCTAGAAACAATAAAATAAGTTAAAATGAACAGAAAATATGAAGACTCTCTCACCTTTACCAAACCTGTAAGGGTATAGCTTAGACTTACTCCAAACCTCTTTGAATCCGCTCAAATGTGCAAACCCCTAGTTATTCATATAAGTATAACACTTTAGCAATTGACTATAGAAGGTTTAACAACTATCTTCCACATCCAAGAATCTATATTACATGCTTTATTTCATTGTAACTTAATTAAACTCCATAGCTTTGTAACAACATAGAAGCATTTACTAATATATAAGGTTAAGCTAACTACAACTAACCAAAATTGTACTTAACATATAAACTAAATGCCAACTGTACATGTGGACTCAACGAACATGCATTGGTTAACATATTTATGTTTAACTTAAATTCTAATTAATTCTTCAAATATTCAATACAAGTTTCCAAGTGCAAAGTTAATACCGCAAGCTCAACTAAGACATCTTCTTCCAATTCCTCTAACAGAAGCTTAAATTAATCAATTCGGTTACCTAGGCTATAGACCTTCAAACAATATGATATTTATGTATAATAAGATATCTTCAAGTTTAGTTAATTTTAGGTTCAAACAGTGCTCAATTCCGAGTTAAATTCCAAAAGTTATAACCCTTACCGCGCAACCACGCATAGTTGGGCAGAACCAGTGATTTTTAGCTACATTTCGGAAATGATGTGATCAGAGGGCTAAAACGTTAGAATTAACCTTAGTCCTAGATTAACATTTTCTCTACATTGCCTAATCTAGCTGCTGTACAAATTTCGTTCAATTATAAGCTAATTTACTATGTCAAAACTGCTCTAGAAGATGGCGATAGTGAACTGCCTAGACAGGGTATCCACACACACATGCATATTTCTTGCATTGAACTAACTATGAGCATTATACTAGCATGTGACACAATCCTACACTTCATTTAGGACATTAAACAAACACCTTAGATATTACTACAAAATTTCATTCAAGTTTTATTAGTTGCAACTAAAATCACAACCAACATTCAAGATACAAGTAATACAATACCAAAAGTTTACTCTATATCATCATTAGGTAATATAGAAAGCATTGGAAGCAAGAAACGCAATACTATAAACAATAAACATGAAATTAACCATCGGTGCACAAAGGGAATCAACAACATACTTTCACGAAATTTCATCAATAGCTCAAATATGCTATAGAAATACATTTAAACACACAATAACCAACTATAAGGCAATACAAGCCATAAAACACCCTATTCTTTCATTTTTCCCTTTGTTCAACTAGGCTATTTAGCTTCCTACCGGAATTTAAGGATCAAGTTAAGCTAGCTAACCATCCTATCAATCTAAGGATACCTAAATACCTCATTTAGAACCTCCAAATCACAACCTAGAGCACAAGTACACGAAAACACCGAAAATGCCTTTCTGTGGCTTACACTACAAGTACCAATTCTGGAAATCAAACAAGCAAAACGAAGGCACTTCTAAGGCTTCAATACTCAATAAAGATTAGTCATAACCTCAAAACGTGCCCGGATTCAAGTTAACCCCGAAACCCCTTATTAAAGTAGCCTAATTTGATCAAATTATTCAAATTTTGTACATGGCAAGTGCAACTAACATTTTTCCCACGCTTAAGGACCTAATTAGCAACTACTAGAAGCCTCGAATCGAATTAAATTGTAACTTTTTTTTGAAACCCTAGTTTAGCATTCTTCATCATCTTCCTCATGTGATTTTTGCTAAAAAAACTTGGTTTCAAGCTATATAATTACATAAGGATGTTCTCTAGCATATAACAATATCATATCTAGCAAGAATCAAGCAATTTATAGCACAAAACCTCAAAATCCAAAAATATGAAATAATGGCAAGAAATTTTAATTAGCTAAAATGGTGTATCTTCTCAACTAGAGGCCTTGAGGAGGGTGGAGAAGACCTTTGGAGATGTGGAATGAGGTGTAGGATGATGATTCTTGAGCCAAATGAAAAAATTTGCTTGCAAAAGTTCCTCTTTTTTTTTTTCTCTCTTGATCGACGGGTTTTGGGGGCTATGGGGAGTTTTGTTTTGTTTTTTATGAGCATATGCATATATGTGTAGTGTATTAAGTATATGTATAGATATAAGTTATTTTTTAATGAGTCAAATACTAACAAGGACTTAGTCAAACTACACTAAAATTGTTAATTAAAAGACTAATCAACTAAACTATTATTCACACTAATGTAACACTATTCAACAAAGCACAAATCATTTTTCAAATGCATGTTCCCGAGCTCCAAAGTCCAAAACTACAAGTTCCCCATTCCTTTTATAAGTTATACTATCTAGAAAAAATACTAAACTGAGCAATTTAGACAGTAAATTTTCTTATGAATAGTGACCATCAAGTAAACATATTTAAACTAGAAATAAAACACATTAAAATGCACAAAAGATATGCTACAGTTATTTATGACTATGATGCAAATTCTCGGGCGTCACACTCTTCCCCCCTTAAATAAATTGCGTCCTTGCAATTTCTTGTTTCAAGTGAATTGCTCATATGCATCTTGAATAATCTAGATAAGAAGCTCGAATGCGAAAATCATAGGGAACACCAAGTAGAAGCACCGAAGAAATACTCCAATAAGAGCCTTCAAATGGAACTCCTAAGAAACCCATCGCTCATGAATGCCAATAAAATGCCATCAAAGATCTTCGTAAGAATGCCAAAAGAATACCAATCCAGAAGTCCGAATAAGTGTCCCTCTGAATAAAAACATCACATAGGAATTCCCAATGTAGTTGTTAAACGAGAAGCCCGACTAAGGATCTTTAAACAAAAATACCATAATTATAGCAGATAAGAATTCCAAGATAGACCATCAATCATTATTGCTGAATAAGAATATTATTAAGAATCACAGAGCAATGTTCTCAGGTCACCAGGCAATGAAAGCCAAATAAGAATTCAACAGGAGGACCAAATAAGAAGCCCAATAGAAATACACCAATTGAGGGTTCCCATATTGAATCCCGGAAAATACTACTCTTATATGTATATGTGCCAAGTAAGAATGCCAACAAGAGTCCCAATAAGAATACTACTATAGAACCCCGTATGAAAATACTAATAAGAATCCCAGAGAGAATACCAATTGATCAACTCTTCCTCTTTCTGTTGGTCCACGTCTTCAAGCAAGCCGCCTATGTCATCTATTTATAGGGAAGAGTGTTCACTTACCATATTAACGAATAATGCATGTATGTGGTGGATTTCACATATGATAAACACTTATACATTTTATTACAAATAACTAAGGTAGGTAAACACTCAAGAAATCACTTACATGCATAACTAATCATATAAATAAACATATAATCTAAGTTTCACTTATTGCACAAAGAGGTCACATAGGTGCACACACAATCACATATCGCATAATCTTCATATTTCACGCAATCATAACACATAAGAACACATTTTCACTCAAGTAAACACAACCCACATGCAAGCACATACTTATTCAAGACTCACTTTATAGGTACGCACTTGAGGTCCACTACCCAACAGACCAAGGACCCTGTCCCGGATGTGAGCTATATAAGCTCTGATACCACTTTTGTAATGCCTCGATCCCTCACGAGACTGGAGGCTCTAATAGTCATGCTAATCACAACCCAATTTCAACCCGGTCACAAAATTTAGGGAAAACAAACGGAGTTTCCCCTATTTATAGGACTATTTGAAAACCTGTAAACTACAACATACAACCACAAGACCATAATCCACAACTTCAATCTGTTTCATCCCTATCAGCATGCAAGTTAACTAAACAAAAGAGTAAACAACTGAAGTTATTACAAACCACTAGCACCTAACTACCACTCAAGACTAAAACTTTAATAATACATTTCTTAAGATAACACAAATACATACATGACCATAAGGTCTCAAATAGTATACAGGCATATAAGGTACACATTTTTCCTTGTTCTATACACTGATAGAGCAGGCAGGCCACACAGGAGGCAATCTCATTTTTAGCTTATAGCATTGATCCTGAAAGGTGTTAGAAACGAGGGTGAGTATACAACATGTATACTCAGTGAGGGAGGTGATGCAGCAAACCGATGAATGTTTTCATGAGATGCAACAAGAATAATAACATATGCAACACAAAATAACAAAGTTAATTAGACAAGTATTTAACCACGTATAAAAGATACGGTTCTATGTTTGTCTTCAATCACGAGCCACGAGCCAAGATCTTCAAGCAAGTGCCGGTAAAACCCTTACTCCTTCAAGTTGGGGTACTCCGGATGTATCCCAATCCTACGACCCTTTCTCCTGAGGTAGGTCCATATGCCTAGTAGGTGAACCACACCTCTGAGGTAGTGGAGTATGTTGGTATATGTCAATACCCACTTATAATAAGTATCGTTAATTTATATGGTAGCATAAATTAATGATTCCGACTTAAACGTCGATGAGGTCAAAAGAGACCGCGATGGCTACAAGAAAGAAGTTCGGGAATTTGAAATTACCTAAGATGATGTCCGGATGATGCAATGCTAAATTTAGCCACTTTGACCAAAGGAAATTTCCTAGAAGTTGACTTGGATGCTAGCCACCCATGTGGTCAATTGTAGCCACCCATGTGATAAATATGGGTGGTCAATACTTTGAACATGGTTGGTAAAGCCAACCAGTTGAAAAATGTTTGATAGGAAGTCTCCTATGGCGGGCTAGCTGAATTCTATAAATAGGCATGCATTAGTTCATCATATTCATCCACAACACAACTCCAAACATAATCCTAAGTTAGTCTTTCTTTCTTGTATTCTTCTTGTAAGTCCAGAAGCCATTAAAGCTCTAATCTTGAGAGCGCGCGATGGGACAATTATCTTGTAAATGTTATATTGAATTGTTATAACGAGCAGTGTTGTCTTGCTACTTGATTGTTGTGAAGACGTTTCTGGGAAATTGGTTATATTCTTACATGGTATCAAGAGCTTAAGGGGCTCTTAACAACAATCTTGTCTAGTAAAGCTCAACAACTATGACTACTCAAGGTGCTAGTTCTTCTTCTACCAGTTCTAGTTCCGGTTTAGTACCGATAATTCGTATCCGTCCCCCTACCTTCACAGAAGGAAAGCTTGATGGCACAAACTATCTTTTGTGGAAGTTCAAAATCACTACAGTTCTGGACTCCTACGAACTCCTTGATACAATGTTAGGCACAGATGCAGAACCAGTTGCAGTCCGTGCTGAAGATGACACAAAAGAAGGCCACATCTCCAGATCCTCAGCTTGTCAAAGAATGGAGGAGACGAAATGCTGATGCACTTTGTGCAATTGTAACAAGTGTTCAGAATTCCTTCCTTACTCTAATTCAACACACAACCAAGGCAACTGAAGCTTGGAACATACTGAGAAATCAGTATGAAACAAGGTTTCAGACTCGCATTCAGAACTTGGAG
This sequence comes from Ehretia macrophylla, assembly GCA_037974665.1. NCBI lineage: Eukaryota > Viridiplantae > Streptophyta > Magnoliopsida > Boraginales > Ehretiaceae > Ehretia > Ehretia macrophylla. The sequence goes on from CM075779.1 coordinate 11,040,425, forward strand.
AATCAATTAGCTGCTGAGAGATTAAGTGAAGATGAAGCAGCTGAGTCATTTATCAGTAGGATGAAAAACCTACGTGATCAAATGGCTGCAGTTGGTATTGCCAAATCAACTGAGGAACTAGCTCGAAGGTGCATTAGAGTGTTGCCTCCAAAATTTGACGACCTTGTCACAGCACTCAATACACAAGTTTGCATTCCTCCTTTGACGTTTGAAGAATTCACTGCCATGTTGATGGAGGAGGAGATGAGGCTGAGGAGCAGAGAAAATCAACTTGACTCTACCTTTACAACTAAGGCGATGAGTAACCAAGAAGAAAAGAATAAAGCAAAGAAGAAGACGTTCTCTGGATCATGCTACTACTGCAATAAGAAAGGCCATGCTATCAAAGATTGTAGGAAATGAATCCATGACGAGAAAAATGGAACTCTAAAGCCAAATTGGAGAAATAAAGAATCTACCAATACGGTTGAAACGGAAGTGCATCTGTTTACTGTAACAGATATAACGGAGGAAACGTGTACTAGCACACATGTACATCAAACAAGTGCATGGGTGTTAGATAGTAGAGCTTCTTGACATATGACCAGCAAGAAGGAGTTATATGACTCCATAAAACCTCTACAAGAGCCAATGAATGTTGTCGTCGGGAATAATGCTAGGTGTCCTGTTGAGGGCACTGGAACCATCTCGCTCGTGTCTAAAGATGGAGGAAGCAAGAAGCTATCCAACGTACTCTTTGTACCTCAGATCACTAGAAATTTGCTATCTGTAGCTGCTATTACAAATAATGATCTAGAAGTACAGTTCAAGAAGACGGAAGCTTTGATTCTTGACAAGGATCAAAATATAGTAAGTAAAGGTATTCGCAAAAATAACCTTTACGAAATCAACTCTCTTTCTGCCGTCGTGGATGCCAAAACAAGTCAACTTTGGCATGAAAGGTTCGGGCACATTTCCTATCATGTGTTAAAGGAAAGGCAAAAGAAGAAGATAGTGGCCGACTTGCCTTCAATTGAAGAAGTTGAAGGACCATGTAAAGCTTGTATGCTGGGCAAGCAACATAGACAGTCATTTCCCAAAGAGAGTCATAACCGATCAAAGGCTCCTCTAGAGTTGGTACATGCTAACCTCTGCGGAAAAATGACTACCACGGCATTGGGAGGATCTTCCTACTTTATGCTGTTAGTCGACGATTATAGTAGGAAGATGTGGGTGTACTTCCTTCGGGACAAGGCTGATGCTCTTGAAAAGTTTAAAGTGTGGCACAAACTTATGACAAATGAGAACACAACTCAATTGAAGAAACTTCGTATCGATCGTGGGGGGAATTTTGTTCTACAGAGTTCACCAACTACTGCAACAAACTTGGGATTAAGCGCCAATTGACTGCTCCATACACACCACAACAAAATGGAGTTGTGGAATGAAGAAATCGAACAATTGTAGAAATGGCTCGATGCATGTTGAAAGATGCTGGCCTACCTGACACATTCTGGGCTGAAACAGTCAACACAGCGGTATACATTCTCAATCGGTGCTCAACCAGGGCACTCAACGATAAGACTCCAAATGAGGCTTATTATGGTATGAAACCTTGTGTGTCTCATTTAAAAAAATTTGGGTGCGAGTGTTTTGTACACGTCCCAAATGAAAATAGAAAGAAATTGGATGACAAGAGCAAGAAGGGCATTTTCTTGGGATATAATGAAGAGTCTAAAGCATACAGACTCTATGATGTAGAGGCCAAGAAGATGATCATAAGCTGAGATGTGGTGTTTAATGAGTGACCACACTCAATGGAGGATAGCGGTTCTACCATTTCATCATCAACTGATGAAGTAATCCACCAAGTGCCTGAACAACGACTGTTGAACAATGAAGGTCTCTAATGATGAGGAGACTGAAGACCAACCTGTTGTACCCACTAGGAAGCCACAACCAAAGTGGTTTCAATAGGTCTTTGATGGAAGAAATCCAGGAGTTACTGATGATAGTTCACGTCCTGATGGACTAAGATGATCAAAGAGAATAGAGGAGCATAACATATTAGGACAACAGCTAGTAAACATGGCTTTGATGACCCAAATCATCAAGACGGTAAAAGAACCGGAAACTGTGGAGGAAGCTATGTTAGATCTAACTTGGAGAGCAGCTATGCAACCCGAGTATGATAGTATCATGAAAAATGATACTTGGAAGATCGTTGAAAAGCCACCGAAAGGAAAAATCATCGGCACCAAATGGATATGGAAAGTGAAGTACAAGGCAAATGGAAGTCTTGAAAAATACAAGGCACACCTTGTAGCACAAGGATTTTCGTAAGTCGAAGGTTTCGATGTATATGAAACCTTTGCTCCAACAGCAAAAATGTCAACAATCAGGCTAGTTGTTGTAGCTGCCGCGCATTATGGATGGATTGTACATCAAATGGATGTCAAGTCAGCTTTCCTTAATGGGTAACTTGAAGAAGAAGTCTACGTTGCACAACCCCCTAGCTTCCAAATACCAGGTGAAGAAGAAAAAGTCTGCAAATTGAAAAAGGCTTTATATGGGTTAAAGCAAGCACCACGAGCTTGGTACAAACGTATAGACTCTTTCTTCCTGCAGCATGGTTTTTGTAGAAGCAAATCAGATGCCAGCTTGTATGTTCTAAGTGAACAAGGAAAGAAGGTAATTGTAGTCCTATATGTGGATGATCTTGTAATCACTGGTGACCATGAAGATAATATTCGGAAGAAGCAAGAATGGTTGAGCCAAGAATTTGAAATGACAAATCTTGGTCTTCTTCATTATTGCTTGGGAATCGAGGTATGGCAAAAACCTCATACTATTTTCATCTCGAAACAACGATATGTTCGTGAGCTCCTGACTGCATTTGGTATGATCAAGTGCAAACCAGTTGTCACCCTGATGGAAGTGAATACAAAGTTATCAATTGACGATCCTTCAGAACAAGTTGATAACAAGCTCTACAGAAGGTTGGTGGGAAGTTTAATATTCTTTTTTAACACAAGACCTGATATTAGTTATGCTGTGGGAGTTCTCAATCGGTTTTCAAATAAACTGAACAAAGTCACTAGCAAGCAAGGATGCGGATCCTCAAATATCTCAAAGGCACATTGGAGTATGGGATATCATACAAGTCTGAAGATACTTTATTTGGGTACTGTGACTCAGACTGGGCTGGTGATATTGACTCAAGAAAATCTATTACAGATTACGTATTTATATTCGGTGGTGGAATCATCTCATGGTCTAGTAAGAAGCAACCCATCGTTGCACTTTCATCAACGGAGGCGGAATACAAGGCTGCTTGTGTAGCATCCTGTGAAGCTGTTTGCCTACGACGCATCATGACTAATATTGGACTCAACGAACATGCATTGGTTAACATATTTATATTTAACTTAAATTCTAATTAATTCTTCAAACATTCAATACAAGTTTCCAAGTGCAAAGTTAATACCGCAAGCTCAACTAAGACATCTTCCAATTCCTCTAACAGAAGCTTAAATTAATCAATTCGGTTACCTAGGATATAGACCTTCAAGCAATCTGATTTTTATATATAATCGTAGCTCCTCGAGTGTAGTTAATTTTAGGTTCAAACAGTGCTCAATTCCGAGTTAAATTCCAAAAGTTATAACCCTTACCGCGTAACCACGCATAGTTGGGCAGAACCAGCGATTTTTTAGCTACATTTCGGAAATGATGTGATCAGAGGGCTAAAACGTTAGAATTAGCCTTAGTCCCAGAAATTAACATTTACTCTACACTGCCTAATCTAGCTGCTGTACAAATTTCGTTCAATTATAAGCTAATTTACTATGTCAAAACTGCTCTAGAAGATGGCGATAGTGAACTGCCTAGACAGGGTATCCACACACACATGCACATTTCTTGCATTGAACTAACTATGAGCATTATACTAGCATGTGACACAATCCTACACTTCATTTAGGACATTAAACAAACACCTTAGGTATTACTACAAAATTCCATTCAAGTTTTACTAGTTGCAACTAAAATCACAACCAACATTCAAGATACAAGTAATACAATACCAAAAGTTTACTCTATATCATCATTAGGTAATATAGAAATCATTGGAAGCAAGAAACGCAAGACTATAAACAATAAACATGAAATTAACCATCGGTTCACAAAGGGGATCAACAACATACTTTCACGAAATTTCATCAATAGCTCAAATATGCTATAGAAATACATTTAAATGCACAATAACCAACTATAAGGCAATACAAGCTATAAAACACCATATTCTCTCATTTTCCCCTTTGTTCAACTAGACTATTTAGCTTCCTACCGGAATTTAAGGATCAAGTTAAGCTAGCTAACCATCCTACCAATCTAAGGATACCTAAATACCTCATTTAGAACCTCCAAACCATAACCTAGAACACAAGTACACGAAAACATCGAAAATGCCTCTTTGTTGGCTTACACTACAAGTACCAATTCCGGAACCCAAACAAGCGAAACGAAGGTACTTCTAAGGCTTCAATACTTAATAAAGACTAGTCATAATCTCGAAACGTGCCCGGATTCGAGTTAACCCCGAAACCCCTTATTAAAGTAGTCTAATTTGATCAAATTATTCAAATTTTGTACATGGCAAGCGCAACTAACATTTTTTCCACGCTTAAAGACCTAATTAGCAACTACTAGAAGCCTCGAATCGAATTAAATTGCAACTTCTTTTCGGAACCCTAGTTTAGCACTATTCATCATCTTCCTCATATGATTTTTGCTAAAAAAAACTTGGCTTTAAGCTATATAATTACATAAGGATGTTCTCTAGCATATAACAATATCATATCTAGCAAGAATCAAGCAATTTATAGCACAAAACCTCAAAATCCGAAAATATGAAATAATGGCAAGAAACTTTAATTAGCTAAAATGGTGTATCTCCCTCACCTAGAGGCCTTGAGGAGGGTGGAGAAGACCTTTGGAGATGTGGAATGAGGTGTAGGATGATGATTCTTTAGCCAAATGAAAAAAATTGCTTGCAAAAGTTCCTCTTTTTTTCTCTCTCTTGATCGACGAGTTTGGGGGGCTTTGGGGAGTTTTGTTTTGTTTTTTATGAGCATATGCATGTATGTGTAGTGTATTAAGTATATGTATAGATATAAGTTATTTTTTATGAGTCAAATACTAACAAGGACTTAGTCAAACTACACTAAAATTGTCAATTAAAAGACTAATCAACTAAACTATTATTCACACTAATGTAACACTATTCAACGAAGCACAAATCATTTTTCAAATGCATGTTCCCGAGCTCCAAAGTCCAAAACTACAAGTTCCCCATTCCTTTTATAAGTTATATTATCTAGAAAAAAATACTAAACCGAGCAATTTAGACAGTAAATTTTCTTATGAATAGTGACCATCAAGTAAACATATTTAAACTAGAAATAAAACACATTAAAATGCACAAAAGATATGCTACAGTTATTTATGACTATGATGCAAATTCTCGGGCATCACAGTAACAATAAACAACAGCGAAAATAATAAAGTTATAACAGAAATAAAGAACACCAAGATTTAACGTGGTTCAACTATTCGGCCTACTTCCACGGGATCTCCCCTAGTCCAACAAACCTGTTTATTTAGAAATAGTATCAGTTACACACACCAATGGACTTATACAAGTAAAGACTCCCTTTTGACCTCTGACGCCTTGGTGAAAGACTCCTTAACGAACTTTGGTTTGGCGAGCTCCCCTCAACTTACAACGTTCTCTCCCGAGAACAACACATTCTTCTCCCGAAGAATGATAAAGGAAACAGAGATCTAATTATTCAGAACATACACAAGTCACTCATAACTCACTGTTACATAACACAGAGTCACAACACTTAACATCTAAGCAACCAATAAGCATGTCGTGTTGCAACAAAACATAGAACTTTGATGTGCTCTTTTGCAGCGTGTTTGAATTCATTATTTTTTTTTGATAATTTACTGTGCTCCTGGGCTACAAATATATACTTTGCTAGTACACCGCCAACCGCCTTAGGCCTCAAGACATTCCTAATCAATATGCAATTAATGATATGCCATATGCAATTAATGTTATACCATAGCCAGCACAACCTTAACATGGTAAGATGCCATAATATGCTTTTGTGTAACACAAATAGGAACCAACATATATATGGTAATTTAAGATCATGAGGTTTTGCAAAAACACAGCCAATCCAAGACGGCCTACATGATTACCAAAATCGATCAAAAGATTCAAGACCCCAACAATCTCTCCCTTTGGCTTTGTTTTGGCAAGAACCGTGATAAAGTTAAACATTATTAAAAGCAAGTATAGCACAAAAAAGATATTAGAAACCGAAGCAAGTATAGCACAGAAGAGATATTAGAAACCGTATTGCAACAAAAACAAAATAACAGACAGTTATAGCAATAACACACAGTTAGAAGGATAAGCAGTATTGTCTCCCCCTTTTTTGCCAAACCAAAAGGCAAAGGTAAGAAGAACCACGATGACATGAGAGTACTGAAAGTAGAAAATGAACATCATTAACTAGAAGAAGAGCCCATTAAATGCGCCATTAGAGCATTATGTCCTTTGAGTAGTTGAACCAAAGTCTGATTAAGCTGATCCTGATTAGCCTGAATATTCCCTTGCTCCACTCAGAGTTCTTCAATGGCCTCACGAAGCTGCTGAAATTACTACAGCATGGCATACTGATCAATAGATGAACTGGCATCGTCAGCGCCAAGGGCTGGTGTACCACCAGTATTCTCCCCCTTAGTATCATCTTTGTGAGCCCCCTGCAAAAATTTTCTGGAAAATAACAATGAAGAGACTAGTTTGTGCAACACTTCATCAGGACCAAGAACCTTGTGTTGTGACAAGAGAAATGCGCATATGAGATAGGGATATGGCAAGTACTGACTAGGAAAGTTTTTAGCAGCTTCCTCAATTATGCATTCAAATATAACCCGACCCAGATCAAAATTCACCCTAGTGCTTATAGAGTAAAGCAAGCGGCCCATCTCACTACTGAGGGTAGTAGAGTGCTTAGTAGGATACCAATTTGTCATGGCCATCTTATGCAGAGCAACATACTTAGCAGTGAGTCTATTCCCAAGTAATCTGGACTCGGATTTCCATTCAAATGGTTTACCTATCAGTTCCATAGCAATAGTAGACAGAGAAACATCTGGAATAATCTCTGTAACTGGCGCACATCCTAAGAACTTATTTAAAGCAATAGGAGAGAACTCAAAAATATGACCGCGCACAAAAATTTGATGATAATATTTTGATGTTAAAACACTGACATTGATGTGCAAATTTGAGTAAAACTCATAAACCAGATTGCTAGAAAATGATTTTATCAAAGCAAATGAGCCTAAAAGATTCCTTTCCCTCAGTAAGGCAAACACATCTGTTCCTTGATATGATTTCTCATTTAGCGGTTTCTCCGTAACAAACTTCCACTGAGACACGATTTTAAACTTCTCTTTTGACTCAGAAAAGAAAAAATGTGAAGAATAAGCAATGGAAGGATCATACCCTGGACATGATCGCTTTGCTGCCTTGGGTGGCTTGGAGCATGAAGAATCTGCAAGTTTTGCCCCTTTGCGTTTGAAACTGCCAATGTGTTTCTTCCTTTTGGTCTTGGATTGTCGACCATCCTCTGCAGATGTGACTTCAATTTCGGATGGTGCATGCGACGCTGCAATATTATCTGAGACAGTGACATGAGTGCCTTTTGACTGTGCACTAAGCATGTGAGACCCCATATTTTACTTTATCTCGTTTTGTGTGCTTTACCTCGTTTTGTGTGAATTGACCTGTTTATGTGCTATATGACTTAAAATGTGATAATTATGTGATTAATACTCCTAATACATGCTAAGTGTGCATTCATGAAATTTTCATAAAAAACGGAATCAAAAATTTTATCGTCGATTTTGGTGAATAGTATTTTTGAATACCTGTCTGCTAAAATTTTTACAGGGGTGTTTTAAATGTTTTAAAACCTAGTCCTAGAGTATTAATAGACTCGTGTTTGATTAAAACGGATTTGGAATCGGTTTTGAAATTTTAAAGATTTTTACACTTTCTTTTACAAGAAAACGAGTTTTAAGCCGATTTGGGTAAAACTATTTTAATTTAACCTTTTTTGTCACCTAAAATATAATGTCTAGAATTTATTTAAGTGTTAATTTAATAGTTGAGCAAGAAATACTCAATAAATGAATTAAAAGACTAAGAAATGAATTAAAGGACTAAATAACTACTTTGACTTTGCATTTTTTTAATTGACCAAGCCTTATATACTTAATATTGCATCAACACACACTAAACACAACACAAAACATACTCAAAATGCACACACATGGCTGAGAGCCATAAGAGAGAAAACCAAAGCTTTTCTTCAAGTTTTCAAATCAATTTTTCATAGAAAAACCTAGTTTTTGTCCGTAGAACTTCGTGCCGAGTTGGATTCCGCTTGTTGGGCACACATATCTAGGCTTATATCGCATCAAAGGTGAGAAAAATTATAGATCTCAAAACTCATTTTTTATGTTTTTGCTCATAACTGCATTTTGAACCGTTAGAATGTTAATTTGAAGTTATATTATTGATCAGTGCGTGCTAGAGATCGTTTATGTGTATTAATACGAGATTTGAGCCATTGTAGTGAAATTATTTATTTTCGAGTATTTAAAATTGATAGAATAGCTATTTGAGGATTATCTTGAGTTGTTGTGCTTGGAATCGATTGCCGTCGATTTCTAAAAGTTTGTTAATTACGTGGTAACACCGTTATAATGCCGAATTTTCGATTGTGATGTTTGGGTGAAATCTGAAAATTTCAGCCTAGGTGCATTGAGATTTTAGGGTTGTTGGGCTTGATTTTAATGTGTCTTGGTTGGTTTCTGAGAGAGCTAATGTAGTTGATTGAATGGGTGAGTGTTTGAAACTGATTTGGAGTTGTTTGGATTAGTAGAATGTAAGATATGATTATTTGAAGTTTAGGTTGCCTTCCTTTAAATTGTTGAATTGAGCCTTTAGATGATTGGGTGGTGTTTGAGTGATTGAATTGTGAGTTGTTGATGGTTGACTAGGGTTGGATTACGTGTTTAATGCATGTTAAGTTGGATGGCCTACTTTGTCATCTAACTTAGTTATTTGTTGTTTAATTGATTACTTGATGTTATATTGATGTTATATTGATGATTATTGATGTTACATTGATAGAAATGGATGATTATTAATGATTATTGATTGATGATTGATGAACCAGGAGATAGGCAGTTCTGCTAGATTGTCCTCATGTGAATGATGTTTATTATTATTGTTGAGTCTTGGTATGTGTGTGCCACATCTCGGACAGCGTCGGGCTTTCGGGTTGATAACGGCATGACTACCAGAGACTACCTCCAGCTCGCATGACGGAGGTGTCATGAAGGGAGAGGCTAGTGAGGTATCTCGGGTGCATGAGTAATGGGGAGTTATAAGAAGAATGGTTGAGATCGTGATGGCGTATGGAGCTACACCAAATTGAGTATCCTTTATTGATTGGTCATTATAGTTATGTGTTTATATTGTATTGATGTTTATTTATGTGTTTACTTGCTCAAAGGATCATATCCAAGGAGTAAAATAAATACTGTTCAAGATCTATCGGATCCTCGCTGAGCTTGTTTATATAAGCTCACTCTCTATTATTGTATGCATACAAGTGTCCTTTCGCAAGATTACGGGTACGTGCCTCCAGAAGAGGATAATGTGCCGTATGTGGACGAGTCCTATGTGCCAGAGTCTTGTCCTTAATGCTTGATATGTTGTATACTCTATTATCTTGTATATTAAAATAGTTGTCTTTTATTTTCCTTGTAATTTATGATGTATAAGTTGTAGTAAAGATAATGAACTAAATGATGCTAACTTAGTAGTCTTTCTTTTGTTATGATCTAGGTTGCTAAGTTGGTTTATAATCTATTTTGATATGTATGTTAAAGCTAAGGTATTATGTTGAAACGGAGGCGTATAACTATGAATGGATTGTCTAAGAATGATTGGTGTTTGGTTGAGGAATTTGATTGTATGATGTTCTGAGAGGTTGGTTTGGAGCCTCGGTGTCTTTATTACTATCGTTATACTGCCGAAATTCTGTTGCATCTTGACTGATGGTAGGTGGGGTCGAGTTGGGGCGTGACATTTAAGTGGTATCAGAGCACATGTTAGCTGTTAGCCGGGGTATTCTCGGAATGTGGGTAATGGTCTTAGCATGAAAGTATGTATGAAGTGAAAGAAAAATGAACTATGTATTAATATGGTTAAGTGATTCAGTGATTATGTGATTTAGTGCTTATGTGATTATGTGATTAATTTGTTTATGTGATTGATACTTAAGTGATTTATGTGTTTATGTGAATTGTTGCTTATTTGCTAATAACTGTCTATAGTCTGTTTACGTGCTATAACCTGTGCTAACTCTTTGATTAGTAGAATGACGGGTAGACCGAGGACCAGAGGTAGGCCTGAGATGACTGATGAGGTTCTGAGAAATGTGGCACCAGGCCAAGTTAGGGATGATGATCGTATAGGTGCAGCTTTTGATAGGATGAATGAGATCACGGCCAGTCAGGCACAGTTACTGGCAGGGCAGGCTGCTCAGAATCAGGCATTGCAGAATTAGTTGTTGAATCACAAAGTGGGTACCATGGTCGTGGTACACTGAAAGAGTTTTTAGGGTGTTATCCACCGTGGTTTTAGGGGGAGCCGGACGATCGGAAAGCTGAGGCGTGGATTAGTAAGGTGTAGAAGATCTTTGACCCTATGGATTATACCGATAAGCGGAAGGTCACTTTTGCCGTGTACTTGTTGGATGATGAGGCGGAAGAATGGTGGCGCACGGTGAAAACTAGCTGGGAGACTCAGGGTATTCCGTATGTTTGGGATACCTTTCTGTTAGCTTTCCGGGCAAAGTATGTCCCGAGGATCGCGAGGAAGCGAAGAGAGGCAGAGTTTCTAGCCTTAGTGCAGGGAGATGCTTCCGTGGCTCAGTACGAGGCCACTTTCACTAGGTTGTCCCAGTATGCACTAGAGTATGTGGCTGACGAGAAACGTAAGACTCGTAGGTTCATGTTGGGGTTGAGGCCCGAGATTCAGGATACGATGGCCTTGAATCGGTATGATATACTTACGGAGGCCTTTGATGCAGCTTATAGACTGGAGAAGAGAAATGGGGATCAGATTGTATCTAGCCAACCTAGCAAGAGGCCCTTTCAGCCGCAGGGTCAGCAGGGAGTGTATAGGCCTCCCGTACAGCAGGGTGTGTGTGATACCCCGAACCTGGCATATATTTAATAGCATTTAAAGTTCATTTAAATTGCATTATTGACCTTTCACCTTCTTTGACCAAACTAGTTGACTTTTCATCTACAATAACCAATTAGGACAAGGTGAAAATTTCTGAAATGTTTAATAAAGGGCAAACTTGGGATTAGAAATAAAAAAATACAATGTTAAGTTAGTCAAATTTTGGGTCAACTTTGGAATTAAATCTGAACCAATTGGGGAAGAGTTAGGTAGCAAATTATATATGGTTGGAAAGCTCTATGAGTCTAGTTTCTGAGGCTTCAAACTGTTCGTGAATTGGAGTTTTCTAGAAGAAGTTATGGCCGTTTTCGTAAGGTCGCACATAGCTGTTTTGGTTTAGCGGGTTGACCGAAGCTTTGACCATTTGTCATTTTTTATTTAAGTATGAAATACGAAACAAAAGAGCAAAATCAGGAAATAAAGAAGGCTATGGCTGAAACCATGGAGGAAAAAGAAAAAAAAAACATTTCAACTTAAAATCTTCAATTCTTCGCGAGGGCTTCCACGAGGTGGTTTCCGAGGCATCCTACGAGGTTTTTCTAGCGTCTAGGAGCGTCTAAGGTGAGGGTTTCATCGTTATTTGTGCATTTGAAAATGTTGAACATAAACTTTAATTTTTGTGATTTAACTGTAGGTTGTTATTTTGTCCGTTTCATTGCTTAAAGAATGTTCTCTAGCAATTATAGAACGTGTATTTATAGCTTTTTAACATTTTTTGTGGTTGAATATCGAATTTGAAATATAAATTGTGTAATGAATAGTAAATTACGAATAGTAAACTCCCGTTTCGATGAAGTTGCTCCGTTACGCGTTCTGTTGACGTAGGAAGATGCTAGATATGCTAGAATGCCTAAATGTGTGGTTTAATTGGAATGTGTAATGAAAAAACGGAGAAAAACGGCTTAGTGAAAGTCCGGGTCATTTAGGTCGAGTTTAGTGTTTTCTCATTTTGCGTGATGGCATTGTTTCGAGAGGCCATGGAAGCACTTTTGGTGCAATTATGGCGTTGGTTGAGTGTTTGGTTAGTATAGTTGTAGTTCAAACGAGCAAAGGGGGAAATCAGGACTTTGCGCGAATTCTAGGGTAAAATAGGGTTTCAGGGTCTTTAGACGTGCCTTATGGTGACCTAGGAGGATTGGCGAAGTCGGTTTCCAGAACTCGTGGCTCGTTTGGAAATGGTAGTGTTTTGATAGTTGGGGCCGATTTGTGATTTTGCTTGTTTTCTTGATATTATGCCTATAGAATGCTTAGGGTTGCTTGATATACTTGTTTGAATTGATTCTGATTGAAATGCTTATCAACTGTTGCTATTGCGTGTGAAAGTAACCTAATTTGTTATTCTCCCACGTGTGGCTTTATTGCTCGTTTATCGCCTTGTATCGAGTCTTGCATTGCATAGTGTCCAGCGCGTGAGTGATGGGCCTCTTTGGGTAGCCTCGGGTTGCCAGTGTTGGTTGCTCTAACTCCGTGGCTATTCCCTTTTCTCGCTTGGGTTGCCTCCTAGGGAGATTTGGGTCGTAGAATTGATGGTTACTCCCGGGGTATTCCAAACTGGTGTTATAAGGTGGTTGCGCGCTTATTGTCATCGTTGTCAACATCAAGCTCGAGATTGATGTATCACTCGTGAAATGGTATATTGCTCGTAAGAGTGAACCATAGCCTTCAGAGTGTGGTATAGCTTTGAATGGTTGTGTTAATGGTTTCTTGAATGTTTAATATATTTTCGTTTGTATTGAATGCTTTCTTATTGATTTTATTGCTTAGCTGTGTCTATTTGCATTGCACGACTTTCTTTCTCTCCAACTCAATATCTGTCTCGCCCTCACTGAGTATACGTGTTGTGTATACTCACTCCTCACCACCACATTTCAGGAAATGTCATGTTAGCTGGAAAGTTCGTGATTTCGTGAAAGTTCGTGCCTGAAGAGTTGTCTTGCGTGCCTATGTGGCTTGAGTGTCGAAGTTGTAAAGATATATGCTTTCATATGTTGTATTTATTTATTGTTAAAAGAAATGTAATCTAAATTAGCTAAATAGTTGAGGTAAATCAATAAGCTAGTTATGTAATCAGTTAGCATAGCTTAACTTCAATGCATGTTTGTAATGTCCCAAGGAAAAGAATTAGAATGGCATGATAGTTTATTTTATGCAGTAGCTTAGTATGGTTTAATTGTCTAGTTTGAATGTACTTGTCAAAAATGAAAAGAGATAGGTTAGCTTTTAAATTGGAAATGTATGTATACTTGCTGAGTTTAATTGTTGAGAACCAAGGCTCGAATAGCCTTGAGGTGGTTGAATGTTTGGACATGGTATTGGTCCACTTATATGCTATCGCAGGTTTTACATTTCGCCTAGAATCAGGAGAGACTCCGTCCGTTTTCCCTAAAAATTTATGCCCGGGTTTGGTTTAGGTTGTAAATAGATTGATTGATAGAACCTCCGGTCTCGAGAGGGATCGGGGTGTCACAGGTGGTATCAGAGCTTGTCTAGCTCATAAGCCGGGACAGGGTCCTCGGTCTGGTGGGTAGTGACCCTTGAATGTGTGCTTGTTAAGTGTGTCTTGAAAGTGTATGCTTGTATGTGAGATTGTGTGTCTTGACTTGAATGTATGCACTTATGTGATAAAGTTATGTGTTATGTGTTAAATGTTTCTCAAGAAAGGTGAAATGTCTAGTTGTCTATCGAATTGACTTATTGAATTGGCATCGTGAATTGAATTGACCTCGTGAATTGTTATTTGCTTGAAGTATTACTTGTAATGTGTGTATAGAATGTCTTGAATTAGTCATGCCGTGATTTGAATTGATTATGTTGTGCTTGACTTGATTGTCGTGATTGAGTGACTTTGTTGAATAAACTGTTTTGTAAACTTGCTTGCATAATAGTTTAAGGCATGTGTATAACTGTAATATATTGGCATTTATACATGTCCTATGGAAATGGTAAGTAAGTCATCTTCCTCCCCTGAAGAAAGTGGTTCACCGCTGGCTTTTCAAGGTGTATGGATTGGCAGGAAATGAATGGAATTTGACTAGCCTTTATTTGGGAATTGGTATTTGCTTTTGGAGCTCGGTTATTGGCGAATCTCTAGGGTCTTCTTCTGTGCTTAACAACTGTGAAAGAGTAGTTTTCTTTTAAGGTTCTATTTGGTTGTTCTTTGGAGAGCATTCTTTGGTTTTCTTATTGGGTATTCTTTGGAATCTTTTGTTGGCACTTCTCGGTGAACTTGGCTATTGGGATCTCAATCGGACTTACTGTATGGTATTATCTATGGCATATGTGTCTCGGTCTTTATTGGTGTGATACTGGCATCTCTGATTGGAAATTCTTCAATGGTATTTTATGGAATTCTCAGTGGCCAATTATTTAGTATTTATTTATTGGGCAAACTTGGCTACTTTCTTATTGGAGCATTGTTTCAGATATCTTCTTCAGTGTTCCTCAGTAGGTTTGGTATTTAGAGTTCCTATCAGACTTATTGTATAATACTACTTATGGTATTCTTTGAAATTCTTATTGGGCGTTCTATTGGTATTTTCCTTATTGGCAAAGTTGTATAAAGTTCTCACTTGGCAAACAGTGAAGAGGCCTCAGAGTTTGGTTTCGGTATATTGTTCACCAGTTCGGTGTTTATCCTTGGAGTTTTCATCCATCTGGGAAACTATGTTTGTTATTCAACTTGGTTGTCTTATTGGGCACATTATATTTTCTCTGCTATTCCTTAGACCTTCTTCTCAGCATTTGATAGCGATACTCGGAATCTAATTGGTTGTCCTATGGGGTTATTGTTTGGAAGGCTTCTTTGGAACTTTTGAAGTATATTTGATTGGGTTTCTTAGTATTTTCTCCAGCACTCTTAACAGGGAATTCTTCTATGAAATTCATGACCAGCGGGGTAATTCTTTGGACCTCTAGATGGAACCTTTGATTGGGCCTTTATTTGGCTTTTTGCTTGGGGATTCTCGGGCAGTAAAAGTTAGACTTCTATTGGAGATTCGTGCGTGGGGTATTCTTCTTGTCGTTATTGTGTGGTATTAATGACATCTACAGTATCTTTGCTTTAGTCTTTATTGGTATTATCTCGGCGCTTTTGGTTGAAATTTTATTCTTTTTCGGTATTCGTGTCAACGGGATTCTTGTGCGGTATCTACATTTGAGCCTTTATTCGGCATTACTACTTGGAATTTCTTCTTAAACTTCCCTATTGGTTATCTTGATTAATATACTTGCTCAGTAGCTGAAGAAGATTAGTCAGAGTTGGATTTCAGTGGATGCAGAGTTCTATTGGAAGAAGAATTGCGAGGACACAATTGTTTTAAGGGGGGAAGGATGTGATACCCCGAACCTGGCATATATTTAATAGCATTTAAAGTTCATTTAAATTGCATTTTATTGACCTTTCACCTTCTTTGACCAAACTAGTTGACTTTCATCTACAATGACCAATTAGGACAAGGTGAAATTTTTTGAAATGTTTAATAAAGGGCAAACTTGGGATTAGAAATAAAAAAATACAATGTTAAGTTAGTCAAATTTTGGGTCAACTTTGGAATTAAATCTGAACCAATTGGGGAAGAGTTAGGTAGCAAATTATATATGGTTGGAAAGCTCTATGAGTCTAGTTTCTGAGGCTTCAAACTGTTCGTGAATTGGAGTTTTCTAGAAGAAGTTATGGCCGTTTTCGTAAGGTCGCGCATAGCTGTTTTGGTTTAGCGGGTTGACCGAAGCTTTGACCATTTGTCATTTTTTATTTAAGTATGAAATACGAAACAAAAGAGCAAAATCAGGAAATAAAGAAGGCCATGGCTGAAACCATGGAGGAAAAAGAAAAAAAAAACATTTCAACTTAAAATCTTCAATTCTTCGCGAGGGCTTCCACGAGGTGGTTTCCGAGGCATCCTACGGGGTTTTCCTAGCGTCTAGGAGCGTCTAAGGTGAGGGTTTCATCGTTATTTGCGCATTTGAAAATGTTGAACATAAACTTTAATTTTTGTGATTTAACCGTAGGTTGTTATTTTATCCGTTTCATTGCTTAAAGAATGTTCTCTAGCAATTGTAGAACGTGTATTTATAGCTTTTTAACATTTTCTGCGGTTGAATATCGAATTTGAAATATAAATTGTGTAATGAATAGTAAATTGTGAATAGTAAACCCCCGTTTCGATGAAGTTGTTCTGTTACGCGTTCTGTTGATGTAGGAAGATGCTAGATATGCTAGAATGCCTAAATGTGTGGTTTAATTGGAATGTGTAATGGAAAAACGGAAAAAAACGACTTAGTGAAAGTCAGGGTCGTTTAGGTCGAGTTTAGTGTTTTCTCATTTTGCATGATGGCATTGTTTCGGGAGGCCATGAAAGTACTTTTGGTGCAATTATGGTGTTGGTTGGGTGTTTGGTTAGTATAGTTGTAGTTCAAACGAGCAAAGGGAGAAATCGGGGCTTTGCGCGAATTCTAGGGTACAGTAGGGTTTTGGGGTCTTTAGACGTGCCTTATGGTGACCTAGGAGGATTGATGAAGTCGGTTTCCAGAACTCGTGGCTCGTTTAGAAATGGTAATGTTTTGATAGTTGGGGCTGATTTGTGATTTTGCTTGTTTTCTTGATATTATGCCTATAGAATGCTTAAGGTTGCTTGATATACTTGTTTGAATTGATTCTAATTGAAATGCTTATCAACTGTTGCTATTGCGTGCGAGAGTAACCTACTTTGTTATTCTCCCACGTGTGGCTTTATTGCTCGTTTATCGCCTTGTATCGAGTCTTGCATTGCATAGTATCCAGCGCGTGAGTGATGGGCCTCTCTGGGTAGCCTCGGGTTGCCAGTGTTGGTTGCTCTAGCTCCGTGGCTATTCCCTTTTCTTGCTTGGGTTGCCTCCCAGGGAGATTTGGGTCGTAGAATTGATGGTTACTCCCGAAACTGGTGTTATAAGGTGGTTGCGTGCTTATTGTCATCGTTGTCAACATCAAGCTCGAGATTGATGTATCGCTCGTGAAATGGTATATTGCTCGTAAGAGTGAACCATAGCCTTCAGAGTATGGTATAGCTTTGAATGGTTGTGTTAATGCTTTCTTGAATGTTTAATATATTGTCGTTTGTATTGAATGATTTCTTATTGATTTTATTGCTTAGCTGTGTCTATTTGCATTGCACGACTTTCTTTCTCTCCAACTCGATATCTGTCTCGCCCTCACTGAGTATACGTGTTGTGTATACTCACTCCTCACCACCACATTTCAGGAAATGTCATGTTAGCTGGAAAGTTCGTGATTTCGTGAAAGTTCGTGCCTGAAGAGTTGTCTTGCGTGCCTATGTGGCTTGAGTGTCGAAGTTGTAAAGATATATGCTTTCATATGTTGTATGTATTTATTGTTAAAAGAAATGTAATCTAAATTAGCTAAATAGTTGAGGTAAATCGATAAGCTAGTTATGTAATCAGTTAGCATAGCTTAACTTCAATGCATGTTTGTAATGTCCCAAGGAAAAGAATTAGAATGGCATGATAGTTTATTTTATGCAGTAGCTTAGTATGGTTTAATTGTCTAGTTTGAATGTACTTGTCAAAAATGAAAAGAGATAGGTTAGCTTTTAAATTGGAAATGTATGTATACTTGCTGAGTTTAATTGTTGAGAACCAAGGCTCGGATGGCCTTGAGGTGGTTGAATGTTTGGACATGGTATTGGTCCATTTATATGCTGTTGCAGGTTTTACATTTCGCCTAGAATCAGGGGAGACTCCGTCCGTTTTCCCTAAAAATTTATGCCCGGGTTTGGTTTGGGTTGTGAATAGATTGATTGATAGAACCTCCGGTCTCGAGAGGGATCGGGGTGTCACAGTGTGTACAGGCCGCCAGCTCAGCAGGGTTCTTTCAGGCTGCAGGGTCAGCAGAGTTATTATCGACCTCAGTTTCAGCAGGGGTCTTATCAGGTTCAGTCCCAGTACAGCCAGCCCAGTCTCAAGGTCAATACAGGCCTAGTTTTGTTAGACCTCAGTAGCAGGCTGGTATAGCTGCTTCTTCAGCTTCTGGTTCTTCCAGGGGCAGTATCAGTGCATCATCACCGCAGTGTACTTGCTGCAAGTACCAGGGCCATGTGGAGGCCGACTGCTGGGTGAAGTCAGGGGCTTGTTTGAGTTGCGATAGCAATCAGCATAGGGCGAGGGATTGCCCTATATATCAGAGGACTGAGGGTCGGGCAGTGACTCAGGGTTATCAGGGTCGACCTGCCGGCAGTGCACCTCAGCAGCAGCGGGTTCAGGCTCGGGCCTACGCAGTTGACTTGGAGGAGATGCCTGAGGAGACTGCAGTTGTGGAAGGTAACTTCCTTATACTTGATCAACTTGTTAAAGTGTTGATTGATTCTGGTGCTACGTATTCTTTCATTACTCCTGCTTGTGTGCAACGTGTTAATGTGCAACCTGAAAGACTGCCTTATGTGGTTGAGATTAGTACCTCTTTGACTGATAAGTATATTACTGGCTTAGTATGTAAGGATTGTATAATTCATGTTAAGGGGTATAATTTTTCTTCGGAACTTATCTTATTTCCTATCCGAGGGTATGATGTTATCTTGGGTATGGATAGGCTATCTAAGTATGATCCTCAGTTAAACTATAGAACAAAGGTAGTACAGTTTTGTTTGCCAGATCAGCCAGTAGTTGAGGTAGTAGGGAACCGGGGTGCTAAGACGAGTTTTGTTATCTCAGCAACTAAAGCCGTTAAGTTGGTGAGTAAGGGGTGTTCAGCTTATCTAGCTTATTTGATCAACAAGCCATCTGATAAGTTACAGTTGGAGGAAGTTCCTATTATTCGGGAATATCCTAATGTATTTCTCAAGGAGTTTCCAGGGTTACTGCCAGAGAGAGATGTGGAGTTTGTGATTAATCTTGTTCCCGGTACTCAACCTATTTCTAAATCAGCGTATCGGATGGCACCAGCTGAGTTGAAGGAGCTGAAAACTCAGTTACAGGAGTTAATAAAGAAAGGTTTCATTCAGCAGAGTTCTTCACCTTGGGGAGCTCCTGTTTTATTTGTGAAGAAGAAGGATGGTACCTTGAGATTGTGCATTGATTATCGTGGTTTGAATCAGGTGACCATCAAGAACAAGTATCCTTTGCCACTGATTGACGAGTTGTTTGATCAACTTCAGGGAGCTAAAGTCTACTCTAAGTTTGACTTGAGGCAAGGGTATTATCAACTTCAGATTCGTACAGAGGATGTTCCGAAGTCTACCTTTAGGACTCGGTACGGGCATTATGAGTTTGTAGTTATGCCCTTTGGATTAACTAATGCACCGGCAGCATTCATGGACCTTATGCATCGGGTTTTTCAGCCGTACTTGGACCAGTTCGTGGTTATCTTTATTGATGATATCTTGGTTTATTCTAAGACTGAATCGGAGCACGAGCAACATCTACGACTTGTTTTACAGAAGCTGCAGGAACATCAGTTGTTTGCGAAATTCAGCAAATGTGAATTTTGCCTACACTGCATATCTTTTCTTGGTCATGTTATCACACAAAGCAGTATTTCTGTAGATCCCACTAAGATTGAATCGGTGATGTCTTGGAAACGTCCGGAGAATGTTTCAGAGGTTTGTAGCTTTCTTGGCTTGGCAGGTTATTATCGTAGGTTTGTCAAGGACTTTTCTAAGATTGCAGGGCCACTTTATAAGTTAACTCAGAAACAGACTAGCTTTGTTTGGGATGAGAAATGTGAGAGTGGGTTTCAAGAGTTGAATAAGAAGTTGACTACTGCTCCAGTACTTGCTCTACCAGAGGGGACCGACAATATGGTCATTTACAGCGATGCATCCAAGGAGGGCTTGGGATGTGTTCTTATGCAGAATGGTCGGGTTATTGCCTATGCTTCTAGAAAGTTGAAACCTTATGAGGTGAATTATCCGACTCATGATCTTCAGTTGGCAGCTGTTGTTTTCTCACTGAAAAAGTGGCGTCATTATCTGTAGGGCAGTAAGTTCAAGATTTTCACTGATCATAAGAGTCTTAAGTATTTATTCTTACAGAAGGAGTTGAATATGCGTCAACGGAGGTAGATGGAACTTCTTGGAGATTATAATTGTTCTATCAGTTATCTGCCTGGGAAGACAAATGTGGTGGCAGACGCTCTTAGCCGTAAGGCTAGTGTTTCTTGTTTGGCTATCAAGAAATGGGAGGTTCTTGAGGAATTCACTTATTGGAAACTGGAGTTGACTCAGGTTTGGGTGATGTGTTCACATCTCCACATTCAGCCTTTATTGTTGTCTCAAATCAAAGAAGCTCAGCAACTTGATGTTAAACTTCAAAAGATCAAGGATCAGATCACGGATGATCAGTCTGACTTTAAATTACACGATTATGGTATTCTTCGGTTTCGGAATAGAGTTTGTGTTCCCGATGAACCGGGCTTGAGGCGAGGTATTCTGGATGAGGCTCATAATTCTAAGTACACCATTCATCCTGGTGGAAACAATATGTATTGGGACTTGAAGTAACATTACTGGTGGAATAATATGAAGAGGGAAGTTGCTCAGTTCATGTCTAGATGTTTGACTTGTCAGCGAGTGAAAGCCGAGCATCAACGACCTGCAGGTTTGCTTCAGCCGTTGGCTATACCACAGTGGAAATGGGAGCATATTACGATAGACTTCGTCACTGGTTTGCCTAGAGCTCCCAGAGATAACGATGCAGTTTGGGTTTTCGTGGATCATTTGACGAAGACAACTCACTTTATTTCGATGCGGATGGGAGATGAAGTTGCAAAGCTGACGAATCTTTATTTGGATCAGATTGTTAGACTTCACGGGATTCCATCTAGTATTGTCTCAGATCGAGATCCTTGATTTACTTCTCGTTTGTGGGATAAACTTCAGGAGACTTTGGGTACTCAACTTAATTTCGGTACAGCGTATCATCCACAGACCGACAGTCAGTCTGAGAGGACTATTCAGATTCTGGAAGATATGCTTAGAGCTTGTGTTCTGGACTTCGGGAAGAATTGGGAGAAACATCTACTACTTGCCGAGTTTGCCTATAACAATAGTTATCAAGCTACTATTGGGATGACACCTTTTGCAGCTCTTTATGGTCATAAGTGTCGTTCACCTTTGTATTGGGACGAGGTAGGGGAGATGAAGACTATTGATCCGACTATTATGCCAGAGCTTCTAGAGAAGATCAAGAATGTTCAGTTGATCAGGCAGAGAATGCTTACGGTGCAGAGTAGATTCAAGAGTTATGCTGATAAGCGTCGTCGGGACTTGGAGTTTGCAGTCGGAGATTGGGTTTTCTTGATATTGTCTCCTCGTAAGGGGTTTGCTCGTTATGGTAAAGATGGTAAGCTGAGTCCGAGGTTTGTGGGGCCATTTGAGATTACTGGCAGAGTTGGTAACTTAGCATATCGGTGAGGTTACCGGAGAATTTTTCTAATGTCCACGATGTATTTCACGTGTCTAATTTGCGAAAATATAATCCGGATCCTTCTCATATTCTTGAGCCAAAGCCGTTACAGCTTCGTGAGAATCTGACTTATGACGAGCTGCCGATTCGTATTCTTGATCAGATGGAACCAGAGTTGAGGTCGAAGAAGATTCCGATAGTCAAGGTGTTGTGGAAGCATCACGGTATAGAGGAAGCTAATTGGGAGATGCGAGATCAGATGCAGCAGTAGTATCCAGATCTTTTTCGTTCAGCAAGTAAGAATTTCAGGGACGAAATTTCTTTAAGGAGGGAAGAATGTGAGACCCCATATTTTTCTTTATCTCGTTTTGCGTGCTTTACCTCGTTTTGCATGAATTGACCTGTTTATGTGCTATATGACTTAGAATGTGATAATTATGTGATTAATACTCCTAATACATGCTAAGTGTACATTCATGAAATTTTCATAAAAAACGGAATCAGAAATTTTATCGTCAGTTTTGGTGAATAGTATTTTTGAACACCTATCCGCTAAAATTTTTACAGGGGTGTTTTAAACGTTTTAAACCTAATCCTCGAGTATTAATAGACCCGTGTTTGATTAAAACAGATTTGGAATCGGTTTTGAAATTTTAAAGATTTTTACACTTTTTTTTGCAAGAAAACGAGTTTTAAGCCGATTCGGGTGAAACTATTTTAATGTAACCTTCTTTGTCACCTAAAATATAATGTCTAGAATTAATTTAAGTGTTAAATTAATAGTTGAGCAAGAATTACTCAAGAAAGGAATTAAAAGACTAAGAAATTAATTAAAGGACTAAATAACTACTATGACTTTGCATTTTTTTAAATGACCAAGCCTTATATACTTAATATTGCATCAACACACACTAAACACAACACAAAACACACTCAAAATGCACAAACATGGCCGAGAGCCATAAGAGAGAAAACCAAAGCTTTTCTTCAAGTTTTCAAATCAATTTTTTTATAGAAAAACCTAGTTTTTGTCCATAGAACTTCGTGCCGAGTTGGATTCCGCTTGTTGGGCACGCATTGCATGCAAATCTTGGCTTATATCGCATCAAAGGTGAGAGAAAAATTCTAGATCTCAAAACTCATTTTTTTTATGTTTTTGCTCATAACTGTATTTTGAACCGTTAGAATGTTAATTTGAAGTTATATTATTGATCAGTGCATGCTAGGGATCGTTTTTGTGTATTACTACGAGATTTGAGCAATTGTAGCGAAATTATTTATTTTCGGGTATTTAAAGTTGATAGAATGGCTATTTGAGGATTATCTTGAGTTGTTGTGCTTGGAATCAATTGCCGTCGATTTCTAAAAGTTTGTTAATTACATGGTAACGCCGTTATAATGCCGAATTTTTTATTACGATGTTTGGGTGAAAGCCGAAAATTTCAGCCTAGGTGCATTGAGGTTTTAGGGTTGTTGGGCTTGATTTTGATGTGTCTTGGTTGGTTTCCGAGAGGACTAATGTAGTTGATTGAATGGGTGAGTGTTTGAAACTGATTTGGAGTTGTTTGGATTAGTAGAATATATGATATGATTATTTGAAGTTTAGGTTGTCTTTCTTTAAATTGTTGAATTGAGAATTTAGATGATTGGGTGGTGTTTGAGTGATTGAATTATGAGTTGTTGATGGTTAGACTAGGGTTAGATTACGTGTTTAATGCATGTTAAGTTGGATGGCCTACTTTGTCATCTAACTTAGTTATTTGTTGTTTAATTGATTACTTGATGTTATATTGATGGTTATTGATGTTACATTGATGGAAATGGATGATTATTGATTATTATTGATTGATGATTGATGAACCGGGAGATAGGCAGTTCTGCTAGACTGTCTTCCTCTGAATGATGTTTATTGTTATTGTTGAGTCCTGGTATGTGTGTGCCACCTCTCGGGCAGCGTCGGGCTGTCAGGTTGATAATGGCATGACTACCAGAGACTACCTCCAGCTCGCATGACGGAGGTGTCATAGAGGGAGAGGCTAGTGAGGTACCTCGGGTGCGTGAGTAATGGGAAGTTATAAGAAGAATGGTTGAGATCGTGATGGCGTATGGAGCTACACCAAATTGAGTATCCTTTATTGATTGGTCATTATAGTTATGTGTTTATATTGTATTGATGTTTATTTGTGTGTTTACTTGCTCAAAGGATCATATCCAAGGAGTAAAGTAAATACTATTAGAGATCTATCGGATCCTCGCTGAGCTTGTTTATATAAGCTCACTCTCTATTATTGCATGCATACAGGTGTCCTTTAGCAAGATTACGGGTACGTGCCTCCAGAAGAGGATAATATGCCTTATGTGGACGAGTCCTATGTGCCAGAGTCTTGTCCTTGATGCTTGAGATGTTGTATACTCTATTATCTTGTATATTAAACTAGTTGTATTTTATTTTCCTTGTAACTTATGATGTATAAGTTGTAGTAAAGATAATGAACTAAATGATGCTAACTTAGTAGTCTTTCTTTTGTTATGATCTAGGTTGCTAAGTTGGTTTATAATCTATTTTGATATGTATGTTAAAGCTAAGGTATTATGTTGGAACGGAGGCGTATAACTATGAATGGTTTGTCTAAGAATGATTGTTGTTTGGTTGAGGAGTTTGATTGTATGATGTTCTGAGAGGTTGGTTTAGAGCCTCGGTGTCTTTATTACTGTCGTTATACTGCTGAAATTCCGTTGCGTCCTGACTGATTGTAGGTGTGGTCGAGTTGGGGCGTGACAAAGCGAATCTGTAGTAGCTTGACTTGTTCCACTCTTCTTAGCCGGTGCCATGATGGGAGATGATGTTGCAACAGGGACATCAGTTGCGACCTTGGGCATAGCCTCAGAGTCTGATGATTGTGTTTCCTTATTGTGGTTGTGATGCCCGAGCCCGACCATGTGACACCCCGACCCGTGCATATAATTATTTTATTAATGTGCATACGTTTATATGACTACTTTAATTATTCACATATATTTGTTTGCATAAAATATCATATTTTTGGTTTACGTGCATCTATTTCGTTTAACGTGTATTTATGTACATTCACGAACATTTAAGTAAATTAGAAATTGTAGTAAATAAATAAATGTATTGATAAACATTAAAGTAACTAAATAGTTGGAGATTAACTAAAATGGCAAACTAGTAGAATAGCATTTAGTTGAAGGGTATGTTGGTCATTTGGGCCTTTGTCTTCCATGATATACATACATACACATACAAAAACCACATACATACACAAAAATCAGACACACACTCACACACACTAAAAAATGCCTAACACACACAAACATACATTCAAGCTTCAAGAAGGCAAATCAAGAGGAGAAATTGAAGATCCAAGTTGTTTTCTTCAAGATCTTGCCTCTATCTACCTTGCTCAAGCTTTTTCTTGCATCTTCCTTGTATTTCGAAGTGAGTGTTTTTCTAACTCAACTATTTTTTCATTCAAGCATGTTATAATCTTGCTATTATGTGTTAGCTAGATTTGTTTTTGATGAACTTATGCTTGTGAAGTGTATTAGTTGAGTTTATGCAATATTTGTTCTTAGTTAATTGTGGTAGCTTCTTGTGAATTTAGGTTGATGAATTAGAGTTAAGATGATGTGTTGAAGCTTAAAAGAGTGAAAAATGGATAGATTAGAGGCTATACAATTAACAAAGTTGCACAAAGAAGATT
Organism: Ehretia macrophylla; assembly: GCA_037974665.1. Taxonomy (NCBI): domain Eukaryota; kingdom Viridiplantae; phylum Streptophyta; class Magnoliopsida; order Boraginales; family Ehretiaceae; genus Ehretia; species Ehretia macrophylla. The sequence goes on from CM075779.1 coordinate 11,065,931, forward strand.
TATGTAGAAGTTATGAAACTTGATAGAAACGAGTTATTGTATTTCGGAGCCTTTTTGTCATAGCAAATGAACATGAAACATAACAAAATTTACACAGCAGCTAGATTAGACAGTTTAGAACAAATGTTGATTTCTAGGGTTAAGGCTAATTCTAACGTTTTAGGCCTCCGATTTAGCTATTTCTGAAATGTGTCTGGGAAAATCGCTGGTGTAGGGCTATTAAGCGCAGTAGTACAGAAATGGTTGTATCTTGAGGAATTTAGATCGGAATTGAGTTCCATTTGGTTCTAATATTATCTACACTCGAAGGGCTACGATTATATGTAAAAATCAGAAATGTTGGAGGTCAATAGAATGGGTAATGAATTTGATAAAGTTAGGGTTCTGTTTGAAGATTTGGAAATGGGCATGTTTTCGTGGGGTTCTACTTGCTAGGTGTTGTATTGCATATCTATCTTGTATATTAAAGTTCATAAGTGAGTAGGAGCATTTCTTGATGGTTTTAGAAGTTTTATAGTTATTTTCATGTTAGACCAAAGATTAGTTAGTAATGTATATATTGAAGACCAAGTGTTTGATTATTTGCTTGAATGATGTGAATGAGGATGGAATCATGCTTAGTAAGACTTATGAACTAAGAATTGGATAAGAAATTCAAGTAAGTTATGCATATGTTTTCGGACTCTTTATGCTAATTTGGAATTCTTGAGTCATTGATGACTAGTTAGGTTTAGAACTTCTTGTTCAATAATCTTTTAGAAGTTTTGATCTCTAGTATGTGATATGCAATAATTGGATAAGTTATAGTTAAATACCTAGTTAGTTAGTTAAGATTTTGGTGATTTAAAGTATTTTAAAGCTATTTTATTTAATGAGCATTGGATTAAACCTAATTGCAAGTTTTGGAGTTAGAGAATATATAAGTATGTAGAATGTAACTCTTGTTAGTAGAATGCAATGTATGGTAATGTGTTTTAGAGCGCATTTTAGTAGTTGAGTTGGGTATTGTTTAAATTAAGTTGTTAAAAGTCCAACCTAGTTGGTACTATATATGAAGGTAATGATAGCCGAGAGAACCAAAGAATGATGGAACCATAAGTAATGCTAGCTAGAAAGAGTTATGAGCATTAGTGAACTAAATGCATACTAGCTTAATTTTCATGAAGATAAAGTGATGCTTAAGTGTTGGTTGCTAGCTAGATTTTCCTTGTTTAAATGTTGTAGTGTATTGTTATTATGTTATATATGATGATTCATGTATAGTAGAGCTTTGAAATTAGTTTTATAGTGAAATAATTGGGAAAAAACATGAGTTACGGAATGTGGAAAAAAATTGGACAGATTTGCATACCTGAATTGTAGGACCAATTTGACCTAGCAAATGTTGACGAAATTAGCTGAATTTTGGATATGTTGTAGTAGATTCATAGTAGAACAAAAGTGTATTTCTAAGGCTTGGCCAAATTCTAGCTCTAAGTACTCGTTTTTCGATGGTTTCCAAGAGGCATGTGATTAGGCGTGAGTTGGACAGTTTTCCCTAGCTGCAGCCACTGTGACTTTTTCCCCCTTCCCCTTTGCCTTGTGTTTATAGTTAAGATCAGTAATTTTATTGAGGAGTATTATAGTTGTACCCTTGGTTGTGTTGTTAATTAGTGGAATGAAGAGAACGTACGGTTAGAAGACTTTTAAGGTAGTAAATGTTTGGAAGATGTTGCTAATTATAGATTAAATAATTGTTGAACTTGTATTAAATTAAAATTTGATTAGCACTAAATGTTTCTATTGTATTTCTTTCATTGATTACTACTTCATGTGAGATAACTTTATATGTGAACTAGAAGCTCTATTGATTGGATAATTTGCTATGTTCAGAGTGTTCAACTTGGAGTTATAGATGTGTAACGAAATATAAGAATTAGTTGTTAATATCTAAAGTTAACTTTTGCCAATAGTTACTAGCCTTACTAATTTCATATGTGCCACTGTTCACCTACCAATGTTAGTTATTTGTATGGCTACCTGAACTATGTAATAGTGTGGAATAAACAGGTGATTGTATAGCTTCTATTGTTGTGGGTTGAGATTGCATATTAGTTAAAGTTAGCATTGCTATAATCAATTGTTAAAAGTGTTACACTTATATGAATAACTAGGGGTTTGCACATTTGAGCGGATTCAAAGAGGTTTGGAGTAAGTCTAAGCTATACCCTTACCGGTTTGGTAAAGGTGAAGGAGTATTTATCTTTTCTGTACATTTTAACTTATTTTATTGTTTCTAGATTATATTATTTGGTAATTGATAAAGTTTATATGTATTATTTACTTGTTATCTTGTGTCCTTTCTTGTTATTTGTGATTAATTGCGAAGGCGACCTACTTTGTCGTTCCTCTTATGTGGTATTTGATATACTTGGCTCTCGTGATCTTGTCTCGGGATTGCGCAACATTTTCGCACATGGTAGCGTCGAGAAACAAGGGCGGCATCGGGCTTGCCATGCTCCCTCGACTACTATGGTGGCTATTCCCTTTCTCTCGCTGAGTATACTCCACTACCCCAGAGGCGTGGTTCACCTACTAGGCATATGGACCTATCTCAGGAGAAAGGGTCGTAGGATCGGGGTACATCTGGAATACCCCATTTTGGAAGAGTAAGGGTTTGCCGACACTTGTTTGAAGATCTTGGCTCGTGGCTCGTGATTGAAGACAAATGTGGAACCGTATCCTTTTTATACGTGGTTAAATACTTGTCTAATTAACTTTGTTATTTTGTGTTATATATGTTATTATTCTTGTTGCATCTCATGAAAGCATTCCTCGGTATGCTGCATCACCTCTCTCACTGAGTATACATGTTGTATACTCACCCTCGTTTCTAATACCTTTCAGGATCAGTGCTATCTGAGGTAGAAAAGAAGGCTCGAGAGTTTCGTGTTGACTATGCTGGCTTACATGGATTGTCATTGAATTCAGTTTTGTAATTGTAAAGTTAAGTTTAGAATGTATTGATAGTTATGAATGACTTGTAGTGTTTTATTAACTTGTAATCTTTATGTTGTTGTCTAGTTGACTTGCATGCTTGTAAGGATGAAATGGATTGAGGTTGTGGATTTTGGTCTTGTGGTTGTATGTTGATGTTTGCAGGTTTCTAGATAGTCCTATATATAGGGGAAACTTCGTCCGTTTTTTCCTAAATTTTGTGCCCGGGGTTTGGAATTGGGTTGAGAATAGTATGTTTAATAGAGGTCCCGGTTCCGTGAGGGATCGGGGCGTTACAGACCATGCATTTAATTTTATCATTTACATTTATACATGACATCCATTTGCATTATTCTTGAGAAATGTGCCTTAAGCCCTATTTGCTTTTATTTAATTTAAAATTATATGGCTTGCTCGGGACCATTATTTTACTATTTTAATTATTCTACATACCTTTTAGTTACTTTATTTTACTGTTCAAATGAGTAGCCCGGGCCCGAAATTGAACGTGTTAGTTAGTAGACTTGGCATTTTGGACCTTTACCTTATACTTTGACTTGTTGACTTAATGTTAGCCATATATTTAGCATTTTATTATAATAAAAAAAAAGAAAAAGAAAGTCAACTCACACACACAGCCACATGCATAACCACACAAATATATATTTACCACTTTAATACTCACCACACCCAATCAAAATAACAATCAATTCTCTCTTTTCCTCACTCGTCAGACCAAACCAAAAAAAAAAAAAGTTGTTGCTACGTGAAAAAGAAAAAAAAAGATTTTGGCCTTTCTTTAGCTCGATCCTAACACTAATTTTATTGTTCTAGTTAAATACAAGGTGAGGGGTTGCATATTCATGTATTTTTTTTCTTAAATTTCTTGTGATTAAAGTTTATGAAATGTTGAGATAAATTGTTCTTAGTTAGGTTTAGCTAGAAAACAAGACTATTATGTTTATAATGTAATGTTAAATAGTTCTTATTAGCTAAATTTGATAGATTCATATAATAGTTGTTATCGTTGTAGTTGTCGAAATAATGAAATGGTGTAGCTGACCAGCTTGTGTAATTGCTTGAAGAAAAGTTGATCTAGATTAATTTATCAGTTTATAGCTCAACCAAGTGAAGTATCCATGTAATAAGTTAAATAAATAAGTGTCGTGGCTGTTCAGATTTTTTTTTCTAGCAAAACTGAGGTAATTTTGAGCTTAAAACTGTATTAATTGGAGAAGGATTAGGGGTTGAATTATATACTTTTAGAAAGTCTTTCGAGTCTAGTTTCTAATGTTTTTTTACGGTGCATTAATCGGAGTTTTCTAGAATAAGTTATGACTATTTTGGTGAGATGTGTCGGAACTGCCCTATTACGCGAGAATCTGAATTGTGTTGCTATTTTGCTAAAGTGATGATATATTTCAACTCTAATTGAATGTATCCGATCAAGACTTTATTATGTAGTGTCCTTGGATGATTAGTAGCGTAATGGAGCTCTTATAGTTATGTAAATTGTGATATAATTGAGATTGAATGAGTAATTAGAAATCATGAGTTAGTATGGAATGTAGCTGCCTTTTCCCTTGCTCATTTTCCCTATCTTGCTAAAATGTGAACTCGTTTATTAAGTTATATTGAGGTTAGCTATAGCTTGAATTTGATTTGGTTGAACATATGTTCGCTTACCTAGATTGCTAGTTGATTATATATGAATAATTGGGTGTAGTTATAAAAGTTACGTCTTTAAATCAAATGTGTTAAGTGCTATTAATTACATTATGGTTATGAAGTTCTTATTATAAAGGATATAGTTTAGTAAAAAATATTAGAGCATCAATAAGCTTTTAGCTTAATTGCATAGTTATCTTAATTAGTGTAGGAATGTTAGTTAGTTAGTTATAATGGTTGTAAAAGAATACCAAGGAAACTTAATACTACTTAAGAGTACGTTATTAGTTCTTTTTTATTTGCTTTAGTTATGCCTTTTCAGTTGAATTACTTTACTTTATGTGGGATATCTTTTTATGCAAGCTTATATCTCTTTTGTTAATTATTTATTACCCTGAACGAGTTTAACTTGGAAATGTGATTGGCTTGTCGAAACTTCTTATGTGTTGATAAGTTGAGCTACGTGTGTAATGGACATTTAGTTTATATGTTAAGTATAATTTTGATTAGTTATAGTTAGCTTAACTTTATATATTAGTAAATGTTTCTATGTTGTTACAAGGCTATGGGATGTTACAAAAGAACTTGAAGTATTATTGAGTCAAGTGAAGTTATGAATGATTGCAAATAGAAGATTAGATTGTATTGTGCAGTGTATGAACCCTAAAATGTACGAGTATACTTCATTAATTGTCTTGATTACCTATTCCTTTTGATTGAAAAGAGGGTTAATGGCTACTCAGTTAAAGTTAACTTTATGTTATTAACTATTAAGAATTCTATGATGTTAAAATGTATTTGGTTAGAGTGATAAAGAATTTTAGCTTAGAGCTTTTTTAAACTAATAATGGTAGAAACATTAGTGAGCTTGTAAACTTGTGTATTTTGATCCTAGTTCAAAGTGGCAACTAATAATGTTGGAAACACTAGTTAACTAGTTAACTTGCTTTCTTGTACTCTTTTCCTTTAGTGCAAATTTAATGTGTTTATATGTGATATAGTACTTTATGTGTTGGCTAAAGACGTAATTATAGTTAATTTACTCTTAGCTTAATTTCATAAGTGTAATGCTTGAGTTGTTTAACCTTGTGTTACCTTGCTATTAGATAATTAAAAAAATTAGAGACATGTAAATGTATCTTTTAATTTTAGCTCGAGGATAAATGACTCTGATTGATAAGTTATTCTTAGTGAGAGATAAAGAGTTATTAAATGTAATGAGCTATTGTTAATCAAATATTAAAGCATGTTATGTGTTGTTCACAATGCACTAAGAGCTAGTTTATAGTTAACTGAGTATCCTTGAGTTTCTAAAGGATTGTATGAACTTGTGAATTTGTGTTTCATGAATAGACTTGGTATAATTAATTGCTAAAGGATATACTTATATGAAAACTAGGGTTTACACTTCCGAGCTAATTCCAAGAAGGTTGGAGTGAATATAGCTTTTCTCTTGCTTATGTAGCCTGATCCAAGGTGAGGGAGTCTTCACCTCTTCTTTGCATCTTAACTTAATTTATTATTTCTAAATTGAATTATTTAGTAATTGATAAGGTTTATATGTATTATTTTACTTGTTATCTTGAGTCTTTTCTTGTTATTTGTGATTAACTGCGAGAACGGCCTACTTTATCGTCCCTCTTATGTGACATTTGATATTATTGGCTCTCGTGATCTTGACTCGGGGTTGCGCAACCTTTTCGAACATGGTAGCATCGAGAAACACGGGCGGCCTCGGGCTTGTCGTGCTCCCTCAACTACCATGGTGCCTATTCCCTTTCTCTCGCTGAGTATACTCCACTACCTTGAAGATCTTGGCTCGTGGCTCGTGATTGAAGACAAGTGAACTGTATCCTTTTATAAAGAGTTTAATTACTTGTTTCAATAGCTTGCTTATTTGTGATATTTATGTGTTATCTTTGTGTATTTCATGAAAGCATTTCCCGGTACGCTGCATCACTTCCCTCACTGAGTATACATGTTGTATACTCACCCTCGTTTCTAATACCTTTCAGGATCAGTGCTATCAGAGGTAGAAAAGAAGGCTCGTGAGTTTCGTGATTGATTATGCTGGCTTACGTGGATTGTCATTGAATTCAGTTTTGTAATTGTAAAGTTAAGTTCAAAATGTATTGATAGTTCTGAATGGCTTGTAATGTTGTAATAACTTGTAATCTTTACTTTATTGTCTAGTAGTTGCATGCTTGCATGTTTGACTGGTTGACGGACTTAAATTATAAGAAAGAAAACTAGATAATATTAGAATGGTATGATAAGTGAAGTTATAATTATAGACGTCAACAGTTAATGAATGCATGTTTGTGTGTCTTCAATGTTGGGATCCAAGGCTTGGATGGCCTTGAGGAGTTTGTTGTATTAGATAGTTTTGGTGGAAAGGATGAATGAATGAAGTTAGATCATAGTTTGTGGTTATAAATATTGTTTACAGGTTTTGGATTGTCCTATAAACAGGGGAGACTCCATCCGTTTCTCTCGTTTTTGGTGACCTCGGGTATTGGATCAGGGCTTCATTCTCGTGAAGGATCGGGGTGTCACAGTGGTGATGAGGTGTTTCGGTGTGAACAACCACATCCATGCCTGTTGGAGTCCACAAAGGGTCAATGAATGGTCCTTTAGCCCTAGCTTTGGTTGTTCGTGGTCAAAGTGACCTACTAGTGCCCGTGTCACTGGATGATGTTGCATCACTGCCTGCAGTCGTTGGTGGAGGAGATGGTTCATCAATGGTGATAGGTTGTGACGAAACCCTTCCAGGTGTTTCAGATTTGGGGGTTCCCTAACGTCTACCGCTTGATCTAGTATTCACCATGGTTGTTCTGCAAGTGGGTAGACAACAAAGAACTCGAAGAGCCACAAAGAAGATGAGAGAGAGAAACAGGAAAGCGAGACAAGCTAAATGAGCAACAATAGCAGAGTAATGGAGATATGGAGGGGCAAAAATTTCTCAATTAAACTGTGCCAATCATGGGTAACTGCCCATCAATTTAGCCAATCCCACGATCTTGGGAAGTTCAAAAATTAAAACTGCAAAAGTAAATTAACTACCAATCAAGGATATCCAACTTTCCCGCTTAAAACACTCCTCCATGTGATATACAAAAGTTGCAACATTGTGACATAAGTTAGCACAACATTATCATGATGATTGATTTGTGAAAACTTGTTGCAACCTAAAACAAACTAGCAGTATATTTGACAATTCTCAGATCCTTCAAGATTTTTTTTTTCAAAAATTCAAAACGAAACCAGACATCATGAAATCACTCAAGAAGGTTTACTCATCAACACTCATTTCAGACAAGGATGTAATTAATGAACCATGTGTGTGTGTGAGAGAAGTAGTGATTTAGATACCTATTCCTTCAAATCTGCAAGGTGCAAGTGTTCTCTTTATCAGCTCAAACATACCTGATCATCTTAGCCATCTCATAGGAAAGCACACATTTTTTTTTCGTTCCATCCCATGTTGTGCCTAGAAGCAGCACACAGATTTCTTCATTTTCAGATTATGTTACAACTGATAGCTTTCACTCCAATCTCTTTTATTTTGGATCAGGTAGCTCTTTTCAGTACATGAAACTCACATACTTTTCTTCTTTTTTTTTTTCAATTTCAAAGATGGATAGAATAAAGGAATGGATTCAGAGAGACTTCTCCCTATATCCCTAGTCATCAGATAAATCAAGTTCTTGCATTAGCAGACTATCCAGATTAGCTTTCTCATCCTAGACTTCAAGGTGCACATAGATATATATAGTTCACAAATTAAATCACTAGCTGAATTGAATATTAAACTTTCAGTTTTCTCAAGCTTATTTCAAGTACCTTCTATACATCATGGAGTAACATTATATTCTACATATTCCAATAGCTTTTCTTAGGGTCTCAAATCTTAGAGGATCTAAAGCTTTGGTGAAAATGTATGCCAATTGTTTTTTTGTTGCAACATGCTCCAAGACAATGATTTTTGTTTCAACAAGTTCACGTATGAAGTGATATCTTATGTCGATATGTTTAGTGCGAGAGTGCTGAACAGGATTCTTGGATATGTTAATGGCACTCATATTATCACAATAAATAGTCAAAACCTGATTTTCAATTCCATAATCATCCAGCATCTGTTTCATCCAAAGAAGTTGTGCACAACAACTTCTTGCAGATATGTATTCTGCTTCAGCTATTGACAATGAGATTGAGCTTTGCTTCTTACGGTACCATGACACCATGTTGTTTCCAATGTAGAAACAACTACCCGTTGTACTCTTTTTATCATCTGTATTTCCTGCCCAATCAGCATCACTAAAACCAACAAGATTAGTGTTAGTGTCATTAGTAAACCATATTCCAAGACTTACAGTACCACTCACATATTTGATTATCCTTTTTACTGCAAGTAAGTGAGAGTCTTTTGGATTTGCTTGATATCTTGCACATACTCCAACACTGAAACATATATCATGTCTACTTGTTGTAAGATACAACAAACTACCTATCATACTCCTATACAAACTAGGATCAACTGATTTGTCATCCTCACTTCTAGTCAGCCTAATGGTCACACTCATAGGAGTCCTTGAAGACTTAGCAGATTCTAAACCAAATCTTTTAACTAGATTCCTGACATATTTCTCTTGAGATATAAAGATCCCATCTTTACATTGCTTAACCTGCAATCCTAAGAAGTATGTTAATTCTCCAACCATGCTTATTTCAAACTCATATTTCATATGCCTAACTAATTCATCAACCGTATTCTCAGATGTTGCACCAAATACAATATCATCAACATAAATTTGAGCAATGAGAATACCTGAACCAGACCTTTTGATGAATAAGGTTTTGTCTACTCCCCATCTTTGGTAGCTTTTATCCAGTAAGAATTTCGTCAATCTGTCATACCAAGCTCGTGGAGCTTGTTTCAACCCATACAAGGCCTTTTTCAATTTATACACATAAGTGGGATAGTAAGGGTCCTCAAAGCCTTTTGGTTGCTCAACATATGCTTCTTCATTTAGAATGCCATTCAAGAATGCACTTTTTACATCCATTTAAAATAGTTTAACATTTAACACACATGGAATGGATATTAACAATCTAATAGATTCAAGTCTAGCAACCGGAGCAAAAGTCTCATCAAAATCAACACCTTCTACTTGTGTATATCCTTGAGCTACTAGTCTTGCCTTGTTTCTAGTGACGTTACCACTCTCATCAGTCTTATTTTTAAAGATCCACTTAGTTCCAATTATATTGACATTTTTTGGCCTAGGAACTAAAATCCAAACATCATTCATCACAAACTGACTCAACTCATCTTGCATGGCATTTATCCAAACTTCATCTTTTAAAGCTTTAGTCACATTTTTTAGTTCAAGAGTTGTTGTGAAACACACAAATCTTACCATATCTCTGTAGTTCCTCTTGGGTTTACCTCTGGTTTGGATTCCGTCATGTATTGAGCCTATAACATCGGATGAGGCATGATTTCTGTGGACATGTGGCAGTTCTGCTTGAGTTCCTTCACTGACATCCTCTGTAGTTCCATCGCATGTTGTAACATCTGGTGAAACATTATCAGACTGCTTAGCTATTCTGCCTGATATTTCATCTGGCTCAGTCACACCGGGTTTTGTCATCCCTTCTTTCTTCAATGTTACAACATCATCTGACTCATTGGTCTTTGTTTTGCTGATATTGATTTCTCATGTTGGTTCTCCTGCAAATTTTTGCACTTCGTCAACTACCACATTAACAGATTCCATTATAGTTCTGGTAGTCAAATTAAAAACTCGAAAAGCCTGGTTGTTTGTAGCATAACCAAGAAAAATACCTTTGTCGCTTTTAGCATCAAATTTCCCTCTTTGTTCTCTATCATTCAAAATGTAACATATGCATCCAAACACATGAAAATAACCCAGTGAGGGTTTCTTACCTTTCCAAATTTCATAGGGAGTTTTAGAAGTACCTGGTCGCAAGAATACTTGATTTATGGTGTAACACGCAGTGTTAACTGCTTCCGCCCAAAACCTATGGGAGAGATTTTTATCATTCAACATTACTCGAGCTATTTCTTGAATGGTTCTATTCTTTCATTCAACCATACCATTCTGTTGTGGGGTTTTTGGAGCAGAGAATTCATGTGTTATTCCATGCACGTTGCAAAATTCAGTGAATGAGTAGTTCTCAAATTCTAGACCATGGTCACTTTTTATTCTAATGATTTTCTAAATGTTGCACCTTTTCTCATTTTTCAATTTTAAGCACGATTTCTTAAACACATCAAATGTGTCAGATTTTTCTCTAAGAAAGTCCACAAATGTATATCTGGAAAAGTTATCCACACACACAAACACATATCGCTTACCTCCGATGCTTTCGGTTTGCATTGGACCCATGAGATCCATGTGCAAAAGCTCCAAGATATTCTTGGTTGACACATGTTGCAACACCTTGTGAGATGCTCTTACTTGTTTACCAATCTGACAGGAACCACACACACCTGACTGCCTGTTTTTCAACTTTGGCACTCCTCGGACTGCACCAACATTCACAAGTTTGTTCAGCAAGTCATAATTTAAATGTCCCAATCTTTGGTGCCAAATCTCAACGTTGTCACAGGTGCTGTTGTAACATGGCACTGGTCATTCCTGTGATGGTGTGAGCATATAACAGTTGTCAAACGACCTTTTACCTGAAAGCACACAATTGTTAGAAATGTCTAACATATGACAACCATCTTTAGTGAATTTCACATGTGAACCTTGATCACACAATTGACTAATACTAATAAGATTAGCTTTTAAACCATCCACGTGCAATACTTTCTTGAGTTTTGGAAATCCTTCAATATCCAAAGTTCATTTCCCAAGTATTTTTCCTTTAACACCATCACCAAACGTAACTTGTCCTTCATCTCGCTCCTTGTAGCTGTTCAAGGCTTCTCGCATACTTGTCATATGTCTAAAACACCCACTATCAAAATACCAAGAGTTAGCAGTACAAGATTGTATAGAAGTATAAGCAACACAACAGACTAACTTTGTTTTCTTTACCCATAATTGTCTTACCTTATGTTGTAGAAACATGTGTGAGGATCTTTTATGCTCACTATGAGACTTACATTTTTCTTGCATTCTTTGAAGTCTGAAACAATGAGGTCTGATGTGTCCAGGTGCAAGACAGTAGTGACATGTAGGAATGAACCTGTTTTTCTTTTTTCGATATTGCCTTTGCAATATTGTTGGTGCTATCAGAACATCAGTTATCAGGGCACTTTTACTACTGTTCTGAGCAGTTGCATCTTTATACTCAGATTCTGGATGATTTGAACTTTTGACAAAAATAGTTGTACCAGAAAATTCTCCTTCATAAAAACCGAGTCCACTATGATCTCTACTCGATTTTTGAATGGATAACATGTGATCCAATTTTTCAGTTCCAGAATTTAGCATTTTTATATTTCGCTGCATCTGCTTTAAATCATGTTGCAGCATCTGTACTTCCAACAGTCTTTCTTCAACTAGTTTTTCTAGTTCTGCCTTTTGTTTTTCCAATTCAACAATCTTCAGTTCTAGTCCTTGATTTTTCTTGCACACGAACACCCATTTTTCGTACATGTTCTTGTATGTTTTCATGACTTCTTCATCATCCAAATCACCATCACTGTCTGATTCACCACAGTCAGATTCACTTAACTCCCTATGTTGTTCATCTGTTGTTGTAACAGCAGTACTTGCTCCCTCATCCACACTGATCTTGCTTGGTGCTATTGCAACAGTGAATGCTACAAAGTTCCCAGTATGCACTCCTTCACTTTCTGAAGAGTCTTATGATTCTACATCACTCCAGGTAACCTTCATAGCCTTTTTTCTTCTTTTTCAAAGTGTTTGCACATTTACCTTGAATGTGACCAAAACCTTCGCATTCACGACATTGATGCCTTTACTCTTTTTCTTCTCATCAGCTGATTTCAAGTTTTGCTTCTTAAAAGAGTCAGCTGTTGTTGCAACATGAGGCTTCTTATCAAAATTTGATTGTCTAAACCCCTTTCTTCGCTTATCCTATTTTTTCAGAACTCTATTGAAATTTTTGGTGAGCAAAGCTAAGGATTCAGAGATTTCAGATTCCTCATCATTCGAAGAGCTTTGCGTTTCATTCCTTTCAACATCAGTCTTTAGAGCAATGCTTTTTTCTTTCTTCTTTTGCTTAAACTTCATTTCAAAAGTTTGAAGGGGCCCCATTAGTTCATCAATCTTGATTTCATCCACATTTTTTGATTCTTCTATAGTAGCCACCTTGATTCTAAATCTGTCTGGGAGAGAGCGTAATGTTTTTCTCACAAGCTTAGCATCAGAATACTTTTCTCCCAAGGCAAAAGATTCATTCGCAATATCGCATAATTTGGCATTAAAATCCGCAATGGTTTTATCCTCTAGCATCTTTAATTCCTCAAATCTGGTAGTATCTGCAACTTTGATCTTCTGACTGACGCTGTACCTTCATATGCAGTTTGTGATATCTCCCAAGCTTCCTTCGCAGATTCACATGTCGAGATTAACTTGAATTGATTCAAGTCGACATCATTGAATATTGCATTCAGCGCCTTAGAATTCCAACTTGCCAAAAGGTCTTCATCCTTAGTCCATTATGTTTCAAGTTTAGTTGCAACATTGCCCTGAGCATCTGTTTTGGTAGGAGATGTCCAGCCAGTCAAGATAACTTTCCAAGCCTTTTCATCAATAGATTTGATGAACACCCTCATTCTAGCCTTCCAGTACGAGTAATTCGCACCATCCAACAGCGGTGGTTTAAAGATCGAACCTTCTTCACGCAAGGTATTCATGCCTGTTCCTGCAAGACAACAACTCAAAACTCCCAAGAATCTAACCGAATTAGTTTGTAACCTGTTCTTGATGCCACTTGTTAGAAGTTGTGTTGTATAAGTATGGATTAATTTCACAGCAAGATGACCAATATGCTTAATCAATGAAGCTCGGTGATCAAGACTAAAACAGGATGCAATAACTTGGTGTAAACTGATTCTGTTACAACTCTGTTACAAGTGATGTTGTAACAGTAACTGGAATATTAGTTCTATCACAGACCGTTAACAGTCTGTTTCTCTAATTGCTTAGTTAGTTTATTCCACTTAATGTTCCAACATGAGTAGTAACAGTAAACATCAGCGGAAATAATAAAGTTATAACAGAAATAAAGAACACCAAGATTTAACGTGGTTCAACCATTCGGTCTACGTCCACGGGACCTCCCCTAGTCCAACAAACCTGTTCATTAAGAAATAGTATCAGTTATACACACCAATGGACTTACACAAGTAAAGACTCCATCTTGACCTCTGACGCCTTGGTGAAAGACTCCTTAACGAACTTTGGTTTGACGAGCTCCCCTTGACTTACAACATTCTCTCCCAAGAACAACACCTTCTTCTCCCGAAGAATGATAAAGGAAACAGAGATCTAATTATTCAGAACATACACAAGTCACTCATAACTCACTGTTACATAACACAGAGTCACAACACTTAATATCTAAGCAACCAATAAGCATGTCGTGTTGCAACAAAACATAGAACTCTGATGTGCTCTTTTGCAGCGTGTCTGAATTCACTATTTTTTTTGGTAATTTGCTGTGCTCCTGGGCTACAAATATATACTTTGCTGGTGCAACGCCAACTGCCTTAGGCCTCAAGACATTCCTGATCAATATGCAATTAATGTTATACCATAGCCAGCGCAACCTTAACATGGTAAGATGCCATAATATGTTTTCGTGTAACACAAACAAGAACTAGTATATATATGGTAATTTAAGATCATGAGGTTGTGTAAAAACACAGCCAATCCAAGACGGCCTACATGATTACCAAAATCGATCAAAAGATTCAAGACCCCAACAATATTATTGTGAACATACGTAATGAACACTATAGCTCTCGAGACTTGATGACTAAGAATGAAAAGTCAATCTAATAAGGAGTCAAGTCAAATAAGGGAACAAGTCTAATGCTCGATAGGACTAAAAAACTAGTCTTATAATAAAAATATAATACTTGTCATATAATAAAAATATAATACTATTCTTATAATGAAAACATTATACTAGTATATGTATCGGGTCATGTAGTTGAATGAAATTTTGTAGATTCAAAAAGCACCAAGGACCTTTTTCATTTCCTGAAACCATCTTCATGCTACTAAATAAAATTTGAGATGAGTGGAGCTACGAGTCAACTCAAAGTAGCTCATCCATGCACGATCTTAGTCACCGTTTCATAATTATTATCATTGTCAATTTTTGTTAGTTTTGACTTAGGTCAAAGGGTAATAAGTGGCTAAAGTTAAACGTTAGGATTAGTAAATGTCAAAATATGTAAATGATAGGAGTGGTAAGTAGATTTAACCCCTATTATTAACAAAGACATCAATTTTCCCGTAGTCTTTTTCGCTCCAAATTAGAGGGTTTTCCACGTAAATTTTTTTGTCCCTTTATGTTTATTTCTTGTTCAAGCACGTGTGGTATTTTGTGTTATTGTAGATACATAACTGTTTCGATTCTCTTATATATATATGTCATCGAGTAATTGGCTTAGGCATTAATTATTGGATATAAAACAACAGAACATGAAGAAGATTTTTACTTATTTACTTAAATCGGTAACATTCTCGAAACAAATAATTAAAAGTGGTTGTTTCAGCTTTATTCTTTGAAAGGCTTCTTGTGATTCAGATAATTTAGATAGATGTTATTTGAATATGTAATATAAAAAAAAAGATTGTCTATGTTGTATTGATCTTGGCTGTTTCACTTCTATTTTGGCTAAAGCCCTTAAATCAGCAAAATAACAATGAATTAATAATGGTTACTATGCTCAACAAAAATTGGGTTTGTTTGTATGAAAAAAAGAAAAGAGAAAACAAGATATTAGGAGTTACTTATAATGTTAGCTTTCGAAAAAATAAAGAGATAATAACTTCATGTCGAAATTTTAGTATTGTGAACGTTTTTGTTTTTTTCCCTTTGAGCTAAACAGGCTCTTGAATTTTTTCCCCCCTCCCTCTGGTTATCAAATGATTGAACAACCGGAAGCAATTTACTTACGATACTTAGTTGACATTCATAAAACGTAGGTCCCTCCTTAAACCAAGCAAATAATTCTTAACAATTTTTTAGGCCTTCAATTTTCATCTCAATGCAAGTTAATAATTTTTAACAATTATGTAATCCAAGCAAAAACAATTATTAATTTTTTAGCCTGCAATTTTCATCTTCACAATTCAAGCAAAAACATTTTAATAGCTTTTTAGACACAATTTTCATCATGATGCAGGCCAATAATTTCCAAAGCTATAAGATAAAAAGAATAAAACAATTGCTACGAAGGCCTGTGATTTTCAACTAAATATTGGGCATGGGAGGGAAAAAAATAAATTTAGAACGTGTTTGATCTAGGACAAAAAATAATAATAAGGATCCCTATATATGTATTTCCCTTTTTAGAACTTAAAACAGAAGAAAGAAAAGAAAAAAAAAAGTGAAACAAGAAAGGACACTATAAAATAAGCAGTAAATTACGAAAATCTATCCAAATCCGATTTGGAATCAAATTAAAATCCATGTCCATATAAACTTCTCCACATAAATAACCTATAAATTATAACTCACCTAAACTATTTTTCTCATCACTTACTCATAATAGAACAATGCAGTGAAATCATATCATAGAGGTTTTTAGGCATGATGAAAACAACTTTCTTTGTTATTGTTCTAGTTCTTCTTCCCTGCATATCCACGACGATACCGCATGGTGTGGCCGGTGAATTCGAGGTAAACCATGAAATATACATACCATATGAGCCTGAAAACTTATGTTGGGGACATGTTTACCTTATTTTATCCTCTTGCACGGAGGACATAGACAATCTACTGAAAAATGATCAACCGTTTACCAATCATTATTGTTGTTATTTTATTCGTAGATTCCCTCAAAATTGCACCAAGAGATATCCCAATATACCTTATGTTCTCCATAATCCTAAAATCTACAAATATTGTGGACTCGACCCCCATGCACCCACAATGGCTCCATCATTGCCTCCCTTGACTGCATAAAATACTACGATGTACGTTGCATGATGACAAACATTGCCCTTCCTTGGAAGCTGATTCAGATCTTGAAGTTTCTGTGTCTACTACATGTTAAAAGATTAGTATTTGATAATATTGTTCTCATAGAAAAATAGTTTGGCGAGGAAATTAGTTCGTAAGCCTTCATGTAGTTGATGAATATATAAAATTATTGTTTCTTTTCTCATATTTTTCTTTTTTTGGTCGAATGTTTGTAATGTTTCTTTTAGTTTAATATAAGTTGTTCGGTCTTCTTTATATTATAATGTCTATTATTTTAATTTTGTGTTTTTTCCTTGTTCTTTGGGTCATTTTCTTGTCTGCATCACATTGTTCTTCAAGTAACTATCATAAAATTTGACATATATTTTTCACAATCGATTCAAATGTTTATATTCAAGAATTCTATTTTACATCTTTTTTGGTTTAAGGATTTAGGAATATATTAATTGGATATGTAGTCAACTATCCCGCAAGTGTGGGTCTATTGATTGTATTTGACTCTGATTTTGAATTTATTACCAAATTATGTTGTGGTTTGATCAACTCCGAGGCAGTTCTAATCTACCTTCAAGAATGGGATAGGATGTAGTAGTTAATTTTAGGGATGGCAATAGGATGGTTAGCCCTAACAAGTGGGGTTAGTGTAATGGTAACTGTTTGACAGAATATATAACTAAAACCGTAACTGAAATTTCTAATTATAGTCGTTGAGTATTCAAAAAACGAGTGGTACCTATACCCGTACCAATTTGCTTTAAGAAAACATATAGTTTCAATAGAAAATCAACATAAAAAATTGTACAAAACTAAATTTAAATGTAAAAAAAAGCCAAAAAAGAATTATTACCCTAGGATAGGACAAAATATTACAGAATCTCTATGCAAATACGACTAAAATTACCTTGTTTGGTAGGATTAGGGCTTCCTCAGATTTCAAACAAGAACCGACTTTATGCATATTGTCATCATGTATATGTATCGAGTCATACAGTTGATTGAAATTTTGTAGATTCAGAAAGCGTCATGAAATGCAAGGCTGTAACACCCCGATCCCTCACGAGACTAGAGTCCTAACCCAAATCCCGAGGTCACAGAAAACGAGGAGAGACGGCAGAGTCTCCCCTGTTTTTAGGGCATTCTAACACCTGTAAACAGAGAAATCGACATACCAAACTTCACAAGTAACATAGGCCATATAAATTCCCAAAGTTAACGCTAGTTATCTAGTCTTAGCAAAATAGTTAATAGAGTTCTAGTTTAGATAGTTAACAGTCTTAATGTCATCCAAAAATATTACAGACCGCTAGCCTAAGTGAACTTTAGCTTGGTTATATATTTACATTTATCAAATATTTACAAGGCACACATGCCTCAAAAGATTACATGTTAACTACTACATTTACAGGAACTACCATACAACAACGCACAAGAACTCAAGGAGACTCCCGAGCCTCCTCCTCTGTCCCCGGAGGAACTGAACCTGTTTCGCCTGAAATAGTTAAAAAAGAGGAATGAGTATACATTATGAGTATACCCAGTGAGGGAGGTGAATAGTGCCCGGAGAGGTTTTCATAAGGGTTTTCATGCAATGTAGATAAACAAGTATATCATGTATCTCAAGTACCAATAAAACTAAGTGATAAAATCAATTGTAAGTCTGGATGCTAAGCCAAGGAAGCAAAGCTACAAGCCCACTTCAGGAATTTTAACTAAGAAACAAATCATGAACAAGCAGTAGAACATATCAAACATCAAACAACAACTCAACATTAACAACACTTTACTAGGAATACAATTATAAGTAACAATCATATTGAAAAGGATACGGTTCATCCTCTTGCTTTTAGTCTCGAACCACGAGTCATGATCTTCAAGCAATTGCCGGCAAACCCTTACTCTAACAAGTTGGGATACTCCGGATGTATCCCGATCCTACGACCCTTTCTCCTGAGGTAGGTCCATGCCCAGCAGGTGAACCACACCTCTGGGGTAGTGGAGTATGCTCAGCGAGAAAGGGAATAGGCACCATGGTAGTCAAGGGAGCACGGCAAGCCCGACGCCGCCCGTGTTTCTCGACGCTACCATGTCCGAAAAGGTTGCGCAACCCTAAGTCAAGATCACGAGATAACAAATAAATAGTACATACAACTTTTATCTTTTACTAGGCACATAAATGAGGACAACAAAGTAGGTTGTCCCCAATCACGTAGCATTAAAACATATTAGTTAGAAGGTATTAAGTAATTAAGATAGATTTCAATAAATTAAATAACTTTTCTTGTTTAGACAACAACTAGCATTAAAGCAAACAATCATTTTTTGTGAAAAAAACAAATCAAACTGTTAATAATAAGATTAACTAAGAACTATTTGACAACTAGCTGTCTTTAGTACTTAATGATAAATATTAGTCATAGAAGGGTGATGCAACTCTTTAAGTTACTCTAGGTTAAGTCCCTTCTTGGTGCCAATTAGTTTCTCTCAACTTTGTACAGCCAACATGATGTAATCATTATCTTTATTCCAATTTCAGTTCTAACTAACCCTTCTTGCATCCTTTACAATTCCTCAAGGCAAATTAAACCACAAGTGCAAATACTAGCTAAGGCAATGGTTAGTTAACTTTAAATGTTTCAAACTTCCCTGTGAAACTTCTCATAAATTAACTTTGATAATACAATTAACTACACATCCGAGAAGAAGACATAAATACAATTAGTGACAATATTAATTATAATCTACCTATAAATGTTATATCAGTAACAATGTTAATCATATTACGAAATCATTCTTATGTAGATAAGATGACAATGTTTAACTAGAACCAGATAACTTTGTTCAAGAACTTACGTTCTAGCTAACTACTTTATTGAACGAGGACACAACCAATTAAGATTTTTATGAGTCAAGATAAATGAATAACATGTTAATAACTAGGCTCTAAATTCTAACTAATTTAACCAATCTATTTTACTTGCCCAACTTACATATAATTCCTATACTATGCTTTGTCTATTAAACAGTTTTGCTTACACCCATATAAAACCCAACTAGTTACCCTTTATTAGCCAAAGTAAGCACTTGCCCATAGTCTTTTCATCTTGTAAGTAACATTTAGTCTTAGTTAAATTCAACTACAAGTCATACAACAAGATCAGGACATATTTTATTTCAAGTTAACTTATAAAATGTAATTTATAGGCATCCTACCTTCCAGCGAATTGAAGACCTGTTCAATTAGTTGTTATTAACTTGTATCTAATTCTTACATTCAGTTTCTTCTTACAACTATAACCGAGCTATTCAAGTGTCCAACTAGCCATTGAACTCAACTTCAACCACATTATAGGCAAAGTTGCTAGACATTCACATCATACACCTAATCACTAAGCAAAAATAATTTACATAAAACCTCAAGAGGCAAGGGACAGAAAGTACTGCAGCTATCTTCCAAAACCAAAAAGCTCCAGCGCCGGCAGAATAGCCACCAGCGCTGGGCAGATTCACGACACATATACACACAAATATTTTTGCTTTACCTTGTGATTCCTTTGCATTTTGATCTAGCTAAACATCATATAAATATGTAATACTATTTTATTCTTCAATTGAGACTTTCATCAAACATATAATCTCCACATAATTGGTAATAATAATTATTCTACTACTACTTTAAGATCACCAATCTACTATTTAATAATCAGTAAAGAAACAAGATATAACACAAATGAATTCCCTCACATGAAAAGCCCTGCCCGATCTGATTACTAGCCCTTGCCATCGGTAGAGAGGCCTCAAGCTTCTATTTTTCTTCTTCTTCTTCTTGTCGGCTGCCACTGATCTCTTCCTTTTAATTTTTTTTTTCTCCTTGTTTTCTTCTCTGCCCGATGGTAGTGGTGTAGTGGGATATGAAAGGTTATTTTTTGATTGTTGGTGAAGTGTGTGTGTGAGGCGTGTGAGAGGTGAAAAAAAATCAGAGTGATTTGGTAGGTTGTGTGGTCATGCGTGTGAGAGTACGTGAGAGTGGGTGAGATACTAGAATTGTGTGGCTAGGTTTATTTCATTATTTCATTATTTATTTATTTCTCTTTAATATTTAAATATACATACTCATTTTAAAATATGTGATTGTAACCCTCAAAGTCAAACAAATTAGGGTTAAAAGATCGAGTAGTCTCAGTAACTCGCTCAGTCCTGGCCCGGCTTCGCACTCAACCAAAGACAATCGATTAAACAAAATACCTAAGATAATTTTAGATAACAATATAATATATAAAAATAATTATCCCGGAGTCAATTATTCCTTAAATTAATTAAACGCAATTAACAAGAATAATATTCTATTAGTTGTTCCATGTAATTCAATTAATTGCAACTCAAATATCTAAAGGGTAAAATATTGATAATATAATCATTCTCAAATTCGGGACTTCACATTTAAATAATAATTCAAATTAATTGGAATGTTAATAAAATAAATTTTTGTAATTAAGATATTAAAATAATAATGGAGTTATTTTAAGCAAGTTGATCAATCATAATTAAAAATAATTACAACAATTAAATAATAACTAGTTATTTCTCATAAAGGAATTAGATTCAATTTTTTAATAATTACCCATGATGATAATAATAATGTAATCATTTCTTGTAATTCTATTACTTAATTTAATAACTATAGATAATAATGATAAGTAAAGCTCCGGATTAAAAATATAATTAAAATGCAATTTAATAAAATAAATATGCAATTCTAATCAAAAATCTATATGCCAGGTCTGGTTATCACAACGGCCCTTCCTAATTTCCTGAAACCATCTTCATTGCTGATTAACAACATTTTGTATCATAATGCATACCGTCTTGTATATTTAAATGATGGTGATTCAGGAAATCAAAATTGACAAAAATGTGGTCCCTGAAACTGTTTTTCTTGATATTTTTAGTGACAAAAAATGTCGACGCAAAATTCTTTCAACACACCTTCTAAAAAACTTCTTGTGAATATGGAGATCTGCGTACTGTCATACCATCTGAATTATTATTAATGAAGACATCAATTTTTCCATGACTTTTTTCTCTCCAAATTAGAAGGTTTTCTACGTAAAATTAAATCCTTGTTAATTCCTTTATGTTCATTTCATGTTCAAGCATCTGTGGTATTTTGTGTTATTGTAGATATGCAAATGTTTGAATTTTCTTTCATGTCATCCAATAATTGGCTAGGTTCTTTTGTAAGAAGTGGCGTTTTGTGCCCTTCTAGTTTAGATTAGACGACGGGGCAGGTAAGTCTCCTGTCCTCTTGTGGAGGTTAGGCCTTACGTCCCTCTCCACTTTTGTACTTTCGTTTTTTGGTATTAATAAAATTTTGGAGGGAGCCGTCCCTCCTTTGCCAGGAAAAAAAAATCCAATAATTGGCTTAGACATTAACGATTGGATATAGAACAACATAATTTGAGGAAAATTTTTACTTACTTACTTAAGCTGGTAACTTTCTCCAAACAAATAAATAATCACATTTTGTAGCTAACTCCCTTGATTAATTAGCAAACAACCAATTAATTAATAGTGGTTGTTTCATCTTTATTCTTTAAAAGGATTCTTGTGATAATTCAGATTTTAGACATATGTTATTTGAATATATATAATATAAGAAAAGATAGTCTATGTTGTATTGATGTTGGCTGTATCACTTCAATTTTAGCTAAAGCCCTTAAATCAGCAAAATAACAATGAATTAATAGTTGTTACTATGCACGAATGGCAACAAAAATTTGGTTCACTTGCCAAGAAAAAAAAGAAAAGAGAAAACATGTTTACTGAAGATATTAGGAGCTACTACAAATGTTAGCTTTAGAAAAAATAAAGAGATAACAATTGCATATCGAAATTATATTATTGTGAACATAAGTAAGGAGCACTATAGCTCTCGAGACTTGATGACTGAGAATGGAAAATCAATCTAATAAGGAGCCAAGTCTAATAAGGGAACAAGTCTAATGCTCGATAGGACTAAAAAAACTAGTCATATAATAAAAATATAATACTAGTCTTATAATAAATATATAATACTATTCTTATAATAAAAATATTAGAGCAGTATATGTGTAACGCCCCGCACCCAACCGCAAGCTATAGGTCAAGCCCGGACCCGTCACTCGGACAGAGTCTTCTCTGTACTGTGGACAAAACTGTTACCTGTAATTAACCACCTACAATCCTCGACTCACATTCAACAACACATACAATCTATCTTCCAAGGTATTCATAGTCAACCCAAAATTTCCAGGCCATCCGAGCCTTGGAACAACAAAATTTACTTATAGCACACAAGCATGCAAGACAAGATTAATTTTTAACTATAAGTAGTTGGAAACAACTAAACCTAAGATCTACTATCAAGTTAATAAACACCCAAGCATGCAATAAGAGATGTAATCTAGAATTCATTATTACATGCCACCTAACTTTATATCCAACATACAAGTTTACAACTTCCAAGCATAGATACAAGACCTCAAGGTCTCAAAATGTAACAACCAACATTCACTCCAAGCAAACTACACATATGATCAACCTGATCACACAGGAATCAAGTAATTTGATCTACGTGCACTTCTTCTTCTTCCTCTACTCCTATCAGCTGGGGATTCACCTCAGCTTCTCCTGAAACATGTTTAAATAAGGAGTGAGCAACAATGTTGCCCAGCGAGGGAGGTGATGCAACATATCGGGGCGTGCAATATGATATGCAAACACAAAAAGTCATATATATAAATAACATAAACAACAAGATTAAATAACAAGTACTAATCACATTAAAAATAATACGGTTCCACTTCAAGTCTTCAATCTCGAACCACGAGCCACGAACTTCACACAAGTGTCGGCAAACCCTTACTTCAACAAGTTGGGATACTCCGAATGTATCCTGATCCTACGACCCTTTCTTCTGAGGTAGCTTCATATCCCAGTAGGTGAACCACGCCTCTGGGGTAGTAGAGTATACTCAGCGAGAAAGGGAATAGGCACCATGGTAGTCGAGGGAGCACGGCAAGCCCAATGCCGCCCGTGTTTCTAGACGCTACCATGTCCAAAAAGGTTGCGCAACCCCGAGACAAGTCCACAAGAATAAAGATAACAAATAACACGTAAGAGGGACGACAAAGTAAGCCGCCCTCGCAATTATCCACAAATAAGCCAAGAATCCACAAAATAACAACAAAGCTATAAAGAGACAAATATCATAATCTTCACAAAATTTCATGGATAATCTAAGGAACCCATGTATTATGCTTATAAACATCTATCAAGTATTCACAAGTTCATATGAGCAAAAAGTCAACCAAAACATCTTTTCATCTTTGTTATCTTTCCGATTTCTTCTCCCACGCAAGGTTCAAGGTTTCAAATCATCAAGCCAACCATCCTACATCCCTAGGTAGGTCAAAAGGCACATATCTAAGCTTTGAAAACCCGGTTTGGAAACAAAAACTCGGGAAGGCCCCGAGCGAGTTTGAACTACAACTACCCTATCCGAACCCCAAATTCACGTAACGAAAGCACCAAAAGTGCTTCTAAACTCGAAGGATAACTAATCCTAAGCCCAAACGTGCCCGGATTGTATTTCGGGAAAAATCCCCTTTTTAAAGATTACAAATTTTGCATTTTATCATGTTTCCGAGCAATTCAACCCCATGTGAGCCTATGACTAGTTCCACTAATCTCTAGAGCACCTAATTGAAGCCTTAAATCAACCCAATTAACAAGTTTTCTCAAAATCCTAATTTCAAGCACTATTTATCATATTCTTTATTCAATCTCAACATTCAACCATGGAATCCTCTATCAAGCTATAAAAGTTAACTCTATAGGCTCTAATAAACACATTACAAGCATTCATAACAAGTATTATAGCTATAATTGACAAATCAAGAATTTCAACATATGAGCATAAATTTTAAAAACAATAAAAATGCAACTCCCTCACTTGCAAGAGGTCTAGGATGCTTGTGAAGGCTTGGAGAAGATTGGAACAAGATGTAGAATGCTTGCAAGAGCTTAATCACCAAAGCTTGAAGAAAATTTTGCTCTTTTCCTTTCCTTTTTGGCCGTCGGGTAGGGGGATAATTTGGGTATTTTTGCAATTGTTTTCATGAGAAAATGCTTGTGTGTGTGTTATGTTATGTATATAGGTAATATATGCTAAGTTTTGCTAAGTCAAACTCCACTAAAGATTGGTCAAATGAGTTTAAACTCTAATCAAATGCTATCTAATTCAAAATCAAGGTTGTTACGTATGTAACACTATTCAAATGTTGTGGAAAACATTTTCTAATTGTATATTCCCGAGCCCGAAAGTCCAAGGTAACAAGTTCCCAATTCCTTTTAGGTGCCATATGACCTAAGAAAAATATTAAATCGCACTTTTAAGAAGGTCGAAAATCTTATGAATAGTAGCCTTAACATAAAGCAATTAAGCAAAAAAAATGATGCACGTAAAAATGCTCAAACAAGTATGCAACAGTTATAAAGAAATTGTAATGAAATTCCCGGGCGTCACACCCTCTTCCCCTTAAACTAATTGCGTCCTCGTAATTCTTACATGATTAGACAAATAGCTCCGGGTATTTTTCTCTAATCTGATCTTCTCGCTCCCAAGTGGCATCCTCAACACCGTGATGATCCCAAAGAACTTTCACCATAGGAATACTCTTGGTTCAAAGTTCCTAAATCTTTCTGTGAACCACTCGAAGAGGTTTCTTAACATATACCAAAGGCTCATCAATCTCCAACGGTTTTGGCTCAATAACGTGTGAAGGGTTAGGATTATACTTCCTCAACAACGACACATGGAATACATCATGAATCCTACCCAAACTCGGAGGTAATACCAATCTATAAGCCAAATCACCAACATTCTCAATGATTTCAAATGGCCCCACGTATCTAGGACTGAGTTTACCTCCCTTTCCATGTCGAATCAAACCCTTACGCGGATAGACTTTCAAGAATACACGATCACCCACTGAAAATACTAAGTCTCTTCGGCATCTATCAGCGTAATTCTTCTGTCGACTCTGTGCCGTAAGCATTCTCTTCTTTATAAGCTTCATATTATCCACCATCTTGATCATCTCAGGTAGAATAGCTGGATCAACAGTTTTCATTTCACCTACCTCATCCCAATACAACGGAGACCTACATTTCTGCCTGTAAAGTGCCTCGTAGGGTGTCATACCAATAGTAGCCTGATAACTGTTATTATAAGCAAACTCCGCTAGAGGTAGGTACTTCTCCCAACTCTTGCCGAAATCCAGAACGCAAGCTCGCAACATGTCTTCCAGTATTCTGATAGTCCTCTCTGACTGACCATCCGTCTGTGGATGATATGTAGTACTAAAACTCATATTAGTCCCCAAAGCCTTTTGTAGTTTCTACTAGAATTGTGATGTAAACCTGGGATCTCTGTCTGACACTATCTGAGTTGGAACTCCATGCAATCTCACAATATTTTCAACATAAAGCTCGGCTAATTTATCAAGGGTGTGACACCCTGGACCTAGCATGTAGCATATTATACACATTGCATATAATTATGTGTTATTAAAGTGCTTCTATGTGTATATGTATTTACTTTAGTCTTGCATTTATTTAGTAGCTTACTTTTTTTTTCTTTCCAAAAATGCAACTAATATTTAACAAATCCAAAAAAAATAATTAGCCTGTTATTTTGATATTTTTATTAAATAAGATGGTTTCTTACATTTAGTAGATTAATTTTCATCATTGTAAAACGAGCCCCGAGCCTGGGGTAAAAATTAGAGTATTTTATTTTGTAACTTTTGTATTTTTCGCTCACCCTACATTTGTTTCTAAGCATACGTTCATAAATTTTATTTACATAGCAGTGTGCGAGTTATAAAATGTCTTGTGTAGCATATGAATAGTGATCTCTAGACTTTTTAATTAGGCCATTAGATATTCTGGATTAGTTTTAGACCAACCCTAGTTACTTAAACTAAGTTAAAATAAGCTTAATAGCAAGCCCAAAGTAAAGCCCAAGCCCATAATTTAATTAGCTAGCTTAAATAATCCAATTATATAATATAAAAAATATATATATATCAAAGTGGCTTCTTGTAGAAGCCTTGGCCGGCCAAGATAAAAAGAAAGGAAATGAAGTAGAATCATCTAGAACTTAGAAGAAGAAGAAGAAAGGCACGACAGGAAGAAAGAAAAAAAAAATGAAAAGGGGAAAACAAGAGGAGGAGAACCGAGAGAGAAAGAGAGAGAAGAGAAGAAAAATTTTCAGGCTACAAATTAAAGTTTAATATTCAAGTAAGGATTCTTTCTATTTATCTCTTAGTATATTTAATATATGTTTGTGCATAACTATGTAGAAGTAGTGACAACCTCAATTAATCTTGATTCTAACTTGAGAGTTCTTGAAATATAGATGAATTTGGAATATTAACTAGGTGAATATTTAGTTTATGAAGATTTAATAATCAAAGAATAAAATTATGAATTGGGTATTTTGAATAAGGTAGTTGGGTGTATGTGTTAATCGTGTGTGTGCATCTGTGAGTGGCTGTGTGTGTGTGTGAATCATAAACATAGGATTTGGTGTGTGATGTGTATAAAGGCATGTCTGGTAGTGTGAAAGAGTAAAATTGTGGGGTTAGTGGACTATGACATAAAGCCATATAATTGGGGGGAAAAAAAGAGAATAAAAAGGTCAAACTTGCATGTTATAGTTATATTTAGATGAATTATATGTTCTAGTCACTGTTGGCAATGTCTGCGTAATTAGTTATATCCTATGTGCATGTTAATTTAGCCAATATATGTATACATATAGTATTCGATACATAATACATTACAAACCTTAACTTATTTAACTTATAAGGAATTACGAGGTGTATGACACGGGTTATACTAGGATTATTACTTAATATACATAGGAGAGACTTTTAATGCTAATAACCAACCTATTTAATTATTGTAATGTGGTTTACCCCACAATCTGGAAGACATGAAAATTAAAGCTCGACATAAAGAGGAGATAAGTAATAACTTTGTGTTTTTTTCTCATATCTTAGTTTGAAGGTATCATCTTGCAGTATCAAGTTACCGTGAGATTATAAGCTTGAAATTTAGTAGATTATAAAGCTTGCTTGAGGTAAGTTGGATTATCTAGTTATTTGCATGTTGAGTTTAAATGGATTAGAGCTATGTGCATGATATGTTCAATAAGCTATATTCTTGTGCAAATACTTAGAATGGAATAGAGTTTTGAGGTATTGATATAAGAGACTGATGAAATTAATGGATTGAAATTATGAGTTTAATTGCCTAAATGTAAATTGTTATTTATATATGAATTATTGGATTATTAGTTGTTGTTACAAAAAGGGTGTTACAATGTTTATTAGCTAAGATGAAATATAGGAAATTTAGTTGAGTTGAGTTAGGAGAGATGATTGAGTGGGTTGGCTAAAATATTGTTAACTAGCCATTTAAAGATAGATTATAGAATTTGTTCAATTACTGACGATAGCTTTAGAGAATAAAGTGGAAAGCAAGGGTTATCTATTAAGTGAATTGTTAACTAAGTGTTAGATGAATTTAACTTATAATTAGCCATGGACTAATGACTAGTGGCTAAATGTTTTCTTTAGGTTACTCATAAGTTAGATTGAAGAAAAGCTGAAAATTAAACTAATGCCCTGATCTGGACAGCTTACTGTCTGCGTCTTTTAGAACCATTTCGACGTAGTAAACGTGCTCAAAACTTTATGAAATTTATACATCAGCTAGATTAGGAAGTTTATAGCAAATGTTGATTTCTAGGGCTAAGGCTAATTCTAACGTTTTAGCCCTCTGATCACATCATTTCTGAAATGTAGCTAAAACATCGCTGGTTTTGCCCAGCTATGCGTGGTTGCGCGGTAAGGGTTATAACTTTTGGAATTTAACTAGCAATTGAGCACCGTTTGAACCTAAAATTAATTACACTCAGAGAGCTACGATTATACATAAAAATTAGATAGTTTGGAGGTCAATAGCCTAGGTAACCGAATTGATTAATTTGAGCTTCTGTTAGAGGAATTGGAAAATGTCTTAGTTGAGCTTGCGGTATTAACTTTGCACTTGGAAACTTGTATTGAATGTTTGAAGAATTAATTAGAATGTAAGTTAAATGTAAAGATGTTAACCAATGCATGTTAGTTGAGTCCACTTGTATAGTTGGCATTTAGTTTATATATTAAGTACAATTTTGGTTAGTTATAGTTAGCTTAACTTTATATATTAGTAAATGCTTCTATGTTGTTACAAAGCTATGGTGTTTAATTAAGTTACAATGAAATAAAGTATGTAATATAGATTCTTGGATGTGGAAGATAGTTGTTAAACCTTCTATAGTCAATTGCTAAAGTGTTATACTTATATGAAAACTAGGGTATTCATATTCAAGCTAATCCAAGAAAAGTTGGAGTAACTAAGCCATTTTTACATCTTGAGGCTTGGTAAAGGTAAGGGAGATAGCATTTTCATTGTTTTAAATATTTTGTCAAGTTTTGCATTTTTATGATTTGTTGCTTATTGCTTTAGATATGCTTATATATTGTTGTATAATGCTTAATTATGCTATCAAGACTTAGTATGTGCAACTAGTTGGCTTGTTTCATGGTTATAGCTTGAATCCTTACAAAGAAGATGATGAATAGTACTTGGAATTAGGGTTTTGAGAAAACTTGCTAATTAGATTGAATCAAGGCTTCAATTAGGTGCTTTAGACATTAATGAAACTAGACCAAGGCTCACGTGAGGTTGATTTGCTCGAAAATAAGTTACAATGCAAAATTTGTTAACTTTAAAAAGGGGCTTTTATACGTTAAGCAATTCGGGCATATTTGGGCTTTGGTTTAGGTATCCTTGGGGTATGGAAGGCCTTTTGGTGCTTTCGTTACGTAAAAATGGAGTCCGGTTAGGGTAGTTGTAGTTCAAACCTGCTCGGGGCTTTCTCAATCTTTTGTTTCCAAATCGGGTTTTCAAGGCTTAGATAGGTGTCTTTTGACCTACCTAGGAACGTGGAATGATTGGCTTGTTGATTTGGAACCTTGAACCTTGCGTAGGAGAAGAAATCGGAAAGTTAACAAAGGGGAAAAATGTGTTTTTGAATGCTTTTGTTTTTTTATGAATTTGTAATTACTAGAAAAGGTGTTTTATGTGCATGATCAGGATTATTCAAGCTATTCATAGAGTTTTGTGGAAGAATATGATAATTGTCTCTTTCGTGACTAAATAGCTATCTCGTGCGTATGTTGGCTTATATCGTGTTTATATGTGAGGGCGGCCTACTTTGTCGACCCTCTTACGTGTTATTTGATACCTTGATTCTTGTGGACTCGTCTCGGGGTTGCGCAACATTTTTGGACATGGTAGTGTCGAGAAACACGGGCGGCGTCGGGCTTGCCGTGCTCCCTCGACTACCATGGTGCTTATTCTCTTTCTTGCTGAGTATACTCCACTACCCCAGAGGCATGGTTCACCTGCTGGGCATATGGACCTACCTTAGGAGAAAGGGTCGTAGGATCGGGATATATCTGGAGTATCCCAACTTGTTGGAATAAGGGTTTACCGGCACTTGCGTGAAGTTTGTGGCTCGTGGTTCGAGATTGAAGACTTGAAGTGGAACCGTATCCTTTTTAATGTGGTTAATTACTTGACTATTTGATTATTTGATCTTGTTGCTCTATGTTATTTATATATATGACTTCTTGTGATTGCATATCATATTGCACACCCCGGTATGCTGCAGATCTCCCTCGCTGGGCAACATTGTTGCTCACTTCTCATTTAACATGTTTCAAGAGAAGCTGAGGTGAATCCCTAGATGATAACGGTAGAGGAAGAAGAAGAAGTGCACGTAGATCAGATTCCTTGATTCCTGTGTGATAAGGTTGATCATGTGTGCAATTTGCTTGGAGTTGTTATTAGTTATTGTGTTTTGAGACCTTGAGATCTTGTATATATGCTTGGAAGTTGTAATCATATATGTGGATATGAAGTTAGATGGCATGTAATAATGGATTCTAGTTTACTTCTTTTATTGCATGCTTGTGTGGTCATCAACTTGATAGAAGAACTTGGTTTAGATGTATTCAACTACTTATAGTTAAGTTAACATTGTCTTGCTTGCTTGTGTGCTATAAGTAGATTTTGTTGCTCCAAGGCTCGGATGGCCTTGTGGTTTTGGGTTGGCTATGGCAGTCTTGAATGATAGATTGTATGTGTTGTAGTTTGTGAATCAAAGACTATATGTGGTTAATTGCAGGTAACCATTTAGTCCACGGTACAGAGGAGATTTTGTTTGAGTGACAGGTCCGGACTTGACCTATAGGGTGGCGTTGGGTTCCGGGCATTACAAAGGGAATCTATTTTATTTGCAGCAATAAAATGAGAAGTCTTCGTGAATCTATCTACTACAACCCACACAGAATCATTGCCCCGCGGTGATCTCGGCAAATCAGACACAAGATCCATAGTCACCTGATCCCATTTCCATACCGGAATCTCTAATGGTTGCAACAAACCTGCCGGTCTCTGATGCTCCGCCTTAACTTTCTGACAAGCAAACACTTAGCCACATAATCAGCTATCTCCCTCTTCATGTTGTTCCACCAGAAACTCATCTTTAAATTCATGTACATCTTAGTACTACCGGGATGAATTGTATATTTAGAACCATGAGCCTCAGCAAGAATCTCATCTTTCACAGTTGAATCACTAAGAATGCAGATTCTATTTCTGTACCTAAGTAATCCATCATCATGCAACTTGAACTCGGACTCTCCCCCTTTGGACTTCTTTAGAAGCTTCAATAACTGAGGATCTGACTGTTGCGCTTCTCTGATCCTAGATAGCAATAGAGACTGGATTTGTAAGCTAGCAAATTGGATACCTAATCTAGAAGCCTTTGGTTTTCACAAGCACATCTCCTCCACAGACTCCCAGTCCTTGATTATCAAACTAGTTACAGCAGCTTTTTGGCTCAATGCATCTGCAACAGTATTAGCTTTTCTTGGCAAGTAGCTAATAGTACAATTATAATCATTCAAAAATTCTAGCCAACGCCTTTGCCTCATATTCAAAACCTTTTGAGAAAACAGATATTTTAGACTTTTATGATCGGTAAATATCTCAAATAGATTACCCCACAAATAATGACGCCATTTCTTTAGAGCAAAGACAACAATAGCAAGTTCAAGATCGTGTGTAGGATAATTGAGTTCATATGGTTTCAATTTCCTAGAGGCATAAGCTATCATCATACCATTTTTCAAAAGAACGCAACCCAAGCCTTCTTTCGAAGTATCATTGTATAGCACCAAATTATCAGTTCCCTCAGGTAATGTAAGAATAGGAACAGTAGTAAGTCTCTTCTTCAATTCTTGAAAACTGGCTTCACACTTATCATCCCAGTTAAATACAGTTTTCTTTTGGGTTAAGGAAGTTAATGGCCCCACAATTTTTGAGAAATCTTTAACAAATCGTCTATAATAGTCCGCCAATCCCAAGAAACTACAAACTTCCGTGACAGTCTCGGGACTTTTCCAAGTCATCACCACCTCAATTTTCGCAGGATCTACAGATTTCCCTCCTGTGAAATGATATGGCCTAAAAAGGCAACCTGTTTCAACCAGAATTCGCATTTGCTAAATTTGGCAAACAATTTATGTTCTTGCAGGGTTCGAAGCACAATTCTCTAAGTGTTCTTAATACTCTGCCTCAGATTTAGAATACACCAATATGTCGTCAATGAAAATCACAACAAACTGATCCAAATATGGCCTAAACACTCTCTGCATTAAATCCATAAAGGCGACTGGAGCATTTGTCAACCCAAATGGTAATACAACAAACTCATAGTGGTCGTACCTAGTTCTAAATGCAGTCTTGGGTACATCTTCTCTATGGATCCGCAACTGATAATAACCCTGCCTCAAATCAAATTTAGAAAATAAAGCAGCACCCTGCAACTAATCAAACAACTCCTCAATTAAGGGCAAAGGATATTTATTTTTCATCGTCACCTGATTAAGGCCTCGATAATCAATACACAATTACAGAGTCCCGTCTTTCTTCTTTACAAATAACACAGGAACACCCCAAGGTGACGAACTAGGCTGAATAAAACCCTTTTCAAGTAGGCGTTGTAGCTGAATTTTCAATTCCTGCAACTCAGGGGGAGCCATTATATATGGGGTTTATAACGCCCCGAACCCAACCCCACGCTAAAGGTCAAGCCCGGACCCGTCACTCGGATAGAGTCTCCTCTGTACCGTTGACTAAACTGTTACCTGCGAATAGTCACATATAACGTTGGAACCATAAACAACAATTTATACAACCTATCTTCTAACATTTCCAAAGTCAAGTCAAGTTCACAAGGCCATCTGAGCCTTGGAGCAATATCAATCTACTTAAGCACACAAGCATGCGAGGCAAGTTGGCTTTATCCAAAAGTAGTTAGATACAAATATAATTTAAGTTCTACTTGTAGGATAATAAACACCCAAGCATGCAATAGAAGATGAAATCTAAAATCCATTATTACAATCCATCGACTATCTCTAACATACAAGATTTCAGCTACCAACATAAACACAAGACCTCAAGGTCTCAAAATACAGCATTTAACATGAAGTCCAAGCAAACTGCACATATGATCCACCTTATCACACAAAGTCACGGATTCTGATCTACGTGAACTTCTTCTTCTTCCTCTACTTCTATTAGCTGGGGATTCACCTCAGCTTCTCTTGAAACATGTTAAATGAGGAGTGAGCAACAATGTTGCCTAGCGAGGGATGTGATGCAACATACCGGGGCGTGCAATATGATATGCAAACACAAGACATCATATATAAATGACATAAAGAACAAGATTTAAATAACAAGTAGTTAACCACATTAAAAAGGATACGGTTCCACTTCAAATCTTCAATCTCGGACCACGAGCCACGAACTTCACGCTAATGCCGGCAAACCCATACACCAACAAGTTGAGATACTCCGGATGTATCCCGATCCTACGACCCTTTCTCCTGAGGTAGGTCCATGCCCAGCAGGTGAACCACGCCTCTGGGGTAGTGGAGTATGCTCAACGAGAAAGGGAATAGACACCATGGTAGTCGAGAGAGCACGGTAAGCCCGACGTCGCCCGTGTTTCTCGACACTACCATGTCCGAAAAGGTTGCGCAACCTCGAGACAAGTCCACAAGCATTAAAATATCACATAACATGTAAGAGGGTCGACAAAGTAGGCCGCCCTCATTAATAAGCACAATATAAGCTCACAATAGCACAAAATAGCTCTAAAGTCTCAAACAAGCAATCAACATAACTTTCCTCCATAATCAACTCAAATAGCTCAATTATACTTTAAATATTCAATGCAATACATGATAACTCAACAATAAGTTCCAAATGCATCAAAAATGGTTAAAACTACTTTTTCCATTTTCTTTTACCAAGCTTTCCTTCTCCTATGCACGTCTCAAGGTTTCCAAACTATCTACTAATTATACTATAATCCTAATTAAGCTAAAAGACACCTATTAAGATCATAAAAATCCATTTTAGAAGCTAAAGCTCGGGAAGGCCCCGAGTGGGTTTTAACTACAACTATACTAATCGAGCCCCAATTTTGCGTAACGAAAGCACCAAAAGTGCTTCTTTACCCCCAAGGATATCCAAACCATAGCCTAAACTTGCCCGGATTGCACAACGAAAAAAGTCCTCTTTTTAAAGTCGACTAATTTCACAATTTAACCCGGTTTTGGGTGATTGAACTTCACATGGCCTTTCAACTAGCTTCACTAGGGCTTAGAGCATCTAATTGAAGTCTCAATTCAAGCTAATTAGCAAATTTTATCCAAAACCCTAAAATAAGCACTATTCATCATCTCTTTCATTCAATCTCAACTTTCAACCATAAACTTTGATAACAAGCTTCAAAAGTTAACTCTATAGCATCTATTAAACACATAATAAGCATTCATAGCAAGTATTAGAGCTATAATCAACAAATCAAGAAATTCAACAAAGATGCAACAACTTTAAACTTCGCAAAAATGAAACTCCCTCACTTGTATGAAGATGTAGGTATGAAGTGGAAGCTCCTAGTTGCCACCAATCCTTCCTAGATCAAGCCAAGAGTCAAGCATGCAAGGTTGATGAAGAAAATTTTCTCCTTTTCCCTCTTGAAGTGGTCGGCCAAATGAGAGGACAAGAATGAAATTTTTGCTTTTGTTTGATGATCAAATATTTGTGTGTTGTGTTATGATATGAGTATGGATATTATAAGTTAAGTTTGCTAAGTCAATACTCAATAAAAAAAATTGGTCAAATAAGCTTAGACTTTAATCTAATGCTAACTAATTGAAATTAGTATTGTTACATACGTAACACTATTCAAATGTCACGGAAATCATTTTCTATTTGTATGCTCCCGAGCTCAAATGCCTAAAATGACAAGTTCTCGGTTCCTTTTAAATGTCATATGACCTAGGAAAAATATAAAATCCAACATTCAAGACGGTCGAAAATCTTATGAATAGTAACCTCAAATTAAAGCAATTAAACAAGAAAGATGATGCACGTAAGAATGCGCAAATAGATATGCAACAGTTATAAAGGATTTATGATAAAATTCTCGGGTGTCATACCCTCTCCCCCTTAAACTAATTGCATCCTCGCAATTCTTACATGTCTCAGCAAAGAGCTCTGGGTATTTATCTCTGATCTGATCTTCTCGCTCCAAGTGGCATCCTCAACTCCGTGATGATCCCAAAGAACTTTTACCATAGGAATATTTTTAGTTCGAAGTTCCTGAATCTTCCGGTCGACCACTCGAAGAGGTTTCTCAACATATATTAAAGATGTTAGCGATATGCCCTAATGCTACATATTTGGATGACATATATTGGGGCATTTTGACATTTACTTATGGCATTAGTGTTTATATGTTCGTTTATATATTGACATAATTAGGACATTCATATTCTCCTTCTTTACGTGTATGAATGAGTCCCTAGTATTTTCATTATAGGAATGTATTCTAAAAGCGTTTAGAATATGTTGGCGTATTTCCTTAATATGATAAATACTTAAAACATTCATAGTCCTTAGATTATTTGATCGGGACTTCAATAATCTATTATGGACTATCACATGTGTTGTTACCTTTGATCAGTATAAGGATATTGATGATAAAGGATGGTGAGCCACGTGCCATAATAGCATAGTGATGCGACTAACAAACATATGGATGACTATTAGTTGAATAGTTCTTTGAATGTGACGTGAATAACAA
The DNA here is from genome assembly GCA_037974665.1 of Ehretia macrophylla. NCBI lineage: Eukaryota > Viridiplantae > Streptophyta > Magnoliopsida > Boraginales > Ehretiaceae > Ehretia > Ehretia macrophylla. The sequence continues at coordinate 11,102,127 of CM075779.1, forward strand.
ATTACATGACTTTGGATTAATAATTTGTTATCTGTTGCGATTGTGCATATAATCCTTAGACTTGAGGCATTACGGCTGTCATATGTATTGGGGTTTGATTCAAGCGTTTGGATAATGCCTGTCTCGACAAATGAGATGAGATACGTCCTTTCGCAGTTTCATTCGTTTAGTATAGTGATTGACAGGTAGTGGTCAAGATAGGATCCATTAACCTCCGTCGTGAGACGATGTCCTATGTGATCTAAGCTTGGTTGTTTAATGAGGAAATCCTTGGCCAAGGTATGAATGATAAAGAAAGGGTTTTCCATGTGTCATCTCTCATTATACCAATTAGATCTATGCATAGTATCGAGTTCATGAACTTAATCGAATCATGGTTCTTGCTCGACGGGACAATTAATGGAAGGGATTGGATTGCACGGTAATCGGTGACTATAAATAGGTTCATTACGTGATTACTTCATTGCCTTATAAATTGTCTTGATATGTTGCTAGACGTCACTCAAGACCTTAAGGGTGTTTCAAGAATTAAAGGAGAAATTCTTGAAACAAATCAAGAACCTGATTGACATTAAAGGTGTTTAATGTTTCCTTAGTGCTATTTGGCTATGAACCTAGAAAGTCACACCATATTAGCAAGGAGATTAAGTCTTGCTTAGACTTGAATCATCTTCTCTAAGAAATTATTAAGAGTTAATAATTATAGTCTCAACCATTAAAAGTTAATGGGGCAAATTTGTAAGCTTAGGAAAGTTTTGGGTGCTTAGTGCAAATAGGTAAAATCTGATTTCTTCCTATTGGTTGCCAACATGTTGATGTGGCAAAATATTAGCCAATAAACACAAAGCACCAAGATCAAAATCCTAGCCATCCATCTATTAATCCAAGGGTTGAAATTGGTCAACAATTGTAGGCATTATTTAAGTGTTAAATAATATCAACTTGTCTTGTGAAGACAACTTGCAAGACATTTGAATGTATGTGTTATGTTCTTTCACGGGAGAACCAAAACAAAAGAAGACAAAGTTATTAATATATTATGTTTTGTGTTTTGCATGAATCAAGGAAAAGAAAACATAACAAGAAAAAAACATGGACCTTGTGTCTTGTGCTTTTTTTTTGGTAAAAGCAAGAGAAAGAAGACAAAGACTTCTTCAATTGTGGTGAGCAATATACACGGAAAATGAAGGAGAAAAATGTGTGAGAAAATTCTGCTCATTCTCATGTGTATACACGATCAAATGAAGAAGTAGAAAAAGCTTTTGAAGTCCTCTTCTTTTCTAAAAAATCAGCCACATATACATACACTATAGATGAGTTGCAAGAACATGAGAATTAGTTCTTCACTTGCTTTGTCATCTTGGATTAAATTGAGACTATGGAAGATAACTAAACTAAGAGTAGTTTTAAGTAATCTTTCAAATGAGAGAAGTGTTCTTGTCCATGAATCTTCCAAGGAGTTTGCTAGCACTACAACTCAAGGAGGAGGAAAGGCTTCTTCAAATTGCTAGGTGGACAATCTAGGACTTCTACACTTGTGGAAGGTTCAAGGAGTTCTCAAAGCTTCACCAAATAATTCTAACCTTTGGTCTTCAAGAGGTATTGTTCTCTTCTTGTATTACCTTTGGTTTGAGATGTATATTGCATAAATATCAAGTATTGGGATTGACTACACATATGAATGTTATATATATGTTATGAAAAATTGTATTTCATGCTATCTTCTGCTGCAAAATTTTTATTCTATATGTGTAATCCCGGATATCGTTCCTTCAAAAGACTCATCAATCTCCAACAGTTCTGGCTCAATAACGTGCGACAGATCAGGCTTATACTTCCTCAACAGTGATACATGGAAAACATCATGAATCCTGCCCAAACTCGGAGGTAATGCCAATCTATAAGCCAAATCCCCAACCTTCTCAATGATTTCAAATGGCCCCACTTATCTAGGACTGAGTTTACCTCATTTTCTGTATCGAATTAAACCCTTGCGCGGAGAGACTTTCAAGAATACATGATCACCCTTTGAAAATACCAAGTCCCTTCGGCGTCTATCAGCATAATTATTCTGTCGACTCTATGTTGTAAGCATCCTTTTCTTTATAAGTTTCACAGTATCCACCATCTTGATCATCTCAGGGAGAATAACTTGATCAACAGTTTTCATTTCACCCACCTCATCCCAATACAACGGAGACCTACATTTCCTCCTGTAAAGTGCTTCGTAGGGTGCCATACCAATAGTAGCCTGATAACTGTTATTATAAGCAAATTCTGCTAGAGGTAGATACTTCTCCCAACTCTTGCCAAAATCCAGAACGCAAGCTCGCAACATGTCTTCCAGTATCCTGATTGTCCTCTCTGACTGACCATCCGTCTGCGTGTGATATGCAGTACTAAAACTCAGATTAGTCCCTAGAGCCTTTTGTAGTTTCTGCCAAAACTGTGACGTAAACCTGGGATCCCTATCCGACACTATCTGAGATGGAACTCTATGTAATCTCACAATATTTTCAACATAAAGCTCGGTTAATTTGTCAAGAGAATCTGTTTTCTTTGTAGCAATAAAATGAGAACTCTTCGTCAACTTGTCTACCACAACCCACACAGAATCATTTCCCTGCGGTGATCTTGGCAAATCAGACACAAGATCCATAGTCACCTGATCCCATTTCCATACCGGAATTTCTAATGGTTGCAATAAACCTACCGGTCTCTGATGCTCCGCCTTAACTTTCTGACAAGTCAAACACTTAGCCACATAATTAGCTATCTCCCTCTTCATGTTGTTCCACCAGAAACTCTACTTTAAATCTCTGTACATCTTAGTGCTACCCGGATGAATTGTATATTTAGAACCACGAGCCTCAGTAAGAATCTCATCTTTCACAGTTGTATCACTAGGAATGCAGATTCTATTCCTGTACTTGAGTAATCCATCATCATGAAATTTGAAGTCGGAATCTCTCCCTTTGGACTTCCCTATAAGTTTCAATAACTGAGGATCTGATTGCTGGGCTTCTCTGATTCTGGATAGCAATAGAGACTGGATTTGTAGGCCAGCAAATTGAATACATGTTCTAGAAGTCTTCGGTTTTCACAAACACAACTCCTCCACAGTCTCCTAGTCTTTGATTATCAAACTAGCCACAGAAGCTTTTCGGCTCAATGCATCTGCAACAGTGTTAGCCTTACCAGGCAAGTAGCTAATAGTACAATTATAATCATTCAACAATTCTAACCATCGCCTTTGCCTCATATTCAAATCTTTTTGAGAAAAGAGATACTTTAAACTCTTATGATCACTAAATATCTCAAATTTATTGCCCCACAAATAATGACGCCATTTCTTCAAAGCAAAGACAACAGTCGCAAGCTCAAGGTCATGTGTAGGATAATTAAGTTCATATGGTTTCAATTTCCTAGAGGCATAAGCTATCACCTTACCATTTTGCATAAGAACGCAACCCAAGCCTTCTTTCGAAGCATCACTGTATATCACTAAGTTTTCAGTCCCTTCAGGCAATGTAAGGATAGGTGCAGCGGTAAGTCTCTTTTTCAACTCATGCAAACTAGTTTCACATTTATCATCCCAATTAAACATAGTTTTCTTCTTGGTTAATGAAGTCAATGGCCCTGCAATCTTTGAAAAATCCTTAACAAATCGCCTATAATAGCCTGCCAATCCCAAGAAACTACGAACCTCCGTGACAGTCTTGGGTCTTTCCCACGACATAACCACCTCAATTTTCGCAGGATCCACATATATTCCCTCATGTGAGATAATATGGCCTAAAAAGGCTACTTGTTTCAACCAGAATTCGCATTTACTAAATTTAGCAAATAATTTTTGTTCTTGTAATATTCGCAGCACAATCCTCAAGTGTTCCTCATGTTCTGCCTCAGATTTAGAATATACCAGTATATCATCAATGAAAATTACCACAAACTGATCAAGACAATGTCTAAACACCCTCTGCATCAAATCCATAAAAGCGGCTGGAGCATTTGTTAGGCCAAATGGTAATACAACAAACTCATAGTGGTCATACCTGGTTCTAAAAGTAGTTTTGGGTACATCCTTTTTTCGGATTCTCAACTGGTATTTTCAAAGGGTGATCGTGTATTCTTGAAAGTCTCTCCGCGCAAAGGTTTGATTTGACACGAAAAAGGAGGTAAACTTAGCCCTAGATACGTGGGACCATTTGAAATCATTGAGAAGGTTGAGGATTTAGCTCACAGATTGGCATTACCTCCGAGTTTGGGCCGGATTCATGATGTTTTCCATGTGTCATTGTTGATGAAATATAATCCTGATCCGTCGCACATTATTGAGACAGAACCGTTGGAGATTGATGAGTCTTTAGTATATGTTGAGAAACCTCTTCGAGTGGTTGACCGAAAGATTCAAGAACTTCGAACTAAAAGTATTCCTATGGTAAAAGTTCTTTGGGATCATCACGGAGTTGAGGATGCCACTTAGGAGCGAGAATATCAGATTAGAGAGAAGTATCCGGAGCTCTTTGTCGAATCATGTAAGAATTACGAGGACGCAATTAGTTTAATGGGGAGAGGGTGTGACGCCCGAGAATTCTATCATAAATCCTTTATAACTGTTGCATATCTATTTGCGCATTCTTACGTACATCATCTTTTTTGTTTAATTGATTTAATTTGAGGTTACTATTCATAAGGTTTTTTATTGTCTCGAATGTTGGATTTTATATTTTTCCTAGGTCACATGACATTTAAAAGGAGTCGGGATATAGTAGTTTTAGACTTTCGAGCTCGGGAGCATGTATTTGGAAAATAGTTTTTACTTCGTTTGAATAGTGTTACGTAAGAATAGTATTAATTGCAACAAGACACATTTAAAATTGCATTTTGGCCCTAGTTTGACCAAGTTTTTGGGACTATTTGACTTTAATTAATAGACATACATATACATATATACACTATATACTATTTATACATAGATATACATAGAAAAAAAAAAACAAAGCTCCCAACACCCCCCCCCCCCAAAACGGACAGCCCTATGGAGAAGAAAGGAGGATTTTTCATCTTCAAAACTTGATCTTGGACGCTCCCTAACGCTTCTACAAGTGAAATCAACCTAGCTCAAGCTTGTTCTTGCATCTACAAAGCTTGTATATGTGAGGGAGTTGCATTTTTATAACTATTAAGTTTATGTTCATATATTAAAAATTTTGATTTGTTTATTATTGCTATTATACTTGTTATAAATGCTTAATATGTTGCTATTAGAGCCTATAGAGTAGACTTTTAAAGCTTGATAGCATAAACCATGGTTATAAGCTTGAATTGTAGGAAATAGATGATGAATAGTACTTGTTGTTAGGGTTTTGAATGAATTTTCTAATTAGTTTGAATTGGGACTTCAATTATATACTCTAGGCCCTAGTGAAGCTAGTTGAAAAGCCAAGTGAAGTTGAATCAACCAAAATCGAGCTAAATTGCGAAATTAGTCGACTTTTAAAAGGGGACTTTTTCCGTTGTGCAATCCGGGCAAGTTTGGGCTATGGTTTGGGTATCCTTGGGCTAAGAAAGCACTTTTGGTGCTTTCGTTATACAAAAATGGGGTTCGGTTAGTATAGTTGTAGTTCAAACCCGCTCGGGGCCTTCCTGAACTGTTGCTTCTAAAATGGATTTTTATGATCTTAATAGGTGTCTTTGGACTTAATTAAGAATATAGTATGATTAGGATATGATTTGGAAACCTTGAAACGCGCATCGGAGAAAGAAATCTTGTTTAAAGAAAGGGGAAAAAAAGTTTTTAGCCATTTTTGTTGCATTTGGAACTTGTTGTGGAGTTGTCTTGTCTTGTATTGAATATCTAAGGTATAATTAAGCTATTTGAGTAGATCGTGGGAAAAATTTATGTTGATTGCTTCTTTCAGGACTTTAAAGTTATTTTCGTGCTTATGCGAGCTTATATTGTGCTTATATGTGAGGGCGGCCTACTTTGTTGACCCTCTTACGTGTTATGTGATATTTTGATGCTTGTGGACTTGTTTTGGGGTTGCGCAACCTTTTCGGACATGGTAGCGTCGAGAAACACGGGCGGCGTCGGGCTTCCCGTGCTCCCTCGACTACCATGGTGCCTATTCCCTTCTCGCTGAGGTATACTCCACTACCCCAGAGGCGTGGTTCACCTGCAAGGCATGGACCTACCTCATGAGAAAGGGTCATAGGATCAAGATACATCCGGAGTATCCCAATTTGTTGGAGTAAGGGGTTTGCCGGCATTTGCGTGAAGTTCGTGGCTCGTGGCTCGTGATTGAAGGCTTGAAGTGGAACTGTATCCTTTTTAATGTAGTTAATTACTTGGCTTTCTTTCTTGCTGGTTTACGTTGTATATATATGATTTCTTGTGTTGTATATCATATTGCACGCCTGGTATGTTGCATCACCTCCCTCGCTGGGCAACATTGTTGCTCACTCCTCATTTGTCATGTTTCAAGAGAAGCTGAGGTGAATCCCTAGCTGTTAGAAGTAGAGGAAGAAGAAGACGTTCACGTAGATCAGAATCCGTGACTTTGAGTGATAAGGTGGATCTTATGTGCAATTTGCTTGGAGTTCTTGTTAAATGTTGTATTTTGAGACCTTGGGGTCTTGTATATATGTTGGTAGTTGAAATCTTGTATGTTAGAAAAAGTTGTTGGATTGTAATAATGGATTTTAGATTTCATCTTCTATTGCATGCTTGGGTGTTTTATCTTTCAGTAGAACTTGAGTACTAGTTGTATCTAAATACTATTAGTTAAAGTTAACTTATCTCGCATGCTTGTGTGCTTAGGTAGAATGATGTTACTCCAAGGCTCGGATGGCCTTGTGATTTTGACTTGGCTTTGGAAATATTAGAAGATAGGTTGTATAAGTTTGTTGTTTATAGTTCAAATGTTATATGTGACTATTCGCAGGTAACAGTTTAGTCCTTGGTACAGAGGAGACTCTGTCCGAGTGACAGGCCCGGGCTTGACCTTTAGCGTGGGGTTGGGTTCGGGGCGTTACAAAATATACATACCATATGAGCCTGAAAGCTTATGTTGGGGACATGTTTACCTTATCTTATCCTCTTGCATGAAGGACATAGATAATCTACTAAAAAATGATCAACCGTTTACCAATCATTATTGTTGTTATTTTATTCTCAGATTCCCTCAAAATTGCCCCGAGAGATATCCCAATATACCTTTTATTCTCTATAATCCTAAAATCTACCAATATTGTGGACTTGACCCCCATGCACCCACAATGGCTCCATCATTGCCTCCCGAGACTGCATAAAATACGACGATGTACGTTGCATGATGACAAACATTGCCCTTCCTTGGAAGCTGATTCAGATCTTGAAGTTTCTGTGTCTACTACATGTTAAAAGATTAGTATTTGATAATATTGTTCTCATAGAAAATAGTTTGGCGAGGAACTTAATTCGTAAGCCTTCATGTAGTTGATGAATATATAAAATTATTGTTTCTTTTCTCGTATTTTTCTTTTTTTGGTCGAATGTTTGTAATGTCTCTTTTAGTTTAATATAAGTTGTTCGATCATCTTTATATTATAATACCTATTATTTTAATTTTGTGTTTTTTCCTTGTTCTTTGGGTCATTTTCTTGTCAGCATCACATTGTTCTTCAAGCAACTTCCATAAAATTTGACATATTTTTCATAATCCATGATTTAGATGTTTATAGTCAAGAATTTTATTTTACATCTTTTCTGGTTTAAGGATTCAAGAATATTAATTGGATATGTAGTCAACTATCCTGCAAGTGCGTGTCTATTGATTGTGTTTCAGCTTTAGTCTTTGAAAGTCTTCTTGTGATTCAGATAATTTTAGATAGATGTTATTTGAATATATAATTTATAAAAAAAAATTGTCTATGTTGTATTGATCTTGGCTATTTTGCTTCAATTTTGGCTAAAGCCCTTAAATCAGCAAAATAACAATGAATTAATAGTGGTTACTATGCTCAACAAAAATTTGGTTCGTTTGTTAAGAAAAAAAGAAAAGAGAAAACACGTTTACTGAAGATATTAGGAGTTACTAATAATGTTAGCTTTAGAAAAAATAAAGAGATAATAACTTCATGTAGAAATTTTAGTATTGTGAACGTTTTTGTTTTTCTCTTTTGAACTAAACAGGCTCTTGAATTTCCCTCCTTACCCAGGTCCTTCCTCAAACCAAGCAAATAATTCTTAACAACTTTTTAGGCCTTCAATTATCATCTCAATGAAAGTTAATAATTTTTAACAGTTATGTCATCCAAGCAAAAACAATTATTAATTTTTTAGCCTGCAATTTTCATCTTCACGATTGAAGCAAAAACATTTTAATAGTTTTTTAGACACAATTTTCATCATGATGCAGGCCAATAATTTCCAAAGCTATAAGATAAAAAGAAAAAACAATTGCTACGAAGGTCTGTGATTTTCAACTAAATATTGGGCTTAGGAGGGAAAAAAAATAAATTTAGGACGTGTTTGATCTAAGAGAAAAAAAATAATAATAATAATAATAATAATAAGGATCCCTATATATGTATTTACCATTTTAGAACTTAAAGCGGAAGAAAGAAAAGAAAAAAGAAAGTGAAACAAGAAAGGACACTATAAAATAAGCAGTAAATTACGAAAATCTATCCAAATCCGATTTGGAATCAAATTAAAATCCATGTCCATATAAACTTCTCCACCGAAATAATCAATAAATTGCAACTCACCTAAACTAATTTTCTCATTACTTACTCATAATAGAACAAAGTAGTGAAATCATATCATAGAGGTTTTTAGGCATGATGAAAACAACTTTCTTTGTTGTTGTTCTAGTTCTTTTTCCGTGCATATCCACAACGATATCGCATGGCGTGGCCGGTGAATTCGAGATAAACCATGAAATATACATACCATATGAGCCTGAAAGCTTATGGTGGGGACATGTTTACATTATTTTATCCTCTTGCACGAAGGACATAGACAATCTACTGATAAATGATCAACCATTTACCAATCATTATTGTTGTTATTTTATTCTCAGATTCCCTCAAAATTGCCCCTAGAGATATCCCAATATACCTTTTAATGCCCCGAACCCAACCCCACGCTATAGGTCAAGTCCGAACTCGTCACTCGGACAAAGTCTCCTCTGTACCGTGGACAACAAGGTTACCTGCAATTAACCGCATATAGTCTTTGATTCACCAACATCAACACCTACAAACTATCTTTCAAGATAAACATAGTTAAGCCATTATCACAAGGCTATCCGAGCCTTGGAACGACAAAATCTACTTAAAGCACACAAGCATGCAAGGCAATGCTAACTTTGACTTCCAAGTAGTTTGATATAGTTAAAACAAACTATCTACCACACCCAGGCGCGCAACAACCAAATTAAGTATACTATAAGTTATTACATGACAACCTACTTTGTCTCTAACTTACAAGACTATAATTTTAGTTACAATTTCCCGAGAAAATATACAAGACCCTAAGGTCTCAAAACATAACATTTAACAACCTTATCACAAAAGAAGTCATGGAAGTTGCTCAACTTGCACTTCCTCCTCTTCAGCTACTGCAACTAGTTGGGGACCTACCTCAGCTTCTCCTAAAACATGTTAAATGAGGAGTGAGCAACAATGTTGCCCAGCGAGAGATGTGATGCAACATACCGGGGAGTACAATATGATTTGCAAATACAAGAAGTCATATATATATATAACATAAACAACAAGATTAAACAGCAAGTAGTTAACCACATTAAAAAGAGTACGGTTTCACTTCAAGTCTTCCAACTCGAGCCATGAACCATGAACTTCAAGCAAGTGCTGGCAAACCCTTACTCCAACAAGTTGGGATACTTTGGATGTATCCCGATCCTACGACCCTTTCTCCTGAGGCAATACCATATGCCCAGAAGGTGAACCACACCTCTCGGCGAGAAAGGGAATAGGCACCATGGTAGTCGAGGGAGCATGGCAAGTCCGATGCCGCCCGTGTTCTCGACGCTACCATGTCCAAAAAGGTTGCGCAACCCCAAGACAAGTCCACAATAATTAAGATAACAATTAACACATAAGAGAGTTGACAAAGTAGGCCGCCCTCACATATAAACACAAAATAAGCACGAAATAGTTTTATAATCTCGAAAGAAGCAATCAACATAACCTTTTCCCACAATCAACTCAAATAGCTTTATTATACTTTAGATAAACAATATAATACATGATTACTCAACAACAAGCTCCAAATGCATCAAATATGACCAAATACTACTTTTCCCTTTTCTTTAACCAAGCTTTCCTTCTCCTATGTGAAATTCAAGATTACCAAACCATATCCTACTCATACTACAATCCTAATTAAGCCAAAAAAACACCTATTAAGATCATAAAAACCCATTTTAGAAGCAAAAGCTCGGGAAGGCCCCGAGCGGGTTTTAACTACAACTACCCAATCCGGACCCCAAATTCAAGTACCGAAAATACCACAAGTGCTACCATACCCCAAGGATCCCTAATCCAAAGTCCAAACGTGCCCAGATTGCACAACGAGAAAAGTTCTCTTTTTAAAGTTGACAAATTTTGTAATTTAGCTCGGTTTTGGGTGATTCAACTTCACATGAGCCTTTGACTAGTTTCACTAACATCAGAAGTACCTAAAGGAAGCCTTAATTCAATCTATTTAGCAAGTTTTAGAAAAACCCTAACTTTAAGCACTATTCATCATTTTCTTCATTCAAACTCAACAATCAACCATGAAATTTGATAACAAGCTATACAAAAGAGTTTTATAGGCCCCAAAGATCATATATCAAGCATTTATAACAAGAAAAATAGCTAAATTCAACAAGACAAGAAATTCAATATATATGCATCAACTTTAAAAATCATGAAATATGCAACTCCCTCACAATATTGAGGTTGTAGGCAAGGTGATGACACTCCTAGGTGCTCCAATCCACTTCCAAAGTCAAGCTAGAAGCTCAAAATGCAAGGGTTGAACAATTTTTCTTCTCATTTTCTTTCCTTGTTGCCGTCGGGTAGGAGGGTATTTTTGGGATTTTTGTAATTGTTTTCTTGAGTAAAATGGCTTATGTGTATGTATAAGGGTATATGTATGTGTATGTGGTCACAATTGAAATCAATTGCCATAAAATTCTTAGTCAAACTAATTAAAACTCAAGCTATATGATGACTAGTTGAAATTTAAAGGTTGTTACGTACGTAACACTATTCAAATGAAGCAAAACTATTTTTCCAAACGCATGCTCCCAAGCTCGAAAGTCCAAATGACAAGGTCTCGATTCCTTTTGTATGTCATATGACTTAGGAAAAATATTAAATCGAACTTTTAAAACGGTCGAAAATCTTATGAATAGTAGTCTCAAAATAAAGCAATTAAGCAAGAAAAGTGATGCACGTAAGAATGCTCAAGTAAGTATGCAACAGTTATTAAGAAATTATGATGAAATTCTCGGGCTTCACACCCTCTCCCCCTTAAACTAATTGCGTCCTCACAATTCTTACATGATTCGGTAAACAGCTCCGGATACTTTTCTCTTATCTGATCTTCTCGCTCCCAACTGGCATCCTCAACTCCGTGATGATCCCAAAGAACTTTCACCATAGGAATACTCCTGGTTCGAAGTTCCTGAATCTTTCTGTCAACCACTCGAAGAGGTTTCTCAACATATGCCAAAGACTCATCAATCTCCAACGGTTTTGGCTCAATAATGTGCGATGGATCAGGATTATACTTCCTCAACAATGACACATAGAAAACATCATGAATCCTGCCTAAACTCAGAGGTAATGCCAATCTATAAGCCAAATCTCCAACCTTCTCAATGATTTCAAATGGCCCTACGAATCTAGGACTGAGTTTACCTCCCTTTCCATGTCGAATCAAACCCTTGCGCGGAGAAACTTTCAGAAACACATGATCACCCACTAAAAATACCAAGTCTTATCGGTGTCTATCAGCATAGTTTTTTTGTCCACTCTGTGCTGTAAGCATCCTTTTCTTTATAAGTTTCATATTATCCACCATCTTGATCATCTCAAGTAGAATAACTTGATCAATAGTTTTCATTTTACCTACCTTATCCTAATACAACGGAGACCTACATTTTCGCACGTAAAGTCCCTCGTAGGGTGCCATACCAATGGTAGCCTGGTAACTGTTATTATAAGCAAACTCCGCTAGAGGTAGATACTTCTCCCAACTCTTACCGAAATCCAGAACGCAAGCTCGCAACATATCTTCCAGTATCCTGATAGTCCTCTCTGACTGACTATCCGTCTACGGGTGATATGCAGTACTAAAAATCAAACTAGTCCCTAAAGCCTTTTGTATTTTTTGCCATAACTGTGATGAAAACCTGGGATCTCTGTCCGACACTATCTGAGATGGAACTCCGTGTAATCTCACAATATTTTCAACATAAAGCTCGGGTAATTTATCAAGAAAATCTGTTTTCTTTGTAGCAATAAAATGAGAACTCTTTGTCAGCCTATCAACCACAACCCATACGGAATCATTACCTCGTGGTGATCTCGGCAAATCAGATACAAGGTCCATAGTAATCTAATCCCATTTTCATACCGGAATCTCTAGCGGTTACAACAATCCTGCCAGTCTCTGATACTCTGCCTTAACTTTCTGACAAGTCAAACACTTAGCCACATAATCAGCTATCTCCCTCTTCATGTTGTTCCACCAGAAACTCAGCTTTAAATCTCTGTACATCTTAGTGCTACCGGGATGAATTGTGTATTTAGAACCATGAGCCTCAGCAAGAATCTCATCTTTCACAGTTGAATCACTAGGAATGCAGATTCTATTTGTGATAACCGGAACCCGGCATGCATTTAATAGCATTTAACTACATTTAATTAAGTGTTTAATTAGTTAATCATCCATTTTGCACTATTTTGATATTTCTTTTAAGAGCATTCAATAATTTTTATATTGATTAATTAAAAGATTATTACCTATTTCTATTAATTATAGTAATTGGATTTATTTTCTTGTATTTAATTAAATGTCATCTTAAATGTTAGTATTTAATTGCATCTGACTACGTGTTTATATTAACTTATTCATTTGTATCTTAACATTAGTTTCATAATTTTTTAAAATATTCTAGAAATACTTAAATTAATTATTTTTAAATGAATATTGATTATTTTGATTTTTTTGATTATTTTAATAATTGGTTTTAATTGTCTTGCATTAACATTACTCGGTTTTCAATTAAATGAGAAAAGTAACTCTGAGCCGGAGTGAACTTTTAAACTATTCTATTATTTTAATTTTTAAAAAATTATAGTTTTATATTATTGCCCATCATTTGATTAGCGATCGTTTATTGACCGTTCGATCGTAGCATTTCGAAAATGAGGGTTAGAGAAATATTTTTTGAATTTCGTAAAAAAATATTTTTAGCTTAATTTAGCTAGTTTTAGTTGGTTTTTATTAAAATTGCATTGCTTTAACTTGAATTAGATTAAATGGCATCAAAATAAGGTAATTTGACCATTTTTAACTTGAATTTGACCTTGCCTTTTTACCATTTTGCCCTTTGTCATCTTTTTAAAATAAAACAAGGCAAAAATCAAAACAAACAAATTGCAAAATTCCCATTTAGTCCCCCCCCCCTTGGCCGAAGGTTTAAGGAGAAAAGAAAAAAAAATGATTTTCCATTTTTAAGCCAAAATCATGTGTGGAATTGCTCGGGGGTCGTGGCTCGGATCCTTGCGGGTCTTGGCCTTCAATCATTGTGAGGGTTTTCACGCTTTTGTGCATTTTAAATGAAATTTGAATTTTGTTTCAATTTCTTAGATTTGTTATATATTGTGTTTAAATGCCTTTTGTTGCTTGAATTAGGTTCTATAATGATCGTAGAGCATTGTTTGATAGTTATTTAGAGATTTTTACGGTTGAAATTGCGTATTTGAAATTGGGGAAGAACAACAAATAGTGATTTTGAATAGTAAAACCCTAGAATTTTGGATTTTGATCCGAATTGCGATTTCTTGATTTGGATAGGTGCCATTAATGATAAAAAAGATAAAATGTGCAATAAAAATGGATTGGCCTTTGTTAAATTTAAAAATTAGACAAAGAAACAGAAAGGGGCAGTTTGACCAAAAGTTGACCGTGCTCGAATTGAGTTGGGGGTTTTGCTAATTAGGGCATGGAAGCACTTTTGGCGCTGTCGTGGCATTGATTGAGTGACTGGTTAACATAGCTGTAGTTCAAACGCAATAGGTGGACTTTCGGGCTTCGGTTGGGAAAATGAAGTTTAGTGACATAGAAACGTGCCTTGTAGTGCTTAAGTGAATGTAGTGAAATCGGTTTCCTAATCCTATAGCTCGTTTGCTCGTAATTGCCTTTGGAAGTTAGGGATTGAATAGTGAAATTTGTCGTTTTCGTGTTTGTACTGCTATTACTTGTTTGATTGATGTTATTTGTTGATATTAATGATAAACATGCTTGAAAAGTTGATTGATTGCTATTATTGATTGTAAATGCTCGATATCTCGTTTATCGCCACTAATTTTCACTTTCGTGCTATTGCTCGTTTATTACTTGTATCTTGTATTGCATTGCATTAGTGTCAGGCGCATGAGTGATGGGCCTCTCTGGGCAGTCTCGGGCTGCCAGGGTTGGTTGCTCTAGCTCCGTGTCCTATTTCCATTCTCGCTAGGGATGCCGCCCTGGGTGATTTAGGTCGTAGATGTGTCGGGGTACTTCCGGAGTACACTCAGTGGATGTTATAAGGTGGTTGCGCGCTTATTGTCATCGTTGTCAACATCAAGCTCGAGATTGATGTATTGCTCGTAGAATGGTACATTGCTCGTATGAGTGAACCGTGACCTTCAAAGTGTGGTATAGCTTTGAATGGTTGTGTTAATGCTTTCTTCAATTGCTTATTGTATTGTTGTTTATATTGATAGTTGATCGTATTGAATATATGGTTTAACTGTCTTATTTGCATTGCACGATCTTCTTTCTCTCTACCTCGATATCTGTCTCGCCCTCACTGAGTATACGTGTTGTGTATACTCACTTCTCACCACCACATTTCAGAAAATGCCATGTTAGCTGGAAAGTTCGTGATTATGTGAAAGTTCGTGGTTGAAGAGTTGTCTTGCGTGTCTATGTGGCTTGAGTTGTCAAAGATGCAAAGATGTATGTTTCATGTGTTGTTTGTATTTAATGTTAAAAGGAATGTAATTTAAGTTTTACTAGGTTATTGAAGTGATTTGAAAAGCTAGTTTATGTATTCAAATAGTGTAGTTTAACTTCAATGCATGTTTGTAATGTCCAAAGGAAAAGAGTTAGAATGGTATGATAGTCTATTTTATGTAATAAGTTATTATAGTTTAGTTGCCAAGCATGAATGTATTTGTCAAAGATGAGAAGAGATAGGTTAGCATTTAAACTAGAAATGTATAATTACTTGTGTTCGCTTGTTGAGAACCAAGGCTCGGATGGCCTTGAGGTGTTTGTATGGTTGGACACGGTGCTGGTCCACTTATATGCTATTACAGGTTTTACATTTTGCCTAGAAATAGGGGAGACTCCGTCCGTCTTTCCCTAAAAATTTTGCCCAGGTTTGGAATTTGGTTGTGATTAGATTGATTGATAGAACTCCCGGTCTCGAGAGGGATCGGGGTGTTACACTATTCCTGTACCTGAGTAATCCATCATCATGCAACCTGAAGTCGGACTCTCCCCCTTTGGACTTCTCTAGAAGCTTCAATAACTGAATATCTGACTATTGCGCTTCTCTGATCCTAGATAGCAATAAAGACTGGATTTGTAAGCTAGCCAATTGGATACCTGATCTAAAAGCCTTCGGTTTCCACAAGCACATCTCCTCTACAGACTCCCAGTCCTTGATTATCAAACTAGCTACAACAGCTTTTCGGTTCAATGCATCTGCAACAGTATTAGCTTTTCCTAGCAAGTAGCTAATAGTACAATTATAATCATTCAACAACTCTAGCCAACGTCTTTGCCTCATATTCAAATCCTTTTGAGAGAACAGATATTTTAGACTTTTATAATCAGTAAATATCTCAAATTGATTACCCCACAAATAATGACTCCATTTCTTTAAAGCGAAGACAACAACAGCAAGCTCAAGATCTTGTGTAGGATAATTGAGTTCATATGGTTTCAATTTCCTAGAGGCATAAGCTATTACCTTACCATTTTGCATAAGAACGTAACCCAAGCCTTCTTTCGAAGCATCACTGTATATCACCAAATTATCAGTTCCCTCAGGCAATACAAGAATAGGAGCAGTGGTAAGTCTCTTCTTCAATTCCTGAAAACTGCCTTCACACTTATCATTCCAGTTAAATATATTTTTCTTTTGAGTTAAAAAAGTCAACGGTCCTGCAATTTTTTAAAAATCTTTAACAAACCGCCTATAATAGCCCGCCAAACCCAAGAAACTACGAACTTCCGTGACAGTCTCAAGTCTTTTCCAAGTCATCACCACCTCAATTTTTGCAGGATCCATAGACATTCCCTCTTGTGAAATAATATGGCCTAAAAAGGCAACCTGTTTCAACCACAATTCGCATTTGCTAAATTTGGCAAACAATTTATGTTCTTATAGGGTTAGAAGCACAATTCTCAAGTGTTCTTCATGCTCTACCTCAGATTTAGAATAGACCAGTATATCATCAATGAAAATCACAACAAACTGATCAAGATAAGGTTTAAATACTCTCTGCATCAAATCCATAAAGGCGGCTGGAGCATTTGTCAACCCAAATGATAATACAACAAACTCATAATGGCCATACCTGGTCCTGAATGCAGTCTTGGGTACATCTTCTCTATGAATTCTCAACTGATAATAACCCTGTCTCAAATCAAACTTAGAAAATACAATAGCACCCTGTAGCTGATCAAATAACTCCTCAATTAAGGGCAAAGGATATTTATTTTTCACCATCACTTGATTAAGGCCTCGATAATCTATACACAATCGCAGAGTCCCATCTTTCTTCTTTACAAATAACACAGGAGCATCCCAAGGTGACGAACTAGGCTGAATAAAACCCTTTTTCAAGTAGGCCCTGTAGCTGAATTTTCAATTATGTAACTCAGGGGGAGCCATTCTATTTGGGGTTCTAGAAATAGGATTAGTCTTTGGCAATAAATCAATCACAAACTCTATATCTCGGTCAAGTGGTAACCCCGGCAATTCCTCAGGAAAAACCCCCGAAAAATATTTTATAACAGGTACTTCGTTCATTTTCAATTTATCTCCAGGCTGATTAATTAGATAAGCTAAATATGCATCACAACCTTTACCCAATATTTTAGTAGCTTTAATAGAAGATATGATACGAGTCCTAGTAGATTTTCGACTCCCAGTGACTTTAATAACAGGTTGATCAGGTACTTCTAGAGTTAAAACTTTCTTTCTACAATCCAAACATGTAAAATATCGCCCCAACCAATCCATCCCCAAGATAACTTCAAAGTCCCGAAATGGCATAATAATCAAATCAATAGGATACATGCAACCCTAAACACAAATATCACAATTTCTATACATAGACTCCGTAACACATTTAATACCCATAGAACTACTTACTTCAATCACATACAGCAGTTTATCAACTTTTAAAGTAGTAGATTGTACACATGCAGGAGTAATGAATGAATGTGTAGCCCCGGTATCAATCAAAACTACTACCGGCTGACTATTAATAAGAAAAGTACCTTCCACCACCACCGTCGTGTCTGGAAGCTTCTCCTGATCGAGTGCAAATACCCGTGCTTGGCCTCGCGGTACAGTAGCTGCTCCTAAAGCTCTAGTCTGAGCACCCTGGGCTGAAGTCTGTCCCTGACCCTGTTTAAACTTGGGGCAATCTCTAGCTCTATGCAGATCACTGCCACAACCCACGCATCGACCCAATTTCCTTTAACACTCTGCCTCCGTGTGGCCCTTGCGATTGCAATGAGTACACTGTAGGTTCTTCTTGGCAGCAACACCTCCTGGAGGAGTCCTGTAAGTAGATGTAGCAGAACTACCCTGCTGAGATCTAGCAGTCATTGGCTGGGTCTGTGACTGTCCTTGTGGCTGGCTCTGAACTGGTCTCGGCTGTGACTGTGCTTGAACTGGTCCTGGATAGCTCTAGGTCTGCCTAGGCTGCTGAGTCTGAACAGGCTGCTGATACTGCCTCTGGTAGCCCTGACTCTGAGACTGATACTGATGTTTACTTGACTGACTAGACTGAGCTAACACATTTGTCTTGCGTTTCTCGAACCTCGATGCGGCCCTGACTACTGCAGCATAGCTCGGATAATCCTGTGAAAACAGATTAAGCATAATGCCACTCTTCAATCCTGTGATAAACCTCTGAATTTTTATGTCCTCTGGCTGAACTAAAGCTAGCACATATCGAGAAAGTCTAGTGAAAGTAGCCTCATACTGATCTACAGTCATGTTTCCTTGCCTCAAAGCTATGAATTCCTCCTGATGTCTCTCGCGAGCTACAACCGGTACATATTTATCCCTGAACTCACGAACAAAGTCTGCCCACACATGCTGGACCCTCTCAGCATCCTATTTCTCTCTAATAGTGCGCCACCACTCCTCGACGTCACCCTCCATTAAGAATGCAGCATAAGTAATATTTCTCTCATCATTGCACTCGAGTATGGTAAAGATTTTCTCAAACTTGTTCAACCACATCTCAGCTTTCATATCATCTGGCTCACCATAGAAACTGTATGCCCCGTGGTGCAAGAATTTATCATACAAATTACCTCCAGCAGTACCACTATCCTCTGGTCTAGCAGCTTGATTACCTCTGCCTACACCTGTCGTACCCTGCTGAACCACAAACTGAGCTATAGTATTCATGGAGGTGGCCATTATGCCAAAAATATGTGCATTACTCGGTTCCTGACCCGGTGGTACATTTCCTGCTGCCGCTGCACCTTGTCCAGGTACATCCTATTTAGGAGCTTCCTCCAGCTCTTTCCTTGGTCTACCCCGTCTCCTTATCTCAATGCTAGAAGAGTATAGTATTATAATAGGCAAATAGATAATGCAAAGATAATATACACATTGTTTCTAAAACACTTTACTCACATAAGATAGCATATAAAACACTTAATAGCATTAAACACTAAACTCTTCATATTCATATCATATCATGCTTTACCATTCCCGTTACATGCTAGCATGTCTCTTTCCCTAGTACTCAGACAATTAAGCAATCACATATTCACATAATTCAACTTTCACATACAGGCCTCTACCCATATGCCAAGGAAGTTAACCTGGCTTCATGCATTCAAGTAGCTCTGATACCACCTAAATATAACGCCCCGAATCCAACCCTACGCTATAGGTCAAGTCCGGACTAATCACTCGGACAAAGTCTCCTCTGTACCGTGGACAACAAGGTTACTTGCAATTAACCACATATAGTCTTTGATTCACCAACATCAACACCTACAAACTATCCTTCAAGATAAACATAGTTAAGCTATGATCACAAGGCCATCCGAGCCTTAGAATGACAAAATCTACTTAAAGCACACAAGCATGCAAGGCAATGCTAACTTTGACTTCCAAGTAGTTTGATATAGTTAAAACAAACTATCTACCACACCCAGGCGCGCAACAACCGAATTAAGTATACTATAAGTTATTACATGCCAACCTACTTTGTCTCCAACTTACAAGACTATAATTTTAGTTACAATTTCCCGAGCAAATATACAAGACCCTAAGGTCTCAAAACACAACATTTAACAACCTTATCACACAAGAAGTCACGGAAGTTGCTCAACTTGCACTTCCTCCTCTTCAACTACTGCAACTAGTTGGGGATCTACCTCAGCTTCTCCTGAAACATGTTAAATGAGAAGTGAGCAACAATGTTGCCCAGCGAGGGAGGTGATGCAACATACCGGGGCTTGCAATATGATTTGCAGATACAAGTCATATATATATATAACATAAACAACAAGATTAAACAGCAAGTAGTTAACCACATTAAAAATGATACGGTTCCACTTCAAGTCTTCCAACTCGAGCCACGAACCACAATCTTCACGCAAGTGCCGGCAAACCTTTACTCCAACAAGTTGGGATACTCCGGATATATCCCGATCCTATGACCCTTTCTCCTGAAGCAACACCATATGCCCAGCAGATGAACCACGTCTCTGGGGTAGTGGAGTATACTCAACGAGAAAGGGAATAGGCACCATGGTAGTCGAGGGAGCACGGCAAGCCCAATGCCGCCCGTGTTTCTCGACGCTACCATGTCTGAAAAGATTGCGCAACCCCTAGACAAATCCACTATAATCGAGATAACAATTAACATGCAAGAGGGTCAACAAAGTAGGTCACCCTCACATATAAACACAATATAAGCACGCAATAGCTTTATAATCTCGAAAGAAGCAATCAACATACCTTTTCCCCACAATCAACTCAAATAGCTTTATTATACTTTAGATAAACAATATAATACATGATAACTCAACAGCAAGCTCCAAATGCATCAAATATGACCAAATACTACTTTTTCCCTTTCTTTAACCAAGCTTTCCTTCTCCTATGTGAAATTCAAGATTACCAAACCATATCTTACTCATACTATAATCCTAATTAAGCCAAAAGACACCTATTAAGATTATAAAAACCCATTTTAGAAGCAAAAGCTCGGGAAGGCCCCGAACAGGTTTTAACTATAACTACCCTATCCGGACCCCAAATTCATGTAACGAAAGCACCAAAAGTGCTTCCATACCCCAAGGATCCCTAATCCAAAGTCAAAATGTGCCCGGATTGTACAACGAGAAAAGTCCCCTTTTTAAAGTTGATAAATTTTGTAATTTAGCTTGGTTTTGAGTGATTCAATTTCACGTGAGCCTTTGACTAGTTGCACTAACATCTAAGGCACCTAAAGGAAGATTCAATTCAATCTATTTAGCAAGTTTTAGAAAAACCGTAACTTTAAGCACTATTCATCATTTTCTTCATTCAAACTCAACAATCAACCATGGAATTTGATAAAAAGCTATACAAAAGAGTTCTATAGGCTCCAAAGATCATATATCAAGCATTTATAACAAGCAAAAATAGCTAAATTCAACAAGACAAGAAATTCAATATATATGCATCAACTTTAAAAATCATGAAATATGCAACTCCCTCACAATATTGAGTTTGTAGGCAAGGTGATGACACTCCTAGGTGCTTCAATCCACTTCCAAAGTCAATCTAGAAGCTTAAAATGCAAGGGTTGAACAATTTTTCTCCTCCTTTTCTTTCCTTGTTGCCGTCGGTTAGGGGGTATTTTTGGGATTTTTGCAATTGTTTTCTTGAGTAAAATGGCTTATGTGTATGTATAAGGGTATATGTATGTGTATGTGGCCACAATTGAAGTCAATTGCCATAAAATTCTTAGTCAAACTAATTAAAACTCAAGCTATATGATGACTAGTTGAAATTTAAAGGTTGTTACGTACATAACACTATTCAAATGAAGCAAAACTATTTTACCAAACGCATGCTCCCAAGCTCGAAAGTCCAAAATAACAAGGTCTTGATTCCTTTTATATGTCATATGACTTAGAAAAAATATTAAATCGAACGTTTAAAACGGTCGAAAATCTTATGAATAGTAGCCTCAAAATAAAGCAATTAAGCAAGAAAAGTGATATGCGTAAGAATGCTCAAGTAAGTATGCAACAGTTATTAAGAAATTATGATGAAATTCTCGGGCATCACATACCTTCTGTTCTCTATAATCCTAAAATCTACCAATATTGTGGACTTGACCCCCATGCACCTACAATGGCACCATCATTGCCTCCCGAGACTGCATAAAATACTACGATGTACGTTCCATGATGACAAACATTGCCCTTCCTTGGAAGCTGATTCAAATCTTGAAGTTTCTGTGTCTACTACATGTTAAAAGATTAGTGTTTGATAATATTGTTCTCATAGAAAAATAGTTTGGTGAGGAAATTAGTTCGGTAGCCTTCATGTAGTTGATGAATATATAAAATTATTGTTTCTTTTCTTGTATTTTTCTTTTTTTGGTCGAATGTTTGTAATGTTTCTTTTAGTTTAATATAAGTTGTTCGATCTTCTTTATATTATAATACCTATTATTTTAATTTTGTGTTTTTTCCTTGTTCTTTGTGTCATTTTCTTGTCAGCATCACATTGTTCTTCAAGCAGCTATCATAAAATTTGACATATATTTTTCACAATCCATGATTCAAATGTTTATATTCAAGAATTCTATTTTACATCTTTTTTGGTTCAAGGATTTAGGAATATTAATTGGATACGTAGTCAACTATCCCGCAAGTGCGTGTCTATTGATTGTATTTTACTCTGATTTTGAATTTATTACCAAGTTATGTTGTGGTTTGATCAACTCCGAGGCAGTTCTAATCTGCCTTCAAGAATGGGGTAGGAGGCTGTAGTTAATTTTAGGGATGGAAATAAGAGGGTTAGCCCCAAAAAGTGGGGTTAGTGTAATGGTAACCGTTTGAGAGAATATATAACTAAAACCGTAATTGAATTACTAATTATAATCGTTAAGTATTCAAAAAATGACTGGTACATGTACCCGTACCAATTTGCTTTGAGAAAACATATAGTTTCAATAGAAAATCAACATAAAAAATTGTAAAAAATTAAATTTAAATGTAAACAAAGCTAAAAAGATAATTATAACCCAAGGATAGGACATAATATTGCAGAATCTCTATGCAGATAGGATTAAAATTACCTTGTTTGGTAGGATTAGGGCTTCCTCGGATTTCAAACAAGAACCAACTTAATGCATATTGTCATCATGTGTATGTATCGAGTCATGCAGTTGATTGAAATTTTGTAGATTCAGAAAGCGTCACGAAGTGCACAGCCCTTCCTAATTTCCTGACACCATCTTCATTGCTGATTAACAGCATTTTGTATCCTAATACATATCGTCTTGTATATTTAAATGATGGTGATTCAGGAAATCAAAATTGACAAAAGATGTGGTTCCTGAAACTGTTTTTCTTCATATTTTTGGTGACAAAAAATGTCGATGCAAAATTTTTTCAAGACGCCTTCTAAAAAGCTTTTTGTGAATATGGAGATCTGTCTACTGTTGTAGCATCTAAATTATTATTAATGAAGACATCAATTTTTCCATGACTTTTTTCTCTCCAAATTAGAAGGTTTTCCACGTAAAATTGAATCCTTGTTAATTCCTTTATGTTCATTTCTTGTTCAAGCATGTGTGGTATTTTGTGTTATTGTAGATACGCAAATGTTTGAATTTTCTTTCATGTCATCCAATAATTGGCTTAGACATTAACTATTGGATATAGAACAGCAGAATATGAGGAAAATTTTTACTTATTTACTTAAGCCGGTAACTTTCTCCAAACAAATAAATAATCACATTTTGTAGCTAACTCCCTTGATTAATTAGCAAAGAACCAATTAATTAGTAATGGTTGTTTCATCTTTATTCTTTAAAAAGCTTCTTGTGATTATTCAGATTTTAGAAATATGTTATTTGAATATATAATATAAGAAAAGATAGTCTATGTTGCATTGATGTTCGCTGTATCACTTCAATTTCAGCTAAAGACCTTAAATCAGCAAAATAACAATGAATTAATAGTGGTTACAATGCACGAATGGCAACAAAAATTAGGTTCGTTTGCCAAGAAAAAAAAAGAAAAGAGAAAACATGTTTACAGAAGATATATTAAGAGCTACTACAAATGTTAGCTTTAGAGAAAATAAAGAGATAACAATTGCATATCGAAATTATATTATTGTGAACATAAGTAAGGAACAATATAGGTCTCGAGACTTGATGACTAAGAATGGAAAATCAATCTAATAAGGAGTCAAGTCTAATAAGGGAACAAGTCTAATGCTCGATAGGACTAAAAAACTAGTCTTATAATAAAAATATAATACTAGTCTTATAATAAAGATATAATACTATTTTTATAATAAAAACATAATACGTATATGTATCAGGTCATGCAGTTGATTTAAATTTTGTAGATTCAAAAAGCACCAAGATACGGAAGGCCCTTTTTAATTTCCTGAAATCATCTTCATGCTACTAAATAAAATTTGAGATGAGTTGAGCTCTGAGTCAACTCGAAGTAGCTCCTCCACGCATGATCTTAATCAAGGTTTCATAACTATCAATGTCAATTTTTGTTAGTTTTGACTTGGGTCAAGGGGTAATAAGTGGCTAAAGTTAAACGTTAAGATTAGTAAGTGTCAAAATATGTAAATGATAAGGATAGTAAGTGGATTTAACCCTTATTATTAATAAAGACATCAATTTTTCCGTGATCTTTTTCGCTTCAACTTAGAGGGTCTTTCACGTAAAAATCCTTGTTCCTTTATGTTTATTTCTTGTTCTAGCACGTGTGGTATTTTGTGTTATTGTAGATACGCAACTGTTTGGATTCTCTTTTATGTCATCGAGTAATTGGCTTCGGCATTAATTATTGGATATAAAACAACAGAACATGAAGAAGATTTTTACTTATTTACTTAAATCGGTAACATTCTCAAAACAAATCAATAATCACATTGATTAGCAAAGAAACAAATAATTAATAGGGGTTGTTTCAGCTTTAGTCTTTGAAAGTCTTCTTGTGATTCAGATAATTTTAGATAGATGTTATTTGAATATATAATTTATAAAAAAAATTGTCTATGTTGTATTGATGTTGGCTGTTTCGCTTCAATTTTGGCTAAAGCCCTTAAATCAGCAAAATAACAATGAATTAATAGTGATTACTACGCTCAACAAAAATTTGGTTCGTTTGTTAAGAAAAAAAGAAAAGAGAAAACACGATTACTGAAGATATAGGGAGTTACAAATAATGTTAGCTTTAGAAAAAATAAAGAGAAAAAAATTTCATGTCGAAATTTTTGTTTTGTGACCGTTTTTTTTTTTTTCCTTTGAACTAAACAGGTTCTTGAATTTCTTTCCCCCCCCCCCCCCCCCCCCCCCCTCCACCCCCCCTCCCCCCCCCCTTCCCATTCCCAGGTCCCTCCTCAAACCAAGAAAATAATTCTTAACAACTTTTTAGGCCTTCAATTTTCATCTCAATGCAAGTTAATAATTTTTAACAGTTATGTAATTCAAGCAAAAATAATTATAATTTTTTTAGCCTGCAATTTTCATCTTCACGATTCAAGCAAAAAAAATTTAATAGTTTTTTAGACACACAATTTTCATCAAGATGTAGGCCAATAATTTCCATAGCTATAAGATAAAAAGAAAAAAAAAATTGCTATGTACGCCTGTGATTTTCAACTAAATATTGGACTTGGGAGGGAAAAAAGAAATTTATGACGTGTTTGGTCCAAGACAAAAATTAATAATAATAATAATAATAATAAGGATCCCTATATATGTATTTCCCATTTTAGAACTTAGAGCGGAAGAAAGAAAAGAAAAAAGAAAGTGAAGCAAGAAAGGACACTATAAAATAAGCAGTAAATTACGAAAATCTATCCAAATCCGATTTGAAATCAAATTAAAATCCATGTCCATATAAACTTCTCCACCGAAATAATCTATAAATTGCAACTCACCTAAACTAATTTTCTCATTACTTACTCATAATAGAACAAAGCAGTGAAATCATATCATAGAGGTTTTTAGGCATGATGAAAACAACTTTCTTTGTTGTTGTTCTAGTTCTTCTTCCGTGCATATCCACGGCGATACCGCATGGCGTGGCCGGTGAATTCGAGGTAAACCATGAAATATACATACCATATGAGCCTGAAAGCTTATGTTGGGGACATGTTTACCTTATCTTATCCTCTTGCAAAGAGGACATAGACAATCTACTGAAAAATGATCAACTGTTTACCAATCATTATTGTTGTTACTTTATTCTCAAATTCCCTCAAAATTGCTCCGAGAGTTATCCCAATATACCTTTTGTTCTCTATAATCCTAAAATCTACCAATATTGTGGACTCGACCCCCATGCACCCACAATGGCTCCAGCATTGCCTCCCGAGACTGCATAAAATACTACGATGTACGTTGCATGATGACAGACATTACCCTTCCTTGGAAGCTGATTCAGATCTTGAAGTTTCTGTTTCTACTACATGTTAATAGATTAGTATTTGATAATATTGTTCTTATAGAAAAATAGTTTGGCGAGGAAATTAGTTCGTAAGGCTTCATGTAATTGATGAATATATAAAATTATTGTTTCTTTTCTCGTATCGTTCTTTTTTTAGTCGAATGTTTCTTTTAGTTTGATATAAGTTGTTCGATCTTCTTTATATTATAATACCTATTATTTTAATTTTGTGTTTTTTCCTTGTTCTTTGGTTCATTTTCTTGTCAGCATCACATTGATCTTCAAGCAACTACCATAAAATTGGACGTATATTTTTCACAATCGATTCAAATCTTTATGTTCAAGAATTCTATTTTACATCTTTTCTGGTTTAAGGATTTAGGAATAATGGATACGTAGTCAACTATCCCGCAAGTGTGTGTCTATTGATTGTATTTGATTCTGATTTTGAATTTATTACCAAGTAATGTTGTGGTTTGATCAACTCCGAGGCAGTTCTAATCTGCCTTTAAGAATGGGGTAAGAGGTTGTAGTTAATTTTAGGGATGACAATAGAAGGGTTAGCCCCAAAAAGTGGTTAGCGTAATTATAACCGTTTGACAGAATATATAATTAAAATCGTAACAAAAATTATTAATTATAATCGTTAAGTATTCAAAAAAACGACTTGTACATGTACCCGTACCAATTTGATCTTGGAGAGCCAAAATTTTGATGATAAATTATTAATTATAACCGTTTGACAGAATATATAACGCCATTGAGGTTAAATTTCGAGGCAGCTTTTTAAAAAGCTTCTTGTGAATATGGAGTGTACTTCGTTGTTCTATCTGAGTTACTATTAATGGAGACATCATTTATTCCATGGTTTTTTTTTCCCTCCAAATTAGAGGGTCTTTCCACGTAAAAATCCTTGTCCCTTTGTGTTTTTTTCTTGTTCAAACATATGTGTGTTATTGTAGATACCCATCTGTTCGGATTTTCTTCGTGTCATCGAATAATTGGCTAACTTAGGCCTTAATGAGTTTGGATTTGAAATAGCAGAATATGAGGAATTTTTTTTCTAACATTCTCCAAACAAATAAATGATCAGCTAAATTAATGGTGGTTTCATAAACTTTCAATTTGGTATGGATATGCTACCTGGTGAAGAGCATACTTTCAGTTACATGTTGTTTTTTCCATTTCGCATGAGAGCTTGTCCATGGTTTTCTTCATTATCACTAAAGCTCCTGTTGTACTCTAATGGAACGCAGATCATGCAATACATTGAAAGCCACTAATTATCATATTCTATAAAACCTTATACAGGAAAATTTTAAAGATGAATCACAAACTAAAAACGTTTGTCGATTTTTTAGGGCAAAGCTAGACTATTTGGTGAAAGAGGTCAGAGCAAGCTTTTAGTACTTGAAGGTCCAATGTAGAGGGACCTGTGAAAGTCTTATCTTTTACTAAACTAAGAAACACGAACTTATTTCCTCTATGAGGGAGAAAGCAAATTCAGACAGCAACACGGAAAGAAACAGCTCTGATAGTGTACATCTAATAATCAACAACAAAGAAGAAGATACATACACAAGCTTGTTTTTATATATAGTAGATTGCTACAAGAAATGTATGGATCGCATCAATGGAGGAGCGCGAAATAGCTCATTATACTAGAGAGTTTTTATGGTTTTTTCATGTTAAATAAATGGCGTTGAGACTTAAATTCTGGATCTGATAAATTAGGTGTACAAAACTCTTTATTATGAACTAATTATTAATTTGACAAAAAAAAAATCTGTAGCGACTAGTGTTGCGTCACCATTTAAATCCTCTTCGAATTTTCCTATTTCACTAATAAATACATTTCATTAATCACTACCAATATATATATATATATATGATCTCGCAAGAAATGTAATTTTCGGGGGAAATTTAGTGATCAAAATCGCTGAGAAGCGCCGTCACTTGCTTGGTCATACGAGACAAGTACCAATTAAAACTTCGACGGAAATTTAATTTCTGTCACACGCTGATCCATGCATTATGAGTGGATCCAACTGTCAATGTGCCACGTCATCAACAATTCTCTTTATTGCTTCTTGAAAAGCAACTTCATCCCATTGACCTTCCTGTTGAAAACTTGGTAGAGTGAAAATTATAACAAGAAAAAAAAAATTAAATAAAATAATCATAAAAAAGAACAGTCGTCTGATAATTTCGATTCATAAATTCTAAATGACTTGTTCATAATATGTCAAAAATTAAACTAACTATGACCCTCAAAAAGGGAAAGTCAAATGACCAAGAAAGATTTTTCTTTATCAATTGTGATCGATCATGGTATCTATAACCTTACTTAACAAGAGCTATTTCTCGAATTTTGAATTCTTCACTTACTAAAGCTCCAAAAAGGAAACTGAATGAATGGGAACTAGACAGCCTCTATCCTTAATTAATTAGGACCAAGGATTATTTCTAAATTATTCACTGCGTGACTGCTCTATGTATTTGCTCTAGAGACAAATTTGAACACTAAATTAGCATTGCGAATTTGTGAATAAATTAAAATGTTAGACTGCATATACATTAATTAAGGTAAGTGTTATTAACCCCAAAATAATTAACTTGGCTGAGAACCATGGAAAATTATGGTACACGTACCTCAATTCTCAACCTTAAAGTCATATGATTCAATGAAGTTGATTCAACCATGTTGGTGTTGGCATTCATAGACTTTAAGTTGGTATTGTTGACCTGTTTCAAGAACTCTAGTACACCATTTACCAAATCCAACATGGTACATTGTCCTCTTATAACCACTTGCAGGTCCACCATTGTTGCTTCTTCTGATGTTGATGCCGCCGCCGCAACATGCGTGACGCGGACATCGACCCTTTCAGTTACGGCAATGACGACGTTTCCTTCTTCAGTTCCCTCTTTTTGAGGCAAAAGCTGTGCTTCTAACATCTGGTTTCTTTCTCTAAGCTCTGTAACTTGAGCTTTCAAAGATGTCAAGTACTCTGTTGTGGTTGCAAGCACTTCTATATAAACAACCATGCTAAAATTCATCAATATGGTGGATAACTTTTAGGCCGCGTTTGGTTAGCGTAATCTTATAAGATTATCATAAATATGAAATTTAAAATATGATATTCTCATGTTTGATTCAGGGAATAAAGAAATATTTATGATAATATCACATTTCTAAATATACGATATTATCATGATTTACTCAATTTTTATTCACATGTGAAGGGTAAAAATCTTACATTATTTGCAATTTGGGAAATAAGACATGCAAGTCATTTACTCTTTTGGGTTACGACGAGAAGCTCTGGGAGTTTTTTTTTTTTTTTTTTCTTCTCAAGTCCTTCAAATTTAATACTGTTAATTATTTTGAACAATTTAGAATTATAAAAGTACTTTCAACATTAATAAAAAATTAATAAAAATAAATAAAACAAGCAACAAATAGGGGCACGTGGCTTGCCCCTATTGGTTTCTTGCTTTATTTTTTTTCTTTTTTTTATTTATGTTGAAATTACTATTATACTCTTAAATTATTAATTGTGTTAAATTTGAGGGACCTAATAAGTAAAAAAATTAAATCCAAGGACCTAATCTATGACAGAACTAACTAACGACCAATGGGAGATGCAACCCAACTGATCTAAAAATAATTAAAATACATGTGTTTTTTTTAATAAAAAAAAAAAGAAAAATTAAAATTTTTATTTATTTTTTGTTAAAAAATTAATTAGTCTAAAAAATATATACAGTTGAAAAATGATGTGTTATAACCCCTGAAAAAAAATCTGAATCGTGCCTTGGACCTACTTATACTAAACCAGAACAATAAGGACCTGTATGTCTTATTCCCTTGAAGTTTGTATCCAACCTTAGTTCCTGGAGGAAGCAGTGATCTCAATGCTTGAAAGCTTTCATTGTGCTGTTCGCGACGTCTTCTCTCAGATATCATATGACGCAACTGATAAGTGCTTGTTGGCCGGCTTCCTCGGACCTGTTCTTGACTACGCATCAAATTTAAGCTTGTGTAGAATTTGATTGCTCTTTTAAACATATTTGGCCTTTGGGTTCTAACTGCTGAGGCTAATGCTGCTGATCTATAGCTTTGAAATGCATTTGCATAGTTAGCCTTCTGGCAATTAGGAGATGAATTCTGTTGTGTTTGGCGCGACGACGATGATGATGAAGGAGAAGATATCACAGCAATCAGTGCTTGTGTAAGTGCAGCATCTTCACTGTCAATGCTAGGACATTGAATATTTCGGATTTGGGTTAAGGCCTCTATGGCTTGCTGGTGTGGACAAGCTGGTAGGGGAAGCTCTCTGGGTGCGCCTAATCCATTAAAATCTTCAGCAAACCATTGTCTCATCTCCATTTGTAGGTTAACCTGGAAATTGAATTTAGTCCTTATCTAGAAGGATAAATGTTTGTTTGATTTAGATAGGCTTAGTAGATTCACTAGATAGAGATATGTATTTTAAAAAATTTTTATTTACCCCAAAAATTGTAAAACATGTATTTTTAGTATATATGAAAAGTTAAATCATTTCTCATTGAAATAGATTTAATGTTCTACATGGAAACAAAATTTTAAATTCGTCCTGATATTGATGGCAGATAATTTCTTTACCTGAGTGTCATTAGGCATGCCAAACTCGATTTCTCCTTTATTGCACCCCATGAATACAGCTATCTACAATCAAAGTTGTAAAATATATGCATCATTTTTGTGCATAATGTTGCAGTACATTTACATGCAGGTCCGAGGACTGAAGAACACTCAAGAGAACTTTGCTGTTTTACAAACCTTAATCCCAGCTTTCTGCAAAAAATTACACATAGACACATAGTAAGTTGGCCATAATCGTACGAGAATCATGAAAAACATCATAGTCATGTAATAATCTGATCATGATCAGCAAAGTTAACCTGATAGAACTGCAGTTGCACTTCAATGCATGCCAGTCTTTGTAGGTCTGCAAACTGTAGCTCCATATAAGGAAGACGGTTCTTGAAAGCAAGTCCTGGCACGCAGCTGAAAGTTTCGAAAGAGAATTACAAACTGAAGCAACTCGATATATACGGAAGCCAACTATATATATTATTGCATACATCAAACGGCTTGAACGGGTGTGAGTATGGGGAGTGGGCCACAATCCACATTGTGTGATACCCACCCATGTATTGAGCCGGGCCGGTTGACGTATGAAAGAGTTTTCCTTCATGCAGTAATAGATAACTGCATCCCATTAATCATACCCATTATCAACGTTGAATAGTGCTTGCTGGTACTGATTGAAAAGCCTCTGATGAGCAAGACTTGATCCAGATGATGATGAACTTGGTTGATTGGCTCCGTTGCGGTAGAGACCATCCAGACAGAGTAAGCAGCTATTCACATTATTTTGAACTCAAATGTTATGTTATTGTGTTAGATGCTAACTTTGTCTGCATGCATACGTGAACAGAGCAATAATTTATTTGTATGACTGCCTAAAACAGGAATTCTTAAACAGTGAACCACCAGTTCAAATATTCACGGTCAAACTTTTTTGGAAATAAAAGAAGTGATGGACGGAAATGCTTTCTTACTTTGATGGCTGGGGCAAGTATGACCAAAGGCATATGTAACTGCAACCAAAAGCCTGCATTAAGTGTTGCAGAAAGGTGGCACGGTCTTCTTCACCTAGGAGGAAGATGGTATCCATGAAGTTGGCCCTAGTTGCTAAGTTTGCTGCATGCATGCATGAGAGCCTTCAACAATAAAAAGTGTCCATTTTATCTGGTCATATAAAGTAACCTTTGTCTTGCCTTATGTATATATTCTGAAAATGTTTTTAAACGACTCAAAACGTTCAAAATAATCAGGTCGTGTGTTTCGAAAAAAATTAATCGTTAGATTTGATGTCCCTTCCGAACTTTGTATTAACTTTTTGAATATTAATAAAATTTCGGAGGAGGACATTACCCAAAAAAAAAAAAAACTTGCTATGAGAGAGAGAGGTTTTATACAATGTATGTGCAAAGATGCTTGAAAAGTAGTAGTAGTACTAGTAATAATAGAAGGGAAAGGAGCAAAGCTCACAGCATATATATATAGAAAGCAACAAAAATGTTTTGGGGAATAGAAGTTGAAAAGTAGTAAAGGACTAAAGGAGGGAGATGGAATTATTTGACAACATAATTTGACAAGCATTAGAGAGTACCGAGTCATGATATGAAGAAAAGTATTGGTCAAAAATCAACGCTTACAACTTACAAGGATTTGAACCGAGTCAAGAGAGAAAGACAAGTGATCATGTCCTTTTTATTTTTAAAGCTAAACTCTTCAATTAATTTGGACTAATGTTAATCTCACATATATTGGTAGAGTTCATATTTGTAGGTTCTTATGTGAGAGATTGATCTATCAGTTTAGACCGATGCAAGAATTTTTCATCTTTAAATGATTTGTATTTTTGTTGGCTCTTTGCTAACTTCATTTCTGTTCAATTCTTTGCAGCATAGCGAATCTTTATTCATTATATAAGTTGAACATAGTTATTTTGCATGCTCTAATAATTACCAGGTTATATATTTGTTTGGTACTTTTCTTGTAATATTTAAAGAGAGGAAATTATTTTGAAAAGTCTTTTGAACTTATATTAAGGGTGTCAAATACTAGAACATTTAATCTATCAAAAAGAGGTATGATTCGTTTTTAAATTGTCTCCAAAAAATTGTCATCTCCAAACCGTCGCCAAAAAATTCCTTCTCCAATTCGTCTCCAACCACATTTCGTCTCAAAACCGTCTTTAATCACATTCTGTCTCCAAATCGTCTCCAATAATTGACATATCCAAATCGTCTCCAACCACATTCCGTCTTCAAACTGTCTCCATCCAAAGAGTGTCATCTCCAAATCGTAGCTAAAATTTTCTGTCTCCAACCCATTTAGTCTTCATGTCGTCGCCAATCTTTAAATTATTTTTATTTGGA
This sequence comes from Ehretia macrophylla, assembly GCA_037974665.1. Taxonomy (NCBI): domain Eukaryota; kingdom Viridiplantae; phylum Streptophyta; class Magnoliopsida; order Boraginales; family Ehretiaceae; genus Ehretia; species Ehretia macrophylla. The sequence continues at coordinate 11,135,317 of CM075779.1, forward strand.
CATTTTTAATAATTAAAATACATAATTATTAGTTAGTAGAAACCTCAAATTAATATAAAAAAATTTAATTTTAATTTTAATTTTAATTCATTTAAATAAAAAAGTATATAATCTGAAATTGTAATACACCATAAAAAAACACAAATCCTAAATGTAAATGTACAAACTATTTTAATATCTTAACATAACATACAACCGAAAAATTAATCTTCAAATCTATCACCAGGCAGAGGCGAAGGCTGCTGTTCTAGTAGAGTCAGCAACAATTTTGTGAGGAATGCAATCTATGTTTGTAGTTGATGGAGTTGTTCATTATTTTCTTATTGAAGTCTACATAGCTCCTCGTTTTGTTCTTGTTGATTGCGAAACCGCTCGTTCTGTTCTTCTTGCATTTTACACATCTTCTCATTTTGTGTTTCTTGTTTACGCAGCTGCTCAAGATGGCTTGTAATCTGCTTATGACGGGATGGTGTATGCAGTTCCAACTGAAGTGGAAGACTCGACCCGTAGATGCGACCTCTATTTGGTTTGCCGAGACCTTGAACAAATAGTACGACATAATCAAATGGAGTGGCTGATGAATCTGCCTTGGATAATTGCGTGGCGTGCTAGACCAGTTCGTTATAATGAGACTATAAGACAAAATCAATAAAATAACTTTATAAGTTTTTTTGGGGTATATCATAAATGTAATATATTAATAATTACTTAAAATGCATGTACATACTATGGTCTGTTCTCATCGATGATTCATCGATTCACGACTTGACTCCATTTTGTAGAAAATACTATATTAATTAAACCAATCTATAAATCTCAAAGAGCATGATTTGCACAATTATTTTCCATGTCTATAATTACTAAAAAGAATCAAGTAAGATATGAAATTGGATATGAGTTCTCATCCTTATTTTCGGACCGTAGTGTTGAACCATCATCGCCACATATATGACGAGGAATATGAGCAAATTGAATCCAATTACAAAAGTTCCTACGCAGTTAGAGTTTATTTTTCCTTTATATATCATTTAATCTAAGATTTCTATGTAGTCATATCGTCTTATTCATTATGTTTACAATATAGTAATTATAAACAATAGAATTCGTATGCGCAAAAAATCAATACATAAGTCATTGTGAGTTTAACTTTCTACATTATCCGGATTTGAGCACCTCTAATCAAGAAACTGTGAAACAAATAAAAGACTAGAGGAAAAGAATATAAAAACCCTACCAAATATACCTCACTGTCCTCTTCACATAACAAGACACACTTTTACATACACACATATACGAACAGACAAGAGTAGTACCTAACAACTTGCAATTCATCTCCCTCACATGGTGATAGCCGCAGAACCATACTCACTCATATACCAAAATTAATCAAACCCACATTATTCGAGATTAGATACTTGTATCCACAAACATACTTCAATCACACAGACAATATAATTAACAAATACTATTATAACATAAACTCTAACATAAATTTTTTGGCTAAACTTGAACATCACGTGCAACATCCATTAACCCATTGCAAATATTAAAATTATACAACCATGATTTTTTGTATCATTCAAACATAATAAATAATGTAATTCCCATAATAGATACTTAATGAGAATACTAACCTAAGCCATATAGATCTTGCCCAATTGCAATATCATAAAATTTAAAAATATTACAATAATTAGTAAACTACCTAAATATAAAAATGTATAACGGAAATGAAAAAAAAAACTAAGAATGTAAAAAAATCAAAAAAAAAAAGGAAAAAAAAATAAGAATTTTTTAAAATAAAAACGAACAAACATATTACATAAAAAATAGGAAAAAAAACCAAAAATGAAAAAAATAAAAAACTGAAAATTAAAAAGAAAATGTCAAATAAGAATTAAAAAAAACAATTTTTTTTAAAAAAATAAAGAAACATATGAAACAAAAAATTGTAGAAAAGAAAAACCGAAAACTTTAAAAAAAATAAAAATCTTAGAATTAAAAAAAAAAAGCAAATAAAAGGTGAAAAAATAAAATCAAACCCAAACAATAAACAATAAAATAAACAATAAAAACTAATATATAAACAATAGGCATATATACACAATATATATTCATAATATATATTTTTAGATATATATATATATATGCATATTTAATTTTATATATATACAAATACATATACATACACATATACATATACCTTAAATGTGGATGAGAAAGATAGGGGTTAAGGTAAAGAAGGGTATTGAGGGGAAGGGTCTCGTGACAGCCCTATAAAAAAAAATATACGGGGTCGTAGCCTAACAGTCTCCATTGGAGACTGTTAGGCGACGACCCTGATTTAAAAAATCTAGGTCGCGCTTGTTTGAAAAGGTGGGCGACGGCCCAGGCTCGAGCTAGGCCGACACCCAACCCCCAAGGCACGACTCAACATGTTTTGCTGGGTTGTTCCTTGGAGACTTCGGGGCGACAGCCCTGTAATTAATAAATAAAAAATTTAAAATTATGTAAATCCTTAATTAATCTTAAGTATGACTTATGATTAACTGAATTAATTTATTAGTCATTAAATTTAATTTAATTAATGTTTTAATAATAATAAGATAATTTTTATTAATTAATTAATTATTTTTTAAATTTATTACTACGCCAAAAGGCCTCATCTCTAAAAGCTCAGCTAGTAAGACGTCCTTCTCGCAATAGGATTCCGAACCTCGCCTCGCTCTTGTGACATGTAATTTATAAAATTAGATAAATATTTAATTAATAGTTATTAAATGAATAAAATCTTAAATTAATCAAATAATTAACTAATTAGGTCTTAAATATATAATATTAATTATCATTTTATTAGTTATCAATTTAATTAATCTAATTTGCTTTTTAAAATTATTTTTTTCATGTCTAATTAGACTTTTTTAAAATATTTTTTTATGTTTCACCAAATTATTACATATATTTTTTTTTTCTTTATTTTTTTCATGTCTAATTAGAGTTTTTTTTATTAATTTTTTTTTAATGTTTTAATAAAATATGCGATGGCCCTGCGAGGTCCTATCCAAACCATCTCCATTTCGTGCCACACTGTCAAGTCCCGTCACTAGGGCGTTTGCAACGTGCTGTCAAACGAACCAATGGTCCGTCTAACACAACATGTATATGTCCATTGGTCCGCAACCACATGGCGGCAAACCAATGGTCTTCCAGGTCCTCATTTTCAAGGGACCTAGGGTGGTTTGGTATTTAATGGACACATCGTGGCAGCGTACCATTGGTCCATAGCTTAAAATTGAAAAACAAAATAAGTTAGCGATGGACCAACACGATCCGTTGAAATTTTTTTTATGAGTTGATGTCTATAAAAAGAACTCGGAAGTGCATTTGAAGTAGCCCAATTCTTAGTTTTAGCTTTCAAATACTTTTTTTCAACCACGAGTAAAGAAGAACAACACCATTCACATTCACTTTGTAATAGCAAAGATAAAGACAACACAACAAGAAAAACTGATCAAGATTTGAGCAAAGTCATGAAATCAAAGCTTGATTAAAATGTTATACCAAAAGAAGACGGTTATATTTCTGAAACCCAAGGACGTCAACTTCTTGTTTCTCAAATATTGGAGATTTATTTACCCAAGTTTTTCCCCTAATATTTCTGTTCAAAACATTATCTTGGAGGTCAAGAATATCAACTTAGTTCTTAAACTAGATGATGTTATTATGCGATCAGAATTCGAACACGCCGAGTTTTACTGGAAAGGATCGAACCATGGGAACGAATCTACAGGGCTATCACCTTCTTTGGCCAGATCTTCCAATATTTTCACAATTACAGTTCACTGTGCCCACACCTTCTAGAAAAGGGCGGCGGCTTGAAAGCTTACCTTATTATTAGAGAAAGGTTAGGAACCCATCTTTGTTTTGGAGTTTTCGCTCCAACCTAGGTTAGGGGGTCCTTAGACCGTAGCTTGCTGCTGAAAAATGTAATAGGTTAGCGCGGCTCGCTTCGCTCTTCAAGCTCTGCCTTCCTTACTAGTGATGATGTATTTTGTCTACTCATTATGTACTTGTGATTATGTACGTCGTTAAGTATTATGTACTTATGGTGATGTAATTTGTTAGGATCAGATGTAATCCTTAATTATCAATAGAATCGTCAGTTAATGTTTGATTTGCATTTTATTTTATAATATAATGCTTTTATTGAAATTCCTTTATTTTCTTTCTGAAAGAAATAATTGTTTATATTTTGTATTACGTTAAATACTTTATGTTACGTGTTTTGCACCAAACAATTTTTGTTCAAAATTAATTCTTTATAATTTTTTTGATTAATCCAAAAAATAAAAATCAGTGTTTATTTTAATTGTTTATCTTTAATGTTTTATGTAATTCCAAAGTTGAATATGGTGTATTTAGAGGTCAAGACGCCCAAAGATATTAGCTGTTAGCTTGATGGACTATGAATATGTTGTATTTAGAGGTCAAGACGATTTGCAGACTACTTATGTATGTCGTCTCCAACTAGTCACCAATTTGAGATGGTTTGGAGACGACTTATCTATGTCGTCTCCACTTAGTTGCCAAGTGGAGATGGTTTGAAGACGATATAAATAAGTCGTCTCCAAATAGTCGCCAATTGAAGACGGTTTGGAGACGACTTTTGTTTGCTATCTCCAAGTAGTCGCCAATTGAAGACGGTTTGGAGACGACTTTTGTATGCTATCTCCAAGTACTCGCCAATTGGAGACGGTTAGATATGTCGTTTTCAAGTAGTCGCCAACTACTTACTTTTGGAGACGATTTAACTATATCGTCTCCAAACTGTATCCAAATTGTCACTATGCTTGGCGTCAAAATTTCTGTCGCCAATTTGACGACGAATTAGCAACGGACTGTCACAAAAAATAGTTTTTCTTGCAGTGGGTCAATGATGACATAAGTTCCTCACTCACCGTGGAGGGTATGTAACTTGCTATTTATGCGAGAGGTTGTGAACTCAAGTCTTATTGGTTACATTGCCTTAGATCTCCCCTGAATAAAAAAGAAATAAAGAAATAAAGAAACAAAGAGATAACCATGAAAAATAACGTTATTTTGAAATAAAACTCTAAACTTGTTTGAATATACAATTATTTGACATTGAAAAATCATAAACTTTAAAATTACTATATCAGATCATGGATTATTTCATCTATCATCAATTGATTTTGGGATGAAACTCCATCATTCTTAACCCTTGGTCCAGTGTTGTACATCCACCATGTGTGATCATGTTCCATACTTTTTCCACGTGTGTTCATCCACCACATGTGACCCATCTTCCGCTTGTGTTCATTCATGTGTGACTCATATAAGATTTTGAGCTACTTTACCGAATAGTAATTGGTTTGGGTAAATGACCAAAATGGTCCCTTGTCTTTGGGCTCTGTGACATATTCGTCTCTTATCTATCAAACGTGACAAATTAGTTTCTTATCTTTAAATCTGCGACACCGTTAGTCCTTTTAACAAATTTTGTCAATTTTTTTTAATATGGATTGGATGCGCTCGGGACGTGACCAACTTAAATCAAATTTTGAAGGGGGAAGAGACTAATTGGTCAGGTGTCGGACACATGCAATCTACATTAAAAAATTGACGAAATTGTTAAAAGTCAACAATGTTACAAATTTAAAGATAAGATACTAATTTGTCACGTTTGGTAAATAAAGAACGAAAATGTCAGAGAACCTAAAGATAAGGGATCATTTTAGTCATTTACTCAGTTGATTTTAAAATGGAACCTCAAAGTTTTAGAAGATTAAATCTTTTAGTTGGGTGTTTCTCTTACTTATCTCAACTTCCCAAGTTTTCTTAATGATTTTTTCTGTCACGGCTTAGGCTTGAAATGTAACCCGTAAATAAAACTCGTGTCGCAATCTTACAAATAATTGACTTCGATCAAGTACCAATAAAATTTAAAATAATTAAATTGAATTATTATTTAAATATTAGTTAAATTGAATTATTATTTAAATATAAAATACTGATTTATAAATTATACTCATATCATATCCTTTTACTAACGAAACATTACACCCTTATAGTAAGATATGGACATTTCTAAGCAACGAATCTATACTCTTCACCCCTTCAAAACCTATAATAAGCGATTTAATGTATTGATTCCTCATTTTCTAAAGATGTGGTCAAGGCACAATTAGACTGCATTCCAAGCACCATGCCGGAGTATAATAAGTATACTTTGATTATTTTCTTAAACTGATCATAAGGTCACGACAAAAAGAAAATTAAAAAAAAAAATTTCGTCTTTGGTTCAATATGATTGGTTTTGAACCAGGAAAATTGAGGTTAAAGCAGAGCTTTCTCGTTATTTGGTCAAAAGCTTTAGACAATCGCTAACAAGGTTTCCTCCACAATGGGTAACCGGCGTTAAATCTTAAAAGAGATTGAATGATGCTACTATGTATGTTCGCACACACGGTTGCTGTTCAAGCACAGCCATCCACAATGGATGGTCTAGCATAAAAACTAACATTTTTTTTAGCAAAAAAAAAAAAAGTTCTCCTTTACAATTTTTATAATAATAAGTCAAGTCAAGAACAATAATAGAACATGAAAAACTTGTCAGTGATAAGCGAGCAATCCTTTATGCAAATGTAGATGCCAACTCTTACTTCTTTCTCTTCTTAATACAATAGCAACTACTAGTGTGCCTCAATCTACAACAACTCATATGAAATATTAACAACGACTACACTTTTGAAGTAAATGCGGAGAAACTTTGAATATGTTATAGGATTAAAAGACTAAGTTCTATATGGCCCAACTTTTAAACACTTAAAAGTAAAGTTTATGAGTTTAGAAAACGAAATTAAACCTATTTGGCCATTTTTTAAAGAGAGCTTTAGATAAAAGACAAAGTTAAAAAAACTAAAAAATAAGAAGTTCCAAATCAGAACTTTTTGAAAAAGACTTTCATAAAACTGTTTTTATATCATGCGAAAAGTTATTTTCTTTTTGTTTTCCCTTAAATACGCCTCTATATTTTTGGAAGCTCAATATTCACCTCAAAACAACACTTCTAACCAAAAAAATACTATTAAAACTTTAAATCTCAACAATTAAAATTTTACAATTAGACTAAAGAGACCCCTGTCTTTCTGTATTTTCTAATTAAAGCTGGATGGTTTTTCGAGCTTAACTTAAAATTACTGTTAAATTGGGCCCATTTTGGGGCTTTATTTTCGGCACATGAAACTTCAAAATGGGTCTACTTTCCGTTTAGCTTAGAAGTCACTATGAGATTACTTATGGGCATGTTACATCGGACCAAGGAATTGGACTTCTCCACCAATATGTCTTCTACATTTTTTTTTAATTTTTTTTTTAGTTTTTTTTATTCTTTATTTTTATATCCAAGAGATGTTAAAACCGTCATAATTTAAACTCAAAACTTCAAATTGTAAACAGATCATTACTTGATTATTTCATCTAACTCCTTAATATTCTTCTCTAGTTTTAATAGATGGTAAAAGTTTGAGTGCAACGAAAATTGAAATTCTTAAAGGCTTTCCATTTCCTCTAGTTTTTTCCTTTTTGTCTGAACCCAGGACAATTTTGTAATTGTCATACTCGGGCCCAGAGTCTCAAACTCATGAGCGAGATTAGTGTGATAGACATAAGAATTAATTACTTGAACCTCTAATCAATTGGTTTAAAATAATTATTCAAGTTATCATTTATACTCACCACATCTATGTATAAACTACACATATATGTTATCTCTCATCCGATTAATTTGTGATGTCACAATAATATTAAAAAATTCAATCTGTGTTATATTAAAAAATTCAAGCGATGAGATAACACAGAATATTGCAGAATCTTAATACAAATAGATTCCCATTACCTTGTTTGGGTAGGATTAGGACTTTGTCTTTGTGCTAGGATTAGGATTTCAAACAAGAACCGACAGGACATTAACCGACTTATTGTTAGCATTGGTGAATGAGAAATTCATGATAAAATTGAAGAATTGAATTTGGAAATAAAATGGTAAAGTGGGTAGTACCTATGTCAAAGAAATAAAGTGTTTTGGTTAGATCCCAAAAGACTTTAGTTTGGACAAGGTTTATTATTTGATTGTTACCAAATAAATTTTTAATTTTATCTTGAGATTAATTCTTTTATTTCCTATTTAATGACTAATTTTGAATGGTCATTATTGTATGATTTATTCATCTGAGTGAATAAATTAGCTTTTAAACTCTTCATTACATGCACCGAAAAGGCATGTTTTAATGCTAAAATTTATTCATGCGCGTTTTTAGAGATGAAGTAGAAGAGTTACTGTTTTTAGTGGCTTGTCATTATTGCTTTTATGATGGGTTTTAGTTGGCTTTTATTGACTTGTCTTTTTGTCTTCTTCTTTTTCCTATAAATAGCTAAGCTTTTCACATTGTCAAATACAGCTTTTACGAGATAGGAAAATAGTTTGCATATCATAGTTTGAGAGAGAGTTCGAACATTGTGAGTTCGCAAGCTTTTGTAATTTGTAGTGTTTCTATTACGAAAGGTAATACCGTTATATCTTGAGAGGCTAGTGCTATCGAGCCGTAAGCACCTTAGCAGAGCATTATAACCTTAAGGACATCGAGTTAAACTCGAGCCTCAGGTTGTGTTTTTCATTACAAATATATTAATATATTATTTTATTATTCTTTTGTTTATTATCCTCAGCGCAAATTAATTATCTGCAATTTTTATCCAACAATCTTAAGGTTATAATTAGTTTCTGTTTTAATTTGTGCCTTCTACTGAAATAAAATTTTGTTAGAACTTATTTCTTTCATAATTATTTTTAGTTTACAGTTTTCTTACTGCAATTATTTTCTATTCTTACCAGTCTCTTTATTTTTGTTTGGTACTGGAATTAAGTCCTCTTAGATCAATATCTATTGGGACATATTTCAGTAGAAATTTAATTATTTCTTGCCCAGTTTTTCTTTATTTCTCTAACTTCCAGTTTCTATTTCTTTTAACTGCTTGTGTGACTAACTTGTACCTTTTAAGTGCAGTTGGTGATTTTTGGACTTTATTTTTAAAAAAAATGAATACCGAAACTAAAATCCTTAACGTTCCTGGAAATGGAAATGACAGAAATGGATCTGGATCAGTACCTATGCATTGTAGTGGATCAACTGGTGGATCCACTGGGAATGAAAATGTACCCTTGGCAAGACCATTGGTAACTATTGCTTCTGCTACGCCATTTGTGGCGGCACCTCCTGCTGGTCATGGCGAGAGGCCAAAAAAATTTAATGGGAGGGACTTCAAAAGGTGGCAGCAGAAAATGCTATTTTACTTGACCACCTTGAGTTTGACTCAGTTTTTGAAGGAGGATGCACCGGAATTGGGTGACAATCCTGATTTGCAAACCGTTGCTGTCGTTGATACTTGGAAACATGCAGACTTCCTCTGCATAAACTATATCCTTAACGGATTGGATAATGCATTGTGTAATGTCTATAGTCCAATCCCGACGGTAAAGGCTTTGTGAGAATCGCTGGATAAGAAGTATAAATCAGAGGATGCAGGCACGAAAAAATTTGTATTTGCCAGGTTCCTAGACTTCAAAATGGTAGATTCCAAGCCTCTATTGCCCAGGTAGAATAATATCAACTGATTCTTCATGACTGTCATGCGGAAGGGATGAATATGGGTGAAACTTTTGAATCTGGTGCACTCATTGAGAACTTATCTCCTAGCTGGAAAGACTTCAAAAGCTATTTGAGGCACAAGCGAAAGAAGATGACAGTTGAAGACCTGGTTTTGAGGTTGAAGATTGAAGCAGACAACCGTAAGAATGACAAAAGGGTTGGACTCCCGCCTTTAGATTCAAAGGTGAATGTGGTGGAGCACGACCCTAGTAACAAAAGGAGGAAGTTCAATGGCTAGAATCAAGGAAAGAAAGGTACTGATAAGAAGAAGTTTGCTGGTAACTGCTACGTCTGTGACAAGACAGGACATAAGGCTATAGACTATAGACTCTGTGCCAACAAGGGAGCTCATAAGAAAAGAAAGGTTCAGGCTAATGCTATTGAAGACCTGGGAGAAAAAAATGTCCGACATGAATCTGGCAGCGGTCTTGTCAGAAGTTAATTTGGTTGGTAATCCAAAACAGTGGTAGGTGGACACAGGAGCTACTCGTCGCATTTGTTCTGACATGAATAGTTTTACCACCTACCAAAAATCTGAAGAAACCATCTACATGGGGAATTCATCCACATCAAAAGTAGATGGGGTTGGAAAGGTTATTTTGAAAATGACTTTAGGGAAGGAGCTAACACTCAACAACGTGATGCATGTCCCAGACATCCGGAAGAATTTAGTTTCTGGATCTTTGTTGAGTAGAAATGGATTCAAGCTGGTTTTTGAGTCCGGGGTGTTTGTTTTGCTTAAGAATGGTGTCTTTGTAGGCAAAAGTTATGATTGTGATGGGTTATTTAAGCTTAATGTTATGACAGTTGTAAAGGCTGATAAGCCATCTACTTCTATCAATAAAAATAAGTCATTTGCTTATGTTGTGGATTCTCCTAATTTATGGCATGATATATTAGGACATGTTAATTTTGATTCATTGCGTAAATTGGTCATTTTTGGATTATTGCCTAAAGTTGATTTTAATCTTAACAATAAATGTGAAGTTTGCACATAATCAAAGTTAACAAGAGCTTCTTTTAAATCAGTGGAAAGAAGTTCTGAACCTCTAGAGTTAATTCACAGTGATATTTGTAGCGCCCCGATCCTTCACGAGATCAGGACTCCTATTTATCACGCTATTCTCAACCCAAATCCAAATCCCGGGCACGTAATTTAGGGAAAACGGACGGAGTTTCCCCTATTTATATGACTATTTAGAAACTTGTAAGCTACAACATACAACCACAAGACTATAATCCACAACTTCAATTTGTTTCATCCCTATCAGCATGCAAGTCAACTAAACAGAAGAGTAAACAATTGAAGTTATTACAAACCACTAGTACCTAATCATCAAACAAAATTAAAACTTTAATATTACATTCCTTGATATAACATAAATACATACATGGGCACAAAGTCTCAAATACAATACAAGAATATTATGATCATATTCTTCCATGTTTTACATACTGATAGAGCAAGCAGGGCACACAGGAGGCAATCCAATCTTTAGTTTTTCCTAAAATATGTTGAAAAGAGGAATGAGTAACCAAGTTACTCAGTGAGGAAGGTGATGCTGTAATACTCCGATCCCTCTCGAGACCGGAAGTTCTATCAATCAATCTAATCACAACCCAATTCCAAACCCGGGCAAAATTTTTAGGGAAAGACGGACGGAGTCTCCCCTGTTTCTAGGCAAAGTGCAAAACGTGTAATAACATATAAATGGACCAATACCGTGTCCAAACATTCACAATCCCTCAAGGCCATCCGAGCCTTGTTCTCAACAAGCAATCACAAGCAAATATACATTTCCAATTTACAGACTAACCTACCTCCTCACATCTTTTGCAAGTATATTCATGCTTGACAATTAAACCATACTAACCTATTGCATAAGTTAGACTATCAAACCATTCTAACTCTTTTCCTTTGGATATTACACACATGCATTGAAGTTAAACTATACTAACTGTATACATAAACTAGCTTATCAAACCACTTCAATAAACTAGTAAAACTTAAATTACATTCATTTTAACATTAAATACATACAACACATGAAATATACATCTTTGCATCTTTGACAACTCAAGCCACATAACACACAATATAACTCTTCAAGCATGATCTTTCACGTAACCACGAACTTTCCAGCTAACATGGCATTTCCTGAAATGTGGTGGTGAGGAGTGAGTATACTCAACACGTATACTCAGTGAGGGCGAGACAGTTATCGAGGTGGAGAGAAAGAAGATCGTGCAATGCAAAAAAATACAGTTAAGCAATAAAGTCAATAAGAAAGCATTCAATACAAACGACAATATAATAAACAATCAAAGAAAGCATTAACACAACCATTCAAAGTTATACCACACTCTGAAGGCTATGGTTCAGTCATACGAGCAATGTACCATTTCACGAGCGATATATCAATCTCGAGCTTAATGTTGACAACGATGACAATAAGCGCGCAACCACCTTATAACTTCAGTTTGGAATACCCCGGAAGTATCCATCAATTCTATGACCCAAATCTCCTTGGGAGGCAACCCAAGCGAGAATGGGAATAGGACACGGAGCTAGAGCAACCAACACTGGCAGCCCGAGACTACCCAGAGAGGCCCATCACTCATGCACCTGACACTATGCAATGCAAGACCCAATACAAGGCGATAAACGAGCGATAGCACAACAATACAGATTAGAGGCGATAAACGAGATATCAAGCATTTACAATCAATACTAGCATTCAATTAACTTTTCACGCATAACTATCATTAATAGCAACAATAACACCAATTAAACAAGTAACAGCAGTTCAAACACGAAAACAACAAATATCACTATTCAATCTCTAACTTCCAAAGGCAATTACGAGCAAACGAGCTACGGGATTAGGAAACCGATTTCACTACATTCACTCAAGCACTACAAGGCACGTTTCTATGTCACTAAACCTCACTTTCCCAACCGAAGCCCGAAAGTCCACCTACTGCGTTTGAACTACAACTATACTAACCGGTCGCTCAATCAACGCCACAACAGCGCCAAAAGTGCTTCCATGCCCTCAATTGCAAAACCCCCAACTCAATTCGAGCACGGTCAACTTTTGGTCAAACGGCCCCTTTACGTTTCTTTGTTTAATTTTCAATTTTATCAAAGGTCGATCCATTTTTATTGCACATTATATCTTTCTATCACTAATGGCACCTATCCAAATCAAGCAATTGCAATTAGGATCAAAATCTAAAATTCTAGAATTTACTATTCATTATTCTTCCCCAATTTCAAATACGCAGTTTCAACCGTAAAAATTGCTAAATAACTATCAAACAATGCTCTACGAACTCAAATAAAGCTATATCAAGCAATTACAGACATTATAACACATTATATATCAAATCTAAAAATTTGACACAAAATTCAAATTCGAATTTAAATGCACAAAAGCGTAAAAACCCTCACAGAGATTGAAGACCAAGACCCGCAAGGACCCGAGCCACGACCCCCGAGCAATTCCATGCATGATTGTAGAAGAAAATGCAAAAAAAAATTATTTCTTTTCCCTCCTTGAGAGCTTCGGCCATGGCAAGGACAAATATGGCATTTTGCAAATTGTTTTTATTGATTTTTGCCTTGTTTTATTATTTAAAAAGTGACAAGGGCATTTTGGTCATTTGCAAAATCAAACTTTAGTTAAAAATGGTCAAGTAAGCTTATTTTGATGCCATTTAAATCTAATTCAAGTTAAAACAATTGAATTAAATAAAAAACAACTAAAACTAGTTAAATTAAGTTAAAAACATTTTTCACTAAGTCCGAAGAATATTCCCCTAACTCTTATTTTCGAAATACTACGATCAAACGGTCAATAAATGATTGCTAATAAAGTGATGAGCAATAATAGAAAACTTTAATTTTCTTTAAAAGTAGAATAGTAGAATAGTTTAAAATTCACTCCGGCTCGGAGTTAATTTTCTCATTTATTTGAAAATCGAGTGATTTTAATGCAAGACAACTAAAACCGATTATTAAAATAGTCAAAACAATCAAAATAATCAATATTCATTTAAAAATAATTAATTTAACTATTTCCAGAATATTTTAAAGAATTATGAAGTTAATATTAAGTTACAAATGAATAAGTTAATATAAACACGTGATCAAATACAATTAAACACTAACATTTAAGATGACACTTAATTAATCACAAGAGAATAAATTCAATTACTATAATTATTAGAAATAGATAATAATCTTTTAATTAATTAATATAAATCTTTTTGAATTCTTCTAAAAGAAATAGCAGAACAGTGAAAATTAGATGATTTAACTAATTAAACATTTAATTAAATGTAGTCAAATGCCATTAAATGCATGCCGGTTTCGGATTATCACAGATGCAACATACTGGGCGTGCATTATTATATGCAGATACAAGAAATCATATATATAACATAAACAATAAGATTAAATAGCAAGTAGTTAACCACATTAAAAAGGATACGATTCCATTTCAAGTCTTCAAACTCGAACCACGAGCCACGAATTTCACGCAAGTGCCGGCAAACCCTTACTCCAACAAGTTGGGATACTCCGGATGTATCCCGATCCTACGACCCTTTCTCCTGAAGTAGGTCCATGCCCAGCAGGTGAACCACCCCTCTAGGGTAGTGGAATATGCCTCAGCGAGAAGGGAATAGGCACCATGGTAGTCGAGGGAACACGGCAAGCCCGACGCCGCCCGTGTTTCTCGACGCTACCATGTCCGAAAAGGTTGTGCAACCCCGAGACAAGTCCACAAGCATTCAAGATATCAAATAACACATAAGAAGGTCGACAAAGTAGGCCGCCCTCGCAATTAAACACAAATAACACGAGAAAACACATGATAGCGAGTAAATAGTACATATAAACTATTTCAATTACTAATCATACAATCTATAACCAATAAAATAAGTTAAGATGTACAAAAAAAAAGATGAAGACTCCCTCACCTTAGATTAGGTTAATTATGCAAGAGTATAATTAGATTAACTCCAGCCTCCTTGAATTAGTTCAGATGTGTAAACCCTAGTTGTTCATATAAGTATAACATTTAAAAGAATTAGGCCAATAGCAAGTTAACCTTAACTATGACTTTTAACCAACACATGAAGCAGTATTATAACACATAAATACACTATATTGCATTAAAGGGAAAAAGAACAAGAAGATAAGTTAACTGATTAACTAATGCTTCTAAAATTATTAACTTGAACTTCAAGCTAGAGTTATTTCATTTGGAAGTTAATAGCCAAAATAGAGGTTAGGCTCAATTAATACTTTTATCTTTTAACCTATTAACAACACAATGGGAAAGCATTCGCTAAACCCATCAATAATATAAATTAAAAGCCTTACAACACTTTACTACACAACAATGATTAGAGGATTAGGGTCATTATGTATAGCAAGTAAAAATGTTAAAATACTCCTTTATATAATTCCTACGTAACCTTCTTCTATGAACACCAGTAACTCCTTGATATCGAATACTACCTTAAATCTAACTTATTAGCTACTCAAGAAAAGATATATTCAACTTGTATACTAGAATTTAAGTGCAAGTTAAGTTTAACTATAGCTTACTACTGCATGATTATGAAATACACATGCATTATTCTCTTCCAAAGGACATAACTTGTACCTAGATGAAGCTTAGCAGCATTCTTCCTTTAGCTAGTTAATAACTCCATTAAACTATCATAATTCATTAGATTCATTAGCTAAATACAAGTTAAGAAAATTCATAAACTAGACTAGCATAACAAGCTCTAACAAAATTTATAGTTCAATATTTCACAAGTTGGACAAGAAGTAGAGAAACTTATCTCTCAACAATTTCAACACTGACTTGATGACAATTCAAAAATAAGATAATCATATCTCAACGCCCACAACAACTCAAGTTAAAGAAAACATTTCACAAGTCAATACTAACTTTTATCAAGCTAACACATTTCCTATATTACCAATATAATTAAAAGAAGAAGAAAATGAGTATGGCAACTCAACTGGCTGCCCTCACATAAACACATTATAATCAACATATGCACGAGATAACTATATAATCCCAAAAGGAGGCAACCAACACAACTTCACCCAAAATCCAATTCAAATAGCTCAATTAGCTTTAGATAAACACAATAGTATGTGACAACACAATAGTAAGCTCTAGGTACGTCAAAGAAGCCAATTACTACATTTTTTCCCCTTTCTTAACCAAGCTTTTCTTCTCCTAAGTGCATTTCAACGTTACCAACCCACAACCTAACCATACTACATTCCCAACCAAGCCAAGAGACACCTATTAAGATCATAAAAACCCATTTTAGAAGCAAAAACTCGGGAAGGCCCCGAGCTGGTTTTAACTATAACTATACTACCTGAGCCCCAATTTCGCATAATGAAAGCACCAAAAGTACTTCATTACCCCCAAGGATATCCAAACCATAGCCCAAACTTGCCCGGATTGCACAACGGAAAAAGTCCTCTTTTTAAAGATTACTAAATTTGCATTTTAGCACATTTCCGAGCAATTCAATCCCACGTGAGCCTATGACTAGTTCCACTAACGTCTAAAGTACCTAATTGAAGCCTCAATTTAACACACATACACATACACATGGTGTAGTTAGTTTATTTACTCGAAATTCCAATATATATAGTAAGAGCTAACTAAAACTCCAATCTTGTATATTTATGAACATACATGCTAGCTAATTTCTTCTTGAGCTCCCACAATCTTCTTACAAGCATTCTTTCAAACATTGAACATGCAATATCTATTATCTCCCACTCCTAACACAACAACAACCACAACACTAGAATTCTCATTTAACTAACAATCAACACCAAAATATCACATTGTTAACATAACACCTAATAAATCATATTGAATATCTTATAACAATCATTTAACTCCAATATACACATCTACACAATGGGAATCCATAATTTTACTATCTAGCAATCACAATCATTAATGTCAATCATCAACTAGCTAAAACATCTTTCAATTTCTTGCAGATTCTTAACTTTATTTATTCAGTTACCTATGCTATAGTCCTCCAAACTGACTGATTTTTATTTATAAACATAGCGCTTTGAGTGTAAATGACTTTAGCCTCAAGCGGAACTCAATTACGATCTAAATTCCACAAGTTATGACATTTTCCATGCAACTGCGCGAAGTGCCCCTGCACCAGCAATTTTCAGACACATTTTGGAAATAGCTAAATCGCAGGGTCAAAACGTTAGAATTTGCCTTAGCTCTAGAAATCAACATTTGTTCTAAACTGTCTAATCTAGCTTCCATATAAATTTAGTTCAATTCTAAGCACGTTTGCTATACCAAAACTACTTTGGAAGTCAGGGACAGTGCAGTGTCCAAATCCAAATTTTGTTTGCTTATCATCTTCTTGTTATTTCTTGCATTTGAGCCAACAATAACCATTACTTTAGCCTATATAACATTCTTACACTTCATTTAGGACATTTAACAAACACCTAAACTACACAATTATACTTAGTTAGCAAAGCAACTCTACAACTAAAGATAGCATGCAAGAGTTCATTCTATGAGCACTAGTGAGTTCCTACAACCTTTAGCATACTAATACTTTAGCTAAACATACATTTCCAACATCTTTGAACACTTACATAAAACATAGCATGCATACATATAGCTGAATAATCCAAATAGAATGCAAATAATATGAATTCCCTCACCTAGACATGAAGAATGGCATGAAAATTGATCTTACAAAGCTGTCTTCTTCTTCTTCTTCCTTGTTTTCTTCTTTTCCTTTTCTCCCTGCGTGTGTGTGTGCTGAATTGTGTGTGTGTGTGCTGAAACGTGTTGTGTGTGTGTGTTTTGTATAGTTTATTTGTTTTAATTAAGGTCAAAATTAGGTAGAATTTTTTATATAAACTCAAAAGTCTATCTTGCCCCTTTAACTAATTTGATATTTACTAGTTTGACATTTAGTTGAAATCTAACAAATCTAAATGCACGTGAATGCACATAAATGCATGTTAAACGAAATAGATGCACGTAATCGAAAAATATGATATTTTATCGAAAGAAATATATATAAATAATTAAAGTAGACATATAAATATATGGACATTAATAAAATAATTATATGCACAAGTGAGGGTATCAGAATATTTGTGATTTAAAGTTTGTGCAAACTAGAGGTGGGAAAAAGTATTTCATTACTTTCATTGATGATTGTACGAGATATTGTTATGTTTACTTACTTAAGAGCAAGGATGAGGCTTTTGAAGTATTTAAACTATACAAAAATGAGGTAGAAAATCAACTGGGCAAAAGAATAAAAATGTTGAGAAGCGATAGAGGGGGAGAATATGTATCCCCTTTTGAGGATTTTTGTGCTGAACATGGTATTATTTACCAAACAATAGCACCGTACTCTCCTCAACAAAATGGAGTTGTTGAGCGCAAGAACAGAACTCTTAAAGAAATTATGAATGCCTTGTTGATTAATTCAGGTTTACTTCAGAACTTGTGGGGGGGAAGCAGTGCTAACTACAAATCATATTCTAAATAAGGTACCCTACAATTACTTAAGAGTGTGGGGGTGCTTAGCTAAGGTGAGGGTTCCTGCACCTAAAATGGTCAAAATTGGTCCAAAGACTATATATTGTGTCTTTATTGGATATGCACAGAATAGTGCTACATATAGATTTTTGGTGATTATGTCAGAAATAACTGATATTCATGAGAATACAATTATCGAGTCAAGAAATGTAGAATTCTTTGAGGAAAGATTTCCTTATAAGAAAACACAAGAGCCAAGTTCTTCTAAAATAACTTATGGAACTAAAGAGAAAGATATGGATGGAATAACTATGTCTAATGATACTGAAGACGAACAGAGACGTTGCAAAAGGGCTAGAATGATTAAGTCTTTCAGTCCTGATTTTCTAACTTATTTGTTAGAAAATGAGCCTCGTAACTTTAATGAGGCTATGACAACCCCTAAAGCTCCTTTATGGAAAGAGGTTGTCAATAGCGAAATTGAGTCCATCATGCATAATCATACGTGGGAACTGGTGGATCTTCCTCCTGAAAATAAGCCTTTAGGATGTAAGTGGATTTTCAAGAGAAAAATGAAAGCTGATGGATCAATTGACAAATATAAGGTCAGACTTGTCATCAAGGGATATAAACAGAAATAGGGTCTTGATTATTTTGATATTTACTCACCGGTTACAAGGATTACGTCCATTCGGATGTTAATAGCGATTGTAGCTATTAATAATCTGGTGATCCATCAAATGGATGTAAAGACTACCTTCTTGAATGGAGATTTAGAGGAAGAAATCTACATGGAACAACCCGAGGGGTTTGTGGTTCCAGGTAATGAGAAAAAAGTTTGTCGGCTTGTAAAATCCCTTTACGGATTAAAACAAGCGCCTAAGCAATGACATGAAAAAATTGATAAAGCCATGATATCTAATGGATTTAGAATTAATGAATGCGACAAGTGTGTTTATGTGAAAGGCACAAGTCAAGAATATGTCATTGTCTATCTATATGTAGACGATATGCTTATTATTGGGAGTGATAATAACGTCATTAAGGCTACCAAGAAAATGTTATCCAAGAACTTCGACATGAAGGATCTGGGTGTGGCTGATGTAATTCTGGGTGTGAAGACCACTAAAACATCAGATGGACTAGTCTTGTCCCAGTCTCATTATATACAAAAGATATTGGACAAGTTTAGTAAAGATGATGATAGTGTTGCTAAAATGCCTGTGGATATGAATAGCCACCTTGCTAAGAACACAGGTGAAGAAATATCTCAGCTAGAGTATTCTCAGATAATTGGTAGTCTGATGTACATTATGAATTGTACAAGACCCGATATTGCGCTTGCTGTTAGCAAACTTAGTAGGTATACCAGTAATCCAGGGCAAGCCCACTAGACTGCTGTTGTGAGAGTTCTAAGGTATCTTAGATACACTTTGAACTACGGGTTGCACTTTTCAAGATATCCAGCCGTACTAGAAGGGTACAGTGATGCTAATTGGATATATGATACTAAAGACTCAAAATCTACCACTGGGTATGTCTTTACGTTGGGAGGTGCTGCTGTATCCTGGAAATCCACTAAGCAAACGTCCTGTGCCAACTATCTGTATATTCTGTGATAGTCAATCTACAATTGGTAGGGCATAGAGTAGTATGTATAACTGTAAGTCTAGACACATTCATCATAGACATAATACCGTTAAATAGTTGCTCTCAAATGGGGTTATCTCTATTGACTATATTAAGTCAAAGGATAATATTGCGGATCCGTTTACGAAAGGTTTACCTAGAGAGCAAGTGTAACACCCCGATCCCCCTCGAGACCGGAAGTTCTATCTATCAATCTAATCACAACCCAATTCCAAACCCGGGCAGAATTTTAGGGAAAACGGACGGAGTCTCCCCTGTTTCTAGGCAAAAAGCAAACCTGCGACAGCATATAAGTGGACCAATACCATGTCCAAACATTCAACCACCTCAAGGCCATCCGAGCCTCTGTTCTCAACAATTAATCACAGCAAACATACATACCTTTCCAAGCACTAAACTATTCTAACACTTTCTTTTGGACAATACAACATGCATTGAAGTTAAGTTACATTAACTAGATACATAATCTAACTTATCAAACCACTTCAATAATCTAATGAAACTTAAATTACATCCTTTTTGACATTAAATACATATAATACATAAAAGCATACATCTTTGCCACTTCGACAACTCAAGCCACATAGGCACACAAGACAACTCTTCAAGCACGAACTTTCACATAATCACGAACTTTCCAACTAACATGGCATTTCCTGAAATGTGGTGGTGAGGAGTGAGTATACACAACACGAATACTCAGTGAGGGCGAGACAGATATCGAGGTGGAGAGAAAGAAAGTCGTGCAATGCAAATAAGGCAGTTAAGCAATATAACTGATAAGTAAGCAATCATGACAAACAATCAATACCATAAGCCATTAATGAAAGCATTAACACAACCATTCAAAGCTATACCACACTCTAAAGGCTATGGTTCACTTGAGCGAGAAATGTACCGATCATGACTTCGATGACTTTAATGATAACGCGCCGGCTCACCCACCTTATAACTTCCGTTTAGAGTACTTCGGACATACTCTGTCAATTCTACAACCCAAAACTCCCTGGGCGGCAACCCAAGCGAGAAAATGGAATAGGACACGGAGCTAGAGCAACCAACACTGGCAACCCGAGGTTACCCAGAGAGGCCCATCACTCACGCGCCTGACACTTAGGCACTCCTAGACGCTAGGAAAACCTCGTAGGATGCATCGGAAACCACCCCGTTCAAGCTTATGCGAAGATTTGATGATTTGGCTTGAAAATCTTTTTTTTTTCTCCATGTATATTTTCGGCCAGCCCTTTGTTCTATTTCAACTTTTTTTTTTATTTTGTGCTATTTTAAGCTTATAAAAGGTGACAAACAAGTCAATTGGTTAAGTCTTTGGTCAAACTAACTTAAACTTGGTCAAATAGGCTTATTTTATGCATTTTGAAGCTAAAACAACTATCACAAATCAAATTCAAGTTAATAACAACTAAACTACTAAAATTAAAACACTAAACACTAGTTTTCACTATTTGCTGAGGATTAGAAATCATTTCCTAACTATCGCTCTCGATATGCTATGCACTTTACGATAATAAAAGAATAACAATTAAATCTCAAAGAATTTAAGAAGATATAATTTTCGAGAAGTAACTTAGTTCAAAATTTACTCCTACTCAGAGCTACTTTTCATTTAATTGAAAATCGAGCATTAAGGTGCAAGAAAAATAAAGCCGATTAACATGAATATGAAAAGTAGTTGATATTCCGTTAAAATAATTAACTCAAGTATTATTTAATTACTTCTAAAAGAAATATGAAAATAAAGCTACAAATAAATGTTTAACTAAAAATAAACACAAATTCAATGCTAACATTTAAATTTAAGATGTCACTTAATTAAATGCAATTAAATGCCATCAAATGCATGCCGGGTTCGGGTTATCACATCCTCCCCCCCTTAAAATAATTGCGTCCTCACAATTCTTCTTCCAATAGAACTCAGCATCATCTGAAACTCAACTCTCACTAATCTTCATCGGTTGCTGGGCAAGATAGTGAATAAGGATGCTCGTAAGAAAACCCCAATAGAAATTCCACCCAAGAATGCCAAGAAAATACCAACTAAAGACTGAAGCAAAGATACTGTAGATGATATCAATACCTCATATTAATGGCAAGAAGAATACCGAAGGAATACCCTATTTACGAATCTCCAATAGAAGTCTAACAAGTACCAAATAAGAAAGTTAAAAGATAGCCAGAGAAGATACACCTCATGCAGTGCTGATTACCGTAAGTAGACCTAGCTGAAAGTTCTGTAAAAGTATATAGAGAAGAATACCAAAGGCCAATCTTTAAATGAAATCCTCAAATCACCGAGTCCCTACTGCAACATCTTGGTAAAATAGCAAGTATAGATTTCCCTTGAGTGGAAAGGCCGAAGGAGAAGCCGTAGACAATACAAGATAATAAGTCCAAGCAGAATTCCAAGTGTAGGATCTTTCAATAAATGCCAATAAGAAAAATACTAGCAGAATGCCCAATAAGAATTCCAAAGAATACCGAGAGTAATACTACACAATAAGTCCAATAGGAATTCCCTTTACCAAACCAACTGAGGGATGTCA
This sequence comes from Ehretia macrophylla, assembly GCA_037974665.1. Classification (NCBI taxonomy): domain Eukaryota; kingdom Viridiplantae; phylum Streptophyta; class Magnoliopsida; order Boraginales; family Ehretiaceae; genus Ehretia; species Ehretia macrophylla. The sequence continues at coordinate 11,157,853 of CM075779.1, forward strand.
AAGAAAATACCCGAACAATGCTCCAGTAAGAAAGTACCAAGAATTGCCTAATAAGACAATCAAGTTAGATAGCAAACACAATTTCCCAGCTAGACGAAAACCCTAAGGAAAAATACCGAGCTGATGCACAATATACAAAACCGAACTCCGAGGCCCCTGCACTGTTTGCCAAATGAATACTTCATACAACCTTGCCAATAAGGAAACCCAATAAGAATTCCACAAGAATGCTACCAAGAGCCATCATATAGAAACCCCAATGAAAATTATCTTTTTAATAATTGCCAACCACGAAGAAGAGGCTTAAAAGTATGCCAATCACCGAGCTCCAAAGACAAACACCAACTCCCAAATAAAAATGCCATTCATTTCCTGCCAATCCATACACCTTGAAAGGCTAGCTGTGAACCACTTTCTTCAGGGGAGAAAGAGGACTTACTTACCATTTCCACGGGACATGTATGAATGCCAGGATATCACATTTATACACATGCCTTATACTATTATGCAAGCAAGTTTACAAAAGAGTTTATTCAACAAAGTCACTCAAGCACGACAGTCAAGTCAAGCACAACATAATCAATTCAAATCACAACATAACCAATTCAAGACATTCCAAGACACACATTACAAGCAATACTTCAAGCAAATAACAATTCACGAGATCAATTCGATTCACGATGCCAATTCAATAGGTCAATTCAATGAACAACTAGACACTTCACTTCACTTAGCACACAATTAACACATAACACATAACTATATCACATAGGAGCACACATTCAGGTCAAGACACACAATCTCACATACAAGCATACACTTTCAAGACACACTTAACAAGCATACCTTTAAGGATCACTACCCACCAGACCGAGGACCCTATCCCGGCTTATGAGCTAAACAAGCTCTGATACCACCTGTAACACCCCGATCCCTCTCGAGACCGGGAGTTCTATCTATCAATCTAATCACAACCCAATTCTAAACCCAGGTAAAATTTTAGGGAAAACAGACGAAGTCTCCCCTGTTTCTAGGCAAAAAAGTAAACCTGCAACAGCATATAAGTGGACCAATACCATGTCCAAACATTCAACCACCTCAAGGCCATCCGAGCCTCGGTTCTCAACAATTAATCACAGCAAACATACATACTTTTCCAAGTACTAAACTATTCTAACACTTTCTTTTGGACAATACAACATGCATTGAAGTTACGCTACATTAACTAGATACATAATCTAACTTATCAAACCACTTCAATAATCTAATGAAACTTAAATTACATCCCTTTTGACATTAAATACATATAGTACATAAAAGCATACATCTTTGCCACTTCGACAACTCAAGCCACATAAGCACGCAAGACAACTCTTCAAGCACGAACTTTCACATAATCACGAACTTTTCAGCTAACATGGCATTTTCTGAAATGTGGTGGTGAGGAGTAAGTATACACAACACGTATACTCAGTGAGGGCGAGACAGATATTGAGGTGGAGAGAAAGAAAGTCATGCAATGCAAATAAGGCAGTTAAGCAATATAACTGATAAGTAAGCAATCAAGACAAACAATCAATACAATAAGCCATTAATGAAAGCATTAACACAACCATTCAAAGCTATACCACACTCTGAAGGCTATGGTTCACTCGAGCGAGAAATGTACCGATCATGACTTCGATGACTTTAATGATGACGCGCCGGCTCACCCACCTTATAACTTCCGTTTAGAGTACTCTGGACATACTCTGTCAATTCTACGACCCAAAACTCCCTAGGCGGCAACCCAAGCGAGAAAAGGGAATAGGACACGGAGCTAGAGCAACCAACACTGGCAACCCGAGGCTACCCAGAGAGGCCCATCACTCATGCGCCTGACACTTAGACGCTCCTAGACGCTAGGAAAACCTCGTAGGATGCATCGGAAACCACCCCGTGCAAGCTCACGCGAAGATTTGATGATTTGGCCTGAAAATCTTTTTTTTTTCTCCATGTATATTTTCGGCCAGCCCTTTGTTCTGTTTCAGCTTTCTTTTTTTTATTTTGTGCTATTTTAAGCTTATAAAAGGTGACAAACAAGTCAATTGGTTAAGGCTTTGGTCAAACTAACTTAAACTTGGTCAAATAGGCTTATTTTATGCATTTTGAAGCTAAAACAACTATCACAAACCAAATTCAAGTTAATAACAACTAAACTACTAAAATTAAAACACTAAACACTAGTTTTCACTATTTGCTGAGGATTAGAAATCATTTCCTAACTATCGCTCTCGATATGCTATGCACTTTACGACAATAAAAGAATAACAATTAAATCTCAAAGAATTTAAGAAGATATAATTTTCGAGAAGTAACTTAGTTCAAAATTTACTCCGGCTCGAAGCTACTTTTCATTTAATTGAAAACCGAACATTAAGGTGCAAGAAAAATAAAGCCGATTAACATGAATATGAAAAGTAGTTGATATTCCGTTAAAATAATTAACTCAAGTATTATTTAATTACTTCTAAAAGAAATATGAAAATAAAGATACAAAGAAATGTTTAACTAAAAATAAACACAAATTCAATGCTAACATTTAAAATGTCACTTAATTAAATACAATTAAATGCCATCAAATGCATGCCGGGTTCGGGTTATCACAGCAAGTTTATAAATCGTCGAGGGGAATGGGTCTTAAGCCTATTTCTTAAGAGTTTATCATAATGGAAAGCCCTACCTTGCTGAGAGGAGACCCCTGAATCTTGGTTCAAATGAAAAAACTGAATTATGTATAACTCAGTAGGAGCACTGTGGGGGTAATACTCCTACCTATTCCTATGACGAGCAGACAGTGCTGCCTGTGTGTTTCTTAGGTTAAGCTATGCTTTTAATGATTCTTATATCTTGGAAATCTAAGTGGGGTATTGCAGGGATACTCTTTATAAGTATCACCTATATGAATAGGGAGGGGGCCGATCCTACGAGAATTAGAAGGCTAAATTCTCTAGAGTACTCATGAATACCGAGAGTTGTTCAAGGCCAAAATAAACACAACCGTGAGAACTTTACAATGTCAGAAAGGTGCTGTGTGCTCTCTATTGTCTTGGTTTATACCAAAGCTGAACAGTTCAAGATATCGCATTCACTGGTTAGCAAGTAAATCCGATAGATTTCACTAGGGAAGGTTCAAGGCCAAAAGCTACCTGTCCTGATGCAGTATCTTTATATTGAACTCTCTCTTGTGTCTACATGTTTCAGCGCTCTTTCTAGCTAATTTCCATTCATGTGGGGGATTGTTAGCATTGATGAATGAGAAATTCATGATAAAATTGAAGAGTTGAATTTGGAAATAAAATGGTAAAGTGGGTAGTAGCTATGTCAAAGAAATAACGCGTTTTGGTTGGCTCCCAAAAGACTTTGGTCTAGACAAGCTTTATTATTTGATTGTTACCAAATAAATTTTTAATTTTATCTTGAGATTAATTATTTTATTTCCTATTTAATGACTATTTTTGAATGGTCATTATTGTATGATTTATTCATCTGAGTGAATAAATCAGCTTTTGAACTCTTCATTACATGCAACGAAAAGGCATGTTTTAATGCTAAAATTTATTCCTGTGCGTTTTTGGAGATGAAGCAGAAGAGTTGCTGCTTTTAGTGGCTTGTCATTATTGCTTTTATGATGGGTTTTAGTTGGCTTTTATTGTCTTGTCTTTTTGTCTTCTTCTTTTTCCTATAAATAGCTAAGCTTTTCACATTGTCAAATATAGCTTTTAGGAGATAGGAAAATAGTTTGCATATCATAGTTTGAGAGAGAGTTCGAACATTGTGAGTTCGCAAACTTTTGTAATTTGTAGTGTTTCTATTACGAAAGGTAATACCGTTGTATCTTGAGAGGTTAATGTTATCGAGCCGTAAGCACCTTAGCGGAGCATTATAACCTTAAGGACATCGAGTTAAACTCGAGCCTCGGGTTGTGTTTTTCATTACAAATATATTAATATATTATTTTACTGTTCTTTTGTTTATTATCCTCAGCGCAAATTAATTATCTGCAATTTTTTTCAACACTTAATACCATGGATTTTAATTCTATAAATTCGCATCACCCTTTCACAAACTATTTGTAAACCCTCTCTTTGTGTTTTCACTTATATAGTTTTCAAACCCCTTAAGCTGTTTTTTGAAGATCCTTTCTTTATGTTAACTTCATACCCTTAGCTACTTCTTGCAAACCCCTTTGATTCTATCTCCTCAGCATGTATAATCCATAGTTGTTTTTCTTGTTTAAACTCAGAAAAAATTTCTTCTAAGCCATAGCATGGTAGAAATTTCCAAGAAGTTCCAAGCATGGCTTCTTAAAGAAGATTGGTCTCAAGAATGATGGCAATGGCCTACGTCGAGAAAAAACAAAGATAATTACTCAAAGGAGTACATAATATGGAAGACAAAGATGATGAAGGCATGAATGAAGCTCATGTGTGTTAGTTGTTTCGAATTTTTGTGCTCAACAACACAACATGAAGGTGTTATTCTTGTGGTCTTTCTGATTCAGTGGAAGATGTGTGGTGACTTATTAGAGAAGGGGAAAAAAAAAGAAGTTGAATGAAAAAAAAGAGAAGATATAGAGAAAAAAGAAAAAGAAAAAGAAAAAGAGAAAAAAAGAGAAAAAGAAAAAAAAAAGAAAAAAAAAAGAAAAGAGAAAAAGAAGAAAGAGAAAAAGAGAAAAAAAAGAAAGAAAGAGAAAAAAGAAAAGAAAAAAAAGATGGGAGGTTCTCTACAAGCGCAACCTGAAACTTTGAACAGTTGACTACATATGTAATGTTGTATTATTAAAGCACTTTTTAATACGTGTTTGAGGCAAAATTCATTCAACATGCCTTCTACAAAGCTTCTTGTGAATATGCAGATTTGTATATTGTCGTACCATTTGTATATTATTAATGAAGACATCAATTTCTCCGTGGTTTTTTTCCCTCCAAATTGGAGGGTTTTCTACGTAAAAATCCTTATTCCTTTATGTTCATTTCTTGGTCGAGCATGTATTATTAATTAATAGTGGTTGTTTCAGCTTTATTCTTTAAAAGGCTTCTTGTGATAATTCAGATTTTAGATATATGTTATTTGAATATATAATATAAGAAAAGATAGTCTATGTTGTATTGATGTTGGCTGTATCGCTTCAATTTTAGTTAAAGCCCTTAAATCAACAAAATAACAATGAATTAATAGTGGTTACTATGCACGAATGGCAATAAAAATTTCTTTCGTTTGTCAAGAAAAGATAGAAAAGAGAAAACATGTTTACTAAAGATATTAGGAGCTACTATTAATGTTAGCTTTAGAAAAAATAAAGAGTAATAATTGCATATCGAAATTTTGTTATTGTGAACATAAATAAGGATCCCTATTTCTTTTCCCATGCATTTTAGAACTTAAGCTGCAAGGGCCCATACACAAGAATTGATCCAGTGTCTAGTCCAAATCTGGTTTGAAGTCAAATTAAAATCCATGTCCATATAAACTTCTCCACCGAAATAATCTATAAATTGCAACTCACTTAAACTAATTTTCTCGCTACTTACTCATAATAGAACAAAGCAGTGAAATCATATCATAGAGGTTTTTAGGCATAATGAAAACAACTTTCTTTGTTGTTGTTCTAGTTCTTCTTCTGTGCATATCAACGGTGATACCGCATGAAAGCTCATGTTGGGGGACTATCAACAACATCTTATACTCTTGCAAGGAAGACATAGACAATTTACTGAAAAATGACCCTGAAAGCTCCTGTTGGGGCATTGTTAACAACATTTTATACTCTTGCATGGAAGACATAGATAATCTACTAAAAAATGATTTACCGTTTATAAAACATTATTGTTGTTTTACTATTTTCAGTTTCTCTCAAAATTGCCTCGAGAGATATCCCAATATACCTTCTGTTATCTATAATTCTAAAATTTACCAATATTGTGGACTCGGCCCCTATGCACCCACAATGGCTCCATCATTGCCTCCCGAGACTGCATAAAATACTACGATGTACGTTGCATGATGACGTCGACAAACATTGCCCTTCCTTAGAAGCTGATTCAGATCTTGAAGTTTCTGTTTCTACTACATGTTAACATATTAGTATTAGATAATATTGTTCTCATAGAAAAATAGTTTGGCGAGGAAATTAGTTCGTAAGCCTTCATGTAATTGATGAATATATAAAATTATTATTTCTTTCTCGTATCTTTTTTTTTTTGGTCGAATGTTTGTAATGTTTCTTTTAGTTTGATATAAGTTGTTCAATCTTCTTCATATTATAATACCTATTATTTTAATTTTGTATTTTTTTCTTGTTCTTTGGGTAATTTTCTTGTTAGCATCACATTGTTACCAACCTTGGTTGTTCACACAACTACCATAAAATTTGACATATATTTTACCAATCGATCATTCAAATGTTTATATTGAAGAATTCTATTTTATATCTTTTCTGGTTCAAAGATTTACGAATATAAGATACGTCAACTATCCCGCAGGTGTAGTGTCTATTTGATTGTATTTGATTTCAAACGAAAACTAACATAAGCATAATGCTTAGGAGGACGTTAACCGACTTAATGCTATGAATTATCTTTAAATGCACAATAACCCTTTCTCTTGCTATTCGCAAACCCTCTCTTTGTGTTTACTTCATAGCTTTCAAACACTTTATAACCTCTAATTTTTTCTTGCTTCGAAGCCATAGCCATTTTACATGGCAGCAATTCGCAAGAAAAGTTCCCTTGTTTCTCGAAGTGTTAGGAATGTATTTAAAATTTTACAATAACGCAGCGAAATTAAAAACAAATTAAATACTAGTATCCGTTCATGACTTAATATGCAAATTTAAACAAAACATATTATCGCATAATTAGTAGAGATAGACGATTCGAATACCTCTACGAAGTCAGGTCTGATGTTGATTCTAATATGCTCAAGCTTCCAACGCGTGAAGCCTCCAAAAATATCCACACAAAGCTCTCCAAAGATTTTAGAGAAAATAGTACTTTTATGACAAACTAATTTTTGTGCTAGATGTTCAGGTTTGTCATAGCCTATATATATATAGGCATCACCTGGCTAGTTAGGTCTGGCTTTTGGGCCAGTCCCAAACAGTGGTCTTGTATTATAAAACTAATCAGATTAAAACCCAGTTTTAGTTAGTCTCATAATCCAACTAATTAAATTGGACACTTCAATTTAATTAATTTCTTTTCTAGCTGATTAATTATCAAACTTCTATGTGTGTGACCTTTCGGATTCATGATTAATCGGTAGCGGAAATTCATTAATCTAATTAATCATTTAAATTAGAACCTTTCTAATTTAACTATTTCCACAAATTACGAGTGACACCTAGCAATATATCGTAATAGCCTAATTAATGATGAAGTGGATATATGAACCCAAGATATATAATTAATTTCTTTTGTCAGTCTTGTCATGGTTAAGTATGAGCCATGGAAGGGAAGTCAAACTCATGGTCTTAACCAAATGACTAGATTTAATTAATTTAATAATCCACCAAAAAAAAAACTCATGGAACAGTTTCCATTACTTCACTTTGGCCAAGGATTTCTGATTGCTCAGTTAATTAGATCTCATAGGACCCCTTAGTCGACGGATCCCTTAATGGATAATCACACGCCTCCATGCATAGACGAACCACAACCACTAATTACTTAATCACACCCACGAATAGAATCAGATTATTACGTAACTGCAAATCGTGGCATCTAATGCATGAGGCGACCATGATACCTCAGGTCTAAGGAATTATTATACTCATTTGTTGTAAACATATATATATATATATATATATATATATATATGTAGATCATTGATTAACCATGTGATCTTATATATGATAGCGGTCAAGTCCAGTTGCCTATTCATCAATAGTATTTCCACACTTACTAAAACAACATGAGTCTCATTGTCCTTTCTTCTCATTGACATCACATGTCAATTAAGGTAGTAACGTGTGGACTGATCTACCTAAATGAGTCATCGCCCATTTAAGTTATTTTATGATCAGGGACATTTTCTAGAATATATCAATTAATTGTGAATTTTGACTCTCATATTCTTAACTGCTTTAAGAATGAAATCCACAATTCTATGGACTTTATTCACTACAAAAAAAAAAAATTAAATTTTGCGACGGGCTGTCGCCATCCTGTCACCAATATGGCGACGGCTTGGTGAAGGGAAAGGTTGACGCTAATTTTGTGACAGAACAGTGACGACATAGTGTGAGATGAAAAAAACCGTCACCAAGCCGTCACTAACAGTGATGGCATACTTCGCCATCTCCAAAATTAGAGACGGGAGCACATCCCGTCTCCAAAATTGGAGACGTGAACGCCTCCCGTCTCCAATTTTGGAGACGAGAATTTTAGAGATGGGAACACATCTCGTCTCCAAAATTGGAGACAGCATACTTTTCCATATCCAAAATTGAAGATGACATACTTTCCCGTCTCCAAAATTGGAGACGACATACTTTCCCGTCTCTAAAATTGGAGACGGGTTAGTGACGAACAATCATTTCCGTCATCTTGTATACATAAAAAATCTAGAAAAAAATTTCTAAAAATATTATTAATGATATAACGCTAATAAGGTATAAAAATATAGTTTTAAAAAAAATTATTAATAAAAAAGTCTAATAATAAATAAATAAATTATTTTTTTACAAAATAATTTTAAAAAATTGAACAAAAGAAATTTTATTTTATATTTAATATTGTACTCTAATTTTTTTGAAAAAATTGTTTAAAAAAAGTTTTAAAAAATTTTTAAAATAATTTAAAAAAAAATTTTTTTAAAAAAAATCTGTTAAAAAAAGTTCTAAAAAAAATTTAGAGACAGTCCTGTATGACTTGTCTCAATTTTTTGGTGACGGGCCAACAGGTCCGTCACCAATTTTAGGGACGGACCTACATGGCCCGTCTCCACCAATTTTTTTTTATTTAAAAAAATAAAAATAAAATAAAGGACTTCAGCCCCATTGGGGCTGATATAATTTTAAAAACAAAACCCCACCCCCACCTCCCTTGCAGTCCTCCACCCCACTGCATCTTTGTTCCCTTAAACCATCCGCGTGAAGGTAGAGAAGAAAAAAAGGAGAAGAAAATGGGAGATCACGCAGCGAGAGGAGAAGATTTTGAGAAGAAAGCCGAGAATAAGCTTCAAAGCTCGGGACTTTTCGGCTCCAAATAGGAAGTCGCCGCCGATTTATATGACAAAGCCGCCAATTCCTTCAAGCTCGCCAAATCTTGTATTCACATTTTAATCTCTCACTCTACTCATCTCACTTAATTGTTTGTTAACTTTTCTTTATTCGATTCAAAAATTAGATTTAAAAAAAAAAAAAAAATTAATGCTATTGCTTGGGTTTTTCTTCATGATAATTCGAAAATTAATTATTGATCAATAATTTGCTGGTGAGCTGTTAATTCTGAATGAAAATTGAGTGATCGTGATTCGAGGAACGTCTTTGTGTCATTAATCGACTGATACTGGGTCGGTTTTGACAGATTTGGATCGTTTGGTTCAGCTCCAATTTACAGTTGTTGACTCTACAAAAGGTATTACGATGTTTCTATATATATACATATATTCCTTTGAAAAAATCTATGTTAATGAGATTAATTTATTTGTTTAATGATTTTTTTTGTTGATATTTATTATGTTAATGAGATTAATTTATATTTTTAATGATTATTTTGTGTTAATATTTTTGTTTCTTAATTATATTATATATCCCTTTGTTTTTCTAATCCCTATCATTAGCATTATTGTACACTCGAGATAAGCTAACTCTCCAAAATTTTTGCCTTCCTCTGCTTTTTCTTTTATTAAAATTTAGCAGATGATAATGTGATGGCAGAAGATAGGAAACCCAGGGAAGTGGAGAAACCTGATATGAAGGAAGAAGGTATACTTTCTGATTGATTCTTGTTGAGCTTGATTTATTTGAACCACGTATTGATTTGATGTGTAGAGATATAATTACTATGAGTCTTATATCTTTTAAGTAGGGAATATTTTCTAAACCATGCATTGCTTCCTTATGTGTTTGGTTGTGGTTTTTTTATTTGGTTTTAATTTAGTAAGAAATAAATGTTTCATCTGGAAGAAAATTCATAAAACAAGAGCATGTTAGTACACAAATGAGTGGATCATATTTTAAACACCCAAAAAGAGGAGAAAAAATTATGGTTCTCTTTTTGGACACCAAGGAGGATACGAGATTGATTGTCAAATATCGTTAAGAGTTCTCGTTCAGAGGGTGATTCTATATTGCTTATGACGTGAACTTGAAATGCCTTTTTTCTTCCTTTGATTCGTTTCTTTTTCTAATTTCACATCCTTATACTTCTTTGGTGATTGTCCAGTAAAGAAAGTCCTGGTTCATGAAGATATTGAAGATGAGGCTGAAAGCAATAGAAACAGACATTTGAATGTGGTATTCATTAGCTATGTAGGTAGGATAATCTTTCTAGCCCAAGTTTTCTCGTGTGCCTTATTTACTGGTCTTTTCAATATCCTGATTGGTGTTTGCTGCAATCCGCTCGGGGGAAAAGAAAATATGTAAGTTCCTGTCTAACAGTTTTACTTTGTGATAGATATCTTAACCTTTAGATATTTCTAATTTTCTTAGTTACATTGTGATTTAAGTGAAATAAATAGTTAATTTTCAGAATGTAGACTAGTTTATCCTCTCCTCTTGAAATCCTTGCGTAAAAGAAAATTTGAAAAAGAGAAAAGGGAAGATTGAACAATAGGATCTGTTTATTGCCATCTCTGTTTTTTTGGTTACTGATGCATGTTGTTATCAAGTTTCAAATGTTTTTACCATAATATTCTTGTTCCCTCAACCTTTACTCCACTTCTGAATTTCAACCAAGGTGTTCAGATGTGAAGTCGACTAGCATAATAAAGTAGTAGGTCATCTTTATGGTCTATTTTTTATGTCGTTGGATTGATACTTAGGGAGGTTAATTAATTCTCCTAATTCTATATCCTTCTTGGGCTAGCTAATTTGAGATGGCATATTTCAATTCTATATTATCATTATGCTTCATGTGTTATAATCTGGTTTCAGATGGTGGCAAGTCCACAACTGGAGGGCAAATATTATTCCTCAGTGGTCAAGTTGATGATCGGACAATCCAAAAGTACGATCAAGAAGCCAAGGATAAAAGTAGAGAAAGCTGGTGATTCATTTGTGTTCTAATCTTAGGTCAAAACATTCTACTTATGATTGAGTATGATGTCTCTAATGCAAACAAAAAGGTTGTACCTTTTGCATAAATGATCTAAATGAGCATCATTTTCTCCCCCAAATTTTTTGTTTACTTCAAGAATAAAAATACATTTGTAAGTGGCATGGTGGATTGGAAGATGTTGTCTCTTGACTAGATATGAAAATTTACTTTGGATTTCTTCAATTGTTCCGTCGTGGATTAGGGTATGTAGTTGTATGCATATAGTCCCCTCTCCTTTTGTTTATTGAAGTTACTAGCTTCAGATAGTTGCAGCGAAAATGGTGACTGTCCCATAAAATTTAAGAGGCTACATAAACTATTAGGACAACTGCTTGTTAGACATAATTATGAAAATTGTTTTTGGTGATTTATTTCTTGAGAGTTGTTACATTGCTATGCATTTATTATGAATTGTCTAATATAAAAAATTGGTTTGGCCTTCATTGAAGTGGTATTTGGTGTGGTTAGCGGAGATGCGGTGAAGTTCTGACAGAATTCTTTGTGAATATAAGCCTTCACTACCTCTTATTTGAAGTCCACATTGGAATTTTTCTTGTGAGTATTGGTAGGAAAACGTTGTGATAACTAAGCCTAGTTACATTGCTGCCACAGTTGGAAGACAGTTTTGTTTGAAGTGATAAACATCAAAATTGATGTTCTATGCTGATTAGAATTGTTTATTGTCAGTATTTGTGGGGAACCTTGTAATAAATAAGCCTAATTAATTTGCTAAAACAGTTCGGAGGATGGTTGTGTTTGTAATGATAATCTTGTGACTCAATTTGCTATGTTGTTCTTCTGCTTCTGTATAGAAAGTACTCATACTTTGCTTCAATTCCTTATCTGATGTTGAAATTTCTGAATTTCTATAAGAGGTGAGTTTTGGGAAGAGAGAGAAGACAAACTGTTGCATCCAATTTTGGCAAGGGCTTGGCGACGGCTGTTTTGGTGACGGCATAGGGACGGGTGAAGTTGGCAAGGGCATGGTGACGGGAAATATTAATGATGGCACAGTGACGGAAATTATTTGTAACGGCATGGTGACGGGAATTGTCTGTGACGGCATGATGACGGAAAATTTTTGTGATGGCGTGGTGACGGGATAAATTGGCGAGGGCTTAGTGAGGGGAAACATTGGCGAGGGCTTAGTAATGGCAATCATTGGTGACGGTTTGGTGATGAACCGTCGCAATACGGTGACAGATTGGTGACTGGGAGGATTTTAGCGACCATCTCGTGTCTGACGGACGTTTTCCCTCACTATACCGTCGCAAAATCGAAATTGGCGACGGCATGGTGAGGGGAACTGTCCGTTGCAGAATTCAATTTTTTTTGTAGTGATTTGACTATTAATACTTTAATCATAATTAAATGAAACTACCCATTCATTAAATGAAATAAATAAATAAACAGGTAATACAAATAAATATGTCCTAAAATTAATTGTCTCTTTGGGTATATATTCTAACACGAAGAATGACATAAGTCTATGTCAAGAAGAAATGAAGATAGTTTAATTTACACAAAGGAGAAATTAGTATATACAAGACAACGATGATGATGATGAAGGCATGAAGCTCATGTGTGCGAGTTGTTTCAGATGAAAGTGCTATTCTTGCGGTCTTTCTAATTCAATGGAATGGTTGACTTGTTGGAGATCTTGAGGAGGGAAAAAATAGAGAAAAAAAAAGAACAAAGAAAAGAAGAAAAAGATAAGAAGATGAATTAGAAATGAGGGAAAAAAGAGAAAAAAGAAAAAGAAAAGAAGATGAATGAAAGAAAGGAGGAGAAAAGAGAGCAAAAAAAAAAAAGTAAAGAAAATGAACTCATGGAAAGGAGGAAAAAAGAAACAGAAGACAAAAAGAAAGAAAAAAGAACAAAAAAGAGAGAAAAAAGAAAAAAAAAGCAGAAAAAAGAAAAAAAAATATGATTATGAAGTTGAAAAATAAAAAAGAAGAAAAAGTAGGAAGTTATCTACAAGCACGACCAGAAATTTTAAATAGCTCGATCGCATTGATAATACGACATTTTTAAAAGCACTTTTCAATACATGTTCGAGGCAGCTTTTTAAAAAGCTTTTTGTAAATATGGAGATTTGTACTTCGTTGTCCTATCTGAGTTATTATTAATAGAGAAATCATTTATTCCATGGTTTTTTTTTCCTCCAAATCAAAGGGTTTTTCCACGTAAAAATCCATGTTCGTTTGCGTTTTTTTCTTGTTCAAACATATGTGCGTTATTGTAGATACCCATCTGTTCGGATTTTCTTCGTGTCATCGAATAATTGGCTAACTTAGGCCTTAATGAGTTTGGATTTGAAATAGCAGAATATGACGAATTTTTTTTTCTAACATTCTCCAAACAAATAAATGATCAGCTAAATTAATGGTGGTTTCATAAACTTTCAATTTGGTATGGATATGCTACCTGGTGAAGAGCGTACTTTCAGTTACATGTTTTTTCCATTTCGCATGAGAGCTTTGTCCATGGTTTTCTTCATTATCACTAAAGCTCCTGTTGTACTCTAATGGAATGCAGATCATGCAATACATTGAAAGCCACTAATTATCATATTCTATAAAACCTTATACAGGAAAATTTTAAAGATGAATCACAAACTAAAACCGATTGTCCATTTTTTAGAGCAAAGCTAGACTATTTGGTGAAAGAGGTCAGAGCGAGTTTTTAGTACTTGAAGATCCAATATAGTGGGACCTGTGAAAGCCTTATCTTTTACTAAACTAAGAAACACGAACTTATTTCCTCTATAAGGCCTTCTCCAGTAGCATCTCTACAAATGCAAAATCTCTACATATAGAGATGCTTTTAGAGACTTTTGTCTCCAGCAGCATCTCTACAGATTCTCTAGAATGTAGAGAATTTGTAGATGATCTCTACAATTAGATTCACCATCTCCACATGTAGAGATCATCTACAGATTCTTTAAAAACAAATATTGAGTAAATGTAGAGAAGTTGTTGGAGTGAAACTGAAATAGAGAAGCTGGTGTAGTGAAACTAAAATAGAGATTCTCTAAAAATAGAGATTGAGTAAATGTAGAGAAGCTGTTGGAGTAAAACTAAAATAGAGAATCTATAGATGTAGAGAAATGTTTTAAAATCTCTACATATAGAAAAAAAAATAGAGAAGCTGTTGGAGTTGGCCTAAGGGAGAAAGCAAATTCAGATAGCAACACAGAAAGAAACAACTCTGATAGTGTACATCTAATAATCAACAACAAAGAAGAAGATACATACACAAGCTTGTTTTTATATATAGTAAATTGCTACAAGAAATGTATGGATCGCATCAATGGAGGAGTACGACATAGCTCATTCTACTAGAGAGGTTTTATGGTTATTTCACGTTAAATAAATGGCATTGAGACTTAAATTTTGGATCTGATAAATTAGATGTACAAAACTCTTTCTTATGAACAAACTATTAATTTGACAAAAAATATATATATATATGTGATGACTAGTGTTGCGTCACCATTTAAATCCTCTTCGAATTTTCCTATTTCACTAATGAATACGTTTCATTAATCACTACAAATATATATATATATATATATATATATATATATATATATATATATATATATATATATATATATATATATATATAATCGCTGAGAAGTGTCGTCACTTGCTTGATCATACGAGACAAATACCAGTTAAAACTTCGACGGAAATTTAATTTCTGTCACACACTGATCTATGCATTATGAGTGGATCCAACTGTCAATGGGTCAGGTCATCAACAATTCTCTTTATGGCTTCTTGAAAAGTGTAAATGTAAATGAGTACAAAATGTATTGTTTTTGTATATTCAATAATGAGTGAGTATACAGTATTTATAGACTACAAAGAGTACTAGTCGTGTATGCTAACAGAATACATAAGGTATCCTAATAGGACTCTAATAAGTGAGATTACAGCCAATCACCAATACAAACATTTGAAATTCAAAACTATTGTTATCTGTTATCATGCCCCCTCAAGCGAAGCCGAGTCGGAGATGGTGAGCTTGGACCGAAGCAGAGAGAAATGTGTAATAGAGAGCCCTTTTGTCATTATGTCAGCTATTTGATCCACGGTAGAGATAAACCGAATATGCAAAGCTCCGGAAGCCACATTCTCTCGCACAAAGTGCACATCAATCTCTATATGTTTAGTCCTGGCATGAAAAAGAGGATTAGCGGTCAAGTATGTAGCTCCAATATTGTCACACCATAAAGTGGGTGGTAAGGAGGTGGCAACATGAAGTTCACGAAGTAAAGACTGAAGCCAACACAATTCAGCAGTTGCAAAGGCAATGGCTCGATATTCCGCTTCAGTGCTAGACCAGGCAGTGGTCGTTTGCTTCTTCGCAGACCAAGAAATCAAGTTTGGTCCTAGAAAAATGCAGTACCCATGTGTGCTGCGACGATCATCCGAACAACCAGCCCAATCCGAATCCGAGTAAGCATGTAAAACCTGGTCTGAAGACCTCTGGATTATCAACCCGTATGACATAGTACCCTTCAAATATCGCAAAATGCGCTTAACGACAGACCAATGTGTATCAGTTGGGGAATGCATAAACTGGCAGACTTTGTTCACAGCAAAGGCAATGTCAGGGCGTGTGATGGTGAGATATTGAAGTGCACCTACAATACTACGATACAAAGTGGGATTGTGAAACGGATCACCAGAGTAAAGGGAAAGATTATGATTAGTAGCGATAGGTGAGGAGATTGGCTTAGCACCGTCAAGGTTAGCCCGTTTAAGTAAATCAGAAATGTAACGAGTCTGGGTAAGAACAAGACCACCAGGAGTATGATGAACCTCAACGCCTAAGAAAAAAGAGAGTTGACCAAGATCTTTGAGTGCAAACTGTCTATGCAGAAGAGAAATGAGAGAAGTAACAGCACTAGCATCACTACCAGTACTCAATATATCATCGACGTAGATCAAAACATACAGCACATGGGTGGTACAATGACTTATAAAAAGCGAGGAATCAGACCGCGACGCAACAAAACCAAGAGAACAAAGACACGAACTCAGCCGAGAGAACCATGCTCGAGGGGCTTGTTTCAAACCATACAAGGCCTTCTTGAGCTTACAGACATGATGAGGATAAGATGGATGAGTGAAACCTGGAGGTTGAGTCATGTAGACATCTTCATCTAAGAGACCATGCAGAAAAGCATTATTAACGTCAATTTGGCGAATATGCCATTTCTGCGAAAAAGCAAGGGAGAGTACAACTCGAATCGTAGTGGGTTTAACGACAGGGCTAAAAGTTTCAGAGTAATCAACCCCTTCCTCCTGATTATAACCTTTCGCTACTAGACGAGCTTTGTGTCTTTCAATAGAGCCATCAGACTTTCTTTTGACCCGAAACACCCATTTACATGCGATAATATTAGCATTTGGGGGAAGAGGAACAAGAAGCCACGTACCATTATTAATGAGAGCATTATACTCAGCATCCATGGCCTTGCGCCAGTGAGGAAATTTGGAAGCTTGAGTATAGGTGTTAGGTTCAAATATGAGGGACTCAGAAGCAGAGATGGAAGTTGTAGTAGATTGGAGAGCAACGTAGTCCGAATAGGACTTGACAGGCCTAGTGTTATCACGGGATCGCGTGACCATGTGGTGGGTGGAGCCAGATGAAGTTGACGTGGAGGCAGACACCAACGGCAAGGAAATATGAGAATCTATGGGAGGGTGTGGAGCTGAGGGTGGTGAGGAGTGGTTGTGGGATGGTGACGTGGGAACAGTAGAGGCATGTGTAGAGGGTTGACTAGAGTTAGGCAAAATACTGGCTGAGTTGACACCATCAGGCAAGAAAGAATGAGAGAGAGTGGCAGCGGGACCCGTGGGAGGTGTAGGAAACGTGCTGTCACTAGGAAGAGTTGGTGAAATAGAGGCAATATTTGAAGGAGATGCCGTGTAAGGAGTAGCAGTTGACAGCGAGCTAGGAGGATGTGAGATTAAAGAGAATGGTGCATTGGGAGCTGGACAATAATTAGTGCTAAGTGTATTCAAGGGACCACATGGTCCATTCAATGGTCCAACAGTAAAAGGCTTGTGAAGCACAGAGTTGTCAGCTAAGAAAATAGTATGATTGATAGAAGATGAGACACGAGGTTGAGTATGAAGATGAGAACCACCAGACTGCGCAAAGGGAAAAAGATGTTCATCGAACATAACATGACGCGAAAGAAAAACCTTCCCAGTAGCTAAATCGTAACACCTATACCCTTTATAGTTTTCATGATAACCAATAAAGACACAAGGAGTTGATTTAGGACTCAACTTATCACTTCTGGTGGCTCCTAAGTGAGGAAAACAAAGACAACCAAAAGTCCGCATAGTAGAATAATCGGGGACACTGCCATTTATTTTTTCAAAGGGAGAAAATTTTGACAAAGTGGGAGTTGGTAAGCGATTGATTAAATGGACTACAGTAAGAAACGCCTCTAACCAAAACTGTTTAAGGACAGAAGATTGAAACATCAAGGTAGTGCCAGTTTCAGTGATATGTCGAATTTTACGTTCCGACAAACCATTTTGTTCTGGAGTGTGGGGACAGGAGATACGGTATTGAATACCAGCTTGAGTAATTAAAGACTTAAATCGACCTTGGGTAAGTTCTTTGCACCAGATAGATTCAAAAATTTTAATACGTGTATTGAAAAAATTCTCAGAAAGTCGTTTAAAATGATCAAATGCTTCAACACAGTCACTTTTATTTCGTAAGGGATAAAGCCATGTGAACCGACTACAATCGTCAACAAAGATTACAAAAAAACGATACCCTGAAAACGAAGTGACCGGAGCAGGGCCCTAGACGTCACAATGGACAAGTTCTAACAAAAGACTAGACTGACGATTAGAGGGAGAAAAGGGAAGTTTATGACTTTTCCCCATCCTACAAGCAGTACAAGTTTTATTATGACGCAAAAAACCAGAAAGCTAAAGTCGATCTTGAGAACACAACACCGAAAGAACGGATTGGGAAGCATGACCTAGACGCCGATGCCAAAGAGAAGCAGATGCAGTGGAAGCAGAGAGAGCAGTGGGTGAAGCAGAATGAGGCACCAATGGCAGCGGAAGAGTGTAGAGACCCGATCTAACGTGGCCCCGAAGTAAAGGCGTCCCTGTTTGAAGATCCTTAACAACACAACCAGAGGGGAAGAACTCAAGTGAGACACCATTATCAGTGGTAAATTGCGAGACGGAAAGTAAATTGTGAGTAAGATGAGGCACACGCAAAATATTTTTTAAATGAAAAGAACATGTGGAATCAAAACAACGGGATGAGCCAATGTGTGAAATAGTTAAAGCCTTACCATCCCCAACAACCACTTGATCTGAACCATTGTAAGGCTGCATATGCTGAATCAATGAAGGGTCCGACGTCATGTGAGAAGACGCGCCAGAATCAGGAATCCATGGCTGAACAGCATTGTCAGGACAAGCAGAGGAGACGGAATGAACTTTCTGATGATACCCAGCAAAATGACTAGAGTTGGAACTGTTTCTGGACTGTGAGTAGCGATAGCGGCATTTGGAAGCAGCATGACCAAACTTGTAGCAAATCTGACATTTAATTTTGGAAGTATTGGATGAATTGGACCTGTCAGACATAGAAGAGTTCCGAGAGTGCTTGTCGGTGGAAGTGGCAACCAAAGCATTCTCAGAGTTATGTGTAGATTGAGCAGTTAGGGCTGTAGTGGTAATGGAACCAGTGTTTGCGGAAGAATGAGGCAGCGAATCGTCAAGGAGGACACGCTGCTCAAAAGTCAACAGCTTAGCCCTGAGTTGATTAAAGGATGGCGGAGTAGCCAAGTTTTCAATTGATGTAACAAAAGAACGATATTCCTGTGGAAGTCCATTAAGTGTTGCTAACACGAGATATGAGCTTGACAGTGGATCCCCAATAGCTGCCAACGCAGAAGCAAGAGATTGAAGAGACTGAAGATAGTCAGTAATAGACTGGTTGGACTTTTTGAGAGACAGAAGTTGGGCACGCAACAGGGACTTACGCGCCATGGACTGTTGAAGGAACGATTCTTCAAGGGAAACCCAAAGTGAGCGAGCCGAGTCATGTTCAGTGGCTTGATGAACCAGTGATTCAGAAAGAGTGGCAGTTAGACAGGCCATGACATAACTGTCATAACATTTCCAATCTTCAAGTGCTTTGGATGACACAGCAGGAGTAGTAGTTGAGGTGATGGCGGACGAAGTGGTAGGAGGTTTTGGTGAAGTGAGGCTGCCATCAACATAGCCAAGTAATTTGTTAAAAGTAAAGAAGTTGAGCATTTGAGACTTCCACGTTAGGTAGTTGGAGTGATCTAAAAGGACAGTGACAAATGCTTTGACATTAAAGGAGGGAAGAGAAAAAGGAGTGGATGTATCAGCCATGGAGTAGAGGAACAACGAAAGCCGAGGACCACACTCAAAGGACGTGAGTCGTATTGACTGCTAATACCATGTAAATGTAAATGAGTACAAAATGTATTGTTTTTGTATATTCAATAATGAGTGAGTATACACTATTTATAGACTACAAAGAGTACTAGTCGTGTATGCTAACAGAATACATAAGGTATCCTAATAGGACTCTAATAAGTGAGATTACAGCCAATCACCAATACAAACATTTGAAATTCAAAACTATTGTTATCTGTTATCAAAAAGCAACTTCATCCCATTGACCTTCCTGTTGAAAACTTGGTAGAGTGAAAATTATAACAAGAAAAAAAAATTAAATAAAATAATCATAAAAAAGAACAGTCGTCTGATAATTTCGATTCATAAATTCTAAATGACTTGTTAATAATATGTCAAAAATTAAACTAACTATGACCCTCCAAAAGGGAAAGTCAAAAGACCAAGAAAGATTTTTCTTTATCAATTGTGATCGATCATGGTATCTATAACCTTACTTAGCAAGAGCTATTTCTCGAATTTTGAATTCTTCACTTATTAAAGCTCCAAAAAGGAAACTGAATGAATGGGAACTAGACAGCCTCTATCCTTAATTAATTAGGACCAAGGATTATTTCTAAATTATTCACTGCCTGACTGCTCTATGTATTTGCTCTAGAGACAAAGTTGAACACTAAATTAGCATTGCGAATTTGTGAATAAATTAAAATGTTAGACTGCATATACATTAATTAAGGTAAGTGTTATTAACCCCAAAATAATTAACTTGGGTGAGAACCATGAAAAATTATGGTACACGTACCTCAATTCTCAACCTTAAAGTCATATGATTCAATGAAGTTGATTCAACCATGTTGGTGTTGGCATTCATAGACTTTAAGTTGGTTTTGTTGACCTGTTTCAAGAACTCTAGTACACCATTTACCAAATCCAACATGGTACATTGTCCTCTTATAACCACTTGCGGGTCCACCATTGTTGCTTCTTCTGATGTTGATGCCGCCGCCGCAACATGCGTGACGCGGACATCGACCCTTTCAGTTACGGCAATGACGACGTTTCCTTCTTCAGTTCCCTCTTTTTGAGGCAAAAGCTGTGCTTCTAACATCTGGTTTCTTTCTCCAAGCTCTGCAACTTGAGCTTTCAAAGATGTCAAGTACTCTGTTGTGGTTGCAAGCACTGATGCCTTGTCCTTCTATATAAACAACCATGCTAAAATTCATCAATATGGTGGATAACTTTTAGGCCGCGTTTGGTTCGTGTAATTTTATAAGATTCTCATAAATATGAAGTTTAAAATATGATATTTTCATGTTTGGTTCAGGGAATAAAAAAATATTTTTGGTAATATCACATTTTTAAAAATACGATATTATTATGATTTACTCAATTTTTATTCATATGTAAACGGGTGAAAATCTTACATTATTTGCAATTTGGGGAATAAGACATGCAAGTCATTTACTCTTTTGGGTTACGACGAGAAGCTCTGGGAGTTTTCTTTTTTTTCTTCTCAAGTCCTTCAAATTTAATACTGTTAATTATTTTGAACAATTTGGAATTATAAAAGTACTTTCAACATTAATAAAAAAATTAATAAAAATAAATAAAACAAGCAACAAATAGGGGCACGTGGCTTGCCCCTATTGGTTTCTTGCTTTATTTTTTTTCTTTTTTTTATTTATGTTGAAATTACTATTATACTCTTAAATTATTAATTGTGTTAAATTTGAGGGACCTAATAAGTAAAAAAATTAAATCCAAGGACCTAATCTATGGCAGAACTAACTAACAACCAGTGGGAGATGCAACCCTAACTAATCTAAAAATAATTAAAATACCTGTGTTTTTTTATTAAAAAAAAAAAAGAAAAATTAAAATGTCTATTTATTTTTTGTTAAAAAATTAATTAGTCCAAAAAAAATATACTTGTGTTATAACCCGTGAAAAAAAATCTGAATCGTGCCTTGGACCTACTTATACTAAACCAGAACAATAAGGACCTGTATGTCTTATTCCCTTGAAGTTTGTATCCAACCTTAGTTCCTGGAGGAAGCAGTGATCTCAATGCTTGAAAGCTTTCATTGTGCCGTTCGCGACGTCTTCTCTCAGATATCATATGACGCAACTGATAAGTGCTTGTTGGCCGGCTTCCTCGGACCTGTCCTTGACTACGCATCAAATTTAAGCTTGTGTAGAATTTGATTGCTCTTTTAAACATATTTGGCCTTTGGGTTCTAACTGCTGAGGCTAATGCTGCTGATCTATAGCTTTGAAATGCATTTGCATAGTTAGCCTTCTGGCAATTAGGAGATGAATTCTGTTGTGTTTGGCGTGACGACGATGATGATGAAGGAGAAGATATCACAGCAATCAGTGCCTGTGTAAGTGCAGCATTTTCACTGTCAATGCTAGGACATTGAATATTTCGGATTTGGGTTAAGGCCTCTATGGCTTGCTGGTGTGGACAAGCTGGTAGGGGTAGCTCTCTGGGTGCGCCTAATCCATTAAAATCTTCAGCAAACCATTGTCTCATCTCCATTTGTAGGTTAACCTGGAAATTGAATTTAGTCCTTATGTACATCAAATAATAAAGCTAGAAATTAACCGACCTTATCTAGAAGGATAAATGTTTGTTTGATTTAGATAGGCTTAGTATTGTCGAACAATAAAGCTTGTCATATTGATTGAGTGTGGATTCACTAGATAGATATATGTATTTTAAAAAATCTTTATTTACCCCAAAAATTGTAAAACATGTATTTTTAGTATATATGAAAAGTTAAATCATTTGTCATTGAAATAGATTTAATTGGAAACAAAATTTTAAATTCGTCTTGATATTGATGGTAGATAATTTCTTTACCTGAGTGTCATTTGGCATGCCAAACTCGATTTCTCCTGTATTGCACCCCATGAATACAGCTATCTACAATCAAAGTTGTAAAATATATGCATCATTTTTGTGCATAATGTTGCAGTACATTTACATGCAGGTCCGAGGACTGAAGAACACTCAAGAGAACTTTGCTGTTTTACAAACCTTAATCCCAGCTTCCTGCAAAAAATTACACATAGACACATAGTAAATTGGCCATATATAATCGTACGAGAATCATGAAAAACATCATAGTCATGTAATAATCTGATCATGATCAGCAAAGTTAACCTGATAGAACTGCAGTTGCACTTCAATGCATGCCAGTCTTTGAAGATCTGCAAACTTTAGCTCCATAAAAGGAAGATGGTTCTTGAAAGCAAGTCCCGGCACGCAGCTGAAAGTTTCGAAAGAGAATTACAAACTGAAGCAACTCGATATATACAGAAGCCAACTATATATATTATTGCATACATCAAACGGGTTGTCCGGGTGTGAGTATGGGGAATGGACCCCACATTGTGTGAGGCCCACCCCATGTATTGAGCCCAGCCGGTTGATGTAAGGAAGAGTTCCCATTAATCATACCCATTATCGACGTTGAATAGTGCTTGCTGGTACCGATGGAAAAGACTCTGGTGAGCAATACTTCCAGATGATGATGATGAACTTGGTTGATTGGCTACGTTGCGGTAGAGACCATCCAGACAGAGTAAGCAGCTATTCACATTATTTTGAACTCAAATGTTATGTTATTGTGTTAGATGCTAACTTTGTCTGCATGCATACGTGAACAGTGCAATAATTTATTTGTATGACTGCCTAAAACAGGAATTCTTAAACAGTGAACCACCAGTTCAGACGATCAAACTTTTTTGGAAATAAAAGCAGTGATGGACGGAAATGCTTTCTTACTTTGATGGCTGGGGCAAGTATGACCAAAGGCATATGTAACTGCAACCAAAAGCCTGCATTAAGTGTTGCAGAAAGGTGGCACGGTCTTCTTCACCTAGGAGGAAGATGGTATCCATGAAGTTGGCCCTAGTTGCTAACTTTGCTGCATGCATGCATGAGAGCCTTCAACAATAAAAAGTGTCCATTTTATCTGGTCATGTAAAGTAACCTTTGTCTTGCCTTATGTATATATTCTGAAAATGTTTTTAAACGACTCAAAACGTTCAAAATAATTAGGTCGTGTATTTCAAAAAAAAATTGATCATTAGGCTTGATGTCCCCCTCCGAACTTTGTATTAACTTTTTGAATATTAATAAAATTTCGGAAGAGGACTTTACCCAAAAAAAAAAAACTTGCTATGAGAGAGAGAGGTTTTATACAATGTATGTGCAAAGATGCTTGAAAAGTAGTAGTAGTACTAGTAATAATAGAAGGGAATGGAGCAAAGCTTACAGCATATATATATATAGAAAGCAACAAAAATGTTTTGGGGAATAGAAGTTGAAAAGTAGTGAAGGACTAAAGGAGGGAGATGGAATTATTAGACAACATAATTTGAAAAGCATTAGAGAGTACCGAGTCATGATATGAAGAAAAGTATTGGTCAAAAATCAACGCTTACAACTTACAAGGATTTGAACCGAGTCAAGAGAGAAAGACAAGTGATCATGTCCTTTCTATTTTTAAAGCTAAACTCTTCAATTAATTTGGACTAATATTAATCTCACATATATTGGTAGAGTTCATATTTGTAGGTTTTCATGTGAGAGATTGATCTATCAGTTTAGACCAATGTAAGAATTTTTCATCTTTAAATGATTTGTATTTTTGTTGGCTCTTTGCTAACTTCATTTCTGTTCAATTCTTTGCTGCATAGCGAATCTTTATTCATTATATAAGTTGAACATAGTTATTTTGCATGCTCTAATAATTACCAGGTTATATATTTGTTTAGTACTTTTCTTTTAATATTTAAAGAGAGGAAATTGTTTTGAAAAGTCTTTTGAACTTATATTAAGGGTGTCAAATACTAGAACATTTAATCTATCAAAAAGAGGTATGATTCGTTTTCAAATTATCTCCAAAAATTTGTCATCTCCATACCGTCGTCAAAAAATTCCTTCTCCAATTCGTTTCCAACCACATTTCGTCTCAAAACCATCTTCAACCACATTCTGTCTCCAAATCGTCTCCAATAATTGACATATCCAAATTGTGTCTAACCACATTCCGTCTTCAAACTGTCTCCATCCAATTCGTCTCCAAAGAGTGTCACCTCCAAATTGTAGCTAAAATTTTCCGTCTCCAACCCATTTAGTCTTCATGTCGTCGCCAATCTTTAAATTATTTTTATTTGGACATTTTTAATAATTAAAATACATAATTATTAGTTAGTAGAAACCTCAAATTAATATAAAAACTTTAATTTTAATTTTAATTCATTTAAATAAAAAAGTATATAATCTGAAATTGTAATACACCATAAAAAAACACAAATCCTAAATGTAAATGTACAAACTGTTTTAATATCTTAACATAACATACAACCGAAAAATGAATCTTCAAATCTATCACCAGGCGGAGGCGAAGGCTGCTGTTCTAGTAGAGTCGGCAACAATTTTGTGAGGAATGCAATCTATGTTTGCAGTTGATGGAGTTGTTCATTATTTTCTTGTTGAAGTCTACGTAGCTCCTCGTCTTGTTCTTGTTGATTGCGCAACCGCTCGTTCTGTTCTTCTTGCATTTTACGCATCTTCTCATTTTATGTTTCTTGTTTACGCAGCTGCTCGAGATGGCTTGTAATCTGCTTATGCAAGGATGATGTAGCTCTAGCAACATCCTCCTGGATCTCTTGTTATGCGATATGACGTCTGGATGACGGGATGGTGTATGCAGTTCCAACTGAAGTGGAAGACCCGACCCGTAGATGCGACCTCTATTTGGTTTGCCGACAGCTTGTATAAATAGTGCGACATAATCAATTGGTGTGGTTGTTGAATCTGCCTCGGATAATTGAGTGGCCTGCTAGACCAGTTCGTTATAATGAGACTGTAAGTCAAAATCAATAAAATAACTTTAAAAGTTTTTTGGGGGTATATCATAAATGTGATATATTAATAATTACTTAAAATGCATGTACATACTATGGTCTGTTCTCATCGATGATTCATCGATTCACGACTTGACTCCATTTTGTAGAAAATACTATATTAATTAAACCAATCTATAAATCTCAAAGAGCATGATTTGCACAATTATTTTCCATGTCTATAATTACTAAAAAGAATCAAGTAAGATATGAAATTGGATATGAGTCTCATCCTTATTTTCGGACTGTAGTGTTGAACCATCATCGTCACATCTATGACGAGGAATATGAGCAAATTGAATCAAATTACAAAGTTCCTACGCAGTTAGAGTTTATTTTTCCTTTATATATATATCATATAATCTAAGATTTCTATGTAGTCATATCGTCTTATTCATTATGTTTACAATATAGTAATTATAAACAATAGAATTTGTATGCGCAAAAAATCAATACATAAGTCATTGTGAGTTTAACTTTCTACATTATCCGGATTTGAGCACCTCTAATCCAAAAACTGTGAAACAAATAAAAGACCGGAGGAAAAGAATATAAAAGCCATACCAAATATACCTCACCGTCCTCTTCACATAACAAGACACACTTTTCCATGCACACATATACGAACAGACAAGAGTAGAACCTAACAACTTACAATTCATCTCCCTCACATGGTGATAGCCACAGAACCATACTCACTCATATACCAAAATTAATCAAACCCACATCATTCGAGATTAGATACTTGTATCCACAAACATACTTCAATCACATAGACAATATAATTAACAAATACTATTATAACATAAACTCTAACATAAATTTTTTGGCTAAACTTGAACATCACGTGCAATATCCATTAACCCATTGCAAATATTAAAATTATACAACCATGATTTTTTGTATCATTCGAACATAATAAATAATGTAATTCCCATAATAGATACTTAATGAGAATACTAACCTAAGCCATATAGATCTTGCCCAATTGCAATATCATAAAATTTAAAAATATTACAATAATTAATAAACTACCTAAATATAAAAATGTATAACGGAAATGAAAAAAAAAACTGAGAATGTAAAAAAATCAAATAAAAAATGGAAAAAAAAAACTAAGAATTTTTTAAAATAAAAACGAACAAACATATTACATAAAAAATAGGAAAAAACCGAAAATGAAAAAAAATAAAAAACTGAAAATTAAAAAGAAAATGTCAAATAAGAATTTTAAAAAAAACAACAATTTTTTTAAAAAAATCAAGAAACATATGAAACAAAAAAAATGTAGAAAAGAAAAACCGAAAACTTTAAAAAAAAATAAAAATCTTAGAATTAAAAAAAAAAAGAAAATAAAAGGTGAAAAAATAAAATCAAACCCAAACAATAAACAATAAAAACTAATATATAAACAATAGGCATATATACACAATATATATTCATAATATATATATATATATATATATATATATATATATATATATATATATATATATGCATATTTAATTTTATATATATACAAATACATATACATACACATATACATATACCTTAAATGTGTATGAGAAAGATGGGGGTTGAGGTAAAGAAGGGTATTGAGGGGGAAGGTCTCGTGACAGCCCTATAAAAAAAAATATACATGGTCGTCGCCTAGAAGTCTCCATTGGAAACTGTTAGGCGATGACCCTGATTTAAAAAATCTGGGTCGCGCTTGTTTGAAAAGGTCGGCGACGGCCAAGCTTGAGCTAGGCCGACGCCCAACCCCCAAGGCGTGGCTTAACATGTTTTGCTGGGTTATTCCTTGGAGACTTCGGGGCGACGACCCTGTAATTAATAAATAAAATTATTTAAAATTATTTAAATCCTTAATTAATCTTAAGTATGACTTATGATTAACTGAATTATTTTATTAGTCATTAAATTTAATTTACTTAATGTTTTAACAATAATAAGATAATTTTTATTAATTAATTAATTAATTTTTAAATTTATTACTACGCCAAAAGGCCTCATCTTTAAAAGCTTGGCTCGTAAGACGTCCTTCTCGCAATAGGATTCCAAATCTCGCCTCGCTCTTATGACATGTAATTTATAAAATTAGATAAATATTTAATTAATAGTTATTAAATGAATAAAATCTTAAACTAATCAAATAATTAACTAATTAGGTGTTAAATATATAATAATATTAATTATCATTTTATTACTTATCAATTTAATTAATCTAATTTGTTTTTTAAAATTATTTTTTCATGTCTAATTAGACTTTTTTAAAATATTTTTTTTATGTTTCACCAAATTATTACATATAGATTTTTTTTTTGTTTATTTTTTTCATGTCTAATTAGAGTTTTTTTTTTATTATTTTTTTAATGTTTTAATAAAATATGCAGCGGCCCAGCGAGGTCCTTTCCAAACCGTCTCTATTTCATACCACGATGTCAAGTGTCGTCATCAAAGCGTTCACAGCGTGCTGTCAGACGAACCAATGGTCCATCTAACACAACATGTATATGTCCATAGGTCCAATACCACGTGGCGGCATACCAATGGACTTCCTGGTCCCCCTTTTCAAGGGACCTAGGGTGGTCTGATATTTAATGGACACATCGTGGCAGCGTAAAATTGGTCCATAGCTTAAAATTGAAAAACAAAATAAGTTAGCGATGGACCAACACAATCCGTTGAAATTTTTTTTATGAGTTGATGTCTATAAAAAGAACTCGGAAGTGCATTTGAAGTAGCCCAATTCTCAGTTTTAGCTTTCATATACTTTTTTTCAACCATGAGTAAGGAAGAACAACACCATTCACATTCACTTTTTACTAGCAAAGATAAAGACAACACAACAAGAAAAACTGATCAAGATTTGAGCAAAGTCATGAAATCAAAGCTTGATTAAAATGTTATACCAAAAGAAGACGGTTATATTTCTGAAGCCCAAGGACGTCAACTTCTTGTTTCTCAAATGTTGAAGATTTATTTACCCAAGTTTTTCCCCTAATATTTATGTTCAAAACATTATCTTGGAGGTCAAGAATATCAACTTAGTTCTTAAACTAGATGATGTTATTATGCGATCAGAATTCGAACACGCCGCGTTTTACTGGAAAGGATCGAACCATGGGAGCGAATCTACAGGGCTATCTCCTTCTTTGACCAGATCTTCCAATATTTTCATAATTACAGTTCATTGTGCCCACACCTTCTAGAAAAGGGCGGCGGCTTGAAAGTTTACCTTATTATTAAAGAAAGGTTTAGAACCCATCTTTGTTTTGGAGTTTTCGCTCCAACCTAAGTTAGGGGGTCCTTAGACCGTAGATTGCTGTTGAAAAATGTAATAGGTTAGCGCGGCTCGCTTCGCTCTTCAAGCTCCGCCTCCCTTACAAGTGATGATATATTTTGTCTGCTCGTTATGTACTTGTGATTATGTACGTCGTTAGGTATTATGTACTTGTGATGATGTAATTTGTTAGGATTAGATGTAATCTTTAATTATCAATAGAATCGTCAGTTAATGTTTGATTTGCATTTTATTTTATAATAAAATGCTTTTATCGAAATTCCTTTATTTTCTTTTTGAAAGAACTAATTGTTTATATTTTGCATTGCGTTAAATACTTTATGTTACGTGTTTTGCACCAAACAATTTTTGTTCAAAATTAATTCTTTATAATTTTTTTGATTAATCCAAAAAATAAAAATCAGTGTTTATTTTTATTGTTTATCTTTAATGTTTTATATAATGCCAAAGTTGAATATGGTGTATTTAGAGGTCAAGACGCCCAAAGATATTAGCTATTAGCTTGATGGACAATGAATATGTTGTATTTAGAGGTCAAGACGATTTGCAAACTGCTTATGTATGTCGTCTCCAACTAGTCGCCAATTGGAGACGGTTTAGAGATGACTTATCTATGTCGTCTCCACTTAGTTGCCAAGTAGAGACGGTTTGAAGATGATATAAATAAGTCGTCTCCAAATAGTCTCCAATTGAAGACGGTTTGGAGACGACTTTTGTATGCTATCTCCAAGTAGTCACCAATTGGAGACGGTTTGGAGACGACTTTTGTATGCTATCTCCAAGTAGTCGCCAATTGGAGACGGTTAGATATGTCGTCTTCAAGTAGTCGCCAACTACTTACTTTTGGAGAAGATTTAACTATATCGTCTCCAAACTGAATCCAATTTGTCACTATGCTTGGTGTCAAAATTTATGTCGCCAATTTGACGACGAATTAGCAATAGACTGTCACAAAAACAGTTTTTCTTACAGTGGGTCAATGACGACATAAGTTCCTTACCTCACTATGGAAGGTATGTAACTTGTTATTTATGCGAGAGGTTGTGAGCTCGAGTTTTATTGGTTACATTGCCTTAGACCTCCCCTGAATCAAAAAAATAAATAAATAAATAAAGAAACAAAGAGAGAACCATGAAAAATAACGTTATTTTGAAATAAAACTCTAAACTTGTTTGAATATACAATTATTTGACATTGAAAAATCATAAACTTTAAAATTATTATATCAGATCATGGATTATTTCATCTATCATCAATTGATTTTGGATTGAAACTCTATCATTCTTAACCCTTGGTCTAGTGTTGTACATCCACCACGTGTGTTCATCCACCACATGTGACCCATCTTCCGCTTGTGTTCATTCATGTGTGACTCATATAAGATTTTAATCTACTTTTCCTAATAGTAATAGGTTTGGGTAAATGACCAAAATGGTCCCTTGTCTTTGGGCTCTGTGACATTTTCGTCTCTTATCTATCAAACGTGACAAATCAGTTCCTTATCTTTAAATCTGCGACACTATTAGTCCTTTTAACAAATTTTGTCAATTTTTTTTAATATAAATTGGATGCGCTCGGGACGTGACCAACTTAAATCAAAATTTGAAGGGGGAAGAGACTAATTGGTTAGGTGTCGGGCACATGCAATCTACATTAAAAAATTGACGAAATTTGTTAAAAAAGTCAACAATGTCACAAATTTAAAGATAAGATACTAATTTGTCACGTTTGGTAAATAAATAATAAAAATATCAGAGAACCTAAAGATAAGAGATCATTTTAGTCATTTACTCAGTTGATTTTAAAATGAAACTCCAAAGTTTTAGAAGATAAATCTTTTAGTTGGGTGTTTCTCTTACTTATCTCAACTTCCCAAGTTTTCTTAATGATTTTTTCTGTCACGACTCAGGCTTGAAATGTAACCCGTAAATAAAACTCGTGTCGCAATTAAGAATGGCAATGGGACGGGGTAGGGGCGGGGGGAGCTATCCCCATGCCTCGCCCCGCCATTCAAAAAGCTCCCCCATCCCCCGCCCCGTCCCCGCATTCTATACCCCTGCCCCCCGCCCCGTCCCTGCCCCTGAATCCCCGTGGGGAATGGGGATTACCCGCGGGGTTTTTATTATTTTTTTTAAACCTTAAGAATTATAATTAATTTAAATCATGCAACTTCAAAATATAAATTAAAGTTATACTAATGATAAATATAAATATAGATTTTAAATAAAGTCTAATATTAATTATTCTTGCAATTAAATAATAAAAATAATATTATAGTAATTGAGTCCCAAATATTTAAAATAAATTTTGACCTAACTATTGTGTATGAAAACTCTAATTGAAAAAAAACATTTCTTTGTGCTAGTGAGATTGCATTGATTATTATAATTTTTTTTCTTATCACATGTCACATATAATATTAGTTGCAATTCTTTAAAATTCATCTTTAGTTATATTATTTGAAACTTTTTGAAGTGCAACTGAAATAATTAACAAATCTCTTAATTCACTATGAACAATAATAAAATTGAGGTATTTATGTCAAATGATAGCCAATTTCAAGTTACGGCATACAATGATTTTAAGAATAATTATACAATCCTTTCAAATAATCTAATTTTCATTCTCCATTTTATAATACTTTGCTTAATGTTATTTTTTATACTTTTATATATATAATTTTAATACATATATAATACTAAAATAATAAAAATAACTATCTATATATGCGGGGCGGGGTATGCGGGGCGGGAAATGCTTATCCCCGCACCCCGCCCTGCCCCCGCTCGGGGATTAAAAGTTGATCCCCATCCCCCGCCCCATTTTTCATTTCTCGCCTTAATCCCTGCCTCATTTGGGGCAGAAGTGGGACGGGTACCTGCAATCCCTATCTCCATTGCCATCCCTAGTCGCAATCTTACAAATAATTGACTTCGATCAAGTACCAATAAAATTTAAAATAATTAAATTGAATTATTATTTAAATATTAGTTAAATTGAATTATTATTTAAATATAGAATACTGATTTATAAATTATATTCATATCATATCCTTTTACTAACGAAACATTGCACCCTTAAAGTAAGATATGGACATTTCTAAGCAAAGAATCTATACTCTTCACCCCTTCAAAACCTATAATAAGCCATTTAATGTATTGATTCCTCATTTTCTAAAGATGTGGTCAAGGCACAATTAGACTGCATTCCAAGCACCATGCCGGAGTATAATAAGTATACTTTGATTATTTTCTTAAACTGATCATAAGATCACGACAAAAAGAAAATTAAAAAAAAAAAAAAAATCGTCTTTGGTTCAATATGATTGGTTTTGAACCAGGAAAATTGAGCTTAAAGCAAAGCTTTCTCGTTATTTGGTCAAAAGCTTTAGACAATCGCTAACAAGGTTTCCTCCACAATGGGTAACTGGCGTTAAATCTTAAAAGAGATTGAATGATGCTGCTATGTATGTTCGCACACACGGTTGCTGTTCAAGCACAGCCATCCACAATGGATGGTCTAGCATAAAAACTAACATTTTTTTTAGCAAAAAAAAAAAAGGTTTTCCTTCACAATTTTTATAATAATAAGTCAAGTCAAGAACAATAATTGAACATGAAAAACTTGTCAATGAAAAGCGAGCATCCCTTATGCAAATGTAGACGCCAACTCTTACTTCTTTCTCTTCTTAATACAATAGCAACTGCTAGTGTGCCTCAATCTACAACAACTCATATGAAATATTAACAACGACTACACTTTTGAAGTAAATGCGGAGAAACTTTGAATATGTCTTACTTATGAGCCTGTTACATAGGACCAAGGAATTGGACTTCTCCACCAATATGTCTTCTACATTTTTTTAAATTTTTTTTTAGTTTTTTTTATTCTTTATTTTTATATCCAAGAGAGGTTAAAGTCGTTATAATTTAAACTCAAAATTTCAAATTATAAATAGATCATTACTTGATTATTTCATCAAACTCTTGAATATTCGTCTCCAATTTTAATAGATCGTAAAAGTTTGAGTGCAATGAAAATTGAAATTCTTAAAGGCTTTCCATCCTCTAGTTTTTTCCTTTTTGTCTGAACCTAGGACAATTTTGTAATTGTCACACTCGGGCCCAGAGTCTCAAACTCATGAGCGAGATTAGTGTGATAGACATAAGAATTAATTACTTGAACCTCAAATCAATTGGTTTAAAATAGTTAATTCAAGTTATCATTTATATTCACCAAATTTATTTATAAACCACACATATACGCTATTTCTCATCCGATTTGTGATGTCACAATAATATTAAAAAATTCAAGTTGTGTTATATTAAAAAAGTCAAGCGGTGAGATAACACAGAATATTGCAGAATCTTAATACAAATAGATTCCCATTACCTTGTTTGGGTAGGATTAGGACTTCGTCTTTGTGCTAGGATTAGGATTTCAAACAAGAACCGACAGGACATTAAACGACTTAATGCCATGGATTTTTAATTCTATAAATACGCATCACCCTTTCACAAACTATTTGTAAACCCTCTCTTTGTGTTTTCACTTACATAGTTTTCAAACCCCTTAAGCTGCTTTTTGAAGATCCTTTCTTTGTGTTAACTTCATACCCTTAGCTACTTCTTGCAAACCCCTTTGATTCTATCTCCTCAGCATGTATAATCCATAGTTGTTTTTCTTGTTTAAACTCAAAAAAAATTTCTTCTAAGCCATAGCATGGTAGAAATTTCCAAGAAGTTCCAAGCATGGCTTCTTGAAGAAGATTGGTTTCAAGAATGATGGCAATGGCCTACGTCGAGAAAAAACAAAGATAATTACTCAAAGGAGTACATGATATGGAAGACAAAGATGATGAAGGCATGAATGAAGCTCATGTGTGTTAGTTGTTTCGAATTTTTGTGCTCAACAACACAACATGAAGGTACTATTCTTGTGGTCTTTCTGATTCAGTGGAAGATGTGTGGTGACTTGTTAGAGAAGGAGAAAAAATAAAGAAAAAATAAAAGAAAAGAAGTTGAATGAAAAAAAGAGAAGATATAGAGAAAAAAGAAAAAGAAAAAGAAAAAGAGAAAAAAGAGAGAAAAAGAAAAAAAAAGAGAAAAAAAGAAAAAGATGAAAAAAGAAAAAAGAAAAAGAAGAAAGAGAAAAAAGAGAAAAAAAGAAAGAAAGAGAAAAGAGAAAAAAGAAAAAAAAAAGATGAGAGGTTCTCTACAAGCGCCACCTGAAACTTTGAACAGTTGACTACATATGTAATGTGGTATTATTAAAGCACTTTTCAATACGTGTTTGAGGCAAAATTCATTCAACATGCCTTCGACAAAGCTTCTTGTGAATATGCAGATTTGTATATTGTCGTACCATTTGTATATTATTAATGAAGACATCAATTTCCCCGTGGTTTTTTTCCCTCCAAATTGGAGGGTTTTCTACGTAAAAATCCTTATTCCTTCATGTTCATTTCTTGTTCAAGCATGTATTATTAATTAATAGTGGTTGTTTCAGCTTTATTCTTTAAAAGGTTTCTTGTGATTATTCAGATTTTAGATATATGTTATTTGAATATATAATATAAGAAAAGATAGTCTATGTTGTATTGATGTTGGCTATATCGCTTCAATTTTAGCTAAAGCCCTTAAATCAACAAAATAACAATGAATTAATAGTGGTTACTATGCACGAATGGCAATAAAAATTTCGTTCGTTTGTCAAGAAAAAAAAGAAAAGAGAAAACATGTTTACTAAAGATATTAGGAACTACTACTAATGTTAGCTTTAGAAAAAATAAAGAGTAATAATTGCATATCGAAATTTTGTTATTGTGAACATAAATAAGGATCCCTATTTCTTTTCCCATGCATTTTAGAACTTAAGCTGCAAGGGCCGATACACAAGAATTGATCCAGTGTCTAGTCCAAATCCAGTTTGAAGTCAAATTAAAATCCATGTTCATACAAACTTCTCCACCGAAATAATCTATAAATTGCAACTCACTTAAACTAATTTTCTCGCTACTTACTCATAATAGAACAAAGCAATGAAATCATATCATACAGGTTTTAAGGCATGATGAAAACAACTTTCTTTGTTGTTGTTCTAGTTCTTCTTCCGTGCATATCAACGGTGATACCGCATGAATGCTCATGTTGGGGGACTGTCAACAACATCTTATACTCTTGCAAGGAAGACATAGACAATTTACTGAAAAATGACCCTGAAAGCTCCTGTTGGGGGATTGTCAACAACATTTTATACTCTTGCATGGAAGACATAGATAATCTACTGAAAAATGATTTACCGTTTATAAAACATTATTGTTGTTTGACTATTTTCAGTTTATCTCAAAATTGCCTCGAGAGATATCACAATATACCTTCTGTTATCTATAATTCTAAAATTTACCAATATTGTGGACTCGGCCCCTATGCACCCACAATGGCTCCATCATTGCCTCCCGAGACTGCATAAAATACTACGATGTACGTTGCATGATGACGTCGACAAACATTGCCCTTCCTTAGAAGCTGATTCAAATCTTGAAGTTTCTGTTTCTACATGTTAACAGATTAGTATTTGATAATATTGTTCTCATAGAAAAATAGTTTGGCGAGGAAATTAGTTCGTAAGCCTTCATGTAATTGATGAATATATAAAATTATTGTTTCTTTTCTAGTATCTTTTTTTTTTGGTCGAATGTTTGTAATGTTTCTTTTAGTTTGATATAAGTTGTTCGATCTTCTTCATATTATAATACCTATTATTTTAATTTTGTATTTTTTCCTTGTTCTTTGGGTAATTTTCTTGTTAGCATCACATTGTTACCAACCTTGATTGTTCACACAACTACCATAAAATTTGACATATATTTTGCCAATCGATCATTCAAATGTTTATATTGAAGAATTCTATTTTATATCTTTTCTGGTTCAAAGATTTACGAATATTGGATACGTCAACTATCGCACAGGTGTAGTGTCTATTTGATTGTATTTGATTTCAAATGAAAACCGACATAAGCATAATGCTTAGGAGGACGTTAACCGACTTAATGCTATGAATTATCTTTAAATACACAATAACCCTTTCTCTTGCTATTCGCAAACCCTCTCTTTGTGTTTACTTCGTAGCTTTCAAACACTTTATAACCTCTAATTTTTTCTTGCTTCGAATCCATAGCCATTTTACATGGCAGCAATTCGCAAGAAAAGTTCCCTTGTTTCTCGAAGTGTTAAGAATGTATTTAAAATTTTACAATAACGCAGCGAAATTAAAAACAAATTAAATACTAGTACCCGTTCATGGCTTAATATGCAAATTTAAACAAAACATATTATCGCATAATTAGTAGAGATAGACGTTTCGAATACCTCTACGAAGTCAGGTCTGATGTGGATTCTAATATGCTCAAGCTTCCAACGCGTGAAGCCTCCAAAAGTCCACACGAAGCTCTCCAAAGATTTTAGAGAAAAGAGTACTTTTATGACAAACTAATTTTTGTGCTAAATGTTCAGGTTTGTCATAGCCTATATATATATAGGCATCACCTGGCTAGTTAGGTCTGGCTTTTGGGCCAGTCCCAAACAGTGGTCTTGTATTATAAAACTAATCAGATTAAAACCCAGTTCTAGTTAGTCTCATAATCCAACTAATTAAATTGGACACTCCAATTTAATTAATTTCTTTTCTCGCTGATTAATTATCAAACTTCTATGTGTGTGACCTTTCGGATTCAAGATTAATCGGTAGCAGAAATTTATTAATCTAATTAATCATTTAAATTAGAACCTTTCTAATTTAACTATTTCCACAAATTACAAGTGACACCTAGCAATATATCGTAATAGCCCAATTAATGATGAAGTGGATTTATGAACCCAAGATATATAATTAATTTCTTTTGTCAGTCTTGTCATGGTTAAGTATGAGCCATGAAAGGGAAGTCAAACTCATGGTCTTAACCAAATGACTAGATTTAATTAATTTAGCAATCCACCGAAAAAAAAAAAAGTCATCGAACAGTTTCCATTACTTCACTTTGGCCAAGGATTTCTGATTGCTCAATTAATTAGATCTCATAAGACCCCTTAGTCGACGGATCCCTTAATGGATAATCACACGCCTCCATGCACAAACGAACCACAACCACTAATTACTTAATCATACCCACGAATAGAATCAGATTATTACGTAACTGCAAATCGTGGCATCTAATGCATGAGGCGACCATGATACCTCAGGTCTAAGGAATTATTATACTCATTTGTTGTAAACATATATATATATATATATATGTAGATCATTGATTAACCATGTGATCTTATATATGATAGCGGTCAAGTCCAGTTGCCTATTCATCAATAGTATTTTCACACTTACTAAAACAACATGAGTCTCATTGTCCTTTCTTCTCATTGACATCACATGTCAATTAAGGTAGTAACGTGTGGACTGATCTACCTAAATGAGTCATCGCCCATTTAAGTTATTTTATGATCAGGGACATTTTCTAGAATATATCAATTAATTGTGAATTTTGACTCTCATATTCTTAACTTTAATAATGAAATCCACAATTCTATGGACTTTATTTAACTATTAATATTTTAATCATAATTAAATGAAACTACCCATTCATTAAATGAAATTTAAAAAAAAACAAACAGGTAATACAAATAAATATGTCCTAAAATTAATTGGCTCTTAGGGTATATATTCTAACACGAAGAATGACATAAGTCTATGTCAAGAAGAAACGAAGATAGTTTAATTTACTCAAAGGAGAAGATAGTATATACAAGACAACGATGATGATGATGAAGGTATGAAGCTCATGTGTGCGAGTTGTTTCGGATGAAAGTGCTATTCTTGCGGTCTTTCTAATTCAGTGGAATGGTTGACTTGTTGGAGATTTTGAGGTGGGAAAAAATAGAGAAAAAAAAAAAGAAGAAAGAAAAGAAGAAAAAGATAAGAAGATGAATTAGAAAGGAGGGAAAAAAGAGAAAAAAGAAAAAGAAAAGAAGATGAATGAAAGAAAGGAGGAGAAAAGAGAGCAAAAAAAGAAAAAGTAAAGAAAATGAACGCATGGAAAGGAGGAAAAAAGAAAAAGAAGACAAAAAGAAAGAAAAAAGAACAAAAAAGAGAGAAAAAAGGAAAAAAAAGCAGAAAAAGAAAAATAAAAATATGATTATGAAGTTGAAAAATAAAAAAGAAGAAAAAGTAGGAGGTTATCTACAAGCACGACCATAAATTTTAAACAACTCGATCGCATTGATAATACGACATTTTTAAAAGCACTTTTCAATACATGTTCGAGGTAGCTTTTTAAAAAGCTTTTTGTAAATATGGAGATTTGTACTTCGTTGTTCTATCTGAGTTATTATTAATGGAGAAATCATTTATTCCATGGTTTTTTTTCCCTCCAAATTAGAGGGTTTTTCCACGTAAAAATCCTTGTTCCTTTGTGTTTTTTTCTTGTTCAAACATATGTGTGTTATTGTAGATACCCATCTGTTCGGATTTTCTTCGTGTCATCGAATAATTGGCTAACTTAGGCCTTAATGAGTTTGGATTTGAAATAGCAGAATATGACGAATTTTTTTTTCTAACATTCTCCAAACAAATAAATGATCAGCTAAATTAATGGTGGTTTCATAAACTTTCAATTTGGTATGGATATGCTACCTGGTGAAGAGCATACTTTCAGTTACATGTTTTTTCCATTTCGCATGAGAGCTTTGTCTATGGTTTTCTTCATTATCACTAAAGCTCCTGTTGTACTCTAATGGAATGCAGATCATGCAATACATTGAAAGCCACTAATTATCATATTCTATAAAACCTTATATAGGAAAATTTAAAAGATGAATCACAAACTAAAACCGATTGTCGATTTTTTAGAACAAAGCTAGACTATTTGGTGAAAGAGGTCAGAGCGAGTTTTTAGTACTTGAAGGTCCAATGTAGAGGGACCTGTGAAAGTCTTATCTTTTACTAAACTAAGAAACACGAACTTATTTCCTCTATGAGGGATAAAGCAAATTCAGATAGCAACACAGAAAGAAACAGTTCTGATAGTGTACATCTAATAATCAACAACAAAGAAGAAGATACATACACAAGCTTGTTTATATTTATAGTAGATTGCTACAAGAAATGTATGGATCGCATCAATGGAGGAGCGTGAAATGGCTCATTATACTAGAGAGTTTTTATGATTTTTTCATGTTAAATAAATGGTGTTGAGACTTAAATTCTTGATCTGATAAATTAGGTGTACAAAACTCTTTATTATGAACGAATTATTAATTTGACAAAAAAAAAATATGTGGTGACTAGTGTTGTGTCACCATTTAAATCCTCTTCGAATTTTCCTATTTTACTAATGAATACATTTCATTAATCACTACCAATATATATATATATATATATAAAATCGCTGAGAAGTGCCATCACTTGCTTGGTCATATGAGACAAGTACTAGTTAAAACTTCAACGGAAATTTAATTTCCATCACACGCTAATCCATGCATTATGAGTGGATCCAACATTCAATGTGTCAGGTCATCAACAATTCTCTTTATGGCTTCTTGAAAAGCAACTTCATCCCATTGACCTTCCTGTTGAAAAGAAAATGTCAACCATTACATGTGATGAATGACATGGTCCAAAAAGCAATAAATTGGACGATCCTTCAAATAAATATAGAATACTAGCTAGAGTGAAAATTATAACAAGAAAAAAGAAATAAAGTAAATAAAATAATCATGAAAAAGAACAGTCGTCTGATAATTTCAATTCATAAATTCTAAATGACTTGTTCATAATGTATCAAAAATTAAACTAAATTTGACCCTCCAAAGATAAAAGTCAAAAGACCAAGAAAATTTTTTCTTTATCAATTGTGACCGATCATGATATCTATAATCTTACTTAACAAGAACTACTCCTCGAGTTTTGAATTTTTCACTTATTGAAGCTCTCCCAAAAAGGAAACTGAATGAATGGGAAATGGACAGCCTCTACCCTTAATTAATTAGGACCAAGGATTATTTCTAAATTATTCACTGCCTGACTGCTCTATGTATTAGCTCTAGAGACAAAGTTGAACACTAAATTAGTATTGTGAATTTGTGAATAAATTAAAATGTTAGACTGCATATAAATTAATTAAGGTAAGTGTTATTAACCCCAAAATAATTAACTTGGCTGAGAACCATGAAAAATTATGGTACACGTACCTCAATTCTCAACATTAAAGTCATATGATTCAATGAAGTTGATTCAACCATGTTGGTGTTCGCATTCATAGACTTTAAGTTGGTATTGTTGACCTGTTTCAAGAATTCTAGTACACCATTTACCAAATCCAACATGGTACATTGTCCTCTTATAACCACTTGCAGGTCCACCATTGTTGCTTCTTTTGATGTTGATACCGCCGCCGCAACAGGCGTGACGCGGACATCGACCCTTTCAGTTACGGCATCTTCAGTTCCCTCTTTTTGAGGCAAAAGCTGTGCTTCTAACATCTGGTTTCTTTCTCTAAGCTCTGCAACTTGAGCTTTCAAAGATGTCAAGTACTCTATTGTGGTTGCAAGCACTGATGCCTTGTCCTTCTATATAAACAACCATGCTAAAATTCATCAATAAGGTGGATAACTTTTATGCCGCGTTTGGTTCGCGTAATCTTATAAGATTCTTAGAAATGTGAAGTTAAAAATATGATATTCTCATGTTTGGTTCAGGAAATAAAAAAATATTTCTGGTAATATCACATTTCTAAAAATACGATATTATCATGATTTACTCAATTTTTATTCAAATGTGAGGGGATGAAAATCTTACATTATTTGCAATTTGGGGAATAAGACATGCAAGTCATTTACTCTTTTGGGTTACGACGAGAAGCTTTGGGAGTTTTTTTTTTTTTTTTCTTCTCAAATCCTTCAAATTTAATACTGTTAATTATTTTGAACAATATAGAATTATAAAAGTACTTTCAACATTAATAAAAAATTAATAAAAATAAATAAAACAAGCAACAAATAGGGGCACGTGGCTTGCCCCTATTGGTTTCTTGCTTTATTTTTTTCTTTTTTTTATTTATGTTAAAATTACTATTATACTCTTAAATTATTAATTGTGTTAAATTTGAGGGACCTAATAAGTAAAAAAATTAAATCCAAGGACCTAATCTATGGCAGAACTAACTAACAACCAGTGGGAGATGCAACCCCAACTGATCTAAAAATAATTAAAATACCTGTGTTTTTTTTATAAAAAAAAAAAAGAAAAATTAAAATGTCTATTTATTTTTTGTTAAAAAATTAATTAGTCCAAAAAAAATATACTTGTGTTATATAACCCGTGAAAAAAAATCTGAATCGTGCCTTGGACCTACTTATACTAAACCAGAACAATAAGGACCTGTATGTCTTATTCCCTTGAAGTTTGTATCCAACCTTAGTTCCTGGAGGAAGCAGTGATCTCAATGCTTGAAAGCTTTCATTGTGCCGTTCGCGACGTCTTCTCTCAGATATCATATGACGCAACTGATAAGTGCTTGTTGGCCGGCTTCCTCGGACCTGTTCTTGACTACGCATCAAATTTAAGCTTGTGTAGAATTTGATTGCTCTTTTAAACATATTTGGCCTTTGGGTTCTAACTGCTGAGGCTAATGCTGCTGATCTATAGCTTTTAAATGCATTTGCATAGTTAGCCTTCTGGCAATTAGGAGATGAATTCTGTTGTGTTTGGCGCGACGACGATGATGATGAAGGAGAAGATATCACAGCAATCAGTGCTTGTGTAAGTGCAGCATCTTCACTGTCAATGCTAGGACATTGAATATTTCGGATTTGGGTTAAGGCCTCTATGGCTTGCTGGTGTGGACAAGCTGGTAGGGGAAGCTCTCTGGGTGCGCCTAATCCATTAAAATCTTCAGCAAACCATTGTCTCATCTCCATTTGTAGGTTAACCTGGAAATTGAATTTAGTTCTTATGTACATCAAATAATAAAGCTAGAAATTAACCGACCTTATCTAGAAGGATAAATGTTTGTTTGATTTAGATAGGCGTAGTATTGTCGAACAATAAAGCTTGTCATATTGATTGAGTGCGGATTCACTAGATAGATATATGTATTTTAAAAAATCTTTATTTACCCCAAAAATTGTAAAACATGTATTTTTAGTATATATGAAAAGTTAAATCATTTCTCATTGAAATAGATTTAATGTTCTCCATGGAAACAAAATTTTAAATTCGTCCTGATATTGATGGTAGATAATTTCTTTACCTGAGTGTCATTAGGCATCCCAAACTCGATTTCTCCTTTATTGCACCCCATGAATACAGCTATCTACAATCAAAGTAGTAAAATATATGCATCATTTTTGTGCATAATGTTGCAGTACATTTACATGAAGGTCCGAGGACTGAAGAACACTCGAGAGAACTTTGCTGTTTTACAAACCTTAATCCCAGCTTTCTGCAAAAAATTACACATAGACACATAGTAAATTGGCCATAATCGTACGAGAATCATGAAAAACATCATCGTCATGTAATAATCTGATCATGATCAGCAAAGTTAACCTGATAGAACTGCAGTTGCACTTCAATGCATGCCAGTCTTTGAAGATTTGCAAACTTTAGCTCCATATAAGGAAGATGGTTCTTGAAAGCAAGTCCTGGCACGCAGCTGAAAGTTTCGAAAGAGAATTACAAACTGAAGCAACTCGATATATACAGAAGCCAACTATATATATTATTGCATACATCAAACGGCTTGTCCGGGTGTGAGTATGGGGAATGGACCCCACATTGTGTGAGGCCCACCCCATATATTGAGCCGAGCTGGTTGATGTAAGGAAGAGTTCCCCTCATGTAGTAATAAATAACTGCATTTCATTAATCATACCCATTATCGACGTTGAATAGTGCTTGCTGGTACTGATGGAAAAGACTCTGGTGAGCAATACTTCCAGATGATGATGATGAACTTGGTTGATTGGCTACGTTGCGGTAGAGACCATCCAGACAGAGTAAGCAGCTATTCACATTATTTTGAACTCAAATGTTATGTTATTGTGTTAGATGCTAACTTTGTCTGCATGCATACGTGAACAGTGCAATAATTTTTTTGTATGACTGCCTAAAACAGGAATTCTTAAACAGTGAACCACCAGTTCAGATATTCACTATCAAACTTTTTTGGAAATAAAAGAAGTGATAGACAGAAATGCTTTCTTACTTTGATGGCTGGGGCAAGTATGACCAAAGGCATATGTAACTGCAACCAAAAGCCTGCATTAAGTGTTGCAGAAAGGTGGCACGGTCTTCTTCACCTAGGAGGAAGATGGCATCCATGAAGTTGGCCCTAGTTGCTAAGTTTGCTGCATGCATGCATGAGAGCCTTCAACAATAAAAAGTGTCCATTTTATCTGGTCATGTAAAGTAACCTTTGTCTTGCCTTATGTATATATTCTAAAAATGTTTTTAAACTACTCAAAACGATCAAAATAATCAGGTCGTGTGTTTCGAAAAAAATTAATCGTTAGATTTGATGTCCCCTCCGAACTTTGTATTAACTTTTTGAATATTAATAAAATTTCGGAGGAGGACATTACCCAAAAAAAAAAAAAAACTTGCTATGAGAGAGAGAGGTTTTATACAATGTATGTGCAAAGATGCTTGAAAAGTAGTAGTAGTACTAGTAATAATAGAAGGGAATGGAGCAAAGCTCACAGCATATATATATAGAAAGCAACAAAAATGTTTTGGGGAATAGAAGTTGAAAAGTAGTAAAGGACTAAAGGAGGGAGCTAGAATTATTAGACAACATAATTTGACAAGCATTGGAGAGTACCGAGTCATGATATGAAGAAAAGTATTGGTCAAAAATCAACGGTTACAACTTACAAGGATTTGAACCGAGTCAAGAGAGAAAGACAAGTGATCATGTCTTTTATATTTTTAAAGCTAAACTCTTCAATTAGTTTGAACTAATGTTAATATCACATATATTGGTAGAGTTCATATGTGTAGGTTCTCATGTGAGAGATTGATCTATCAGTTTAGACCGATGCAAAAAATTTTCATCTTTAAATGATTTGTATTTTTGTTGGCTCTTTGCTAACTTCATTTCTGTTCAATTCTTTGCTGCATAGCGAATCTTTATTCATTATATAAGTT
The DNA here is from genome assembly GCA_037974665.1 of Ehretia macrophylla. Lineage (NCBI taxonomy): Eukaryota > Viridiplantae > Streptophyta > Magnoliopsida > Boraginales > Ehretiaceae > Ehretia > Ehretia macrophylla. The sequence continues at coordinate 11,202,030 of CM075779.1, forward strand.
GAACATAGTAATTTTGCATGCTAGGTTATATATTTGTTTAGTACTTTTCTTTTAATATTTAAAGAGATGAAATTGTTTTGAAAAGTCTTTTGAACTTATATTAAGGGTGTCAAATACTAGAATATTTAATCTATCAAAAAGAGGTATGATTCGTTTCCAAATTGTCTCCAAAAAATTGCCATCTCCATACCGTCACCAAAAAATTCCTTCTTCAATTCGTCTCCAACCACATTTCGTCTCAAAACCGTCTTCAACCACATTCTGTCTCCAAATCGTCTCAATTCCGTCTCCAACCACATTCCGTCTTCAAAATGTCTCCATCCAAATTCGTCTCCAAAGAGTGTCATCTCCAATCGTAGCTAAAATTTTCCGTCTCCAACCCATTTAGTCTTCATGTCGTCGCTTTTAAATTATTATTTTTTGGATATTTTTAATAATTAAAATACATAATTATTAGTTAGTAGAAACCTCAAATTAATATAAAAAAATTAATTTTAATTCTAATTCATTTAAATAAAAAAGTATATAATCTGAAATTGTAATACACCATAAAAAAACACAAATCCTAAATGTAAATGTGCAAACTGTTTTAATATCTTAACATAACATACAACCGAAAAATTAATCTTCAAATCTATCACCAGGCGGAGGCGAAGGCTGCTGTTCTAGTAGAGTCGGCAACAATTTTGTGAGGAATGCAATCTATGTTTGTAGTTGATGGAGTTGTTCATTATTTTCTTGTTGAAGTCTACATAGCTCTTCGTTTTGTTCTTGTTGATTACGCAACCGCTCGTTCTGCTCTTTTTGCATTTTACGCATCTTCTCATTTTGTGTTTCTTGTTTACGCAGCTACTCGAGATGGCTTGTAATCTGCTTATGCAAGGATGATGTAGCTCTAACAACATCCTCCTGGATCTCTTGTTATGCGACATGACGTCTGGATGACGGGATGGTGTGTGCAGTTCCAACTGAAGTAGAAGACCCGACCCGTAGATGCGACCTCTATTTGGTTTGCTGACAGCTTGTATAAATAGTGCGACATAATCAATTGGTGTAGGTGCTGAATCTGCCTCGGATAATTGCGTGGCCTGCTAGACCAGTTCGTTATAATGAGACTGTAAGTCAAAATCAATAAAATAACTTTATAAGTTTTTTGGGGTATATCATAAATGTGATATATTAATAATTACTTAAAATGCATGTACATACCATGGTCTGTTTTCATCGATGATTCATCAATTCACGACTTGACTCCATTTTGTAGAAAATACTATATTAATTAAACCAATCTATAGATCATAAAGAGCATGATTTGCACAATTATTTTCCATGTATATAATTACTAAAAAGAATCAACTAAGATATGAAATTGGATATGAGTTCTCATCCTTATTTTCGGACCATAGTGTTGAACCATCATCGCCACATCTATGACGAGGAATATGAGCAAATTGAATCAAATTACAAAAGTTCCTACGCAGTTAGAGTTTATTTTTCCTTTATTTATCATATAATCTAAGATTTCAATGTAGTTATATCGTCTTATTCATTATGTTTACAATATAGTAATTATAAACAATAGAATTCGTATGCGCAAAATATCAATACATAAGTCATTGTGAATTTAACTTTCTACATTATCCGGATTTAAGCACCTCTAATCCAGAAACCGTGAAACAAATAAAAGACCGGAGGAAAAGAATATAAAAACCATACCAAATATACCTCACTATCCTCTTCACATAACAAGACACACTTTTACATACACACATATACGAACATACAAGAGTAATACCTAACAACTTATAATTCATCTCCCTCACATGTTGATAGCCACAGAACCATACACACTCATATACCAAAATTAATCAAACCCACATTATTCGAGATTAGATACTTGTATCCACAAACATACTTCAATGACATAGACAATATAATTAACAAATACTATTATAACATAAACTCTAACATAAATTTTTTGGCTAAACTTGAACATCACGTGCAACATCCATTAACCCATTGCAAATATTAAAATTATACAACCATGATTTTTTGTATCATTCGAACATAATAAATAATGTAATTCCCATAATAGATACTTAATGAGAATACTAACCTAAGCCATATAGATCTTGCCCAATTGCAATATCATAAAATTTAAAAATATTACAATAATTAGTAAACTATCTAAATATAAAAATGTATAACGGAAATGAAAAAAAAACTGAGAATGTAAAAAAATCAAATAACAAATGGTAAAAAAAAGTAAGAATTTTTTAAAATAAAAACGAACAAACATATTACATAAAAAATAGGAAAAAAAAAACCGAAAATGAAAAAAATAAAAAACAAAAAATTAAAAAGAAAATGTCAAATAAGAATTTAAAAAAACAACAATTTTTTTTAAAAAATCAAGAAACATATGAAATAAAAAAATGTAGAAAAGAAAAACCGAAAACTTTAAAAAAAATAAAAATCTTAGAATTTTTTTTTAAAAAAAAGCAAATAAAAGGTGAAAAAAAATGGGGGATGACGTAAAGAAGGGTATTGAGGGGGAGTGTCTCGTGACAGCCCTATAAAAAAAATATACGGGGTCGTCGCCTAGAAGTCTCCATTGGAGACTCTTAGGCGATCACCCTGATTTAAAAAATCTAGGTCGCGCTTCTTTGAAAAGGTGGGCGACGGCCCAGGCTCGAGCTAGGCCGACGCCCAACCCCCAAGGCGCGACTCAACATGTTTTGCTGGGTTGTTCCTTGGAGATTTCGAGGCGATAGCCCTGTAATTAATAAATAAAAAAATTTAAAATTATTTAAATCCTTAATTAATCTTAAGTATGACTTATGATTAACTGAATTAATTTATTAGTCATTAAATTAAATTTAATTAATGTTTTAATAATAATAAGATAATTTTTATTAATTAATTAATTATTTTTTAAATTTATTACTACGCCAAAAGGCCTCATCTCTAAAAGCTCGGCTCGTGAGACGTCCTTCTCGCAATAGGATTCCAAACCTCGCCTCGCTCTTGTGACATGTAATTTATAAAATTAGATAAATATTTAATTAATAGTTATTAAATGAATAAAATATTAAATTAATCAAATAATTAACTAATTAGGTGTTAAATATATAATATTAATTATCATTTTATTAGTTATCAATTTAATTAATCTAATTTGTTTTTTAAAATTATTTTTTTCATGTCTAATTAGACTTTTTTAAAATATTTTTTTTATGTTTCACCAAATTATTACATATAGATTTTTTTTTCTTTATTTTTTTCATGTCTAATTAGAGTTTTTTTTATTAATTTTTTTTAATGTTTTAATAAAATATGCAGCGGCCCAGCGAGGTCCTGTCCAAATCATCTCCATTTCGTACCACGTTGTCAAGTCTCGTCACTAGGGCGTTCGCAACGTGCTGTCAAACGAACCAGTGGTCCGTCTAACACAACATGTATATGTCCATTAGTCCGCTACCACAAGGCGGCAAACCAATGGTCTTCCAGGTCCTCATTTTCAAGGGACCTAGGGTGGTCTGATATTTAATGGACACATCGTGGCAACGTAACATTGGTCCATAGCTTAAAATTGAAAAACAAAATAAGTTAGCGATGGACCAACACGATCTGTTGAAATTTTTTTTATGAGTTGATGTCTATAAAAAGAACTCGGAAGTGCATTTGAAGTAGCCCAATTCTCAGTTTTAGCTTTCATATACTTTTTTTCAACCACGAGTAAGGAAGAACAACACCATTCACATTCACTTTGTAATAGCAAAGATAAAGACAACACAACAAGAAAAACTGATCAAGATTTGAGCAAAGTCATGAAATCAAAGCTTGATTAAAATGTTATACCAAAAGAAGATGGTTATATTTCTAAAGCCGAAGGACGTCAACTTCTTGTTTCTCAAATGTTGAAGATTTATTTACCCAAGTTTTTCCCCTAATATTTCTGTTCAAAAAATTATCTTGGAGGTCAAGAATATCAACTTAGTTCTTAAACTAGATGATGTTATTATGCGATTAGAATTCGAACACGTCGCGTTTTACTGGAAAGGATCGAACCATGGGAGCGAATCTACAGGGCTATCTCCTTCTTTGACCAGATCTTCCAATATTTTCATAATTACAGTTCATTGTGCCCACACCTTCTAGAAAAGGGCGGCGGCTTGAAAGCTTACCTTATTATTAGAGAAAGGTTAGGAACCCATCTTTGTTTTGGAGTTTTCGCTCCAACCTAGGTTAGGGGGTCTTTAGATCGTAGCTTGCTGCTGAAAAATGTAATAGGTTAGCGCGGCTCGCTTCACTCTTCAAGCTCTGCCTCCCTTACAAGTGATGATGTATTTTGTCTGCTCGTTATGTACTTGTGATGATGTAATTTGTTAGGATCATATGTAATCCTTAATTATAAATAGAATCGTCAGTTAAAGTTTGATTTGCATTTTATTTTATAATAAAATGCTTTTATCGAAATTCCTTTATTTTTTTTTGAAAGAACTAATTGTTTATATTTTGCATTGCGTTAAATACTTTATGTTACGTGTTTTGCACCAAACAATTTTTGTTCAAAATTAATTATTTATAATTTTTTTGATTAATCCAAAAAATAAAAATCAGTGTTTATTTTTATTGTTTATCTTTAATGTTTTATGTAATGCCAAAGTTGAATATGGTGTATTTAGAGGTCAAGATGCCCAAAGATATTAGCTATTCGCTTGATGGACAATGAATATGTTGTATTTAGAGAGGTCAAGACGATTTGCGGACTACTTATGTATGTCGTCTCCAACTAGTCACCAATTGGAGACAGTTTGGAGACGACTTATCTATGTCGTCTCCATTTAGTTGCCAAGTAGAGACGCTTTGAAGACGAAATAAATAAGTCGTCTCCAAATAGTCGCCAATTGAAGACGGTTTGGAGACTACTTTTGTATGCTATCTCCAAGTAGTCGCCAATTGCGGTTTGGAGACGACTTTTATATGCTATCTCCAAGTAGTCGCCAATTAGAGACGGTTAGATATGTCGTCTTCAAGTAGTCGCCAACTACTTACTTTTGAAGACGATTTAACTATATCATCTCCAAACTATATCCAAATTGTCACTATGCTTAGCGTCAAAATTTCTGTTGCCAATTTGACGACGAATTAGCAACGAACTGTCACAAAAAATAGTTTTTCTTGCAATGGGTCAATGACGACATAAGTTCCTCACCTCACCGTGGAGGGTATGTAACTTGCTATTTATGCGAGAAGTTGTGAGCTCGAGTCTTATTGGTTACATTGCCTTAGACCTCCCCTGAATCAAAAAAAATAAATAAATAAATAAACAAAGAGAGAACCATGAAAAATAACGTTATTTTGAAATAAAACTCTAAACTTGTTTGAATATACAATTATTTGACATTAAAAAATTATAAACTTTAAAATTACTATATCAAATCATGGATTATTTTATCTATCATCAATTGATTTTGGGATGAAACTCTATCATTCTTAACCCTTGGTCCAGTGTTGTACATCCACCACGTATGATCATGTTCCACACGTTTTCCACGTGTGTTCATCCACCACATGTGACCCATCTTCCGCTTGTGTTCATTCATGTGTGACTCATATAAGATTTTGAGCTACTTTACCTAATAGTAATAGGTTTGGGTAAATGACCAAAATGGTCCCTTGTCTTTGGGCTCTGTGACATTTTCGTCTCTTATCTATCAAACGTAACAAATTAGTTCCTTATCTTTAAATCTGCGACACCGTTAGTCCTTTTAACAAATTTTGTCATTTTTTTTTAATATGGATTGGATGTGCTCGGGACGTGACCAACTTAAATCAAATTTTGAAGGGGGAAGAGACTAATTGGTCAGGTGTCGGGCACATGCAATCTACATTAAAAAATTGACAAATTTTGTTAAAAGCCAACAATGTCACAAATTTAAAGATAAGATATTAATTTGTTACGTTTGGTAAATAAAGAACAAAAATATCATAAAACCTAAAGATAAGGGATCATTTTAGTCATTTACTCAGTTGATTTTAAAATGGAACCCCAAAGTTTTAGAAGATAAATCTTTTAGTTGGGTGTTTCTCTTACTTATCTCAACTTCCCAAGTTTTCTTAAAGATTTTTTCGGTCACGGCTCAGGCTTGAAATGTAACCCGTAAATAAAACTCGTGTCGCAATCTTACAAATAATTGACTTCGATCAAGTACCAATAAAATTTAAAATAATTAAATTGAATTATTATTTAAATATAGAATACTGATTTATAAATTATACTCATATCATATCCTTTTACTAACGAAACATTACACCCTTATAGTAAGATATGGATATTTCTAAGCAAAGAATCTATACTCTTCACCCCTTCAAAACCGATAATAAGCTATTTAATGTATTGATTCCTCATTTTCTGAAGATGTGGTCAAGGCACAATTAGACTGCATTCCAAGCACCATGCCGGAGTATAATAAGTATACTTTGATTATATTCTTAAACTGATCATAAGGTCACGACAAAACGAAAAAAAAAAAAAAATTCGTCTTTGGTTCAATATGATTGGTTTTGAACCAGGAAAATTGAGCTTAAAGCAGAGCTTTCTCGTTATTTGGTCAAAAGCTTTAGACAATCGCTAACAAGGTTTCCTCCACAATGGGTAACTGGCGTTAAATCTTAAAAGAGATTGAATGATGCTGCTATGTATGTTCGCACACACGGTTGCTGTTCAAGCACAGCCATCCACAATGGATGGTCTAGCATAAAAACTAACATTTTTTTTAGCAAAAAAAAAAAAGTTTTCCTCCACAATTTTTATAATAATAAGTTAAGTCAAGAACAATAATTGAACATGAAAAACTTGTCAGTGATAAGCGAGCAATCCCTTATGCAAATGTAGACGCCAACTCTTACTTCTTTCTCTTCTTAATACAATAGCAACCGCTAGTGTGCCTCAATCTACAACAACTCATATGAAATATTAACAACGACTACACTTTTGAAGTAAATGCGGAGAAACTTTGAATATGTTATAGGATAAAAAGACTGAAGTTCTATATGGCCCAACTTTTAAACACTTAAAAGTAAAGTTTATGAGTTTAGAAAACGAAATTAAACCTATTTGGCCATTTTTTAAAGAGAGCTTTAGATAAAAGACAAAGTTTAAAAAAACTAAAAAATAAGAAGTTCCAAATCAGAACTTTTTGAAAAAGACTTTCATAAAACTGTTTTTATATCATGCGAAAAGTTATTTTCCTTTTGTTTTCCCTTAAATACGCCTCTATATTTTTAAAAGCTCAATATTCACCTCAAAACAACACTTATAACCAAAAAAATACTATTAAAACTATAAATCTCAACAATTAAAATTTTACAATTAGACTAAACAGACCCCTGTCTTTCTGTATTTTATAATAAAAGCTGTATGCTTTTTCGAGCTTAACTTAAAATTACTGTTAAATTGGGCCAATTTTGGGGCTTTATTTTCGGCACATGAAACTTCGAAATGGGTCTACTTTCCGTTTAGCTTAGAAGTCACTCTAAGATTACTTATGGGCCTGTTACATCGGACCAAGGAATTGGACTTCTCCACTAATATGTCTTCTAAATTTTTTTTAATTTCTTTTTATTCTTTATTTTTATATCCAAGAAAGGTTAAAGCCGTCATAATTTAAACTCAAAAATTGAAATTGTAAACAGATCATTACTTGATTATTTCATCCAACTCTTGAATATTCTTCTCCAGTTTTAATAGATGGTAAAAGTTTGAGTGCAACGAAGATTGAAATTCTTAAAGGCTTTCCATTTCCTCTAGTTTTTTCCTTTTTGTCTGAACCCTGGACAATTTTGTAATTGTCACACTCGGGCCCAGAGTCTCAAACTCATGAGCGAGATTAGTGTGATAGACATAAGAATTAATTACTTGAACCTCTAATCAATTGGTTTAAAATAGTTAATTCAAGTTATCATTTACACTCACCACATCTATTTGTAAACCATACATATAAGCTATTTCTCATCCGATTTATGATGTCACAATAATATTAAAAAATTCAAGATGTGTTATATTAAAAAAGTCAAGCGGTGGATAACACAGAATATTGCAGAATCTTAATACAAATAGATTCCCATTACCTTGTTTGGGTAGGATTAGGACTTCGTCTTTGTGCTAGGATTAGGATTTCAAACAAGAACTGACAGGACATTAACCGACTTAATGCCATGGATTTTAATTCTATAAATACGCATCACCCTTTCACAAACTATTTGTATACCCTCTCTTTGTGTTTTCACTTACATAGTTTTCAAACCCCTTAAGCTGATTTTCGAAGCTCCTTTCTTTGTGTTAACTTCATACCCTTAGCTACTTCTTGCAAACCCCTTTGATTCTATCTTCTCAGCATGTATAATCCATAGTTGTTTTTCTTGTTTAAACTCAGAAAAAATTTCTTCTAAGCCATAGCATGGTAGAAATTTCCAAGAAGTTCCAAGCATGGCTTCTTGAAGAAGATTGGTCTCGAGAATGATGGCAATGGCCTACGTCGAGAAAAAACAAAGATAATTACTCAAAGGAGTACATGATATGGAAGACAAAGATGATGAAGGCATGAATGAAGCTCATGTGTGTTAGTTGATGCGAATTTTTGTGCTCAACAACACAACATGAAGGTGCTATTCTTGTGGTCTTTCTGATTCAGTGGAAGATGCGTGGTGACTTGTTAGAGAAGGATAAAAAACAAGAAAAAAGAAAAAAAAAAGAAGTTGAATGAAAAAAAGAGAAGATATAGAGAAAAAAGAAAAAGAAAAAGAAAAAGAGAAAAAGAAAAAAAAAAGAGAAAAAAAGAAAAAGATGAAAAAAGAAAAAAGAAAAAGAAGAAAGAGAAAAAGAGAGAAAAAGAGAAAAAAAGAAAAAAAGAAAGAAAGAGAAAAGAGAAAAAAGAAAAAAAAAGATGGGAGGTTCTCTACAAGCGCCACCTGAAACTTTGAACAGTTGACTACATATTTAATGTTGTATTATTAAAGAACTTTTCAATACGTGTTTGAGGCAAAATTCATTCAACATGCCTTCTACAAAGCTTCTTGTGAATATGCAGATTTGTATATTGTCGTACCATTTGTATATTATTAATGAAAACATCAATTTCCCCGTGGTTTTTTTCCCTCCAAATTGGAGGGTTTTCTACGTAAAAATCCTTATTCCTGTATGTTCATTTCTTGTTCAAGCATGTATTATTAATTAATAGTGGTTGTTTCAGCTTTATTCTTTAAAAGGCTTCTTGTGATTATTCAGATTTTAGATATATGTTATTTGAATATATAATATAAGAAAAGATAGTCTATATTGTATTGATGTTGGCTGTATCGCTTCAATTTTAGCTAAAGCCCTTAAATCAACAAAATAACAATGAATTAATAGTGGTTACCATGCACGAATGGCAATAAAAATTTCGTTCGTTTGTCAAGAAAACAAAGAAAAGAGAAAACATGTTTACTAAAGATATTAGGAGCTACTACTAATGTTAGCTTTAGAAAAAATAAAGAGTAATAATTGTATATCGAAATTTTGTTATTGTGAACATAAATAAGGATCTCTATTTCTTTTCCCATGCATTTTAGAACTTAAGCTACAAGGGCCGATACACAAGAATTGATCCAATGTCTAGTCCAAATCCAGTTTGAAGCCAAATTAAAATCCATGTCCAAATAAACTTCTCCACCGAAATAATCTATAAATTGCAACTCACTTAAATTAATTTTCTCGCTACTTACTCATAATAGAACAAAGCAGTGAAATTATATCATAGAGGTTTTTAGGCATGATGAAAACGACTTTCTTTGTTGTTGTTCTAGTTCTTCTTCCGTGCATATCAACGGTGATACCGCATGAAAGCTTATGTTGGGGGACTGTCAACAAGATCTTATACTCTTGCATGGAAGACATAGAAAATTTACTGAAAAATGACCCTGAAAGCTCCTGTTGGGGGATTGTCAACAACATTTTATACTCTTGCATGGAAGACATAGATAATCTACTGAAAAATGATTTACCGTTTATAAAACATTATTGTTGTTTTACTATTTTCAGTTTCTCTCAAAATTGCCTCGAGAGATATCCCAATATACCTTCTGTTATCTATAATTCTAAAATTTACCAATATTGTGGACTCGGCCTCTATGCACCCACAATGGCTCCATCATTGCCTCCCGAGACTGCATAAAATACTACGATGTATGTTGCATGATGACGTCGACAAACATTGCCCTTCTTTAGAAGCTGATTCAGATCTTGAAGTTTCTGTTTCTACTACATGTTAACAGATTAGTATTTGATAATATTGTTCTCATAGAAAAATAGTTTGGCGAGGAAATTAGTTCGTAAGCCTTCATGTAATTGATGAATATATAAAATTATTGTTTCTTTTCTAGTATCTTTTTTTTTTTTTGGTCGAATGTTTGTAATGTTTCTTTTAGTTTGATATAAGTTGTTCGATCTTCTTCATATTATAATACCTATTATTTTAATTTTGTATTTTTTCCTTGTTCTTTGGGTAATTTTCTTGTTAGCATCACATTGTTACCAACCTTGGTTGTTCACACAACTACCATAAAATTTGACATATATTTTACCAATCGATCATTCAAATGTTTATATTGAAGAATTCTATTTTATATCTTCTCTGGTTCAAAGATTTACGAATATTGGATACGTCAACTATCTCGCAGGTGTAGTGTCAATTTGATTGTATTTGATTTCAAATGAAAACCGACATAAGCATAATGCTTAGGAGGACGTTGACCGACTTAATGCTATGAATTATCTTTAAATACACAATAACCCTTTCTCTTCCTATTCACAAACCCTCTCTTTGTGTTTACTTCATAGCTTTCAAACACTTTATAACCTCTAATTTGTTCTTGCTTCGAAGCCATAGCCATTTTACATGGCAGCAATTCGCAAGAAAAGTTCCCTTGTTTCTCGAAGTGTTAAGAATGTATTTAAAATTTTACAATAACGCAGCGAAATTAAAAACAAATTAAATACTGGTATCCGTTCATGGCTTAATATGCAAATTTAAACAAAACATATTATCGCATAATTAGTAGAGATAGACGATTCGAATACCTCTACGAAGTCAGGTCTGATGTGGATTCTAATATGCTCAAGCTTCCAACGCATGAAGCCTCCAAAAGTATCCACACGAAGCTCTCCAAATATTTTAGAGAAAAGAGTACTTTTATGACAAACTAAATTTTGTGCTAGATGTTCAGGTTTGTCATAGCCTATATATATATAGGCATCACCTGGCTAGTTAGGTCTGGCTTTTGAGCTAGTCCCAAACAGTGGTCTTGTATTATAAAACTAATCAGATTAAAACCCAGTTCTAGTTAGTCTCATAATCCAACTAATTAAATTGGACACTCCAATTTAATTAATTTCTTTTCTCGCTAATTAATTATCAAACTTCTATGTGTGTGACCTTTCGGATTCATGATTAATCGGTAGCGGAAATTCATTAATCTAATTAATCATTTAAATTAGAACCTTTCTAATATAACTATTTCTACAAATTACAAGTGACACCTAGCAATATATCGTAATAGCCCACTTAATGATGAAGTGGATATATGAACCCAAGATATATAATTAATTTCTTTTGTCAGTCTTGTCATGGTTAAGTATAAGCCATAGAATGGAAGTCAAACTCATGGTCTTAACCAAATGACTAGATTTAATTAATTTAGCAATCCAAAAAAAAAAAAACTCATGGAACAGTTTCCATTACTTCACTTTGGCCAAGGATTTCTGATTGCTCTGTTAATTAGATCTCATAGGACCCCTTAGTCGACGGATCCCTTAATGGATAATCACACGCCTCCATGCACAGACGAACCACAACCACTAATTAATTAATCACACCCACGAATAGAATCAGATTATTACGTAACTGCAAATCGTGGCATCTAATGCATGAGGCGACCATGATACCTCAGGTCTAAGGAATTATTATACTCATTTGTTGTAAAGATATATATATATATATATATATATATATATATATATATATATATATGATAGTGGTCAAGTCCAGTTGCCTATTCATCAATAGTATTTCCACACTTACTAAAACAACATGAGTCTCATTGTCCTTTCTTCTCATTGACATCACATGTCAATTAAGGTAGTAACGTGTGGACTGATCTACCTAAATGAGTTATCGCCCATTTAAGTTATTTTATGATCAGGGACATTTTCTAGAATATATCAATTAATTGTGAATTTTGACTTTAATCATAATTAAATGAAACTACCCATCCATTAAATGAAATAAATAAAAAAACAGGTAATACAAATAAATATGTCCTAAAATTAATTGGCTCTTAGGGTATATATTCTAACACAAAGAATGACATAAGTCTATGTCAAGAAGAAACGAAGATAGTTTAATTTAATCAAAGGAGAAGTTAGTATATACAAGACAACGATGATGATGATGATGAAGGCATGAAGCTCATGTGTGCGAGTTGTTTTGGATGAAAGTGCTATTCTTGCGGTCTTTCTAATTCAGTGGAATGGTTGACTTGTTGGAGATTTTGAGGAGGGAAAAAATAGAGAAAAAAAAAGAACAAAGAAAAGAAGAAAAAGATAAGAAGATGAATTAGAAAGGAGGGAAAAAGGAGAAAAAAAGAAAAAGAAAAGAAGATGAATGAAAGAAAGGAGGAGAAAAGAGAGCAAAAAAAGAAAAAAGTAAAGAAAACGAACGCATGGAAAGGAGGAAAAAAGAAAAAGAAGACAAAAAGAAAGAAAAAAGAACAAAAAAGAGAGAAAAAAGAAAAAAAAAAGCAGAAAAGAGAAAAAGAAAAATATGATTATGAAGTTGAAAAATAAAAAAGAAGAAAAAGTAGGAGTTTATCTACAAGCACGGCCATAAATTTTAAACAGCTCGATCGCATTGATAATACGACATTTTTAAAAGCACTTTTCAATACATGTTCGAGGCAGCTTTTTAAAAGGCTTTTTGTAAATATGGAGATTTATACTTCGTTGTTCTATCTGAGTTATTATTAATGGAGAAATCATTTATTCCATAGTTTTTTTTTCCTCCAAATTAGAGGGTTTTTCCACGTAAAAATTCTTGTTCCTTTGTGTTTTTTTCTTGTTCAAACATATGTGTGTTATTGTAGATACCCATCTGTTCGGATTTTCTTCGTGTCATCGAATAATCAGCTAACTTAGGCCTTAATGAGTTTGGATTTGAAATAGCAGAATATGACAAATTTTTGTTTCTAACATTCTCCAAACAAATAAATGATCAGCTAAATTAATGGTGGTTTTATAAACTTTCAATTTGGTATGGATATGCTACCTGGTGAAGAGCGTACTTTCAGTTACATGTTTTTTCCATTTCGCATGAGAGCTTTGTCCATGGTTTTCTTCATTATCACTAAAGCTCCTGTTGTACTCTAATGGAATGCAGATCATGCAATACATTGAAAGCCACTTATTATCATATTCTATAAAACCTTATACAGGAAAATTTAAAAGATGAATCACAAACTAAAACCGATTGTCGATTTTTTAGAGCAAAGCTAGACTATTTGGTGAAAGATGTCTGAGCGAGTTTTTAGTCCTTGAAGATCCAATATAGAGGGACCTGTGAAAGCCTTATCTTTTACTAAACTAAGAAACACGAACTTATTTCCTCTATAAGGGAGAAAGCAAATTCAGATAGCAACACAGAAAGAAACAGCTCTGATAGTGTACATCTAATAATCAACAACAAAGAAGAAGATACATACACAAGCTTGTTTATATTTATAGTAGATTGCTACAAGAAATGTATGGATCGCATCAATGGAGGAGCGCGAAATAGCACATTATACTAGAGAGTTTTTATGGTTTTTTCATGTTAAATAAATGGCGTTGAGACTTAAATTCTAGATCTAATAAATTAGGCGTACAAAACTCTTTATTATGAATGAATTATTAATTTGACAAAAAAAAAAATGTGGTGACTAGTGTTGCGTCACCATTTAAATCCTCTTCGAATTTTCCTATTTCACTAATGAATACGTTTCATTAATCACTACAAAAAAAAAAAAAAAAAAAAAAAAAAATATATATATATATATATATATATATATATATATATATATATATATATATATATATATATATATATATATATATAATCGCTAAGAAGTGTCGTCACTTGTTTGGTCATACGAGACAAGTACCAGTTAAAACTTCGACGGAAATTTAATTTCCGTCACACGCTAATCCTTGCATTATGAGTGGATCCAACTGTGATAACCCGAACCCGACATGCATTTAATAGCACTTGACTGCATTTGATTAAATGTTTAATTAGTTAAATCAACCAATTTATACTATTTTAATATTTCTCTTGGAAGCATTTAGTAGTTGTATATTGAATAATTAAAAGATTAATATCTATTTTTAATAATTATAGTAATTGAATTTATTCTCTTGTGATTAATTAAGTGCCATCTTAAATGTTAGTATTGGATTTGTGTTTATTTTTTTTAGTTAAATATTTATTTGAAACTTTATTTTCATATTTCTTTTAGAAGTAACTAGAATAATACTTGAGCTAATTATTTTAACGGAATATCAACTACTTTTCATATTGATGTCAATCGGTTTTATTTTTCTTGCACTTAAATGCTCGGATTTCAATTAAATGAAAAGTAGCTCCGAGCCGGAGTAAATTTTAAACTATGATACTTTTCAAAAATGATATATTAAATTCTTTGAGATTTAATTGTTATTCTTCTATTGACGCAAAGTGCACAGCATATCGAGAGAGATAATTAGGAAATGAATTCGAGTCCACAGCAAATAGTGAAACTAGTATTTTAGTGCCTTAAATTTTATAATTTAATTGTTGTTAGCTAGAATTGATATTTCCTTAGTTGTTTTAGCCTAAAAATGCATAAAAACAAGTATTTTGACCAACTTAAGATATTTTGACTAAGGTTTGACCCTTTGACCAAAGACTTATCACCTTATAAGCTTAAAACAAGCAAAATGAAAAAAAAAAAGTTGAAAACAGCTTGTGCAGGCCGAAACCAAGAAGGAAAAAGAAAAAAAAAATTCAACCTTCCAAATCTTCAAATCTTCGCGTGAGCTCGTGCGGGGTAGTTTCCGAGGTGTCCAGCATTGTTTACCTAGTGACTAGGAGTGCCTAAGGTGAGGGTTTCATGTTTATTTGCGCATTTGAAAGTTTTATGTATTAACTTTAATTTTTGGATTTTATCCGTAGTTTGTTGTTTTAATCATTTTGAGGCTTAAAGAATGTTCCCTAGCAATCGTAGAACATGTATTTATAGCTTTTTAACATTTTCTGCGGTTGAATATTGAAATTGAAATATAAATTGTTAGTTGAATAGTATTTTGTGAATAATAAACCTTTAAAACGATAAAGTTGCGTTGTTATGCTATCTGTTGATGTGAAAGGGTGCTAGGTATGCTAGAATACCTAAATGCATGATTTGTTTAGGTTGCGTAATGGAAAAAAATGAGAAAAATGCATTGGTAAAAGTCGGGGTCGTTTAGGTCGAGTTTAGTATTTTCTTGTTTTGCGTGATGGCATTGTTTCGGGAGGCCATGGAAGCACTTTTGGTGCGATTATGGCGTTGGTTGGGTGTTTGGTTAGTATAGTTGTAGTTCAAACGAGCAAAGAGGGAAATCGGGACTTTGCGTGAATTCTAGGGTAAAGTAGGATTTCGAAGTCTTTAGACGTGCCTTATGGTGACCTAGGAGGATTGGTGAAGTCAGTTTCTAAAGCTTGTGGCTCGTTTGAAAGTAGTAGCGTGTGAAAGTTGGGGTCATTTTTGGGATTTTGTGTGTTTTCATAGTATATTGCCTATAGAATGTTTATATTGCCTATAGAATGTTTATAATGCCTATAGAATGCTTATAATGCCTATAGAATACTTGTTATTGCTTGATAATGTTAGTTGGTGTTGTTCTTGTTGCTTGTTTGATTGTAAATGCTTGTTAATGCTTATTACGCTTGTTAGAGTTGATTATTGATTGAAATGTTTAACAATTGTTGAATAATGCTTGATATCTCGGTTATCTCCTCTATCTGTGTTGTTGTGCTATCGCTCGTTTATCGCCTTGTATCGAGTCTTGCATTGCATAGTGTCCGGCGCGTGAGTGATGGGCCTCTCTGGGTAGCCTCAGGTTGCCAGTGTTGGTTGTTCTAGCTCCGTGACTATTCCCTTTTCTCGCTTCGGTTGCCTCCCAGGGAGATTTGGGTCGTAGAATTGATGGTTACTCCCGGGATATTCCAAACTGGTGTTATAAGGTGGTTGCGTGCTTATTGTCATCGTTGTCAACATCAAGCTCGAGATTGATGTATCGCTCGTGAAATAGTATATTGCTCGTAAGAGTGAACCATAGCCTTCAGAGTGTGGTATAGCTTTGAATGGTTGTGTTAATGCTTTCAGTAATTGCTTATTGAATTGATTATTTGTCTTGATTGCTTACTTATCAGTTATATTGCTTAACTGTCTTATTTGCATTGCACGACTTTCTTTCTCTCCAACTCGATATTTGTCTCGCCCTCACTGAGTATACGTGTTGTGTATACTCATTCCTCACCACCACATTTCAGAAAATGTCATGTTACTGGAAGTTCGTGATTTCGTGAAAGTTCGTTGCGTGAAGAGTTGTCTTGCGTGCCTATGTGGCTTGAGTGTCGAAGTTGTAAAGATATATGTTTTCATATGTTGTAGGTATTTATTGCTAAAAGAAATTTAATTTAAATCTAGCTAAGTAGTTGAGGTGGTTTGATAAGTTAGATTATGTACTTAGTTAATGTAGCTTAACTTCTATGTATGATTGTAATGACAAAGGAAAAGAATTAGAATGGCATAATAGTTTATTTTATGTAGTAGCTTAGTATGGTTTAATTGTCTAGTTTGAGTGTACTTGTCAAAAATGAAAAGAGATAGGTTAGCTTTTAAATTGGAAATGTATGTATACTTGCTGAGTTTAATTGTTGAGAACCAAGGCTCGGATGGCCTTGAGGTGTTTGTATGGTTGGACTCGGTGTTGGTCCACTTATATGCTGTCGCAGGTTTTACATTTCGCCTAGAAACAGGGGAGACTCCGTCCGTTTTCCCTGAAAATTTATGCCCGGGTTTGGTTTGGGTTGTGATTAGATCGATTGATAGAACTCCCAGTCTCGAGAGGGATTGGGGTGTTACAGGTGGTATCAGAGCTTGTTTAGCTCATAAGCCGGGACAGGGTCCTCGGTCTGGTGGGTAGTGATGCTTGAATGTGTGCTTGTTAAGTGTGTCCTGAAAGTGTATGCTTGTATGTGAGATTGTGTGTCTTAAATTGAATGTGTGCTCCTATGAGATATAGTTATGTGTTATGTGTTAATTGTGTGCTAAGAAAAGTGAAGTGTCTAGTTGTGCATTGAATTGACCTATCGAATTGGCATCGTGAATCGAATTGATCTCGTGAATTGTTATTTGCTTGAAGTATTACTTGTAATGTGTGTATAGAATGTCTTGAATTAGCTATGTCGTGATTTGAATTGATTATGTTGTGCTTGACTTGATTGCCGTGCTTGAGTGACTTTGTTGAATAAACTGTTTCGTAAACTTGCTTGCATAATAGTTTAAGGCATGTGTATAACTGTGATATATTGGCATTCATACATGTCCTATGGAAATGGTAAGTAAGTCCTCTTCCTCCCCTGAAGAAAGTGGTTCACCGCTGGCTTTTCAAGGTGTATGGATTGGCAAGAAATGAATGGCATTTGACTAGCCTTTATTTAGGAATTGGTGTTTGCTTTTGGAGCTCGGTTATTGGCAAATCTCTATGGTCCTCCTCTGTGCTTAACAGTTGTGAAAGAGTAGCTTTCTCTTGGGGTTTTATTTGGTTATTCTTTGGAGCATTCTTTGGATTTCTTAATGGGTATTCTTTGGAGATTTATGTTGGTATTTCTCGGTGGATTTGGCTATTGGGATTTCAATCGGCCTTACTGCACAGTAATATCTATGATATATGTGTCTCGGTTTTTATTGGTGTGATACTGGCATCCCTGATTGGAAATTCTTCAATGGTATTGTATGGAGTTCTCAGTGACCAATTATTTAGTATTTACTTATTGGGCAAACTTGGCTACTTTCTTATTGGAGCATTGTTTCGGATATCTTCTTCAGTGTTCCTCAGTAGGTTTGGTATTTGGAGTTCCTATCAGACTTATTGTATAATACTACTTATGGTATTCTTTGAAATTCCTATTGGCCATTCTATTGGTATTTTCCTTATTGGAGAGGTTGTATGAAGTTCTCACCCGGCAAACAGTGAAGAGGCCTCAGAATTTGGTTTCGGTATATTGTTCACCAGTTCGGTGTTTATCCTTGGAGTTTTCGTCCATCTGGGAAACTATGTTTGTTATTCAACTTGGTTGTCTTATTGGGTACATTATATTTTCTCTGCTATTTCCTTTGACATTCCTCTCAGCATTTGATAGCAAAACTCGGAATCTAATTGGTTGTCCCATGGGGTTATTATTGGGAAGACTTCTTTAGAACTTTGGAAGTATATTTGATTGGGTTTCTTGGTATTTTCTTCAGCACTCTTAACAGGGAATTCTTCTATGAAATTCATGACCAGCGGGGTACTTCTTTGGACCTCTGGATGGAACCTTTGATTGAGCCTTTATTTGGCTTTTTGCTTGGGGATTCTCGGGCAGTAATAGTTGAACTTCTACCAGAGATTTGTGTATGGGGTATTCATTCAGTATTCCTCTTATCATTAATATGTGATGTGATTTTATCTACAGTATCTTTGCTTTAGTCTTTATTGGTATTATCTCGGCGTTTCTGGTTGGAATTTATTCTTCTTCGGTATTCGTGTCAACGGGATTCTTGTACGATATCTACATTTGAGCCCTTATTTGGCGTTACCACTTGGCATTTCTACTTGAACTTTCCTATTGGTCATCTTGATTAAATACTTGTTCAGTAGCTAATGAAGACTAGTCAGAGTTGGATTTCAGTGGATGCAGAGTTCTATTGGAAGAAGAATTGCGAGGACGCAATTGTTTTAAGGGGGGAAGGATGTGATAACCCGAACCCGGCATGCATTTAATAGCACTTGACTGCATTTGATTAAATATTTAATTAGTTAAATCAACCAATTTGTACTATTTTAATATTTCTCTTGGAAGTATTTAGTAGTTGTATATTGAATAATTAAAAGATTAATATCTATTTCTAATAATTATAGTAATTGAATTTATTCTCTTGTGATTAATTAAGTGACATCTTAAATGTTAGCATTGGATTTGTGTTTATTTTTTTTAGTTAAACATTTATTTGAAGCTTTATTTTCATATTTCTTTTAGAAGTAACTAGAATAATACTTGAGCTAATTATTTTAACGGAATATCAACTACTTTTCATATTGATGTCAATCGGTTTTATTTTTCTTGCACTTAAATGCTCGGATTTCAATTAAATGAAAAGTAGCTCCGAGCCGGAGTAAATTTTAAACTATGATGCTTTTCAAAAATGATATATTTTCTTAAATTCTTTGAGATTTAATTGTTATTCTTCTATTGACGCAAAGTGCATAGCATATCGAGAGAGATAGTTAGGAAATGAATTCGAGTCCTCAGCAAATAGTGAAACTAGTATTTTAGTGCCTTAAATTTTATAATTTAATTGTTGTTAGCTAGAATTGATATTTCCTTAGTTGTTTTGGCCTAAAAATGCATAAAAACAAGTATTTTGACCAATTTAAGCTATTTTGACTAAGGTTTGACCCTTTGACCAAAGACTTATCACCTTATAAGCTTAAAACAAGCAAAATGAAAAAAAAATAAAAGCTGAAAACAGCTTGTGCAGGCCGAAACCAAGAAGGAAAAAGAAAAAAAAAATTCAACCTTTCAAATCTTCAAATCTTCGCGTGAGCTCGTGCGGGGTAGTTTCCGAGGTGTCCAGCGTTGTTTACCTAGCGACTAGGAGTGCCTAAGGTGAGGGTTTCATGTTTATTTGCGCATTTGAAAGTTTTATGTATTAACTTTAATTTTTGAATTTTATCCGTAGTTTGTTGTTTTAATCGTTTTGAGGCTTAAAGAATGTTCCCTAGCAATCGTAGAACATGTATTTATAGCTTTTTAACATTTTCTGCGGTTGAATATTGAAATTGAAATATAAATTGTTAGTTGAATAGTATTTTGTGAATAGTAAACCCTTGAAACCATAAAGTTGCGTTGTTATGCTGTCTGTTGATGTGAAAAGGTGCTAGGTATGCTAGAATGCCTAAATGCATGATTTGTTTAGGTTGCATAATGGAAAAAAATGAGAAAAATGCATTGGTGAAAGTCGGGGTCGTTTAGGTTGAGTTTAGCATTTTCTCATTTTGCGTGATGACATTGTTTCGGGAGGCCATGGAAGCACTTTTAGTGCGATTATGGCGTTGGTTGGGTGTTTGGTTAGTATAGTTGTAGTTCAAACGAGCAAAGGGGAAAATCGGGACTTTGCGTGAATTCTAGGGTAAAGTAGGGTTTCGGGGTCTTTAGACGTGCCTTATGGTAACCTAGGAGGATTGGTGAAGTCTGTTTCCAAAGCTCGTTGCTCGTTTGAAAGTAGTAGCGTTTGAAAGTTGGGGTCATTTTTGGAATTTTGTGTGTTTTCATAGTATATTACCTATAGAATGTTTATATTGCCTATAGAATGTTTATAATGTTTATAGAATGTTTATAATGTTTATAGAATGTTTATAATGCCTATAGAATGTTTATAATGCCTATAGAATACTTGTTATTGCTTGATAATATTAGTTGGTGTTGTTCTTGTTGCTTGTTTGATTGTAAATGCTTGTTAATGCTTATTACACTTGTTAGAGTTGATTATTGATTGAAATGTTTAACAATTGTTGAATAATACTTGATATCTCGGTTATCTCCTCTATCTGTGTTGTTGTGCTATCGCTCGTTTATCGCCTTGTATTGAGTCTTGCATTGCATAGTATCCGGCGCGTGAGTGATGGGCTTCTCTGGGTAGCCTCGGGTTGCCAGTGTTGGTTGTTCTAGCTCCGTGACTATTCCCTTTTCTCGCTTCGGTTGCCTCCCAGGGAGATTTGGGTCGTAGAATTGATGATTACTCCCGGGGTATTCCAAACTGGTGTTATAAGGTGGTTGCGCGCTTATTGTCATCGTTGTCAACATCAAGCTCGAGATTGATGTATCGCTCGTGAAATGGTATATTGCTCGTAAGAGTGAACCATAGCCTTCAGAGTGTGGTATAGCTTTGAATGGTTATGTTAATGCTTTCAGTAATTGCTTATTGAATTGATTGTTTGTCTTGATTGCTTACTTATCAGTTATATTGCTTAGCTGTCTTATTTGCATTGCACGACTTTCTTTCTCTCCAACTCGATATTTGTCTCGCCCTCACTGAGTATACGTGTTGTGTATACTTACTCCTCACCACCACATTTCAGAAAATGTCATGTTAGCTGGAAGTTCGTGATTTCGTGAAAGTTCGTTGCTTGAAGAGTTGTCTTGCGTGCCTATGTGGCTTGAGTGTCGAAGTTGTAAAGATATATGTTTTCATATGTTATAGGTATTTATTGCTAAAAGAAATGTAATTTAAATCTAGCTAAATAGTTGAGGTGGTTTGATAAGTTAGATTATGTACTTAGTTAATGTAGCTTAACTTCTATGTATGATTGTAATGACAAAGGAAAAGAATTAGAATGGCATAATAGTTTATTTTATGTAGTAGCTTAGTATGGTTTAATTGTCTAATTTGAGTGTACTTGTCAAAAATGAAAAGAGATAGGTTAGCTTTTAAATTAGAAATGTATGTATACTTGCTGAGTTTAATTGTTGAGAATCAAGGCTCGGATGGACTTGAGGTGTTTGTATGGTTGGACTCGGTGTTGGTCCACTTATATGCTGTCGCAGGTTTTACATTTCGCCTAGAAACAGGGGAGACTCCGTCCGTTTTCCCTGAAAATTTATGCCCGGATTTAGTTTGGATT
Organism: Ehretia macrophylla; assembly: GCA_037974665.1. Classification (NCBI taxonomy): domain Eukaryota; kingdom Viridiplantae; phylum Streptophyta; class Magnoliopsida; order Boraginales; family Ehretiaceae; genus Ehretia; species Ehretia macrophylla. The sequence goes on from CM075779.1 coordinate 11,224,072, forward strand.
GTGATTAGATCGATTGATAGAACTCCCGATTTCGAAAGGGATCGGGGTGTTACACCAACTGTCAATGTGTCAGGTCATCAACAATTCTCTTTATGGCTTCTTGAAAAGCAACTTCATCCCATTGACCTTCCTGTTGAAAACTTGGTAGAGTGAAAATTATAACAAGAAAAAAAAATTAAATAAAATAATCATAAAAAAGAATAGTCGTCTGATAATTTCGATTCATAAATTCTAAATGACTTGTTCATAATATGTCAAAAATTAAACTAACTATGACCCTCAAAAAGGGAAAGTCAAAAGACCAAAAAAGATTTTTCTTTATCAATTGTGATCGATCATGATATCTATAACCTTACTTAGCAAGAGCTATTTCTCGAATTTTGAATTCTTCACTTACTAAAGCTCCAAAAAGGAAACTGAATGAATGGGAACTAGACAGCCTTTATCCTTAATTAATTAGGACAAAGGATTATTTCTAAATTATTCACTGCCTGACTGCTCGATGTATTTGCTCTAGAGACAAAGTTGAACACTAAATTAGCATTGCGAATTTGTGAATAAATTAAAATGTTAGACTGCATATAAATTAATTAAGGTAAGTGTTATTAACCCCAAAATAATTAACTTGGGTGAGAACCATGAAAAATTATGGTACACGTACCTCAATTCTCAACCTTAAAGTCATATGATTCAATGAAGTTGATTCAACCATGTTGGTGTTGGCATTCATAGACTTTAAGTTGGTATTGTTGACCTGTTTCAAGAACTCTAGTACACCATTTACCAAATCCAACATGGTACATTGTCCTCTTATAACCACTTGCAGGTCCACCATTGTTGCTTCTTCTGATGTTGATGCCGCCGCCGCAACATGCGTGACGCGGACATCGACCCTTTCAGTTACGGCAATGACGACGTTTCCTTCTTCAGTTCCCTCTTTTTGAGGCAAAAGCTGTGCTTCTAACATCTGGTTTCTTTCTCCAAGCTCTGCAACTTGAGCTTTCAAAGATGTCAAGTACTCTGTTGTGGTTGCAAGCACTGATGCGTTGTCCTTCTATATAAACAACCATGCTAAAATTCATCAATATGGTGGATAACTTTTAGGCCGCGTTTGCTTCACGTAAGCTTGTAAGATTCTCAGAAATGTAAAGTTTAAAATATAATATTCTCATTTTTGGTTCAGAGAATAAAAAAATATTTCTGGTAATATCACATTTCTAGAAATACGATATTATCATGATTTACTCAATTTTTATTCACAGGGAGTGAAAATCTTACATTATTTGCAATTTGGGGAATAAGACATGCAAGTCATTTACTCTTTTGGGTTACGACGAGAAGCTCTGGGAGTATTTTTTTTTTTCTCAAGTCCTTCAAATTTAATACTGTTAATTATTTTGAACAATTTAGAATTATAAAAGTACTTTCAACATTAATAAAAAATTAATAAAAATAAATAAAACAAGCAACAAATAGGGGCACGTGGCTTGCCCCTATTGGTTTCTTGCTTTATTTTTTTTCTTTTTTTTATGTTGAAATTACTATTATACTCTTAAATTATTAATTGTGTTAAATTTGAGGGACCTAATAAGTAAAAAAATTAAATCCAAGTACCTAATCTATGGCAGAACTAACTAACAATCAGTGGGAGATGCAACCCCAACTGATCTAAAAATAATTAAAATACCTGTGTTTTTTTATAAAAAAAATAAATAAATAAAAATTAAAATGTCTATTTATTTTTTGTTAAAAAATTAATTAGTCCAAAAAAAATATACTTGTGTTATAACCCGTGAAAAAAAATCTGAATCGTGCCTTGGACCTACTTATACTAAACCAGAACAATAAGGACCTGTATGTCTTATTCCCTAGAAGTTTGTATCCAACCTTAGTTCCTGGAGGAAGCAGTGATCTCAATGCTTGAAAGCTTTCATTGTGCCGTTCGCGACGTCTTCTCTCAGATATCATATGACGCAACTGATAAGTGCTTGTTGGCCGGCTTCCTCGGACCTGTCCTTGACTACGCATCAAATTTAAGCTTGTGTAGAATTTGATTGCTCTTTTAAACATATTTTGGCCTTTGGGTTCTAACTGCTGAGGCTAATGCTGCTGATCTATAGCTTTGAAATGCATTTGCATAGTTAGCCTTCTGGCAATTAGGAGATGAATTCTGTTGTGTTTGGCGCGACGACGATGATGATGAAGGAGAAGATATCACAGCAATCAGTGCTTGTGTAAGTGCAGCATCTTCACTGTCAATGATAGGACATTGAATATTTCGGATTTGGGTTAAGGCCTCTATGGCTTGCTGGTGTGGACAAGCTGGTAGGAGAAGCTCTCTGGGTGCGCCTAATCCATTAAAGTCTTCAGCAAACCATTGTCTCATCTCCATTTGTAGGTTAACCTGGAAATTGAATTTAGTTCTTATGTACATCAAATAATAAAGCTAGAAATTAACCGATCTTATCTAGTAGGACAAATGTCTGTTTGATTTAGATAGGCTTAGTATTGTCGAACAATAAAGCTTGTCATATTGATTGAGTGCGGATTCACTAGATAGATATATGTATTTTAAAAAATCTTTATTTACCCCAAAAATTGTAAAACATGTATTTTTAGTATATATGAAAAGTTAAATCATTTCTCATTGAAATAGATTTAATGTTCTCCATGGAAACAAAATTTTAAATTCGTCCTGATATTGATGGTAGATAATTTCTTTACCTGAGTGTTATTAGGCATGCCAAACTCGATTTCTCCTTTATTGCACCCCATGAATACAGCCATCTTCAATCAAAGTTGTAAAATATATGCATCATTTTTGTGCATAATGTTGCAGTACATTTACATGCAGGTCCGAGGACTGAAGAACACTCAAGAGAACTTTGCTGTTTTACAAACCTTAATCCCAGCTTTCTGCAAAAAATTACACATAGACACATAGTAAATTGGCCATAATCGTACGAGAATCATGAAAAACATCATAGTCATGTAATAATCTGATCATGATCAGCAAAGTTAACCTGATAGAACTGCAGTTGCACTTCAATGCATGCCAGTCTTTGAAGATCTGCAAACTTTAGCTCCATATAAGGAAGATGGTTCTTGAAAGCAAGTCCTGGCACGCAGCTGAAAGTTTCGAAAGAGAATTACAAACTGAAGCAACTCGATATATACAGAAGCCAACTATATATATTATTGCATACATCAAACGGCTTGTCCGGGTGTGAGTATGGGGAATGGACCCCATATTGTGTGAGGCCCACCCCATGTATTGAGCCAAGCCGGTTGATGTAAGGAAGAGTTCCTCTCATGTAGTAATAAATAACTGCATTTCATTAATCATACCCATTATCGACGTTGAATAGTGCTTGCTGGTACTGATGGAAAAGACTCTGGTGAGCAATACTTCCAGATGATGATGATGAACTTTGTTGATTGGCTACGTTGCGGTAGAGACCATCCAGACAGAGTAAGCAGCTATTCACATTATTTTGAACTCAAATGTTATGTTATTGTGTTAGATGCTAACTTTGTCTGCATGCATACGTGAACAGTGCAATAATTTTTTTGTATGACTGCCTAAAACAGGAATTCTTAAACAGTGAACCACCAGTTCAGATATTCACTATCAAACTTTTTTGGAAATAAAAGAAGTGATAGACAGAAATGCTTTCTTACTTTGATGGCTGGGGCAAGTATGACCAAAGGCATATGTAACTGCAACCAAAAGCCTGCATTAAGTGTTGCAGAAAGGTGGCACGGTCTTCTTCACCTAGGAGGAAGATGGCATCCATGAAGTTGGCCCTAGTTGCTAAGTTTGCTGCATGCATGCATGAGAGCCTTCAACAATAAAAAGTGTCCATTTTATCTGGTCATGTAAAGTAACCTTTGTCTTGCCTTATGTATATATTCTGAAAATGTTTTTAAACGACTCAAAACGTTCAAAATAATCAGGTCGTGTGTTTCGAAAAAAATTAATCGTTAGATTTGATATCCCCCTCCGAACTTTGTATTAACTTTTTGAATATTAATAAAATTTCGGAGGAGGACTTTACCCACACAAAAAAAAAAAAAAAACTTGCTATGAGAGAGAGAGGTTTTATACAATGTATGCTAAGAGATGCTTGAAAAGTAGTAGTAGTAATAATAGAAGGGAATGGAGCAAAGCTCACAGCGTAATATATATATGGAAAGCAACAAAAATGTTATGGGCAATAGAAGTTGAAAAGTAGTAAAGGAGGGAGATATTATTCAGAACAAGAGACTCCATAACTTGACAAGCATTAGAGAGTGAGTCATGATATGAAGAAAAGTATTGGTCAAAAATCAACTCTTACAAGGATTTGACCTGAGTCAAGAGAGGAAGACAAGTGATCATGTCCTTTGTATTTTTAAAGCTAAATTCTTCATTTAGTTTGGATTGATGTTAGTCTCACATATATTGGTAGAACTCATATGTATAGGACTCATGTAAAAGATTGATCTATCAGTTTAGACTGATGCAATGATTTTTCATCTTTAAATGATTTGTATTTTTGTTGGCTCTTTGCTAACTTCATTTCTTTTCAATTCTTTGCTGCATAGTGAATCTTTTTTCATTATATAAGTTGAACATAGTTATTTTGCATGCTCTAATAATTACCAGGTTATACATTTGTTTAGTACTTTTCTTTTAATATTTAAAGAGAGGAAATTGTTTTAAAAAGTCTTTTGAACTTATAATAAAAGTGTCAAATACTAGAACATTTAGTCTTTGATTCAACGAACAAGCTTTTGACCCAAAAGAAAAGCAGAGAAAGGGAAAAGGAAAAAAAAAAAAAAAAGAGCAAGGCCACGCACGCACGTGCAATATGTTCATGAGTCAAAATCTCAAATTAAAACCAGTCAAGAATACAATTGAAAATTATTTTTCCAACCCTGTGTTTACAGTTTGACCAAAAAAAAAAAAAAAAACCCTGTGTTTACAGTGAAACAAGTCTGACCACAAAATGCTTCATGGCCCAATCTCTGATACTTCAATTTGCTAAGCACGAGGCTGTACTATTACTAATGGCGACAGATGAGAGGCACCTGGCCACTGCTTCCAGCTGTGATAAATGGACGAAGAGTCATTTATTACTTGGTCTTCACCATTTATTCCCATTATGGTCTCTTAAGACTAGTAAGCGTTTCTATTCACTAAAAAAAAATTGTCAAATACAATAGTTAAAATTCATTTTTTTTTCATCGTTAAAAGGGTCTAGGTAACAGTAAATGAACAAAAATCGTCCGTCATTAAAATTATCATCGCCAATTTGTCATATCGTCGCTAATTCATCTCATTTGGTGACAGATTTTAATTTGTCTCCAAAATTCGTATTCAAATCGTATCTAATCACATTCAGTCTCCAAATTATCTCCAAAAAATTGTCATCTCTACACCTTCGCCAAAAAATTCCATCTTCAATTCGTCTCCAACCATATTCCGCCTTCAAACCGTCTCTAACCACATTATGTCTCCAAATCGCCTCCAATAATTGACATTTCCAAATCGTAACCAAATATTTCCGTCTCCATCAAAATTCATCTCCAAATCGTCTCCAAAAAGTGTAATCTTCAAATTGTAGCTAAAATTTTTCGTCTCTAACCCACTTAGTATTCATGTCGTTGCCAATCTTTAAATTATTTCTATTTGGACGTTTTTAATAATTAAAATACATAATTATTAGTTAGTAGAAACCTCAAATTAATATCAAAATTTTAATTTTAATTTTAATTCATTTAAATAAAAAAGTATATAATCTGAAATTGTAATACGCCATAAAAAAACACAAATCCTAAATGTAATTGTACAAACTGTTTTAATATCTTAACAGAACATACAACCGAAAAATTAATCTTCAAATCTATCACCAGGCAGAGGCGGAGATTGTTGTTCTGGTGGAATCGACAACAATTTCTTGAGGAGTGCGATCTATGCTTGCAGTTGACGGAGTTGTTCGTTATTTTCTTGTTGAAGTTTGCGTAGCTCCTCGCTCTGTTCTTGTTGATTACACAACCATTTGTTCTGTTCTTCTTGCATTTTACGCATCTCTTCATTCTGTGTTTCTTGTCTACGCATTTGCTCTAGATGGCCTGTAATATGCTCATGCAAGGATGATGTAGCTCTAACAACAGCCTCCTGGATCTCTTGTTGTGTGATATGACATCTAGATGACGGGATAGTGTGTGCAGTTCCAACTGAAGTGAAAAACCCGGCCCCGTAGACGCGACCTCTGTTTGGTTTGCCGACAGCCTCTATAAATAGTACGTCATAATCAATTGGTGTGGCTGTTGAATCTAAATCAGATGATTGCATGGCCTGCTAGACCAGTTCGTTATAATGAGCCTGTAAATCAAAATCAATAAAATAACTTTATAAGTTTTTTTGGGGTATATCATAAATGTGATATATTAATAATTATTTAAAATGTATGTGCATACTATGGTTTGTTCTCGTCGATAATTCATCGATTCACAACTTGACTCCATTTTTTAGAAAAATACTGTATTAATTAAACCAATCCATAAATCATAAAGAGCATGATTTGCGCAATTATTTTCCATGTATATAATTACTAAAAAGAATTAAGTAAAATGTGAAATTGGATATGAGTTCTCGTCCTTATTTTCAGCCCTTAGTTATGAACCATCATCGCCACATCTATGACGATGAATATGAGCAAATTGAATCAAATTACAAAAGTTCCTATGCAATCAGAGTTTCTTTTTCCTTTATATATCATACAATCTAAGATTTTTATGTAGTCATATCGTCTTATTCATTATGTTTACAACATAGCAATTATAAACAATAGAATTCGTATGCGAAAAAAATCAACACATAAGTCATTATGAGTCTAACTTTCTACATTATCCGGGTCTAAGCACCTCCAATCCAGAAACCAAGAAACAAATAAAAGACCAGAGGAAAAGAATGTAGAAACCATACCAAATATACCTCACTATCCTCTTCACCATTTACATACACATTGCACATACCCGACACACTACACATTAAAGGGAAACGTTATATCACATGAATCAAATTCTAAAATAAAAGAATAAGGCGGAAACATTCATGCATGGATCTTTAAAACGAATAAAGCATGAAATAGCTATTTGAACATCTAAACAGTTCATAGTTTAATTATAAAACAAATAAAGTTTTCTGACATACCTTTCTCACGAAGAACGAAATAAAAAAACTTTACCTTTGCTGAATGGGATGATCCACATGCCTGGAGTTGCTTCTGCTCCTCAACTTTGATCTTCCCCTTCTATTCCAAAATCTTAGCTTAAGTGTTGATCAAGTTGTGGGACTTGATCTTATTAAACTAAATTAAAAGAAAAATTATTTCAAGTTTCTTTAAAAGTTGAAGCTTACTTGTGAGAGAGAAAGAGAGATAGATCTCAAAGGAGATGGTGCAATGAAGAGCTTGAGGTATAGACCTTTATATAGGAAAAACCAAGAGGCAATCCTATTTGAAAACAGAATCCTAAAAGGTAAAGGATCAGGACTTTGAATTATCCTTTAATTCTATAATGTAATGGAAAATCATCTTCCTAACCTATAACACCAAACCATACGCCTAAGCCCATGGTGGAACGCTTAGCCCAAGCCCCAAAGGCCTTGATCTGCGTGTTAGTATTATTTATTTATTTACTCTATCCAATTAATTAATTAATTCTAATTAATTTCTAAAATCTAAATTTAGTCTACTATTTAAGAATAATACTATTTTCCACCCATGGAAAAATATCTTAAATATTTAGTAGTCTTTAGACTTTAATTAATTTATTAATTAATTATTTAATTGTCATTTAATAATTATTTAATCCAAAATTCAGCTAATAATCAAAATAGAAAATATCTCTTACAAATATGAAATTCTATTTATGATCTCTAATTGCAGGATTAAAACCTCTCTTTCAATTATAGTAATTCTTTATTTAGTAAATACACTTATAAGTTAAATGGCTAGAAGTGGGACCAAAGACATAATTATCCTTCCACTGAAAATGATCAAAATATTCTCGCTAGTCTCCTAACAATATTTTGGCACTTTAACCTTAGTCTATTCCACTAAAAGACTATGGCTGCACTCCAAGATAATTATTGTATAAATAGGAGTTAGTCAATAATGTGTGACGCTCAGTCTTTAGACCAACTAAGTAATAATGACCAAAACGCCCCTTTATACTCACACATAGCCAAGACAGGTTTACCAAGTGTACTATCACCTCTTTGACTACATCTTATTCTCTTTAGAACCTCTAACCCATAATCTAACCATCCTCCGAAAGTTAACCTCTTAAACATGGGAGTTACCCATAAGTGTAACAACCAGTACAACAAACTGTACTACTATACATAGATTCAGGATGATCAATCTGGATCATTCTAAAGGAGTAATTATTGTATAGATTCCTTATTGCATAGGCATATCCCTTCTAACGAAGTCCAGACACCCAAATCACGGAGTTATTGACCCTTATATAAGATCTCACCCATAGTAACTCAAAGTGCAAGAACTTGACTTTGTTAATTCATCCACGTACGCTCAAGATTAAGAGCATTGGCGCACTCAGAAACTAGTAGGTATAGGTGACCTCTTTCTTCGATAGTACTTATTTAGAGTATCACACCTACAGCGGCCCGTCCAATGCATACACATGTATAAGTGAAGTAAGTGTGGAACTCCATCCATGATAAGGCAGACCACCCTTCTATAAATGGAACTTATTCATAATAACTTCTACCATAGTAGAGTGCCCAGCTCTACTACTTAGTTATGGATTAAATAGTTCTACTTTACAAGTAACCATGACTTAGATCTTTTGTATGTAACCACCACGTACCTAAGTCAATACTTGAAACAAGGACCTTACATACATATATATATATATATATATATATATATATATATATATATATATATATATATATATATATATACTAGTCAACCACATAAAAGAGAAACCTGCTCATAAAGTAAGATGACATTTAATTAATCATTGTAAATATTCAAAAACATTGATGGCAAAGTACTAGTGGTCTTTTGGGCATATACTATTCCCAACACACATATAGCTCATTGTCCTCTTCACATAACAAGATACACCTTTACATACACACATATATGAACAAACAAGAGTAGTACCCAACAACTTACAATTCATCTCCTTCACATGGTGATAGCCACAGATGTAATGCGTCAATCCCTCACGAGACCGGAGGCTTTAATAGCCATGCTAATCACAACCCAATTTCAACCCGGTCACAAAATTTAAGGAAAACAGACGGAGATTCCCCTATTTATAGGACTATTTGGAAACTTGTAAACTACAACATACAACCACAATACCATAATCCACAACTTCAATCTGTTTCATCCTTATCAGCATGCAAGTCAACTAAACAGAAGATTAAACAATTGAAGTTATTACAAACCACTAGTACCTAACTATCACCCAAGACTAAAACTTTAATATTACATTTCTTAAAATAACACAGATACATATATGACCATAAGGTCTCAAATAGTATATAGGCATATAATGTACACATTCTTCCTTGTTCTGCACACTGATAGAGCAGGCAGGTCACACAGGAGGCAATCCCATTTCCAGCTTATAGCACTGATCCTGAAATGTATTAGAAACGAGGGTGAGTATACAACATGTATACTCAGTGATGGAGGTGATACAGCAAACCGAGGAATGCTTTCATGAGATGCAACAAGAATAATAACATATACAACAAAAAATAACAAAGTTAATTAGACAAGTATTTAACCACGTATAAAAAGGATACGGTTCCATGTTTGTCTTCAATCACGAGCCACGAGCCAAGATCTTCAACCAAGTGCCAGCAAACCTTTACTCCTCCAAATTGGGGTACTTTGGATGTACCCCGATCCTACGACCCTTTTCTCCTGAGGTAGGTTCATATGCCCAGCAGGTGAACCACGCCTCTGGGGTAGTGGAGTATACTCAGCGAGAAAGGGAATAAGCACCATGGTAGTCGAGGAGCACGGCAAGCCCGATGCCGCCCGTGTTTCTCGACACTACCATGTCCGAAAAAGTTGCTAAGTTTGCTGCATGCATGCATGAGAGCCTTCAACAATAAAAAGTGTCCATTTTATCTGGTCATGTAAAGTAACCTTTGTCTTGCCTTATGTATATATTCTGAAAATGTTTTTAAACGACTAAAAATGTTCAAAATAATCAGGTCATGTGTTTCAAAAAAAATTGATCTTTAGGCTTGATGTCCCCCTCCGAACTTTGTATTAACTTTTTGAATATTAATAAAATTCGGAGTAGGACTTTACCCAAAAAAAAAACTTGCTATGAGAGAGAAAGGTTTTATACAATGTATGTGCAAAGATGCTTGAAAAGTAGTAGTAGTACTAGTAATAATAGAAGGGAATGGAGCAAAGCTCACAGCATATATATATATATAGAAAGCAACAAAAATGTTCTGGGGAATAGAAGTTGAAAAGTAGTAAAGGACTAAAGGAGGGAGATGGAATTATTAGACAACATAATTTGACAAGCATTAGAGAGTACCAAGTCATGATATGAAGAAAAGTATTGGTCAAAAATCAACTCTTACAACTTACAAGGATTTGAACTGAGTTAAGAGAGAAAGACAAGTGATCATGTCCTTTCTATTTTTAAAGCTAAACTCTTCAATTAGTTTGGACTAATGTTAATCTCACATCTATTAGTAGAGTTCATATGTGTAGGTTCTCATGTGAGAGATTGATCTATCAGTTTAGACCGATGCAAGAATTTTTCATCTTTAAATGATTTGTATTTTTGTTGGCTCTTGGCTAACTTCATTTCTTTTCAATTCTTTGCTGCATAGCGAATCTTTGTTCATTATATAAGTTGAACATAGTTATTTTGCATGCTCTAATAATTACCAGGTTATATATTTGTTTAGTACTTTTCTTTTAATATTTAAATAGAGGAAATTGTTTTGAAAAGTCTTTCGAACTTATATTAAGGGTGTAAAATACTAGAACATTTAATCTATCAAAAAGAGGTACGATTCGTTTCCAAATTATCTCCAAAAAATTGTCATCTCCATACCGTCGCCAAAAAACTTCTTCTCCAATTCATCTCCAACCACATTTCGTCTCAAAACCATCTTCAACCATATTCTGTCTCCAAATCGTCTCTAAATCGTCTCCATTCCGTCTCCAACCACATTTCGTCTTCAAACTGTCTCCATCCAAATTCGTCTTCAAAGAGTGTCATCTCCAAATCGTAGCTAAAATTTTCTGTCTCCAACCCATTTAGTCTTCATGTCGTCGCCAATCTTTAAATTAATTTTATTTGGACATTTTTAATAATTAAAATACATAATTATTAGTTAGTAGAAACCTCAAAATAATATAAAAAATTTAATTTTAATTTTAATTCATTTAAATAAAAAAGTATATAATCTGAAATTGTAATACGCCATAAAAAAAACACAAATCCTAAATGTAAATGTACAAACTGTAATAATATCTTAACATAACATACAACCGAAAAATTAATCTTCAAATCTATCACCAGGCGGAGGCAAAGGCTGCTGTTTTAGTAGAGTCGGCAACAATTTTGTGAGGAATGCAATCTATGTTTGTAGTTGATGGAGTTGTTCATTATTTTATTTTTGAAGTCTACGTAGCTCCTCGTTTTGTTCTAGTTGATTGCGCAACCGCTTGTTCTGTTCTTCTTGCATTTTACGCATCTTCTCATTTTGTGTTTCTTGTTTACGCAGCTGCTCGAGATTGCTTGTAATCTGCTTATGCAAGGATGATGTAGCTCTAGCAACATCTTCCTGGATCTCTTGTTATGCGACATGATGTCTGGATGACGGGACGATGTGTGCAGTTCCAACTGAAGTGGAAGACCCGACCCGTAGAGACGACCTCTATTTGGTTTGCCGACAGCTTGTATAAATAGTGCGACATAATCAATTGGTGTGGCTGCTGAATCTGCCTCGGATAATTGCGTGGCCTGCTAGACCAGTTCGTTTTAATGAGACTGTAAGTCAAAATCAATAAAATAACTCTATAAGTTTTTTTGGGGTATATCATAAATGTGATATATTAATAATTACTTAAAATGCATGTACATACTATGGTATGTTCTCATCGATGATTTATTGATTCACGACTTGACTCCATTTTGTAGAAAATACTATATTAATTAAACCAATCTATAAATCATAAAGAGCATGATTTGCACAATTATTTTCCATGTCTATAATTACTAAAAAGAATCAAGTAAGATATGAAATTGGATTTGAGTTCTTATCCTTATTTTTGGACCGTAGTGTTGAACCATCATCGCCACATCTATGACGAGGAATATGAGCAAATTGAATCAAATTACAAAAGTTCCTACACAGTTAGAGTTTATTATTCCTTTATATATCATGTAATCTAAGATTTCTACGTAGTCATATCGTCTATTCATTATGTTTACAATATAGTAATTATAAACAATAGAATTCGTATGCGTAAAAAATCAATACATAAGTCATTGTGAGTTTAACTTTCTACATTATCTGGATTTAAGCATCTCTAATCCAGAAACCATGAAACAAATAAAAGACTGGAGGAAAAGAATATAAAAACCCTACCAAATATACCTCACTGTCCTCTTCACATAACAAGACACACTTTTACATACACACATATACGAACAGACAAGAGTAGTACCTAACAACTTACAACTCATCTTCCTCACATAGTGATAGCCACAGAACCATACACACTCATATACCAAAATTAATCAAACCCACATTATTCGAGATTAGATACTTGTATCCACAAACATACTTCAATGACATAGACAATATAATTAACAAATACTATTATAACATAAACTCTAACATAAATTTTTTGGCTAAACTTGAACATCACGTGCAACATCCATTAACCCATTGCAAATATTAAAATTATACAACCATGATTTTTTGTATCATTCAAACATAATAAATAATGTAATTCCCATAATAGATACTTAATGAGAATACTAACCTAAGCCATATAGATCTTTCCCAATTGCAATATCATAAAATTTAAAAATAATACAATAATTAGTAACCTATCTAAATATAAAAATGTATAACGGAAATGAAAAAAAAACTGAGAATGTAAAAAAATCAAATAAAAAATGGAAAAAAAAACTAAGAATTTTTTAAATAAAAACAAACAAACATATTACATAAAAAATAGGAAAAAACCGAAAATGAAAAAAAATAAAAAACTGAAAAATAAAAAGAAAATGTCAAATAAGAATTAAAAAAAATAACAATTTTTTTAAAAAAAAATCAAGAAACATATGAAATAAAAAAATGTAGAAAAGAAAAACCGAAAACTTTAAAAAAAATAAAAATCTTAGAATTTTTAAAAAAAAGCAAATAAAAGGTGAAAAAAATAAAATCAAACCCAAAAAATAAACAATAAAATAAACAATAAAAACTAATATATAAACAATAGGCATATACACAATATATATTAATAATATATATTTTTAGATATATATATATATATATATATATATATATATATATATATATATATATATGCATATTTAATTTTATATATATACAAATACATATACATACACATATACATATACCTTAAATGTGTATGAGAAAGATGGGGGTTGAGGTAAAGAAGGGTATTGAGGGGGAGGGTCTCGTGACAGCCCTATAAAAAAAAATATACGGGGTCGTAGCCTAGAAGTCTCCATTGGAGATTGTTAGGCGACGACCCTGATTTAAAAAATCTGGGTCGCGCTTGTTTGAAAAGGTGGGCGACGGCCCAGGCTCGAGCTAGGCCGACGCCCAACCCCCAAGGCGCGGCTCAACATGTTTTGCTGGGTTGTTCCTTGGAGACTTCGGGGCGACAGACCTGTAATTAATAAATTAAAAAATTTAAAATTATTTAAATCCTTAATTAATCTTAAGTATGACTTATGAGTAACTAAATTAATTTTTTAGTCATTAAATTTAATTTAATTAATGTTTTAATAATAATAAGATAATTTTTATTAATTATTTATTTATTTTTTAAATTTATTACTACGCCAAAAGGCCTCATCTCTAAAAGCTCAGCTCGTGAGACGTCCTTCTCGCAATAGGATTCCAAACCTCGCCTCGCTCTTGTGACATGTAATTTATAAAATTAGATAAATATTTAATTAATAGTTATTAAATGAATAAAATCTTAAATTAATCAAATAATTAACTAATTAGGTCTTAAATATATAATAATTATTATCATTTTATTAGTTATCAATTTAATTAATCTAATTTGTTTTTTAAAATTATTTTTTTCATGTCTAATTAGACTTTTTTAAAATATTTTTTTTTATGTTTCACCAAATTATTACATATATTTTTTTTTCTTTATTTTTTTCAATTCTAATTATAGTTTTTTTTATTAATTTTTTTTAATGTTTTAATAAAATATGTGATGGCCCAACGAGGTTCTATCCAAACCGTCTCCATTTCGTGCCACGCTGTCAAGTCCCGTCACTAAGGCGTTCGCAACGTGCTGTCAAACGAACCAATGGTCCGTCTAACACAACATGTATATGTCCATTGGTCCGCAACCACATGGCAGCAAACCAATGGTCTTCCAGGTCCTCATTTTCAAGGGACCTAGGGTGGTCTGATATTTAATGGACACATCGTGGCGGCGTACCATTGGTCCATAGCTTAAAATTGAAAAACAAAATAAGTTAGCGATGGACCAACTCAATCCGTTGAAATTTTTTTTATGAGTTGATGTCTATAAAAAGAACTCAGAAGTGCATTTGAAGTAACCCAATTCTCAGTTTTAGCTTTCAAATACATTTTTTCAACCACGAGTAAGGAAGAACAACACCATTCACATTCACTTTGTAATAGCAAAGATAAAGACAACACAACAAGAAAAACTGATCAAGATTTGAGCAAAGTCATGAAATCAAAGCTTGATTAAAATGTTATACCAAAAGAAGACGGATTTCTGAAGCCCAAGGACGTCAACTTCTTGTTTCTCAAATGTTGAAGATTTATTTACCCAAGTTTTTCCCATAATATTTCTGTTCAAAACATTATCTTGGAGGTCAAGAATATCAACTTAGTTCTTAAACTAGATGATGTTATTATGCGATTAGAATTCGAACATGCCAAGTTTTACTGGAAAGGATCGAACCATGGGTACGAATCTACAGGGCTATCACCTTTTTTGGCCAGATCTTCCAATATTTTCACAATTACAGTTCACTGTGCCCACACCTTCTAGAAAAGGGCGGCGGCTTGAAAGCTTACCTTATTATTAGAAAAAGTTTTGGAACCCGTCTTTGTTTTGGAGTTTGCGCTCCAAACCTAGGTTAGGGGGTCCTTAGACCGTAGCTTGCTGCTGAAAAATGTAATAGGTTAGCACGGCTCGCTTCGCTCTCCAAGCTCCGCCTCTCTTACTAGTGATGATGTATTTTGTCTGCTCGTTATGTACTTGTGATTATGTACGTCGTTAAGTATTATGTACTTGTGATGATGTAATTTGTTAGGATCAGATGTAATCCTTAATTATCAATAGAATCGTCAGTTAATGTTTGATTTGCATTTTATTTTATAATAAAATACTTTTATCGAAATTCCTTTATTTTCCTTTTGAAAGAAATAATTGTTTATATTTTGTATTACGTTAAATACTTTATGTTACGTGTTTTGTACCAAACAATTTTTGTTCAAAATTAATTCTTTATAATTTTTTTGATTAATCCAAAAAATAAAAATCAGTGTTTATTTTAATTGTTTATCTTTAATGTTTTATGTAATGCCAAAGTTGAATATGGTGTATTTAGAGGTCAAGACGCCCAAAGATATTAGCTATTAGCTTGATGGACTATGAATATGTTGTATTTAGAGGTCAAGACGATTTGTGGACTACTTATGTATGTTGTGATACCCCAAACCCGGCACGCATTTAATAACATTTAACTGCATTTAATTAAGAGTTTAATTAGTTAAATCATCCATTCTTCATTATTTTGATATTTCTTTTAAAAATATTCAAATAATTTTTATATTGAATAATTTAAAAGATTATTACCTATTTTTATTGTTTATAGAAATTAGATTTATTTTCTTGTATTTAATTAAGTGTCATCTTAAATGTTAGTATTTAATTGCATTTGATTACGTGTTTATATTAACTTGTTCATTCGTATCTTAGCATTAATTTCATAATTCTTTAAAATATTCTAGAAATAGTAAAATTAATTATTTTTTAAATGAATATTGATTATTTTAATAATTGGTTTTATTTTCTTGTATTTAATTACTCGGTTTTCAATTAAATGAGAAAAATGGCTCGGAGTCCGGAGTGAATTTTAAACTATTCTACTATTCTACTTTTCAAAAAATATAGTTTTATATTATTGCTTATCTTTTGATTAGCGATCGTTTATTGATCGTTCGATCGTAGCATTTCCAAAATGAAAGT
Organism: Ehretia macrophylla; assembly: GCA_037974665.1. Taxonomy (NCBI): domain Eukaryota; kingdom Viridiplantae; phylum Streptophyta; class Magnoliopsida; order Boraginales; family Ehretiaceae; genus Ehretia; species Ehretia macrophylla. The sequence goes on from CM075779.1 coordinate 11,240,598, forward strand.
TAGAAGAATATTTCTCGGATTTCGTGAATAGCGTTTCTAGTTAAATTTAGTTAGATTTTAGTTGTTTTTCATTTAATTGCATTGTTTTAGCTTGAGCTAGATTAAATGCCATCAAAATGAGCTTGTTTGACCATATTTTCACTTAAGCTTGACCTTGCAAAATGACCAAAATGCCTTTTGTGATCTTTTATAAATAAAACAAGGCAAAAATCAAAACAAAACAAATCCACAAATGCCCATTTTGTCCCCTGGTTGGCCGAAACTTCAAGGAGCCAAAATGGAGATTTTGCTTCCATTTTTCTAGCACAATCATGCGTGGAATTGCTCGGGGGTCGTGGCTCGGGTCCTTGCGAGTCTTCCTCGTCAGTCTCTGTGAGGGTTTTCACGTTTTTGTGCATTTATATTTGAATTTGATTTTTATTTCAAATTTTCAGATTTGATATTTATTGCGTTATAATGCCTGTTATTGCTTGATATAACTTCCTTAGGGTTCGTAGAGCATTGCTTGTTAGTTATTTAGCGATTTTTACGGCTAGAAACGCAAATTTGAAATTGGGAAAGAACAATGAATAGTGATTTTAAATAGTAAAACCCTAGAATTTCAGATTTTGATCCGAATTGCGATTTCTTGATTTGGATAGGTGTCATTGCTGATAGAAAGATAAAATGTGCAATAAAAACGGACCAGCCTTTGTTAAAATTGAAAATTAGACAAAGAAACGTAAAGGAGCCGTTTGACCAAGAGTTGACCGTGCTCGAATTGAGTTGGGGGTTTTGCTATTGAGGGCATGGAAGTACTTTTGGCGTTGTTGTGGCATTGATTGAATGACCGGTTAGCATAGCTATAGTTCAAACGCAGTAGGTGGACTTTCGGGCTTCGGTTGGGAAAGTGAGGTTTCGTGACATAGAAACGTGTCTTGTAGTGCCTAGGTGAATGTAGTGAAATCGGTTTCCTAATTTCGTAACTCGTTTGCTCGTAATTGCCTTTGGAAGTTAGAGATTGAATAGTGATATTTGTCGTTTTCGTGTTTGAACTGCTATTACGTGTTTAATTGATGTTCTTGTTGAAGTTAATGATAATCATGCTTGAAAAGTTAATTGATTGCTATTATTGATTGTAAATGCTTGATATCTCGTTTATCGCCACTAATCTGCACTTTCATGCTATCACTCGTTTATTGCTTGTATCTCCTATTGCATTGCATAGTATCAGGCGCGTGAGTGATGGGCTTCTCTGGGTAGTCTCGGGCTGCCAGGGTTGGTTTGCTCTAGCTCCGTGTCTTATTCCCATTCTCGCTAGGGGTGCCGCCCTGGGAGATTTGGGTCGTAGAAGTGTCGAGGTACATCCAGAGTACACTCAGTGGAAGTTATAAGGTGGTTGCGCGCTTATTGTCATCGTTGTCAACATCAAGCTCGAGATTGATGTATTGCTCGTAAAATGGTACATTGCTCGTATGAGTGAATCATAGCCTTCAAAGTGTGGTATAGCTTTGATGGGTTGTGTTAATGCTTTCTTTAATTGTTTATTGTATTGTTGTTTATACTGATTGTTGTTCCTATTGGATATATGGTTTAACTGTCTTATATGCATTGCACGATCTTCTTCCTTTCCACCTCGATATCTGTTTCGCCCTCACTGAGTATACATATGTTAAGTATACTCACTCCTCACCACCACATTTCAGGAAATACCATGTTAGCTGGAAGTTCGTAGTTATGTGATAGATCATGCTTGAAAAGTCGCCTTGCGTGTTATGTGGCTTGAGTTGTCAAAGATGTAAAGATTTTACTTTCATATGATGTATATTTTCATGTAGTGTATGTGTTTAGTGTTAAAGGAAATGTAATTTAAGTTTTACTAGGGTATTGAAGTGATGTGATAAGCTAGTTTATGTATTCAGTTAGTATAGTTTAACTTTAATGCATGTTTGTAGTGTTTAAAGGAAAGAGTTAGAATAGTCTGGGTACTTGGAAATATATATATTTGTTGTGTTTAATTATTGAGAACCGAGGCTCGGATGGCCTTGAGGAATTGTGAATGGTTGGACACAGTACTGGTCCACTTATATGCTGTCGCAGGTTTGCATTTTGCCTAGAAACAGGGGAGACTCCGTCCATTTTTCCTAAATTTTATGCCCGGGTTTGGAATTGGGTTGCGATTAGATTGATTGATAGAATTCCCGGTCTCGAGAGGGATCGGGGTATTACATATGTCGTCTCGAACTAGTCGCCAATTGGAGACGGTTTGGAGACGACTTATCTATGTCGTCTCCACTTAGTTACCAAGTGGAGATGGTTTGAAGATGATACAAATAAGTCGTCTCCAAATAGTCACCAATTGAAGACGGTTTGGAGATGACTTTTGTTTGCTATCTCCAAGTAGTCGCCAATTGGAAACGGTTTGAAGACGACTTTTGTATGCTATCTCCAAGTAGTCGCCAATTAGAGACGGTTAGATATGTCGTCTTTAAGTAGTCGCCAACTACTTACTTTTGGAGACGATTTAACTATATCGTCTCCAAACTGTATCCAAATTGTCACTATGCTTGGCGTCAAAATTTCTGTCGCCAATTTGACGACGAATTAGCAACGGACTGTCACAAAAAACAGTTTTTCTTGCAGTGGGTCAATGATGACATAAGTCCCTCACCTCACTTGGAGGGTATGTAACTTGCTATTTATGCGAGAGGTTGTGAGCTCGAGTCTTATTGGTTACATTGCCTTAGACCTCCCCTGAATCAAAAAGAAAAAAAGAAATAAAGAAACAAAGAGATAACCATGAAAAATAACGTTATTTTGAAATAAAACTCTAAACTTGTTTGAATATACAATTATTTGACATTGAAAAATCATAAACTTTAAAATTACTATATCAGATCATGGATTATTTCATCTATCATCAACTGATTTTGGGATGAAACTCCATCATTCTTAACCCTTGGTCCAGTGTTGTACATCTACCACGTGTGATCATGTTCCATACGTTTTCCACGTGTGTTCATCCACCACATGTGACCCATCTTCCGCTTGTGTTCATTCATGTGTGACTCATATAAGATTTTGAGCTAATTTACCTAATAGTAATTGGTTTGGGTAAATGACCAAAATGGTCCCTTGTCTTTGGGCTCTGTGACATTTTCGTCTCTTATCTATCAAACGTGACAAATTAGTTCCTTATCTTTAAATCTGCGACACCGTTAGTCCTTTTAACAAATTTTGTCAATTTTTTTTAATATGGATTGGATGCGCTCGGGACATGACCAACTTAAATCAAATTTTTAAGGGGGAAGAGACTAATTAGTCAGGTGTCGGGCACATGCAATCTACATTAAAAAATTGACGGAATTGTTAAAAGTCAACAATGTCACAAATTTAAAGATAAGATACTAATTTGTCACGTTTGATAAATAAATAACGAAAATGTCAGAGAACCTAAAGATAAGGGATCATTTTAGTTATTTACTCAGTTGATTTTAAAATAGAACCCCAAAGTTATAGAAGATAAATCTTTTAGTTGGGTGTTTCTCTTACTTATCTCAACTTCCCAAGTTTTCTTAATGATTTTTTCTGTCACGGCTCAGGCTTGAAATGTAACCCGTAAATAAAACTCGTGTCGCAATCTTACAAATAATTGACTTCAATCAAGTACCAATAAAATTTAAAATAGTTAAATTGAATTATTATTTAAATATTAGTTAAATTGAATTATTATTTAAATATAAAATACTGATTTATAAATTATACTCATATCATATCCTTTTACTAACGAAACATTACACCCTTATAGTGTAAGATATGGACATTTCTAACCAACGAATCTATACTCTTCACCACTTCAAAACCTATAATAAGCCATATAATGTATTGATTCCTCATTTTCTAAAGATGTGGTTCAGGCACAATTAGACTGCATTCCAAGCACCATGCCGCAGTATAATAAGTATACTTTGATTATTTTCTTAAACTGATCATAAGGTCACGACAAAAAGAAAATTAAAAAAAAAAAATTCGTCTTTGGTTCAATATGATTGGTTTTGAACCAGGAAAATTGAGCTTAAAGCAGAGCTTTCTCGTTATTTGGTTAAAAGCTTTAGACAATCGCTAACAAGGTTTCCTCCACAATGGGTAACTGGCGTTAAATCTTAAAAGAGATTGAATGATGCTGCTATATATGTTCGCACACACGGTTGCTGTTCAAGCACAGCCATCCACAATGGATGGTCTAGCATAAAAACTAACATTTTTTTTAGCAAAAAAAAAAAAGTTTTCCTCCACAATTTTTATAATAATAAGTCAAGTCAAGAACAATAATTGAACATGAAAAACTTGTCAGTGATAAGCGAGCAATCCCTTATGCAAATGTAGACGCCAACTCTTACTTCTTTCTCTTCTTAATACAATAGCAACTGCTAGTGTGCCTCAATCTACAACAACTCAAATGAAATATTAACAACGACTACACTTTTGAAGTAAATGCGGAAAAACTTTGAATATGTTATAGGATAAAAAGACTGAAGTTCTATATGGCCCAACTTTTAAACACTTAAAAGTAAAGTTTATGAGTTTAGAAAACGAAATTAAACTTATCTGGCCATTTGTTAAAGAGAGCTTTAGATAAAAGACAAAGTTAAAAAACTAAAAAATAAGAAGTTCCAAATCAGAACTTTTTGAAAAAGACTTTCATAAAACTGTTTTTATATCATGCGAAAAGTTATTTTCCTTTTGTTTTCCCTTAAATACGCCTCTATATTTTTGGAAGCTCAATATCCACCTCAAAACAACACTTCTAACCCAAAAAAATACTATTAAAACTTTAAATCTCAACAATTAAAATTTTAAAATTAGACCAAACAGACCCCTGTCTTTCTGTATTTTCTAATAAAAGATGGATGGTTTTTCGAGATTAACTAAAAATTACTGTTAAATTGAGCCCATTTTGGGGCTTTATTTTCGGCACATGAAACTTCGAAATGGGTCTACTTTCCGTTTAGCTTAGAAGTTACTCTGAGATTACTTATGGGCCTGTTACATCGGACCAAGGAATTGGACTTCTCCACCAATATGTCTTATACATTTTTTTAGTTTTTTTTTAATTTTTTTTATTCTTTATTTTTATATCCAAGAGAGGTTAAAGCCGTTATAATTTAAACTCAAAACTTCAAATTGTAAACAGATCATTACTTGATTATTTCATCCAACTCTTGAATATTCTTCTCCAGTTTTAATAGATGGTAAAAGTTTGAGTGCAACGAAAATTGAAATTCTTAAAGGCTTTCCATCTCCTCTAGATTTTTCCTTTTTGTCTGAACCCAGGACAATTTTGTAATTGTCACACTTGGGCCCAGAGTTTCAAACTCATGAGCGAGATTAGTGTGATAGACATAAGAATTAATTACTTGAACCTCTAATCAATTGGTTTAAAATAGTTAATTCAAGTTATCATTTATACTCACCACATCTATTTATAAACCACACATATACATTATTTCTCATCCAATTTGTGATGTCACAATAATATTAAAAAATTCAAGTTGTGTTATATTAAAAAAGTCAAGCGGTGAGATAACTCAGAATATTGCAGAATCTTAATACAAATAGATTCCCATTACCTTGTTTGGGTAGGATTAGGACTTCATCTTTGTGCTAGGATTAGGATTTCAAACAAGAACCGACAGGACATTAACCGACTTAATGCCATCGATTTTAATTCTATAAATACGCATCACCCTTTCACAAACTATTTGTAAACCCTCTCTTTATGTTTTCACTTACATAGTTTTCAAACCCCTTAAGCTACTTTTTGAAGATCCTTTCTTTGTGTTAACTTCATACCCTTAGCTACTTCTTGCAAACCCCTTTGATTCTATCTCCTCAGCATGTACAATCAATAGTTGTTCTTCTTGTTTAAACTCAAAAAAAATTTCTTCTAAGCCATAGCATGGTAGAAATTTCCAAGAAGTTCCAAGCATGGCTTCTTGAAGAAGATTGGTCTCAAGAATGATGGCAATGACCTACGTCGAGAAAAAACAAAGATAATTACTCAAAGGAGTACATGATATGGAAGACAGAGATGATGAAGGCATGAATGAAGCTCATATGTGTTAGTTGTTTCGAATTTTTGTGCTCAACAACACAACATGAAGGTACTATTCTTGTGGTCTTTCTGATTCAGTGGAAGAAGTGTGGTGACTTGTTAGAGAAGGAGAAAAAAAAAGAAAAAAGAAAAAAAAAAGAAGTTGAATGAAAAAAAGAGAAGATATAGAGAAAAAAGAAAAAGAAAAAGAAAAAGAGAAAAAAAGAGAAAAATAAAAAAAAAAGAAAAAAAGAAAAATATGAAAAAAGAAAAAAGAAAAAGAAAGAAAGAGAAAAGAGAAAAAAGAAAAAAGAAAAAAAAAAGATGAGAGGTTCTCTACAAGCGCCACCTGAAACTTTGAACAATTGACTACATATGTAATGTTGTATTATTAAAGCACTTTTCAATACGTGTTTGAGGCAAAATTCATTCAATATGCCTTCTACAAAGCTTCTTGTGAATATGCAGATTTGTATATTGTCGTACCATTTGTATATTATTAATGAAGACATCAATTTCCCCGTGGTATTTTTCTCTCCAAATTGGAGGGTTTTCTACGTAAAAATCCTTATTCCTTTATGTTCATTTCTTGTTCAAGCATGTATTATTAATTAATAGTGGTTGTTTCAGCTTTATTCTTTAAAAGGTTTCTTGTGATTATTCAGATTTTAGATATATGTTATTTGAATATATAATATAAGAAAATATAGTCTATGTTGTATTGATGTTGGCTGTATCGCTTCAATTTTAGCTAAAGCCCTTAAATCAACAAAATAACAATGAATTAATAGTGGTTACTATGCACGAATGGCAATAAAAATTTCGTTCGTTTGTCAAGAAAAGAAAGAAAAGAGAAAACATGTTTACTAAAGATATTAGGAGCTACTACTAATGTTAGCTTTAGAAAAAATAAAGAGTAATAATTGCATATCGAAATTTTGTTATTGTGAACATAAATAAGGATCCCTATTTCTTTTCCCATGCATTTTAGAACTTAAGCTGCAAGGGCCGATACACAAGAATTGATCCAGTGTCTAGTCCAAATCCAGTTTGAAGTCAAATTAAAATCCATGTCCATATAAACTTCTCCGCCGAAATAATCTATAAATTGCAACTCACTTAAACTAATTTTTCCGCTACTTACTCATAATAGAACAAAGCATTGAAATCATATCATAGACGTTTTTAGGCATGATGAAAATAACTTTCTTTGTTGTTGTTCTAGTTCTTCTTCCGTGCATATCAACAGTGATACCGCATGAAAACTCATGTTGGGGGATTATCAACAACATCTTTTACTCTTGCATAGAAGACATAGACAATTTACTGAAAAATGACCCTGAAAGCTCCTGTTGGGGGATTGTCAACAACATTTTATACTCTTGCATGGAAGACATAGATAATCTACTGAAAAATTATTTACCATTTATAAAACATTATTGTTGTTTGACTATTTTTAGTTTCTCTTAAAATTGCCTCGAGGGATATCCCAATATACCTTATGTTATCTATAATTCTAAAATTTACCAATATTGTGGACTCGGCCCCTATGCACCCACAATGGCTCCATCATTGCCTCCCGAGACTGCATAAAATACTACGATGTACGTTGCATGATGACGTCAACAAACATTGCCCTTCCTTAGAAGCTGATTCAGATCTTGAAGTTTCTGTTTCTACTACATGTTAACAGATTAGTATTTGATAATATTGTTCTCATAGAAAAATAGTTTGGCGAGGAAATTAGTTCGTAAGCCTTCATGTAATTGATGAATATATAAATATTGTTTCTTTTCTCGTATCTTTTCTTTTTGGTCGAATGTTTGTAGTGTTTCTTTTAGTTTGATATAAGTTGTTTGATCTTCTTCATATTATAATACCTATTATTTTAATTTTGTATGTTTTCCTTGTTCTTTGGGTGATTTTCTTGTTAGCATCACATTGTTACCAACCTTGGTTGTTCACACAACTACCATAAAATTTGACATATATTTTACCAATCGATCATTCAAATGTTTATATTGAAGAATTCTATTTTATATCTTTTCTGGTTCAAAGATTTAAGAATATTGGATACGTCAACTATCGCGCAGGTGTAGTGTCTATTTGATTGCATTTGATTTCAAATGAAAACCGACGTAAGCATAATGCTTAGGAGAACGTTAATCAACTTAATGCTATGAATTATCTTTAAATACACAATAACCCTTTCTCTTGCTATTCGCAAACCCTCTCTTTGTGTTTACTTCATAGCTTTCAAACACTTTATAACCTCTAATTTTTTCTTGCTTCGAAGCCATAGCTATTTTACATGGCAGCAATTCACAAGAAAAGTTCCCTTGTTTCTCGAAGTGTTAGGAATGTATTTAAAATTTTACAATAACGCAGCGAAATTAAAAATAAATTAAATACTAGTATACGTTCATGGCTTAATATGCAAATTTAAACAAAACATATTATCGCATAATTACTAGAGATAGACGATTCGAATACCTCTACAAAGTCAGGTCTGATGTGGATTTTGATATGCTCAAGCATCCAATGCGTGAAGCCTCCAAAAATATCCACACGAAGCTCTCCAAATATTTTAGAGAAAAGAGTACTTTTATGACAAACTAATTTTTGTGCTAGATGTTCAGGTTTGTCATAGCCTATATATATATAGGCATCACCTGGCTAGTTAGGTCTGGCTTTTGGGCCATTTCCAAACAGTGGTCTTATATTATAAAACTAATCAGATTAAAACCCAGTTCTAGATAGTCTCATAATCCAACTAATTAAATTGGACACTCTAATTTAATTAATTTCTTTTCTCGCTGATTAATTATCAAACTTCTATGTTTGTGATCTTTCGGATTCATGATTAATCGGTAGCGGAAATTCATTAATCTAATTAATCATTTAAATTAGAACCTTTCTAATTTAACTATTTCCACAAATTACGAGTGACACCTAGCAATATATCGTAATAACCCAATTAATGATGAAGTGGATATATGAACCCAAGATATATAATTAATTTCTTTTGTCAGTCTTGTCATGGTTAAGTATGAGCCATGGAAGAGAAGTCAAACTCATGGTCTTAACCAAATGACTAGATTTAATTAATTTAGCAATCCACCAAAAAAAAAAAATCATGGAACAGTTTCCATTACTTCACTTTGGCCAAGGATTTCTGATTGCTCAGTTAATTAGATCTCATAGGACCCCTTAGTCGACGGATCCCTTAATGGATAATCACACGCCTCCATGCACAGACGAACCACAACCACTAATTACTTAATCACACCCACAAATAGAATCAGATTATTACGTAACTGCAAATCGTGGCATCTCATGCATGAGGCGACCATGATACCTCAGGTCTAAGGAATTATTATACTCATTTGTTATAAAGATATATATATATATATCTATCTATATATATATATATATATATATAGAGAGAGAGAGAGAGAGAGAGAGAGATCATTGATTAACCATGTGATCTTATATATGATAGCGGTCAAGTCCAGTTGCCTATTCATCAATAGTATTTCCACACTTACTAAAACAACATAAGTCTCATTGTCCTTTCTTCTCATTGACATCACATGTCAAGTAAGGTAGTAACATGTGGACTGATCTACCTAAATGAGTCATCGCCCATTTAAGTTATTTTATGATCAGGGACATTTTCTAGAATATATCAATTAATTGTGAATTTTGACTCTCATATTCTTAATTGCTTTAAGAATGAAATCCACAACTCTATGGACTTTATTTAGCTATTAATACTTTAATCATAATTAAATGAAACTACCCATTCATTAAATAAAATAAATAAAAAAACAGGTAATACAAATAAATATGTCCCAAAATTAATTGGCTCTTAGGGTATATATTCTAACACGAAGAATGACATAAGTCTATGTCAAGAAGAAACGAAGATAGTTTAATTTACTCAAAGGAGAAGTTAGTATATACAAGACAACGATGATGATGATGAAGGTATGAAGCTCATGTGTGCGAGTTGTTTCGGATGAAAGTGCTATTCTTGCGGTCTTTCTAATTCAGTGGAATGGTTGACTTGTTGGAGATTTTGAGGAGGGAAAAAATAGAGAAAAAAAAAGAACAAAGAAAAGAAGATGAATTAGAAAGGAGGGAAAAAAGAGAAAAAAGAAAAAGAAAAGAAGATGAATGAAAGAAAGGAGGAGAAAAGAGAGCAAAAAAAGAAAAAGTAAAGAAAATGAACGCATGGAAAGGAGGAAAAAAGAAAAAGAAAGAAAAAAGAACAAAAAAAAAAGAAAAAAGAAAAAAAACAGAAAAAAGAAAAAGAAAAATATGATTATGAAGTTGAAAAATAAAAAAGAAGGAAAAGTAGGAGGTTATCTACAAGCACGACCAGAAATTTTAAACAACTCGATCGCATTGATAATACGACATTTTTAAAAGCACTTTTCAATACATGTTCGAGGCAGCTTTTTGTAAATATGGAGATTTGTACTTCGTTGTTCTATCTGAGTTATTATTAATGGAGAAATCATTTATTCCATGGTTTTATTTCCCTCTAAATTAGAGGGATTTTTCACGTAAAAATCCTTGTTCCTTTGTATTTTTTTCTTGTTCAAACATATGTGTGTTATTGTAGATACCCATCTGTTCGGATTTTCTTCGTGGCATCGAATAATTGGCTAACTTAGGCCTTAATGAGTTTGGATTTGAAATAGCAGAATATGACGAATTTTTTTTTCTAACATTCTCCAAACAAATAAATGATCAGCTAAATTAATGGTGGTTTCAAAAACTTTCAATTTGGTATGGATATGCTACCTGGTGAAGATCATACTTTCAGTTACATGTTTTTTCCATTTCGCATGAGAGCTTTGTCCATGGTTTTCTTCATTATCACTAAAGCTCCTGTTGTACTCTAATGGAATGCAGATCATGCAATACATTGAAAGCCACTAATTATCATATTCTATAAAACCTTATACAGGAAAATTTAAAAGATGAATCACAAACTAAAACCGATTGTCGATTTTTTATAGCAAAGCTAGACTATTTGGTGAAAGAGGTCAGAGCGAGTTTTTAGTACTTGAAGGTCCAATATAGAGGGACCTGTGAAAGTCTTATCTTTTACTAAACTAAGAAACACGAACTTATTTCCTCTATGAGGGAGAAAGCAAATTCAGATAGCAACACAGAAAGAAACAGCCCTGGTAGTGTACATCTAATAATCAACAACAAAGAAGAAGATACATACACAAGCTTGTTTATATTTATAGTAGAATGCTACAAGAAATGTATGGATCGCATCAATGGAGGAGCGTGAAATTGCTCATTATACTAGAGAGTTTTTATGATTTTTTCATGTTAAATAAATGGCATTGAAACTTAAATTCTGGATCTGATAAATTAAGTGTACAAAACTCTTTATTATGAACAAATTATTAATTTGACAAAAAAAAAATATGTGGTGACTAGTGTTGTGTCACCATTTAAATCCTCTTCGAATTTTCCTATTTCACTAATGAATACATTTCATTAATCACTACCAATATATATATATAATATATATATAAAATCGCTGAGAAGTGCCGTCACTTGCTTGGTCATATGAGACAAGTACCAGTTAAAACTTCGACGGAAATTTAGTTTCCGTCACACGCTGATCCATATGCATTATGAGTGGATCCAACTTTCAATGTGTCAAGTCATCAACAATTCTCTTTATGGCTTCTTGAAAAGCAACTTCATCCCATTGACCTTCCTGTTGAAAAGAAAATGTCAACCATTACATGTGATGAATGACATGGTCCACAAAGCAATAAATTGGACGATCCTTCAAATAAATATAGAATATTAGCAAGAGTGAAAATTATAACAAGAAAAAATAAATAAAGTAAATAAAATAACCATAAAAAAGAACAGTCGTCTAATAATTTCAATTCATAAATTCTAAATGACTTGTTCGTAATGTATCAAAAATTAAACTAACTATGACCCTCCAAAAAGAAAAGTCAAAAGACCAAGAAAAATTTTTCTTTATCAATTGTGATCAATCATGGTATCTATAACCTTACTTAACAAGAGCTACTCCTTGAATTTTGAATTTTTCACTTACTAAACCTCTCCCAAAAAGGAAACTGAATGAATGGGAAATGGACAGCCTCTATCCTTAATTAATTAGGACCAAGGATTATTTATAAATTATTCACTACCTGACTGCTCTATGTATTAGCTCTAGAGACAAAGTTGAACACTAAATTAGTATTGTGAATAAATTAAAATGTTAGACTGCATATACATTAATTAAGGTAAGTGTTATTAACCCCAAAATAATTAACTTGGGTGAGAACGATGAAAAATTATGGTACACGTACCTCAATTCTCAACCTTAAAGTCATATGATTCAATGAAGTTGATTCAACCATGTTGGTGTTGGCATTCAAAGACTTTAAATTGACATGGTTGACCTGTTTCAAGAATTCTAGTACACCATTTACCAAATCCAACATGGTACTTTGTCCTCTTATAACCACTTGCAGGTCCACCATTGTTGCTTCTTTTGATGTTGATGCCGCCGCCGCAACAGGTGTGACGCGGACATTGACCCTTTCAGTTACGGCAATGATGACGTTTCCTTCTTCAGTTCCCTCTTTTTGAGGTAAAAGCTGTGCTTCTAACATCTTGTTTCTTTCTCTAAGCTCTGCAACTTGAGCTTTCAAAGATGTCAAGTACTCTGTTGTGGTTGCAAGCACTGATGCCTTGTCCTTCTATATAAACAACCATGCTAAACTTCATCAATATGGTGGATAACTTTTAGGCCGCGTTTGGTTCGCCTAATCTTATAATATTATTAAAAATGTAAAATTTAGAATATGATATTCTCATGTTTGGTAAACAAAATAAAATAATATTTGTGAAAATATCACATTTTTAAAAATACGATATTATCATGATTTACTCAATTTCTATTCACATGTGAGGGGTGAAAATCTTACATTATTTGCAATTTGGGGAATAAGACATGCAAGTCATTTACTCTTTTGGGTTACGACGAGAAGCTCTGGGAGCTTTTTTTTTTTTTTCTCTTCTCAAGCCCTTCAAATTTAATACTGTTAATTATTTTGAACAGTTTAGAATTATAAAAGTCATTTCAACATTAATAAAAAATTAATAAAAATAAATAAAACAAGCAAAAATTGGTGCACGTGGCTTGCCCCTATTGGTTTCTTGCTTTATTTTTCTTCTTCTTTTTATTTATGTTGAAATTACTATTATACTCTTAAATTATTAATTGTGTTAAATTTGAGGGACCTAATAAGTAAAAAAATTAAATCCAAGGACCTAATCTATGGCAGAACTAACTAACGACCAATGGGAGATGCAACCCCTATTGATCTAAAAATAATTAAAATACATGTGTTTTTTAAATATATAAAAAAAAATTAAAATTTTTATTTATTTTTTGTTAAAAAATTAATTAGTCTAAAAAATATATACAATTGAAAAATGATGTGTTATAACCCCTGAAAAAAAATCTGAATCGTGTTCTTGAAAAAAAATCTGAATCGTGCCTTGGACCTACTTATACTAAACCAGAACAATAAGGACCTGCATGCTTGAAAGCTTTTATTGTGCGGTTCGCGACGTCTTCTCTCAGATATCATATGACGCAACTGATAAGTGCTTGTTGGTCGGCTTCCTCGGACCTGTTCTTGACTACGCATCAAATTTAAGCTTGTGTAGAATTTGATTGCTCTTTTAAACATATTTGGCCTTTGGGTTCTAACTGCTGAGGCTAATGCTGCTGATCTATAGCTTTGAAATGCATTTGCATAGTTAGCATTCTGGCAATTAGGAGATGAATTCTGTTGTGTTTGGCGCGAGGACGATGATGATGAAGGAGAAGATATCACAGCAATCAGTGCTTGTGTAAGTGCAGCATCTTCACTGTCAATGCTAGGACATTGAATATTTCGGATTTGGGTTAAGGCCTCTATGGCTTGCTGGTGTGGACAAGCTGGTAGGGGAAGCTCTCTGGGTGCTCCTAATCCATTAAAATCTTCAGCAAACCATTGTCTCATCTCCATTTGTAGGTTAAACTGGAAATTGAATTTAGTCCTTATGTACATCAAATAATAAAGCTAGAAATTAACCGACCTTAACTAGAAGGATAAATGTTTGTTTGATTTAGATAGGCTTAGTATTGTCGAACAATAAAGCTTGTCATATTGATTGAGTGTGGATTCACTAGATAGATATATGTATTTTAAAAAATCTTTATTTACCCCAAAAATTGTAAGACATGTATTTTTAGTATATATGAAAAGTTAAATCATTTGTCATTGAAATAGTTTTAATGTTCTCCATCGAAACAAAATTTTAAATTCGTCTTGATATTGATGGTGGATAATTTCTTTACCTGAGTGTCGTTTGGCATGCCAAACTCGATTTCTCCTTTGTTGCACCCCATGAATACAGCTATCTACAATTAAAGTTGTAAAAATATGCATAATTTTTTGTGCATAATGTTGCAGTACATTTACATGCAGGTCCGAGGACTGAAGAACACTCAAGAGAACTTTGCTGTTTTACAAACCTTAATCCCAGCTTCCTGCAAAAAATTGCACATAGACACATAGTAAATTGGCCATATATAATCGTACGAGAATCATGAAAAACATCATAGTCATGTAATAATCTGATCATGATCAGCAAAGTTAACCTGATAGAACTGCAGTTGCACTTCAATTGTAAAACTCGACACGAGAATCTATATATATAATTATATTAATTATAATGCATTCATATTATTTCATATGCATTGGCATCAATTGTGTGCATTAATATTATTTATTGTGCATATTTATCGTTTTACGTACCAAAAGGTTCATTTCGTGCATTTAGGAATTTTACGTGTCGTAGACATTAAATATATTCTAGCAAGTCAAGATTTGTAACTAATTAGTTACAATTGAATCAAAATGGCAAACTAGCAAAAATACCTTAGTTGGAGGGCAAGGTGGACTTTTGGCAATTAAGATATTTGATCACCTAATTTCTACTATACATTCCCACTCAAAACACACACCACACACTCAAACATACACAAATCTCTGCACACACACTCATACACACTTATACACGATCAAAGAGGGAGAAGAGAGAAGGAGAAGAGAAAGAAGAGGAGAGGAAAGAGCAAGCAAGTTCCAGTCATTTTCTTGCATTTTCAAGCTTCCATTTGCAATTGGGACATCACCTCTTGCATCCAACTCCACATCTAGGTGAGGAATTCTTTCAAAACTTCTTAATAAAGCTCATCCAAGGTGGTATGTTGTATTTTGTTGAGTAATGTAGCTTGTGAAGTTCATATATGACATTGTTGTGAAGTTGGTTAGGTTTATGTGTTATAGATCTAGGGATTTGATTTCAAGTTGGGTGATTGATGATTGATGAGGTGGGATGGTTTTGGTTGAGTTTGAATGCCTTTTATGATGCCTAGTAGCCATTTAGAACTTGCTTGTGTGTTGGTAAGAGAATGAGAGATTATTTGGGTGATTTTGGTTGAAAATATGCATTTCCCGTCCAGCTATCCGGGCGTTATAGCCCTTATCCGGTCGCCCGGATAGAGGCCTCAACGCCCGGCAGAAAACTCCAATCCGGGCGTTACTGGCTTCTTCTGGGCGCCCGGATTAGGGCCTCAGCACCCGGATGTTTGACAACTCTGTGCAGTGATTTTTCGGAGGCCATATCTCATTCGTTTCAACTCCGAATTGCATTCCGTTTGATTCTAGAGTTATCTAATTTCGATAATCTTTGATTCTAGACTAAAATAAGATTAATTGGAGTTTGGAAAATTAGGCAAATATGCCTCCTAAGTTAGGCTATTGCAAATGAGATGAGTTGTTTCATAGCTTCATTTGTGTTTGCATTTTCTTGTAGTTTTAAGTAATCTTTTGATATCTTCTCGCTATTTTGTGGTACTTGGAAATTCTTGAGGCTTTAAAATTGCTACATATGTACGATTATTATATGCCTACTTGACATGCCATTGCCTAATCATTTATTACCGCAAGAGGTTTACATACCTACTTGCCTTATCTTTTATATATTATTGTTATGACGGAAGCAACCTACTTTGTTGCTATCCTAGTCCCTCTCTCTCTTGGTAACATCCCTTGGAGAGTTGGGTATTATATATGTATATGTATATGTTATCAAGGTTGCAATCTTCTAAAGGCCTTGGTATGATCGATGGCCCCCGGGCAGCATCGGGCTTGCCGGTTTAGTCACGACTACCAAAGGACCTATTCTTTATCTTTGAGGGGGGCTATCTAGAACCCTCGGTTGTTGATGGAGCTTGGTGTGGGGTTTTCTTTGAGGACTTGATCCTCAGTTATGGTGTGGGTTTATCATTACATGATTCAAGGCAGCAGCCTCCAATATCAATCATCCTTGTATCCTTTTTGCAATAAGTATCTCTGTTCCTTATCTCATTGCATACTTGAGTTACTGCTTGTTTACTTACATGTGCATTCTTGTATACATGACATGATTTCTTAAACTGTTTGTGAAAAGAGAAAACATTTGCGAAAACCCTTCCCGTGTCATCCTCACTGAGCTATATGCAGGCCTAGTTCACCCTTTTTTAACCTTTCAGGCGAGGCCGAGGCTGAGCAGACACCTCAAGATGTTGGCAAAACTCCTTGGTGTGACATCGAGGATTTCTGCCTTATGTGATTGCTATATGTTGATGTAACTTAAGAATACTTGATGTATAACTTATTCTTTTGGACAACTAATATGTAACTAAACACTTTTATTCTTTTGAGACCTAGACACCCGAATGTTGATTAGCTCTTATGTTCGAACAGGTGGTTCAAGGTCTTGTACATACGAAACTAGTTATGGTTCCCTTTATTAAGGCCGATGTAATTGAAAGCCTTTTGAACTATTGTGGAGTATATATGAATGTACAGGTTATTAAGTTATTGATCTTTACAGATTTTGGGTTACGTAAGCCACGTATCGGCCTTAGCCTAGCAATAGGTCGGGGTCGGGGCGTGATAACTAAGAGTGGTATCAGAGCTAGCCTTAGTTAGTATAGAGCTAGCTTGTGTTAGCGTAGTCCGGGTTTTGAACCCCTGGTTAGTGGGTAGGAGAATTGGGGGAGAACATGTTATAGCACCTCTAGGAACTTATGTGCTTATGTGAACTTATGTCCTTAACATGTTATACTTGTTTCTTGCTTGTGTATAACCTATGCGTTAGGAGCATTGTTAGTACATACATTAACATCTCATATCATGCATACATAACCTATAACTGTGAGTGGTACTTGTCCTATATCTATAGATGGCAGGACCTAATACCCGTAGCAACCCTGGACATCAAGAGAGCGGAAGTACGAATCAAACTAATCCTGATGTAGCTATGTTCAATTTGATGGCAACTGCCATCGATCGGATGAGTAGGGCTATGGAACAACAGGCAGAAACCGCAACAGCCACAGCAGCAGCAGCAGCAACTAATAATAATAACAACAACAATCATGGTGCTGGTAGCAGTGATGGAAATGGAGGTAATAGAGGAGGTGATAACCTCAAGGATTTCCTGTTCTACAACCCTCCGAAGTTCAGGGGCCAGCCGAATAGTGAAGAGGCAGAGTATTGGCTATCACGAATGGAGAAGATCTATGCTGCACAGGATTATGTAGATGAGAAAAAGGTTGCCTATGCAGTTTTTCAGCTGGAAGGCGATGCTGAAACATGGTGGGATGCAGTGAGAGATCAATGGGAGACACATCACACTCCCTTTACATGGAGGAACTTTGTTAGAACGTTCAAGAGTAAGTACATATCTGAGGCTTACCGGGACAGAAAAATGAAGGAGTTTATGTACTTGAAGCAAGGAAACATGACAGTGGCAGAGTATGGGGCAAAATTTGATAGCCTCTCCCAGTATGCACCGCATATGATCCAGACCCCCACTACCAAGATATGGAAGTTTAAACAAGGGTTGAGACTCGAAATTCAAGATGGGCTGGCAGTAGCAGAGTTCGACACTTACAATGCTATCTTTGAGGCTGCATCGAGGGTTGAGGAAATGAAGTTAGCAATGAAGGTTGGACTAGCTCAGCCGAATAAGAGGTCCTTTCAAACTCAGGGTCAGTCCCGAGCATGCCAGACTCAGCACCCCCAAGGTCAAGGCCAAGTGAGGCCAGCAGTTGTTAGACCCCAACCCAATGCCCCAGCCATTCCACCAGCTCGTGGTGTAGCAGGTATTGCTAGGGCTACCCAGAATGTGGTGTGTAGGTATTGCGAGATGAGGGGTCATATGGAAGCCCAGTGTTGGAGGAAAACGGGTAAGTGTGTGAGGTGTGGAAGTGATCAACACCAGATTAAAGACTGTCCAAAGATGGCGAATAGGACTGCACCAAATCAGCCCGCTAGAGATGTTCCAGGCCAGAGGGTTCAAGCTTGAGCCTATGCGATGATCAAGAAAAAGTCCCAGATGATGCAGCTATTGTTGAAGGTACTTTCTTGATTCAAAATCAATGTGTTAAGGTACTTATTGATACTGGAGCCACGCATTCATTCATAACCCCCAAATGTGCATATCGCACTAAGTTGCCACTGGAGAACTTACCATATCATGTAGAGGTTAGCACCCCGATAGGCCCTAAATGTGCTACTAGATTGGCATGCAAAGCATGCAAGATACGAATTGGGGATCGGGAGTTTTTGGCCGATCTTATAGTGCTAATCTTCTGAGATTATGAAGTTGTTTTGGGTATGGATTGGTTGTCACGACATCATGCACGGTTGGATTGTCGAACGAATGTTATAGAGTTCCGGGCTCCGGGGCAACCTGTGCTTAAGGTGAAAGGTAAGCGTGACTTGTCAGAAAAGATAGTGGTATCCTCAATCAAAGCTGTGAAGTTTATGAGGAGAGGTTGCAAAGGATATTTGGCTTACCTAATCAACAAGCCAACAGATCAAAGAAAGTTAGCAAAAGTACCGGTGGTTAAGGAATATGTTAATGTGTTTCCGAAAGAGTTGCCGGGATTACCACCCGCGAGGGAGATTGAGTCGTGATTGATACACTACCGGGTACTCAGCCAATCTCTAAGGCTGCGTATCGCATGGCTCCAACTGAATTGCAAGAGTTGAAGGTTCAATTACAAGGCTTATTGGAGAAGGGATTTATACAACCTAGCTCATCTCCTTGGGGTTCACCCGTCCTATTTGTGAAGAAGAAGGACGGTACATTGAGGTTGTGTATTGACAACAGAGGATTGAACCAAGTGACTATTAAGAATAAGTACCCGTTGCCGTTGATTGATGAGTTGTTTGATCAACTTCAAGGAGCCAAGGTGTATTCAAAATTTGACTTGAGACAGGGCTATTACCAACTCCGCATCAAGCAGGAGGATGTACCTAAGTCGGCTTTCAGAACGAGGTATGGGCATTTTGAGTTTGTTGTAATGTCATTTGGACTAACCAATGCCCCTGCCGCATTTATGGATTTGATGCACTGGGTGTTTCAACCGTATTTGGACCAATTTGTGGTGATCTTCATTGATGATATCCTAGTGTATTCGAAGACTGAGGAGGAACATGAGAGGCATCTGCATTTGGTGTTGCAGAAGCTGAGAGAACATCAATTGTATGCCAAGTTTAGTAAGTGCGAGTTCTGGCTCAAGTAAGTGGCGTTCTTGGGTCATGTGATTTCTCAAGAAGGGATTGTAGTGGATCCGACCAAAATTGATGTTGTGCAATCATGGAAGAAACCAGAGAATGTTACCGAGGTACGTAGTTTTCTTGGGTTGGTAGGTTACTACAGGAGGTTTGTGAAGGATTTTTCGAAGCTTGCGGGGCCACTTACGAAGCTCACGCAGAAGAAGGTTAAATTTGAGTAGATTGATAAATGTGAAGATAGCTTCCGAGAGTTAAAGAGGAGATTGACGACTGCCCCTGTGTTGGTATTACCCGAAGGGAGTCAAGGGTTTGTTATTTATAGTGATGCCTCGAAAGAAGGATTGGGTTGTGTGTTGATGCAGAACAATCAAGTCATAGCTTATGCATCACGAAAGTTGAAACCTTACAAGGTGAACTACCCTACACACGACTTGGAGCTTGCAGCCATTGTCTTTGCGTTGAAGAAGTAGAGGCATTATTTGTGGGGAAGTAAGTTTGAGATATTCACTGATCACAAAAGTTTGAGATATCTTTTTTCTCAAAGAGAGTTGAACATGAGGCAGAGAATATGGATGAAACTCTTGGACGACTACAATTGCACTATAAATTATGTACCTGGGAAGGCAAACGTAGTGGCAGATGCATTGAGCCGGAAGGCGAGTTTGGCAAGGTTGGAGATCAAGGAACCTACCTTGTTGTCCCAGATCCGAGAGTTACAACAACAGGACCCTCAGCTTCAAAAGTTAAAAGTTGGTGATCCAGATTTCAAGTTGTACGAAGATGGGTTGTGGAAGTTTAGGAACCGGATTTGTGTGCCAAATGATTCGGAGTTAAAAAGGAAGGTACTTGAAGAAGCTCATCATTCGAGGTATACCATCCACCCGGGAGGTACAAAGATGTATCGAGACCTGAAACAATACTATTGGTGGAACAACATGAAGCGGGAGATTGCAGAGTCTGTGTCCCGGTGCTTGACATGTCAACGGGTGAAGGCAAAACATCAAAGCCTTGCAGGGTTTCTACAACCTTTGGAAATTCCACAATGGAAATGGGAGCACATAACAATGGATTTTGTGACAGAATTGCCGAGGTCACCTCGAGGTTGCAATACTATTTGGGTGATCGTGGATCGGTTGACGAAGGCAGCCCATTTTATTCCAATGAATAAGACGGATAGCTTGGAGAAACGAGTTGATTTGTACATAGCTAACATTGTAAAATTGCATGGTGTACCTGTAAGCATAGTGTCTGACAGAGATCCTAGGTTTACATCACGGTTTTGGCAAAAGTTTCAAGATGCTTTAGGGACGAAGTTGTGCTTTAGTACAGCCTACCATCCTCAAACTGACGGGCAGTCCGAAAGGACCATTCAGATCTTAGAGGACATGTTACGAGTTTGTGCATTAGATTTTGGAAGGACATGGGAAAAACATTTGTCGTTGGCAGAGTTTGCCTACAACAACAGTTACCAAGCAACAATTGGCATGACACCTTACGAGGCCTTGTACGGACGAAAGTGTAGATCCCCTCTATATTGGAGTGAGGTTGGTGAGATGAAGGCTATTGATCCTACATTGTTGCCGGAGATGATGGAAAAGATAGAGAATGTACATTTGATCCGAAGAAGGATGCTCACCGCACAGAGTAGGTAGAAAAGTTATGCCGATAGAAGAAGAAGAGACTTGGAATTTGAAGAGGGTGATAAGGTGTTTCTGAAATTGTCTCCTCGGAAGGGGTTGATTAGGCATGGTAAAGGTGGCAAATTGAGTCTGAGGTACGTGGGACCATTCGAGATTGTGAAGAAAATTAGCAAGTTAGCATACCGGTTGAGTCTACCAACGAATCTCTCCGGTATACATGACGTATTTCATGTCTCGATGTTGAGGAAGTATCAACCCGACCCTTGTCATATCTTGGAGCCGGAACCGCTACAACTTCGTGAGAACCTCTCCTATGAACAAAGACCTGTACAAATTTTGGATAAACAAGATCAGGAGTTGCGTAGGAAGGAGATTCCTATGGTAAAAGTATTGCGGAACAACCACGGGATTGAGGAAGCAACCTGGGAGTTACGGGATCAAATGGAGAAGCAGTATCCGGAGTTGTTTTCAAGGTAAGAAGAAATTGCGAGGACGCAATTCTTTTAAGGAGGGGAGGATGTAAAACCCGACACGAGAATCTATATATATAATTATATTAATTATAATGCATTCATATTATTTCATATGCATTGGCATCAATTGTGTGCATTAATATTATTTATTGTGCATATTTATCGTTTTACGTGCCAAAAGGTTCATTTCGTGCATTTAGGAATTTTACGTGTCGTAGACATTAAATATATTCTAGCAAGTCAAGATTTGTAACTAATTAGTTACAATTGAATCAAAATGGCAAACTAGCAAAAATACCTTAGTTGGAGGGCAATGTGGACTTTTGGCAATTAAGATATTTGATCACCTAATTTCTACTATACATTCCCACTCAAAACATACACCACACACTCAAACACACACAAATCTCTGCACACACACTCACACACACTTATACACGATCAAAGAGGGAGAAAAGAGAAGGAGAAGAGAAAGAAGATGAGAGGAAAGAGCAAACAAGTTCCAGTCATTTTCCACCATTTTCTTGCATTTTCAAGCTTCCATTTGCATTTGGACCTCTTGCATCCAACTCCACATCTAGGTGAGGGATTCTTTCAAAACTTCTTAATAAAGCTCATCCAAGGTGGTATGTTGTATTTTGTTGAGTAATTTAGCTTGTGAAGTTCATATATGACATTGTTGTGAAATTGGTTAGGTTTATGTGTTATAGATCTAGGGATTTGATTTCAAGTTGGGTGATTGATGATTGATGAGGTGGGATGGTTTTGGTTGAGTTTGAATGCCTTGTATGATGCCTAGTAGCCATTTAGAACTTGATTGTGTGTTGGTAAGAGGATGAGAGATTATTTGGGTGATTTTGGTTAAAAATATGCATTTCCCGTCCAGCTATCCGGGAGTTATAGCCCTTATCCGGTCGCCCGGACAAAGGCCTCAACGCCCGGCAGAAAACTCCGATCCGGGCGTTACTGGCTTCTTCCGGGCGCCCGGATTAGGGCCTCAGCGCCCGGATGTTTGACAGCTCTGCGCAGTGATTTTCCGAAGGCCATATCTCATTCGTTTCAACTCCGAATTGCATTCCGTTTGATTCTAGAGTTATCTAATTTCGATAAACTTCGATTCTAGACTGAAATAAGATTAATTGGAGTTTGGAAAATTAGGCAAATATGCCTCCTAAGTTAGGCTATTGCAAATGAGATGAGTTGTTTCATAGCTTCATTTGTGTTTGCATTTTCTTGTAGTTTTAAGTAATCTTTTGATATCTTCTCGCTATTTTGTGGTACTTGGAAATTCTTGAGGCTTTAAAATTGCTACATATGTACGATTATTATATGCCTACTTGACATGCCATTGCCTAATCATTTATTACCGCAAGAGGTTTACATACCTACTTGCCTTATCTTTTATATATTATTGTTGTGACGGAAGCAACCTACTTTGTTGCTATCCTAGTCCCTCTCTCTCTTGGTGACGTCCCTTGGAGAGTTGGGTATTATATATGTATATGTATATGTTATCAAGGTTACAATCTTCTAAAGGCCTTGGTATGATTGATGGCCCCCGGGCAGCATCGGGCTTGCCAGTTTAGTCACGACTACCAAAGGACCTATTCTTTATCTTTGAGGGGAGCTATCTAGAACCCTCGGTTGTTGATGGAGCTTGGTGTGGGGTTTTCTTTGAGGACTTGATCCTCGGTTGTGGTGTGGGTTTATCATTACATGATTCAAGGCAGCAGCCTCCAATATCAATCATCCTTGTATCCTTTTTGCAATAAGTATCTCTGTTCCTTATCTCATTGCATACTTGAGTTACTGCTTGTTTACTTACATGTACATTCTTGTATGCATGACATGATTTCTTAAACTGTTTGCGAAAAGAGAAAACATTTGCAACAACCCTTCCCGTGTCATCCTCACTGAGCTATACGCAGGCCTAGCTCACCCTCTTTTAACCTTTCAGGCGAGGCCGAGGCTGAGCAGACACCTCAAGATGTTGGCAAAACTCCTTGGTGTGACATCGAGGATTTTTGCCTTATGTGATTGCTATATGTTGATGTAACTTAAGAATACTTGATGTATAACTTATTCTTTTGGACAACTAATATGTAACTAAACACTTTTATTCTTTTGAGACCTAGACACTCGAATGTTGATTAGCTCTTATGTTCGAACAGGTGGTTCGAGGTCTTGTACATACGAAACTAGTTATGGTTCCCTTTATTAAGGCCGATGTAATTGAAAGCCTTTTGAACTATTGTGGAGTATATATGAATGTACAGGTTATTAAGTTATTGATCTTTACAGATTTTGGGTTACGTAAGCCACGTATCGGCCTTAGCCTAGGAATAGGTCGGGGTCGGGGCGTGACATCAATGCATGCCAGTCTTTGAAGATCTGCAAACTTTAGCTCCATATAAGGAAGATAGTTCTTGAAAGCAAGTCCTGGCACGCAGCTGAAAGTTTCGAAAGAGAATTACAAACTGAAGCAACTCGATATATACATAAGCCAACTATATATATTATTGCATACATCAAACGGCTTGTCCGGGTGTGAGTATGGGGAATGGACCCCACATTGTGTGAGGCCCACCCCATGTATTGAGCCCAGCCGGTTGATGTAAGGAAGAGTTCCTCTCATGTAGTAATAAATAACTGCATTTCATTAATCATACCCATTATCGACGTTGAATAGTGCTTGTTTGTACTGATGGAAAAGACTCTGGTGAGCAATACTTCCAGATGATGATGATGAACTTGGTTGATTGGCTACGTTGCGGTAGAGACCATCCAGACAGAGTAAGCAGCTATTCACATTATTTTGAACTCAAATGTTATGTTATTGTGTTAGATGCTAACTTTGTCTGCATGCATACGTGAACAGTGCAATAATTTATTTGTTTGACTGCCTAAAACAGGAATTCTTAAACAATGAACCACCAGTTCAGATATTCACGATCAAAATTTTTTGGAAATAAAAGAAGTGATGGACGGAAATGCTTTCTTACTTTGATGGCTGGGGCAAGTATGACCAAAGGCATATGTAACTGCAACCAAAAGCCTGCATTAAGTGTTGCAGAAAGGTGGCACGGTCTTCTTCACCTAGGAGGAAGATGGTATCCATGAAGTTGGCCCTAGTTGCTAACTTTGCTGCATGCATGCATGAGAGCCTTCAACAATAAAAAGTGTCCATTTTATCTGGTCATGTAAAGTAACCTTTGTCTTGCCTTATGTATATATTCTGAAAGTGTTTTTAAACGACTCAAAACGTTCAAAATAATCAGGTCATGTGTTTCAAAAAAAAATTGATCGTTAGACTTGATGTCCCCCTCCGAACTTTGTATTAACTTTTTAAATATTAATAAAATTTGGACTTTACCCAAAAAAAAACTTGCTATGAGAAAGAGAGGTTTTATACAATGTATGTGCAAAGATGCTTGAAAAGTAGTAGTAGTACTAGTAATAATAGAAGGGAATGGAGCAAAGCTCACAGCATATATATATATAGAAAGCAACAAAAATGTTTTGGGGAATAGAAGTTGAAAAGTAGTAAAGGACTAAAGGAGGGAGATGGAATTATTAGACAACATAATTTGACAAGCATTAGAGAGTACCGAGTCATGATATGAAGAAAAGTATTGGTCAAAAATCAAACGCTTACAACTTACAAGGATTTGAACTGAGTCAAGAGAGAAAGACAAGTGATCATGTCCTTTCTATTTTTAAAGCTAAACTCTTCAATTAGTTTGGACTAATGTTAATCTCACATATATTGGTAGAGTTCATATGTGTAGGCTCTCATATAAGAGATTAATCTATCAGTTTAGACCGATGCAAGAATTTTTCATCTTTAAATGATTTGTATTTTTGTTGGCTCTTTGCTAACTTCATTTCTGTTCAATTCTTTGCTGCATAGCGAATCTTTATTCATTATATAAGTTGAACATAGTTATTTTGCATGCTCTAATAATTACCAGGTTATATATTTGTTTAGTACTTTTCTTTTAATATTTAAAGAGAGGAAATTATTTTGAAAAGTCTTTTGAACTTATATTAAGAGTGTCAAATACTAGAACATTTAATCTATCAAAAAGAGGTATGATTCATTTCCAAATTGTCTCCAAAAAATTGTCATCTCCATACCGTCGCCAAAAAATTCCTTCTCCAATTCGTCTCCAACCATATTTCGTCTCAAAACCATCTTCAACCACATTCTGTCTCTAAATCGTCTCCAATAATTGACATATCCAAATCGTCTCCAAATTGTCTCCAACCACATTCCGTCTTCAAACTGTCTTCATCCAAATTCGTCTCCAAAGAGTGTCATCTCCAAATCGTAGCTAAAATTTTCCGTATCCAACCCATTTAGTCTTCATGTCGTTGCCAATCTTTAAATTATTTTTATTTGGACATTTTTAATAGTTAAAATACATAATTATTAGTTAGTAGAAACCTCAAATTAATATAAAAAATTTAATTTTAATTTTAATTCATTTAAATAAAAAAGTATATAATCTAAAATTGTAATACACCATAAAAAAACACAAATCCTAAATGTAAATGTACAAACTGTTTTAATATTTTAACATAACATACAACCGAAAAATTAATCTTCAAATCTATCACCAGGCGGAGGCGAAGGCTGCTGTTCTAGTAGAGTCGGCAACAATTTTGTGAGGAATGCAATCTATGTTTGCAGTTGATGGAGTTGTTCATTATTTTCTTGTTGAAGTCTACGTAGCTCCTCATTTTGTTCTTGTTGATTGCGCAACCGCTCGTTCTGTTCTTCTTGCATTTTACGCATCTTCTCATTTTGTGTTTCTTGTTTACGCAGCTGCTCGAGATGGCTTGTAATCTGCTTATGCAAGGATGATGTAGCTATAGCAACATCCTCCTGGATCTCTTGTTATGCGACATGACGTCTGGATGACGGGATGGTATGTGCAGTTCCAACTGAAGTGGAAGACCCGACCCGTAGATGCGACCTCTATTTGGTTTGCCGACAGCTTGTATAAATAGTGTGACAGAATCAATTGGTGTGGTTGTTAAATCTGCTTCAGATAATTGCATGGGCTGTTAGACCAGTTCGTTATAATGAGACTGTAAGTCAAAATCAATAAAATAATTTTATAAGTTTTTTTGGGGTATATCATAAATGTGATATATTAATAATTACTTAAAATGCATGTACATACTATGGTCTGTTCTCATCGATGATTCATCGATTCACGACTTGACTCCATTTTGTCGAAAATACTATATTAATTAAACCAATCTATAAATCATAAAGAGCATGATTTGCACAATTATTTTCCATGTCTATAATTACTAAAAAGAATCAAGTAAGATATGAAATTGGATATGAGTTCTCATCCTTATTTTCGGACCGTAGTGTTGAACCATCATCGCCACATCTATGACGAGGAATATGAGCAAATAGAATCAAATTACAAAAGTTCCTGCGCAGTTAGAGTTTATTTTTCCTTTATATATCATATAATCTAAGATTTCTATGTAGTCATATCGTCTTATTCATTATGTTTACAATATAGTAATTATAAACAATAGAATTCGTATGCGCAAAAAATCAATACATAAGTCATTGTGAGTTTAACTTTCTACATTATCCGGATTTGAGCACCTCTAATCCAGAAACCGTGAAACAAATAACATACCGGAGGAAAAGAATATAAAAACCATACCAAATATACTTCACCGTCCTCTTCACATAACAAGACACACTTTTACATACACACATATACGAACAGACAAGAGTAGTACCTAACAACTTACAATTCATCTCCCTCACATGGTGATAGCCACAGAACCATACACACTCATATACCAAAATTAATCAAACCCACATTATTCGAGATTAGATACTTGTATCCACAAACATACTTCAATCACACAGACAATATAATTAACAAATACTATTATAACATAAACTCTAACATAAATTTTTTGGCTAAACTTGAACATCACGTGCAACATCCATTAACCCATTGCAAATATTAAAATTATACAACCATGATTTTTTGTATCATTCAAACATAATAAATAATGTAATTCCCATTATAGATACTTAATGAGAATACTAACCTAAGCCATATAGATCTTGCCCAATTGCAAAATCATAAAATTTAAAAATATTACAATAATTAGTAAACTACCTAAATATAAAAATGTATAACGGAAATGAAAAAAAAACTGAGAATGTAAAAAAATCAAATAAAAAATGGAAAAAAAAACTAAGAATTTTTTAAAATAAAAACAAACAAACATATTACATAAAAAAATAAGAAAAAAAAACCGAAAATGAAAAAAATAAAAAACTGAAAATTAAAAAGAAAATGTCAAATAAGAATTAAAAAAAAAAACAACAATTTTTTTAAAAAATCAAGAAACATATGAAATAAAAAAATGTAGAAAAGAAAAACCAAAAACTTTAAAAAAAAAATAAAAATCTTAGAATTTTAAAAAAAAGCAAATAAAAGGTGAAAAAAATAAAATCAAACCCAAAAAATAAACAATAAAAACTAATATATAAACAATAGGCATATATACACAATATATATTCATAATATATATTTTTAGAGATATATATATATATATATATGCATATTTAATTTTATATATATACAAATACATATACATACACATATACATATACCTTAAATGTGTATGAGAAAGATGGGGGTTGAGGTAAAGAAGGGTATTGAGGGGAGGGTCTCGTGACAGCCCTATAAAAAAAATATAAGGGGTCGTCGCCTAGAAGTCTCCATTGGAGACTGTTAGGCGACGACCCTGATTTAAAAAATCTGGGTCGCGCTTGTTTGAAAAGGTGGGCGACGGCCCAAGCTCGAGCTAGGCCGACGCCCAACCCCGAAGGCGTGGCTCAACATGTTTTGCTCAGTTGTTCCTTGGAGACTTCGGGGCGACGGCCTTGTAATTAATAAATAAAAAATTTAAAATTATTTAAATCCTTAATTAATCTTAAGTATGACTTATGATTAACTGAATTAATTTATTAGTCATTAAATTTAATTTAATTAATGTTTTAATAATAATAAGATAATTTTTATTATTTAATTAATTATTTTTTAAATTTATTACTACGCCAAAAGGCCTCATCTCTAAAAGCTTGGCTTGTGAGACGTCCTTCTCGCAATAGGATTCTAAACCTCGCCTCGCTTTTGTGACATGTAATTTATAAAATTAGATAAATATTTAATTAATAGTTATTAAATGAATAAAATCTTAAACTAATCAAATAATTAACTAATTAGGTGTTAAATCTAATTTGTTTTTTAAAATTATTTTTTCATGTCTAATTAGACTTTTTTAAAATATTTTTTTATGTTTCACCAAATTATTACATATAGATTTTTTTTATTATTATTATTTTCATGTCTAATTAGAGTTTTTTTATTAATTTTTTTTAATGTTTTAATAAAATATGCTGCGGCCCAGCGAGGTCCTATCCAAACCGTCTCCATTTTGTACCATGTTGTCAAGTCCCGTCACTAGGGCATTCGCAACGTGCTGTCAAACGAACCAATGGTCCGTCTAACACAACATGTATATGTCCATTGGTCCGCTACCACATGGCGGCAAACCAATGGTCTTCCAGGTCCTCATTTTCAAGGGACCTAGGGTGGTCTGATATTTAATGGACACATCGTGGCAGCGTAACATTGGTCCATAGCTTAAAATTGAAAAACAAAATAAGTTAGCGATGGACCAACACGATCCGTTGAAATTTTTTTTATGAGTTGATGTCTATAAAAAGAACTCGAAAGTGCATTTGAAGTAGCCCAATTCTCAGTTTTATCTTTCATATACTTTTTTTCAACCATGAGTAAGGAAGAACAACACCATTCACTTTCACTTTGTAATAGCAAAGATAAAGACAACACAACAAGAAAAACTAATCAAGATTTGAGCAAAGTCATGATATCAAAGCTTGATTAAAATGTTATACCAAAAGAAGACGGTTATATTTCTGAAGCCCAAGGACGTCAACTTCTTGTTTCTCAAATGTTGAAGATTTATTTACCCAAGTTTTTCCCTTAATATTTCTGTTCAAAACATTATCTTGGAGGTCAATAATATCAACTTAGTTCTTAAACTAGATGATGTTATTATGCGATCAGAATTTGAACACGCTGCGTTTTACTAAAAAGGATCGAACCATAGGAACGAATCTACAGGGCTATCACCTTCTTTGGCCAGATTTTCCAATATTTTCACAATTACAGTTCACTGTGCCCACACCTTCTAAAAAAGGGCGGCGGCTTGAAAGCTTACCTTATTATTAGATAAAGGTTTGGAACCCGTCTTTGTTTTGGAGTTTTCACT
The DNA here is from genome assembly GCA_037974665.1 of Ehretia macrophylla. NCBI lineage: Eukaryota > Viridiplantae > Streptophyta > Magnoliopsida > Boraginales > Ehretiaceae > Ehretia > Ehretia macrophylla. The sequence continues at coordinate 11,270,827 of CM075779.1, forward strand.
TCAACCTAGATTAGGGGGTCCTTAGACCGTAGCTTGCTGCTGAAAAATGTAATAGGTTAGCGTGGCTCGCTTCGCTCTTCAAGCTCCGCCTCCCTTACAAGTGATGATGTATTTTGTTTGCTCATTATGTACTTGTGATTATGTACGTCGTTAGGTATTATGTACTTGTGATGATGTAATTTGTTAGGATTAGATGTAATCCTTAATTATCAATAAAATCGTCAGTTAATGTTTGATTTGCATTTTGTTTTATAATAAAATGCTTTTATCGAAATTCCTTTATTTTCTTTTTGAAAGAACTAATTGTTTATATTTTGTATTGCGTTAAATACTTTATGTTACGTGTTTTGCACCAAATAATTTTTGTTCAAAATTAATTATTTATAATTTTTTTGATTAATCCAAAAAATAAAAATCAGTGTTTATTTTAATTGTTTATCTTTAATGTTTTATGTAATGCCAAAGTTGAATATGGTGTATTTAGAGGTCAAGACACCAAAAGATATTAGCTATTAGCTTGATGGACAATGAATATGTTGTATTTAGAGGTCAAGACGATTTGCGGACTACTTATGTATGTCGTCTCCAACTAGTCGCCAATTGGAGACGGTTTGGAAACGACTTATCTATATCGTCTCCACTTAGTTGCCAAGTGGAGACGGTTTGAAGACGATATAAATAAGTCGTCTCCAAATAGTTGCCAATTGAAGACAGTTTGGAGACGACTTTTGTATGCTATCTCCAAGTAGTAGCCAATTGGAGACGATTTGGAGATGACTTTTGTATGCTATCTCCAAGTAGTTGCCAATTAGAGACGGTTAGATATGTCGTCTTCAAGTAGTCGTCAACTACTTACTTTTGGAGACGATTTAACTATATTGTCTCCAAACTGAATCCAAATTGTCACTATGCTTGGCGTCAAAATTTCTGTCGCCAATTTGACGACGAATTAGCAACAAACTGTCACAAAAAACAGTTTTTCTTACAGTGGGTCAATGACGACATAAGTTCCTCACCTCACCGTGGAGGGTATGTAACTTGCTATTTATGCGCGAGATTGTGAGCTCGAGTCTTATTGGTTACATTGCCTTAGACCTCCCCTGAATCAAAAAAAATAATAATAATAAAGAAACAAAGAAAGAACCGTGAAAAATAACGTTATTTTGAAATAAAACTCTAAACTTGTTTGAATATACAATTATTTGACATTGAAAAATCATAAACTTTAAAATTATTATATCAGATCATGGATTATTTCATCTATCATCAATTGATTTTGAGATTAAACTCTATCATTCTTAACCCTTGGTCCAGTGTTGTACATCTACCACGTGTGATCATGTTCCACACGTTTTCCACGTGTGTTCATCCACCACATGTGACCCATCTTCCGCTTGTGTTCATTCATGTATGACTCATATAAGATTTTGAGTTACTTTACCTAATAGTAATTGGTTTGGGTAAATGACCAAAATGGTCCCTTGTCTTTGGGCTCTGTGATATTTTCGTCTCTTATCTATCAAACGTGACAAATTAGTTCGTTATCTTTAAATCTGCGACACCGTTAGTCCTTTTAACAAATTTTGTCAATTTTTTTTAATATGGATTGGATGCGCTCGGGACGTGACCAACTTAATTCAAATTTTGAAGGGAGAAGAGATTAATTGGTCAGGTGTCGGGCACATGCAATCTACATTAAAAAATTGACGAAATTTGTTTAAAGTCAACAATGTCACAAATTTAAAGATAAAATACTAATTTGTCACGTTTGGTAAATAAAGAACAAAAATGTTAGAAAACCTAAAGATAAGGGATCATTTTAGTCATTTACTCAATTGATTTTAAAATGGAACCCCAAAGTTTTAGAAGATAAATCTTTTAGTTGGGTGTTTCTCTTACTTATCTCAACTTCCCAAGTTTTCTTAATAATTTTTTCTGTCACGACTCAGGCTTGAAATGTAACCCGTAAATAAAACTTGTGTCGCAATCTTACAAATAATTGACTTCGGTCAAGTACCAATAAAATTTAAAATAGTTAAATTGAATTATTATTTAAATATTAGTTAAATTGAATTATTATTTAAATATAGAATACTGATTTATAAATTATACTCATACCATATCTTTTTACTAACAGAAACATTACACCCTTATAGTAAGATATGGACATTTCTAAGCAAAGAATCTATACTCTTCACCCCTTCAAAACCTATAATAAGCCATTTAATGTATTGATTCCTCATTTTCTAAAGATGTGGTCAAGGCACAATTAGACTGCATTCCAAGCACCATGCCGGAGTATAATAAGTATACTTTGATTATTTTCTTAAACTGATCATAAGGTCACGACAAAAAGAAAATTAAAAAAAAAAATTCGTCTTTGGTTCAATATGATTGGTTTTGAACCAGGAAAATTGAGCTTAAAGTAGAGCTTTCTCGTTATTTGGTCAAAAGCTTTAGACAATCGCTAACAAGGTTTCCTCCACAATGGGTAACTGGCGTTAAATCTTAAAAGATATTGAATGATGCTGCTATGTATGTTCGCACACACGGTTGCTGTTCAAGCACAGCTATCCACAATGGATGGTCTAGCATAAAAACTAATATTTCTTTTAGAAAAAAAAAAAAAGTTTTCCTCCACAATTTTTATAATAATAAGTCAAGTCAAGAACAATAATTGAACATGAAAAACTTGTCAGTGATAAACGAGCAATCCCTTATGCAAATGTAGACGGCAACTCTTACTCATTTCTCTTCTTAATACAATAGCAACTGCTAGTGTGCCTCAATCTACAACAACTCATATGAAATATTAACAACGACTACACTTTTGAAGTAAATGCGAAGAAACTTTGAATATGTTGTAGGATAAAAAGACTGAAGTTCTATATGGCCCAACTTTTAAACACTTAAAAGTAAAGTTTATGAGTTTAGAAAACGAAATTAAACCTATTTGGCCATTTTTTTAAAGAGAGCTTTAGATAAAAGACAAAGTTAAAAAACTAAAAAATAAGAAGTTCTAAATCCGAACTTTTTGAAAAAGACTTTCATAAAACTGTTTTTATATCATGCGAAAAGTTATTTTCCTTTTGTTTTCCCTTAAATACGCCTCTATATTTTTTGAAGCTCAATATTCACCACAAAACAACACTTCTAACCAAAAAAAATACTATTAAAACTTTAAATCTCAACAATTAAAATTAGACCAAACAGACCCCTGTCTTTCTGTATTTTCTAATAAAATCTGGATGGTTTTTCGAGCTTAACTTAAAATTACTGTTAAATTGGGCCCATTTTGGGGCTTTATTTTCGGCACATGAAACTTTTAAATGGGCCTACTTTCCGTTTAGCTTAGAAGTCACTCTGAGATTACTTATGGGCATGTTACATTGGACCAAGGAATTGGACTTCTCCACCAATATTTCTACATTTTTTTTTAATTTTTTTTTTAGTTTTTTTTATTCTTTATTTTTATAACCAAGAGAGGTTAAAGCCATCATATTTTAAACTCAAAACTTCAAATTGTAAATAGATCATTACTTGATTATTTCATCCAACTCATGAATATTCTTCTCCAGTTTTAATAGATGGTAAAAGTTTGAGTGCAACGGAAATTGAAATTCTTAAAGGCTTTCCATTTCCTCTAGTTTTTTCCCTTTTGTCTGAACCCAGGACAATTTTGTAATTGTCACACTCGGGCCCAGAGTCTCAAACTCATGAGCGAGATTAGTGTGATAGACATAAGAATTAATTACTTGAACCTCTAATCAATTGGTTTAAAATAGTTAATTTAAGTTATCATTTATACTCACCACATCTATTTATAAACCACACATATACGCTATTTTTCATCCGATTTGTGATGTCACAATAATATTAAAAAATTGAAGCTGTGTTATATTAAAAAAGTCAAGCAGTGAGATAACACAGAATATTGCAGAATCTTAATACAAATAGATTCCCATTACCTTGTTTGGGTAGGATTAGGACTTCGTCTTTGTGCTAGGATTAGGATTTCAAACAAGAACTGACAGGACATTCGAATACCTCTACAAAGTCAGGTCTGATGTGGATTTTGATATGCTTAAGCTTCCAACGCGTGAAGCCTCCAAAAGTATCCACACGAAGCTCTCCAAAGATTTTAGAGAAAAGAGTACTTTTATGACAAACTAATTTTTGTGCTAGATGTTCAGGTTTGTCATAGCCTATATATATATAGGCATCACCTGGCTAGTTAGGTCTGGCTTTTGAGCTAGTCCCAAACAGTGGTCTTGTATTATAAAACTAATCAGATTAAAACCCAGTTCTAGTTAGTCTCATAATCCAACTAATTAAATTGGACACTCCAATTTAATTAATTTCTTTTTTCGCTGATTAATTATCAAACTTCTATGTGTGTGACCTTTCGGATTCATGATTAATCGGTAGCGGAAATTCATTAATCTAATTAATCATTTAACTATTTCCACAAATTACGAGTGACACCTAGCAATATATCGTAATAGCCCAATTAATGATGAAGTGTATATATGACCCCAAGACATATAATTAATTTCTTTTGTCAGTCTTGTCATGGTTAAGTATGAGCCATGGAAGGGAAGTCAAAATCATGGTCTTAACCAAATGACTAGGTTTTATTAATTTAGCAATCCACCAAAAAAAAAAAAAAAAAACTCATGGAACAGTTCCATTACTTCACTTTGTCCAAGGATTTCTGATTGCTCAATTAATTAGATCTCATAGGACTCCTTAGTCGACGGATCCCTTAATGGATAATCACACGCCTCCATGCACAGACGAACCACAACCACTAATTACTTAATCACACCCACGAATAGAATCAGATTATTACGTAACTGCAAATTGTGGCATCTAATGCATGAGGCGACCATGATACCTCAGGTTTAAGGAATTATTATACTCATTTGTTATAAAGATATATATATATATATATATATATATATATATATATATATATATATATATATATATATATATATATGTAGATCATTGATTAACCATGTGATCTTATATATGATAGCGGTCAAGTCCAATTGCCTATTCATCAATAGTATTTCTACACTTACTAAAACAACATGAGTCTCATTGTCCTTTCTTCTCATTGACATCACATGTCAATTAAGGTAGTAACGTGTGGACTGATCTACCTAAATGAGTCATCGCCCATTTAAGTTATTTTATGATCAGGGAAATTTTCTAGAATATATCAATTAATTGTGAATTTTGACTCTCATATTGTTAACTGCTTTAAGAATGAAATCCACAATTCTCTGGCCCTTATTTAACTATTAATACTTTAATCATAATTAAATGAAACTACCTATTCATTAAATGAAATAAATAAAAAAAATAGGTAATACAAATAAATATGTCCTAAAATTAATTGGCTCTTAGGGTATATACTCTAACACAAAGAATGACATAAGTCTATGTCAAGAAGAAACGAAGATAGTTTAATTTACTCAAAGGAGAAATTAGTATATACAAGACAATGATGATGATGATGATGAAGGTATGAAGCTCATGTGTGCGAGTTGTTTCGGATGAAAGTGCTATTCTTGCGGTCTTTCTAATTCAGTGGAATGGTTGACTTTGTGAAACCCCACTTTCCTGCTTATCTCGTTTTACGTGATATACCTCGTTTTGCGTGCATATGATCTGTTTATGTGCTATAGGACCTAGAAAGTTATAATTTTGATGTAAATACTCCTAATACGTGCTAAATGTGCATTCATGAAATTTTCATCAAAAACGGAGTCAGAAATTTTATCGTCGATTTTCAGTGAATAGTGTTTTCGAAACACGTCCGCTAAAATTTTGAAACTAGTCTTTTTAACCCTTCTAGACCTAGTCCACGGACTTTAATAGACCTGTGTTTGATGAAAACGATTTTAAAATCGGCTTAAGAATTTATTAAGGTTTTTACACCGACTTTTGCGAAAATCGAGTTTTAAGCCGACTCGGGTGAAATTATTGGATTGTAAAACTTCTTGTCACCTAAAAATAATCCACTTAAGATATCTTGGGGGTTGCATAATTATTTTGAGCCTTGGTGAACAATAAAATGAGTTTAAAGTCATTAAAACACAAAAATACTAATTTAAATTAACTTTGACTTTAATTAATTATTGACCTTATATGCTAATGTCATCAACACACACTCAACACAACACAAAACACCACCACACACATACACATTGCCGTGAGTTTGAGGGAGAGAAAGCCAAAGAAATTTCAAAGCTTTTCAATCCAATTTTTCAAAGAAAAACTTGGTTTTTGTCCGTAGAACTTCGCACCGACTTGGATTCTGCTTGTTGGGCACGCATAGCACGCATTCCTAGTCTTATATCGCATCAAAGGTGAGAGAAAAATTCTGGATCTCAAAATGTCATTTTTATACTTTTGCTCATAAATGAAAATTTAACCTTTAGAATTGAAATCTGATGATAGATTATTGCTCCTTGCATGCTAGGGATCATTTTGATGCAATACTACGAATTTCTGTCAGATGTAGCATAATTTTTATTTTCCGGGTATTTAATTTTGATTAAAATGTTCAAAGTTGAATTAAATGAGTTGTGTTGATCGAAATCGATTGCCGTCGATTTCTAAATACTTGATAATTACGTGTTAGCGCTGTTGTAATGCCGAATTTTCGATTACATTGTTCGTGGGAAAATCCGGAAAATCCAGCCAAGACATCCTAGGGTTTTAGGGTTATCGGGCATGATTTGGAGGTGTTATGGTGGATTTCCAAGAGGGCTAATGTAGTAGGTTGAATGGGTGAGTGATAGAAACTGATTTGGCAATGTTTGGATTAGTAGATTGTAAGTTATGAATTTTAGAAGTTTAGGTTGTCATTCTTTAATTTCTTGAACGATGCCTTTAGATGATTGGGTTGTGTTTGAGTGTTGAATGTTGAGTTGTTGATGAGTAATTTAGGGTTTAATTGTGTTTATAATGCATGTCCGGTTAGATGGCCTACTTTGTCATCTAACTAAGTTATTGTTGTTTAAATGATTATTGATGCTATCAATGATGTATAATTGATGTATAATTGATGATTGATTGATGATTGATGATGATTATGGAGTCTTGGTATGTGTGTGCCACCTCTCGGGCAGCGTTGGGCTGTCGGGTTGATAACGGCATGACTGCCATAGGCTACCCCCAGCTCGCATGACGGAGGTGTCATGGAGGGAGGGGCTAGTGAGGTACCTCGGGTACGTGAGTAATGGGGAGTTATAAGAAGAACGGTTGAGATCGTGATGGCGTTTGGAGCTACACCAAATAGAGTATCCTTTATTGATTGGTTATATAGTTATGTGATGATAGTATTATTTGTGTTATTGTGTGTTTACTGACTCAAATGATTATTCCAAGGAGTTTAGTAGACCTTGCTCGAGATCTATCGGATCCTCACTGGGCTTATGTATATAAGCTCACTCTCTATTATTGCATGCTTACAGGTGTTGCAGAGCCGGATTACGGGTACGTGCCTCCTGAGGAGGAAAATGTGCCTTACGTGGACGAGTCATATGTTCCTGAGTCTTATCCATGATTATATGTTGTTTAATGTCATGTATATTAGCTTAATAGACTTTTATATGCTTTATGGTTCTTATTGTAATAGATGTTGGAAAGATGATGATCCAAATGATGTTAACTTAGTGGCTTTCTTTTGTCTATGGTTAAGTTGTAGATGTGTCTCAACTTATTTTTGAAATGTATGATAAGGTTGAGGTATTGTATGTTATGTTGGAACGGAGGCAGATAACGAAGACTGATTATTGTATATTACGGTTATGTTGTGTTTTGTTATGCTGTTGAGGAGTTGTTGTTTGTATGGTTATAAAATTGGATGTTTAATGTTATTAATGAGGTTGGTTTAGAACCTCGGAAATCTATTTACTGTCGTTACGCTGCCGAAATTCCGTTGCGTCCTGACTGATTGTAGGTGGGGTCGAATTGGGGCGTGACAGATTTGTTGGAGATTTTGAGGAGGGAAAAAATAGAGAAAAAAAAAGAACAAAGAAAAGAAGAAAAAGATAAGAAGATGAATTAGAAAGGAGGGAAAAAAGAGAAAAAAGAAAAAGAAAAGAAGATGAATGAAAGAAAGGAGGAGAAAAGAGAGCAAAAAAAGAAAAAGCAAAGAAAATGAACGCATGGAAAGGAGGAAAAAAGAAAAAGAAGACAAAAAGAAAGAAAAAAGAACAAAAAAGAGACAAAAAATAAAAAAAAGTACAAAAAAGAAAAAGAAAAATATGATTATGAAGTAGAAAAATAAAAAAGAAGAAAAAGTAGGAGGTTATCTACAAGCACGACCAGAAATTTTAAACAGCTCGATCACATTGATAATACGACATTTTTAAAAGCACTTTCAATGCATGTTCGAGTCAGCTTTTTGTAAATATGGAGATTTGTACTTCGTTGTTCTATCTGATTTATTACTAATGGAGAAATCATTTATTCCAAGGTTTTTTTTTCCTCCAAATTACAGAGTTTTTCCACGTAAAAATCCTTGTTCCTTTGTGTTTTTTTCTTGTTCAAACATACGTGTGTTATTGTAGATACCCATCTGTTCGGATTTTCTTCGTGTCATCGAATAATTGGCTAACTTAGGCCTTAATGAGTTTGGATTTGAAATAGCAGAATATGACGAATTTTTTTTTCTTACATTCTCCAAACAAATAAATGATCAGCTAAATTAATGGTGGTTTCATAAACTTTCAATTTGGTATGGATATGCTACCTGGTGAAGAGCATACTTTCAGTTACATGTTTTTTCCATTTCGCATAAGAGCTTTGTCCATGGTTTTCTTCATTATCACTAAAGCACCTGTTGTACTCTAATGGAATGCAGATCATGCAATACATTGAAAGCCACTAATTATCATATTCAATAAAACCTTATATAGGAAAATTTAAAAGATGAATCACAAACTAAAACCGATTGTCGATTTTTTAGAGCAAAGCTAGACTATTTGGTGAAAGAGGTCAGAGCGAGTTTTTAGTACTTGAAGGTCCAATATAGAGGGACCTGTGAAAGTCTTATCTTTTACTAAACTAAGAAACACGAACTTATTTCCTCTATGAGGGAGAAAGCAAATTCAGATAGCAACACAGAAAGAAACAGCTCTGATAGTGTACATCTAATAATCAACAACAAAGAAGAAGATACATACACAAGCTTGTTTATATTTATAGTAGAATGCTACAAGAAATGTATGGATCGCATCAATGGAGGAGCGTGAAATTGCTCATTATACTAGAGAGTTTTTATGATTTTTTCATGTTAAATAAATGGCATTGAAACTTAAATTCTGGATTTGATAAATTAAGTGTACAAAACTCTTTATTATGAACGAATTATTAATTTGACAAAAAAAAAATATGTGGTGACTAGTGTTGTGTCACCATTTAAATCCTCTTCGAATTTTCCTATTTCACTAATGAATACATTTCATTAATCACTACCAATATATATATATAATATATATATAAAATCGCTGAGAAGTGCCGTCACTTGCTTGGTCATATGAGACAAGTACCAGTTAAAAATTCGACGGAAATTTAATTTCCGTCACACGCTGATCCATATGCATTATGAGTGGATCCGACTTTCAATGTGTCAAGTCATCAACAATTCTCTTTATGGCTTCTTGAAAAGCAACTTCATCCCATTGACCTTCCTGTTGAAAAGAAAATGTCAACCATTACATGTGATGAATGACATGGTCCACAAAGCAATAAATTGGACGATCCTTCAAATAAATATAGAATACTAGCAAGAGTGAAAATTATAACAAGAAAAAAGAAATAAAGTAAATAAAATAACCATAAAAAAGAACAATCATCTGATAATTTCAATTCATAAATTCTAAATGACTTGTTCCTAATGTATCAAAAATTAAACTAACTATGACCCTCTAAAAGGAAAAATCAAAAGACCAAGAAAAAATTTTCTTTATCAATTGTGATCAATCATGGTATCTATAACCTTACTTAACAAGAGCTACTCCTTGAATTTTGAATTTTTCACTTACTAAACCTCTCCCAAAAAGGAAACTGAATGAATGGGAAATGGACAGCCTCTATCCTTAATTAATTAGGACCAAGGATTATTTATAAATTATTCACTACCTGACTGCTCTATGTATTAGCTCTAGAGACAAAGTTGAACACTAAATTAGTATTGTGAATTTGTGAATAAATTAAAATGTTAGACTGCATATACATTAATTAAGGTAAGTGTTATTAACCCCAAAATAATTAACTTGAGTGAGAACCATGAAAAATTATGGTACACGTACCTCAATTCTCAACCTTAAAATCATATGATTCAATGAAGTTGATTCAACCATGTTGGTGTTGGCATTCAAAGACTTTAAATTGACATTGTTGACTTGTTTCAAGAATTCTAGTACACCATTTACCAAATCCAACATGGTACTTTGTCCTCTTATAACCACTTGCAGGTCCACCATTGTTGCTTCTTTTGATGTTGATGCCGCCGCCGCAACAGGTGTGACGCGGACATCGACCCTTTCAGTTACGGCAATGACGACGTTTCCTTCTTCAGTTCCCTCTTTTTGAGGCAAAAGCTGTGCTTCTAACATCTGGTTTCTTTCTCTAAGTTCTGCAACTTGAGCTTTCAAAGATGTCAAGTACTCTGTTGTGGTTGCAAGCACTGATGCCTTGTCCTTCTATATAAACAAACATGCTAAACTTCATCAATATGGTGGATAACTTTTAGGCCGCGTTTGGTTTGCGTAATCTTATAATATTATCAAAAATGTAAAATTTAGAGTATGATATTCTCATATTTGGTTCACGAAATAAAATAATATTTGTGAGAATATCACATTTTTAAAAATACGATATTATCATGATTTACTCAATTTCTATTCACATGTGAGGGGTGAAAATCTTACATTATTTGCAATTTGGGGAATAAGACATGCAAGTCATTTACTCTTTTGGGTTACGACGAGAAGCTCTGGGAGTTTTTTTTTTTTTTCTCTACTCAAGTCCATCAAATTTAATACTATTAATTATTTTGAACAGTTTAGAATTATAAAAGTCATTTCAACATTAATAAAAAATAAATAAAACAAGCAACAAATAGGGGCACGTGGCTTGCCCCTATTGGTTTCTTGCTTTATTTTTTTCTTTTTTTTATTTATGTTGAAATTACTATTATACTCTTAAATTATTAATTGTGTTAAATTTGAGGGACCTAATAAGTAAAAAAATTAAATCCAAGGACCTAATCTATGGCAGAACTAACTAACGACCAATGGGAGATGCAACCCAATTGATCTAAAAATAATTAAAATACATGTGTTTTTTAAATAATAAAAAAAAGAAAAATTAAAATTTTTATTTATTTTTTGTTAAAAAATTAATTAGTCTAAAAAATATATACAGTTGAAAAATGGTGTGTTATAACCCCTGAAAAAAAAATCTGAATCGTGTTCTTGAAAAAAAATCTGAATCGTGCCTTGGACCTACTTATACTAAACCAGAACAATAAGGACCTGTATGTCTTATTCCCTTGAAGTTTGTATCCAACCTTAGTTCCTGGAGGAAGCAGTGATCTCAATGCTTGAAAGCTTTCATTGTGCTGTTCGCGACGTCTTCTCTCAGATATCATATGACGCAACTGATAAGTGCTTGTTGGCCGGCTTCCTCGGACCTGTTCTTGACTACGCATCAAATTTAAGCTTGTGTAGAATTTGATTGCTCTTTTAAACATATTTGGCCTTTGGGTTCTAACTGCTGAGGCTAATGCTGCTGATCTATAGCTTTGAAATGCATTTGCATAGTTAGCCTTCTGGCAATTAGGAGATGAATTCTGTTGTGTTTGGCGCGAGGACGATGATGATGAAGGAGAAGATATCACAGCAATCAGTGCTTGTGTAAGTGCAGCATCTTCACTGTCAATGCTAGGACATTGAATATTTCGGATTTGGGTTAAGGCCTCTATGGCTTGCTGGTGTGGACAAGCTGGTAGGGGAAGCTCTCTGGGTGCGCCTAATCCATTAAAATCTTCAGCAAACCATTGTCTCATCTCCATTTGTAGGTTAACCTGGAAATTGAATTTAGTCCTTATGTACATCAAATAATAAAGCTAGAAATTAACCGACCTTATCTAGTAGGATAAATGTTTGTTTGATTTAGATAGGCTTAGTATTGTCGAACAATAAAGCTTGTCATATTGATTGAGTGCGGATTCACTAGATAGATATATGTATTTTAAAAAATCTTTATTTACCCCAAAAATTGTAAAACATGTATTTTTAGTATATGTGAAAAGTTAAATCATTTCTCATTGAAATAGATTTAATGTTCTCCATGGAAACAAAATTTTAAATTCGTCCTGATATTGATGGTAGATAATTTCTTTACCTTAGTGTCATTAGGCATGCCAAACTCGATTTCTCCTTTATTGCACCCCATGAATACAGCTATCTACAATCAAAGTTGTAAAATATATGCATCATTTTTGTGCATAATGTTGCAGTACATTTACATGCAGGTCCGAGGACTGAAGAACACTCAAGAGAACTTTGCTGTTTTACAAACCTTAATCCCAGCTTCCTGCAAAAAATTGCACATAGACACATAGTAAATTGGCCATATATAATCGTACGAGAATCATGAAAAACATCATAGTCATGTAATAATCTGATCATGATCAGCAAAGTTAACCTGATAGAACTGCAGTTGCACTTCAATGCATGCCAGTCTTTGAAGATCTGCAAACTTTAGCTCCATATAAGGAAGATGGTTCTTGAAAGCAAGTCCTGGCACGCAGCTGAAAGTTTCGAAAGAGAATTACAAACTGAAGCAACTCGATATATACAGAAGCCAACTATATATATTATTGCATACATCAAACGGCTTGTCCGGGTGTGAGTATGGGGAATGGACCCCACATTGTGTGAGGCCCACCCCATGTATTGAGCCCAGCCGGTAGATGTAAGGAAGAGTTCCCCTCATGTAGTAATAAATAACTGCATTTCATTAATCCTACCCATTATCGACGTTGAATAGTGCTTGCTTGTACTGATGGAAAAGACTCTGGTGAGCAATACTTCCAGATGATGATGATGAACTTGGTTGATTGGCTAGGTTGCGGTAGAGACCATCCAGACAGAGTAAGCAGCTATTCACATTATTTTGAACTCAAATGTTATGTTATTGTGTTAGATGCTAACTTTGTCTGCATGCATACGTGAACAGTGCAATAATTTATTTAGGGATAAAGACATCTAAGTGCCTAAATGAGAGATATTTTTGTCATTTTGCTCATCACAAAAAGAAAAAAAAAAAATTTACCACTTTCTTGTCCAGGAAAACTTTTGATAAAAAGTGAATTACACAAAGGCACCTAAAATACATACACAGCCACACCTTTGAACAAAAAAATAATAATAATAATAAAGCAAAGGCAAAGATCTCATCTTGCTATTTAAGTTTCAGCCACTTTATGTCCGTGGATTGGTGTGGAGAGAGTTGGTCACTTTTAGAATTTTCAACGTACAATATGTCCTGCTCTTATATCCTTCGAAAAGTAAACAAGCTAATTGTGTTTTGCATCGCTAGTATACTATTGCTTATAGGACTCTCATTAGGTTCTTATACTACAAATACTATCTAAGTTTCAAATTTGTTTGTTCTTTCCAATCATCTTTATGAAATAGTGTAATTTTATCATTCGGGGACAAATCTTATGAGAAATTGAGGAAGACAAATTTTCAGGCTTTTTTGTATTGCGTAAAAGAGAGATTTTGTATTATAATAGTCTGTAAGGTTTAGGTTAAATTTTTCTAGAGAAAAAAATTAAGCACTTTGATATTTGTTTTCATGATGATGCTGAAATTAGCTTTCTAATTTTTTCTATTAACTTAGGCAAACATGTAACATTTTTTTAATAGCCATGTGATGCTGATAAGTAATAGTAATTTTTTTTATATTATAGATAAAGTGTATGATGCTAATATTTTTTATTGGGCAAAAAAACAATATCAAATTTAAGATATAATTTGTGGAGAAATAAATACTAAAATTGGTATATAATCTATCAACAATTGACTATCACTTCGTTCACAAAAAAAAAAAAGACTTATCTTCGAATTTTTATCTTTTAATTCTTTGTATCTTTTTGGTAATCATTTAAAGCAAATTAGGTTGCTGCACATGAAAGTTTGGATAATTTTTTGTGATTCATTGATGTGTCATGTTGCCAAGGTAAAAAAAACAAAAAACAAAAAACAAAAAAAAAGAAAAAGAAAATGTCCTTCTCTTGCCCCATCAGATCTTCATTAGGGGCATAAAAGAGTTTTTGCATAGTCAATACCTTTTCTGTTAACTTTGACTAGCTTTTAACGATCTAAGAAGAGAAAAAAAGAAACTCAGGACCTGTTTGGTCCAAGATAAGAAAATCAGGGATGTGCTTGTCTTTTTTTCAATTTATTTATATGACTGCCTAAAACAGGAATTCTTAAACAGTGAACCACCAGTTCAGAAATTCACTATCAAACTTTTTTGGAAATAAAAGAAGTGATGGACAGAAATGCTTTCTTACTTTGATGGCTGGGGCAAGTATGACCAAAGGCATATGTAACTGCAACCAAAAGCCTGCATTAAGTGTTGCAGAAAGGTGGCACGGTCTTCTTCACCTTGGAGGAAGATGGTATCCATGAAGTTGGCCCAAGTTGCTAAGTTTTTCTGCATGCATGCATGACAGCCTTCAACAATAAAAAGTGTCCATTTTATCTGGTCATGTAAAGTAACCTTTGTCTTGCCTTATGTATATATTCTGAAAATGTTTTTAAACGACTCAAAACGTTCAAAATAATCAGGTCTTGTGTTTTGAAAAAAATTGATCGTTAGACTTAATGTTCCTTTCTGAACTTTGTGTTAACTTTTTGAATATTAATAAAATTTCGGCGGGGGACTTTACCCAAAAAAAAAAAAAAAAAACTTGCTATGAGAGAGAGAGAGGTTTTATACAATGTATGTGCAAAGAGATGCTTGAAAAGTAGTAGTAGTAATAATAGAAGGGAATGGAGCAAAGCTCACAGCGTAATATATATATATAGAAAGCAACAAAAATGTTTTGGGCAATAGAAGTTGAAAAGTAGTAAAGGAGGAAGATATTATTCAGAACAAGAGACTACACAACTTGACAAGCATTACAGAGTGAGTCGTGATATGAAGAAAAGTATTGGTCAAAAATCAACTCTTACAAGGATTTGAACTGAGTCAAGAGAGGAAGACAAGTGATCATGTCCTTTGTATTTTTAAAGCTAAATTATTCATTTAGTTTGGACTGATGTTAGTCTCACATATATTGGTAGAACTCATATGTATAGGACTCATGTGAGATATTGATCTATCAGTTTAGACTGAAGCAAGAATTTTTCATCTTTAAATGATTTGTATTTTTGTTGGCTCTTTGCTAACTTCATTTCTTTTCAATTCTTTGCTGCATAGTGAATCTTTTTTCATTATATAAGTTGAACATAGTTATTTTGCATGCTCTAATAATTACCAGGTTATATATTTGTTTAGTACTTTTCTTTTAATATTTAAAGAGAGGAAATTGTTTTGAAAAGTTTTTTGGACTTATAATAAGAGTGTCAAATACTAAAACATTTAATCTTATAAAAAAGAGGTATGATTCAACGAACAAGCTTTTGATCCAAAAGAAAAGAAAAGGAAAAGGAAAAAAAAAAAAAAAAAAAAGTGCAAGGCCACGCACGCACATGCAATATGTCATGAGTCAAAATCTCAAAAATAAACCAGTCAAGAATACAATTGAAAATTATTTTTCCAACGATGTGTTTACAGTGAAACAAGTCTGACCAAAAAATGCTCCATGGTCCAATCTCTGATACTTCAATTTGCTAAGCACCAGGCTGTACTATTACTAATGGCGACAGATGAGAGGCGCGTGGCCACTGCTTCCAGCTGTGATAAATGGACGAAGAGTCATTTATTACTTGGTCTTCGCCATTTACTCCCATTATGGTCTCTTAAGACTAGTAAGCGTTTCTATTCACTAAAAAAAACAAACTGTCAAATACGATAGTTAAAATTCATTTTTTTTTCCATCGTCAAAAGGGTTTAGGTAACAGTAAATGGAAGAAAATTGTCCGTCATCAAAATCATTATTGCCAATTTATCATATCGTCGCTAATTCATCTCATTTGGTGACGGATTTTAATCTGTCTTCAAAATTCGTATTCAAACCGTCTCTAATCACATTCCGTCTCTAAATCGTCTCCAAAAAATTATCATTTCTACACCTTCGCCAAAAAATTCTATCTTCAATTCGACTCCAACCACATTCCGTCTTCAAACCGTCTCTAACCACATTATGTCTCCAAATCGCCTCCAATAATTGACATTTCCAAATCGTCGCCAAATATTTCCATCTCCATCAAAATTCATCTCTAAATCATCTCCAAAAAGTGTAATCTTCAAATCGTAGCTAAAATTTTTCGTCTCCAACCCACTTAGTATTCATGTCGTCGCCAATCTTTAAATTATTTCTATTTGGACGTTTTTAATAATTAAAATACATAATTATTAGTTAGTAGAAACCTCAAATTAATATCAAAATTTTAATTTTAATTTTAATTCATTTAAATAAAAAAGTATATAATCTGAAATTGTAATATGCCATAAAAAACACAAATCCTAAATATAAATGTACAAATTGTTTTAATATCTTAACATAACATACAACCGAAAAATTAATCTTCAAATCTATCACTAGGTAGAGGCGGAGATTGTTGTTCTGGTGGAATCAACAACAATTTCTTGAGGAGTGCGATCTGTGCTTGCAGTTGACGGAGTTGTTCGTTATTTTCTTGTTGAAGTTTGCATAGCTCCTCGTTCTGTTCTTGTTGATTACACAACCGTTCATTCTGTTCTTCTTGCATTTTACGCATCTCCTCATTCTGTGTTTCTTGTCTACGCAGTTGCTCGAGATGGCCTGTAATCTGCTCATGCAAGGATGATGTAGCTCTAACAACAGCCTCCTGGATCTCTTGTTGTGTGATATGACGTCTAGATGACGGGATAGTGTGTGCAGTTCCAACTGAAGTGGAAAACCCAACCCCGTAGACGTGACCTCTGTTTGGTTTGCCGACAGCCTGTATAAATAGTGCGTCATAATCAATTGGTGTGGCTATTGAATCTAAATCAGATGATTGCATGGCCTGCTGGACCAATTCGTTATAATGAGCCAGTAAATCAAAATCAATAAAATAACTTTATAAGTTTTTTTGGGGTATATCATAAATGTGATATATTAATAATTATTTAAAACGTCTGTGCATACTATGGTTTGTTCTCGTCGATAATTCATCGATTCACGACTTGACTTCATTTTTTAGAAAAATACTGTATTAATTAAACCAATCTATAAATCATAAAGAGCATGATTTGCACAATTATTTTCCATGTATATAATTACTAAAAAGAATTAAGTAAAATGTGAAATTGGATATGAGTTCTCGTCCTTATTTTCAGCCCTTAGTTATGAACCATCATCGCCACATCTATGACGATGAATATGAGCAAATTGAATCAAATTACAAAATTTCCTACGCAGTCAGAGTTTCTTTTTCCTTTATATATCATACAATCTAAGATTTTTATGTAGTTATATCGTCTTATTCATTATGTTTACAACATAGCAATTATAAACAATAGAATTCGTATGCGAAAAAAATCAATATATAAGTCATTGTGAGTCTAACTTTCTACATTATCCGGGTCTAAGCACCTCCAATCCAGAAACTAAGAAACAAATAAAAGACCGGTGGAAAAGAATGTAGAAACCATACCAAATATACCTCACTATCCTCTTCACCATTTACATACACATACATACCCGACACACTACACATTAAAGGAAAATGTTATATCGCATGAATCAAATTCTAAAATACAAGAATAAGGCGAAAACATTCATGCATGGATCTTTAAAACGAATAAAGGATGAAATAGCTATTTGAACATCTAAACAGTTCATAGTTTAATTATAAAACAAATAAAGTTTTCTGACATACCTTTCTCGCGAAGAACGAAATAAAAAAACTTCACCTTTGCTGAATGGGATGATCTACATGCCTAGAATTGCTTTTGCTCCTCAACTTTGATCTTCCCCTTCTATTCCAAAATCTTAGCTTAAGTGTTGATCAAGTTGTGGGATTTGATCTTGCTAAACTAAATTAAAAGAAAAACTATTTCAAGTTTCTTTAAAAGTTGAAGCTTACTTATGAGAGAGAAAGAGAGATAGATCTCAAAGGGGATGGTGCAATGAAGAGCTTGAGGTATAGACCTTTATATAGGAAAAACCAAGAGGCAATCCTATCTGAAAACAGAATCCTAAAAGGTAAAGGATCAGGACTTTGAATTATCCTTTAACTCTATAATGTAATGAAAAATCCTCTTCCTAACCCATAACACCAAACCATACACCTAAGCCCATGGTGGAACGCTTAGCCCAAGCCCCAAAGGCCTTGATCTGCATGCTAGTATTATTTATTTATTTACTCTATCCAATTAATTAATTAATTCTAATTAATTTCTAAAATCTAAATTTAGTCTATTATTTAAGAATAATACTATTTTCCACCCATGGAAAAATATCTTAAATATTTAGTAGTCTTTAGACTTTAATTTATTTATTAATTAATTATTTAATTGTCATTTAATAATTATTTAATCCAAAATTCAGCCAATAATCAAAATAGAAAATATCTCTCACAAATATGAAATTCTATTTATGATCTCTAATTGCATAGGATTAAAACCTCTCTTTCAATTATAGTAATTCTTTATTTAGTAAATACACTTATAAGGTAAATGGCTAGAAGGGGGACCAAAGACATAATTATCCTTCCACTAAAAATGATCAAAATATTCTCGCTAGTCTCCTAACAATATTTTGGCACTTTAACCTTAGTCTATTCCACTAAAAGACTACGGATGCACTCCAAGATAATTACTGTATAAACAGGATTTAGTCAATAATGTATGACGCTTAGTCTTTAGACCAACTAAGTGATAATGACCAAAACGCCCCTTTATACTCACACATAGCCAAGACAGGTTTACCAAGTGTACTATAACCTCTTTGACTACATCTTATTCTCTTTAGAACCTCTAACCCATAATCTAACCATCCTCCGAAAGTTAACCTCTGAAACATGGGAGTTACCCATAAGTGTAACAACCAGTACAACAAACTGTACTACTATACATAGATTCAGGATGATCAATCTGGATCATTCTAAATGAGTAATTATTGTATAGGTTCCTTATTACATATGCATGCATGTCCCTTCTAACCAAGTCCAGACACCCAAATCACGGAGCTATTGACCCATATATAAGATCTCACCTATAGTAACTCAAAGTGCAAGAACTTGACTTTGTTAATTCATCCACGTACGCTCAAGATTAAGAGCATTGGCGCACTCAGAAGCTAGTGGGTATAGGTGACCTCTTTCTTCGATAGTACTTATTTAGAGTATCACACCTACAGCGGCCCGTCCAATGCATACACATGTATAAGTGAAGTAAGTGTGGAACCCCATCCATGATAAGGCAGACCACCTTTCTATAAAGGGAACTTATTCATAGTAACTTATACCATAGTAGAGTGCCCAGCTCTACTACTTAGCTATGGATTAAATAGTTCTACTTTACAAGTAACCATGACTTAAATCTTCTGTACGTAACCACCACGTACCTAAGTCAATACTTGAAACAAGGACCTTACATATATATATATATATATATATACTAGTCAACCACATAAGAGAGAAACCTGCTCATAAAGTAAGATGACATTTAATTAATCATTGTAAATATTCAAAAACATTGATGGCAAAGTGCTAGTGGTCTTTTAGGCATATCATATTCCCAACACACATATACCTCATTGTCCTTTTCACATAACAAGACACACCTTTATATACAGACATATATGAACAAACAAGTGTAGTACCCAACAACTTACAATTCATCTCCTTCACATGGTGATAGCCACAGATGTAATGCCTCGATCCCTCACGAGACCGGAGACTCTAATAGCCATGCTAATTGTAACCCAATTTCAACCCGGTCACAAAATTTAGAAAAAACGGACGGAGTTTTCCCTATTTATAGGACTATTTGAAAACCTGTGAACTACAATATACAACCACAAGATCATAATCAACAACTTCAATTTGTTTCATCCTTATCAGCATGCAAGTCAACTAAACAGAAGAGTAAACAATTGAAGTTATTACAAACCACTAGCACCTAACTATCACCCAAGACTAAAACTTTAATATTACATTTCTTAAGATAACACAAATACATACATGACCATAAGGTCTCAAATAGTATACAGGCATAATATGTACACATTCTTCCTTGTTCTACACACTGATAGAGCAGGCAAGCCACACAGGAGGCAATCCCATTTCTAGCTTATAGCACTGATCCTGAAATGTGTTAGAAATGAGGGTGAGTATACAACATGTATACTCAGTGAGGGAGGTGATGCAACAAACCGAGGAATGCTTTCATGAGATGCAACAAGAATAATAACATATATAACACAAAATAACAAAGTTAATTAGACAGGTATTTAACCACGTATAAAAATGATACAGTTCCATGTTTGTCTTCAATCACGAGCCAAGATCTTCAAGCAAGTGCCTGCAAACCCTTACTCCTCCAAATTGGGGTACTCCGGATGTACCCCGATCCTAAGACCCTTTCTCCTGAGGTAGGTCCATATACCCAGCAGGTGAACCACGCCTCTGGGGTAGTGGAGTATACTCAGCGAGAAAGGGAATAAGCACCATGGTAGTCGAGGGAGCACGGCAAACCCGATGCCGCCCGTGTTTCTCGACGCTACAATGTCCGAAAAGGTTGCGCAACCTCGAGTCAAGATCACGAGATCCAAGAATATCAAATATCACATAAAAGGGACGACAAAGTAGGCCGTCCTCACAGTTAATTACAAATAACATGAAAAGACACAAGATAACAAGTAAATAATACATATAGGCTTTATCAATTACTAAATAATACAATCTAGAAACAATAGAATAAGTTAAGATGCATAGAAGAAATGAAGACTCCCTCACCTCCAGAAGCCAAGAACTCTCCCAATCTTTTCCCCCGTGCTCAAAAATAATAATTCACACAGGTTCGTAATTTAGTTCAACACAACACAACTATACACTTTATAACAAATAACAACATAGCATTTGATAATCATGCAAAGTCACATACAAGCAACCCGATAATCAATAGAACAACATGAAAAGTAGCATTCCAATATATTTTCAACATTAGGCTTAATTTTGACACTTATTCCCTTTATCCTTTGGCACAATTCGAAGCATATCCAGCATATAACTTTAATCCATTTAAACTCGACATGAAAATAACTAACTAGTTTTATACATAGACTTAAAGGCAAGCTTGAAAATATTCATTAACATCATGAGGGGCAACTAGACTTGATTCAATGTTCATTAACATGCAAAATACTTCAATTACTTTAACTACAACAAACATTAACTTTTATCTACTTAAGCTAACTTCACAATTTATTACAATCCTATTCGATTATGGCACAACACTTACTGCAACATTTAGAGTTTAATCTAATTCAATGAATCAACTCAATTAACCACAGAGATGCTCACATAGCAATTCAAACAAGGTTCTTATAAGACTAACACTATAAGCTCGTGGCAATTAAATCTCACAAATACTAATCAACTCATTTATTTAACACATAATATAACTCGATAGACACCTCATAACCATCAATTAGTTCAAATGACCTCAAACTCCAAACAAATCAAGGTAGAATTTCACAAAAGCATATACTTTTTCCATTCCTCTAACAGAACCCCAAATTAATCAGTTCGATTACCCATGCTAATTATCTTCAAAGTTTCTAAGTTTTATATATAAACGTAGCTCTTCGGGTTTAGATAACTTTAGCCTCAAACGGACCCTAATTCGAAGCTATATTTCTCAAGTTATAGTTATTTTCGTGTAACTGCGCATTACTGTCCAGTTCTAGTGAGATTCAGGCTACAATTCAGAAATTATATGATCAGAGGGCTAAAACGTTAGAATTATCCTTAGCCATAGAAATTAACATTTGCTCTAAACTGCCTAATCTAGCTTCTAGATAAATTTCGTTAAGTTTCGAGCACGTTTAATAGGTCAAAAGAGCTTCGAAATACATGGGCAGTGGACTTACCGAATATGCACTTCTTGTTCTACTTGATGTTTCCATGCACTAAACTAACTACAAACAATATACTAGTATGCAAAGCATTTATATTCCTCTCTTAAAACTTTTAACAAACATGTAGCCTACACACAATTGAACAAATTACCTAGCATCTACTACAAGATAATACATTAAGTAATTCCACATGATACCCAAACATGCAAGTAAAGTAATCCATTTGAACAATTTAAGGCAAGTCATTCCTTCCACATGTTGTATTTTATAAGTTTGATTTGAGGCAGGTTATTATCAGTTGAGAATTCGTAGAGAAGATGTACCCAAGACTGCATTCAGAACCAGGTACGGTCACTATGAGTTTGTTGTATTACCATTTGGGTTGACAAATGCTCCAGCCGCCTTTATGGATTTGATGCAGAGAGTATTTAAACCTTATCTTGATCAGTTTGTTGTGATTTTCATTGATGATATACTGGTCTATTCTAAATCTGAGGCAGAGCATGAAGAACACTTGAGAATTGTGCTTCGAACCCTGCAAGAACATAAATTGTTTGCCAAATTTAGCAAATGCGAATTTTGGTTGAAATAGATTGCCTTTTTAGGCCATATTATTTCACATGAAGGAATGTCTGTGGATCCTGCGAAAATTGAGGTGGTGATGACTTGGAAAAGACCCGAGACTGTCACGGGAGTTCGTAGTTTCTTGGATTTGGCGGGCTATTATAGGCGGTTTGTTAAAGACTTCTCAAAAATTGCAAGGTCGTTGACTTCTTTAACTCAAAAGAAAACTATATTTAACTAGGATGATAAGTGTGACGCTAGTTTTCAGGAATTGAAGAAGAGACTTACCACTTCTCCGATTCTTGCATTACTTGAGGGAACTGATAATTTGGTGATATACAGTGATGTTTCGAAAAAAGGCTTGGGTTATGTTCTTATGCAAAATGGTAAGGTGATAGCTTATGCCTCTAAGAAATTGAAACCATATGAACTCAATTACCCTACACACGATCTTGAACTTGCTGTTGTTTTCTTTGCTCTAAAGAAATGGCGTCATTATTTGTGGGGTAATCAATTTGTGATATTTACTAATCATAAAAGTCTAAAATATCTGTTTTCTCAAAAGGATTTGAATATGAGGCAAAAGCATTGGCTAGAGTTGTTGAATGATTATAATTGCACTATTAGTTATTTGCCAGGAAAAGCTAACACTGTTGCAGATGCATTGAGCCGAAAAGCTGCTGTAGCTAGTTTGATAATCAAGGACTGGGAGTCTATGGAGGAGATGTGCTTGTGGAAACCGAAGGCTTCTAAATCAGGTATCCAATTTGCTAGCTTACAAATCCAGTCTCTATTGATATCTAGGATCAGAGAAGAACAACAGTCAGATCCTCAGTTATTGAAGCTTCTAGAGAAGTCCAAAGGGGGAGAGTCCAACTTCAAGTTGCATGATGATGGATTAGTCAGGTGCAAGAATAGAATCTGCATTCCTAGTGATTCAACTGTAAAACATGATATTCTTGCTGAGGCTCATCGTTTTAAATACACAATTCATCCTGGTAGCACTAAGATGTACAGAGATTTAAAGCTGAGTTTTTGGTAGAACAACATGAAGAGGGAGATAGGTGATTATGTGGTTAAGTGTTTGACTTGTTAGAAAGTTAAGGCGGAGCATCAGAGACCAGCAGGTTTGTTACAACCATTAGAGATTCCGAAATGGAAATGGGATCAGGTGACTATAGATCTTGTGTCTGATTTTTCGAGATCACCACGGGGCAATGATTCTGTGTGGGTTGTAGTAGAAAGATTGACGAAGACTTCTCATTTTATTGCTACAAAGAAAACATATTCTCTTGATAAATTAGCCGAGCTTTATGTTGAAAATATTGTGAGATTGCATGGAGTTCCATCTCGGATAGTGTCAGACAGGGATCCCAGGTTTACATCATAATTCTGGTAGAAACTACAAAAGGCTTTGGGAACTAGTCTGAGTTTTAGTACTGCATATTACCTGCAGATGGATGGTCAGTCAGAGAGGACTATCAGGATACTGGAAGATATGTTGCGAGCTTGTGTTCTGGATTTCGGTAAGAGTTGGGAGAAGTATCTACATCTAGCGGAGTTTGCTTATAATAATAGTTACCAGGCTACCATTGGTATGGCACCCTCGAGGCACTTTACGGGCTGAAATGTAGGTCTCCGTTGTATTAGGACGAGGTAGATGAAATGAAAACGGTTGACCTAGCTATATTACCTAAGATGATCAAAATAGTGGATAATATGAAGCTTATAAAGAAAATGATGCTTATAGCGCAGAGTCGAAAAAAGAATTATGCTGATAGACGCCGACGAGACTTGGTATTTTCAGTGGGTGATCGTGTATTTTTGAAAGTCTCTCCACGTAAGGGTTTGATTCAGCATGGAAAGGGAGGTAAACTCAGTCCTAGATTCGTGGGGCCATTTAAAATCATTGAGAAGGTTAGAGATTTGGCTTATAGATTAGCATTACCTCCGAGTTTGGGCAGGATTCATGATATTTTCCATGTGTCATTGTTGAGGAAGTATAATCTTGATCCGTCGCACATTATTGAGCCAGAACCATTGGAGATTGATGAGTCTTTGGCATATGTTGAGAAACCTCTTCGAGTGGTTGACAGAAAGATTCAGGAACTTCGAACCAAGAGTATTTCTATGGTAAAAGTTCTTTGGGATTATCACGGAGTTGAGGATGCCACTTGGGAGCGAGAGGATCAGGTCAGAGAAAAGTATCCGGAGCTGTTTACCGAATCATGTAAGAATTGCGAGGACGCAATTAGTTTAAGGGGGAGAGGGTGTGACGCCCGAGAATTTCATTATAATTTCTTTATAACTGTTGCATACTTACTTGAGCATTCTTACGTGCATCATTTTTCTTGCTTAATTGTTCTATGTTAGGGCTACTATTCATAAGATTTTCGGTCGTTTTAAAAGTTTGATTTAATATTTTTCCTAAGTCATATAACATATAATAGGAATCGGGAACTTATCATTTTAGACTTTTGAGCTCGGGAGCATACAATTAGAAAACGTTTTCCGTGATATTTGAATAGTATTACGTACGTAACAACCTTAGTTTTGACTTAGTTAGCATTTGATTAGTAATTAAGCTCATTTGACCAAGTTCTTTTGTAGTATTTGACCACAACATATTGCACATATATACCTATATACTAAATTTGTCACCATTTAACAAAAACAACTCAACAAAACAAAGCTAAAAATTATCCTTATGTTCTTCCCCAGGGCCAACACACTCAAGGAGAAAAATGAGGAAAAATTCTTCAACAATCTTGCTAGCTTGACTCTTGGCTTGGATCTTGGAGTTTGTTTGAGCATCCTAGGGTTCCCAACAAGCTTCTACACATCAAAAATTGTGAGGGAGTTGCATATTTCATGATTTTAAAGTTGATGCACATATGCAGAATTTCTTGTATTGTTGAATATTGATATATTGCTTGCTATGGATGTTTGATATATGTTATTTGGAGCCTATAGAACTAGCTTGTGTAGCTTGTTAGCAAATTCTATGATAAAATGCACAAATTGAATGAAAAAGATGATGAATAGTGCTTGTATTTAGGGTTTTGAATAAATTTGCTAATTGGAATAAATTGAGACTTCAATTAGATGCTCTAGACCCTAGTGAAGCTAGGTGGGAGGCTACGTGAAGTTGAATCACTCAAAACCGAGTTAAATTGCATAGTTAGTCAAC
Organism: Ehretia macrophylla; assembly: GCA_037974665.1. Lineage (NCBI taxonomy): Eukaryota > Viridiplantae > Streptophyta > Magnoliopsida > Boraginales > Ehretiaceae > Ehretia > Ehretia macrophylla. The sequence goes on from CM075779.1 coordinate 11,296,899, forward strand.
TTTAAAAAAGGGACTTTTCTCGTTGTGCAATTCGAGCAAGTTTGGGCTTTGGTTTGTGTATCCTTGGGGTATGGAATCACTTTTGGTGCTTTCGTTACGTAAAATTTGGGTTCAGATAGTGTAGTTGTAGTTAAAACCCGCATGGGGCCTTGTCGAGCTTTTGTTTCTAAAACGGGTTTTTATGATCTTAATAGGTGTCTTTTGGCTTAACTAGAAATGTAGTATGATTAGGATATGGTTTGGTAACCTTGAGATGTACTTAGGAGAAGAAAAGCTTGGTTAAAGAAAGGAAAAAAGTAGTATTTGGCTATTTTGATGCATATAGAGCTTGTTGTTGGGTCATCATGTACTATTGTGATTATCTATAGTATAATTGAGCTATTTGAATAGACTGTGGGGAAAAGTTATGTTGAATGCTTCTTTTGAGACTATAAGCTATTTTCGTGTATATGTTGGTTCATTTTGTAATTAAATACGAGGGCGGCCTACTTTGTCAACCCTCTTACGTGTTATTTGATATCTTGATTATTGTGGACTTGTCTCGGGGTTGCGCAACCTTTTCGGATATGGTAGCATCGAGAACACGAGCGGCATCGGGCTTGCCGTGCTCCCTCAACTACCATGGTACCTATTCCCTTTCTCGCTGAGTATACTCCATACCCCAGAGGCGTGGTTTACCTGCTGGGCATATGGAGCTACCTTAGGAGAAAGGGTCGTAGGATCGGGATACATCCGAAGTATCCCAACTTGTTGAAGTAAGGGTTTGACGGCACTTACGTGAAGTTCGTGGCTTATGGTTTGAGATTGAAGACTTGAAGTGGAACCGTATCCTTTTTAATGTGGTTACTACTTGTTATTTAATCTTGTTGTATATGATAATTTATATTTATGACTTTTTGTGGTTGCATATCTTATTGCACGCCTCGGTATGTTGCATCACCTCCCTCGCTAGGCAACATTGTTGCTCACTCCTCATTTAACATGTTTTATGAGAAGCTGAGGTAGATCCCCAGCTAGTTGCAGTAGTTGAAGAAGAGGAAGTGCAAGTTGAGCAACTTCCGTGACTTCTTGTGTGATAAGGTTGTCTTTAATGTGAAGCTGGCGTTGAGGGGTTGTTAGATATTGTGTTTTGAGACCTTGGGATCATGTATATTTGCTTGGGAAGTTGTAACTTAATTACATTCTTGTATGTTGGACATAAAGTAGAATGGCATGTAATAGACTATAGTAGACCTATCCCGGTTGTTGCATTCTTAGGTGTGATAATTAGCTTGTTTTAACTACGTCATACTACTCGAAAGTTTAAGTTAGAATTGAACCCGCATGCTTTTATGTTTCTATTTTGTTGTGCCAAGGCTCAAATAGCCTTGTGAATTTGGTTGGTTCCAAAAAAAAAACTTGGAAGTTAGATTGTATGAAGTAGTTGTTGTGGTTCAGGCATTGTATATGATTATTGCAGGCACCAGTTTAGTCCACGGTATAGAGGAGACTCTGTCCGAGTGACGGGTCCGGACTTGGCCTATAGCGTGGGGTTGGGTTCGGGGCGCTACAAATTGGCCAACTTGACCTAAACAGAACTTGTTCTAAACTAGCTTATCTAGGTCCTATAAAATTTTCATAATTTTCCAGGTTATCTAACTAGATCAAAAACTCCACGAAATTTAGGCAAGTAAAACTGTCCAGTTCCAGTCAACTACAAAACTTCACTGATTCAGCAATTACGAGCAAACAAACGATTTTTCTTCACAATTCGTCCAACATTAAAGTTGTACCTCTCCAAGTCTAGATTAATACGTGATTTTTCCAGATTTTGCCCAAAATAATTAATTGCTTAAACAATACATAAACTACAGCAGCTACAACAAAATCCTGCAAACATATACATATATAAACTTGTCTAATACAATAATTTCTTACTCAAAAACACATATATATGCAATGTAAGTTCTGAAATCAGTTTTTAAAAGATTGCCCTCACCTTATACACGCTAGGAACGCGAGCTAATGCATGAAAATGCGAGAAAATTGGCTTGGGGTTGTTTATTTCTTCTTCTTTTCCTCTTTCTTCTTTTGATCGATTGGTGTGTGTTGTGTGTGATCTGATGTGTGTGTGTGTGTGTGTGTGTGTTGTAGTATTTTGTGTGTGGGGAGGGGTGTGTTGTGTGTGTTTTATGTTACGTAGAAATATCTAGGTGGCTCCAAATACCAAATTGCCCCCTTAACTAAGTGTATATTTCTAGTTTGTCACCTTATAGTATTTTGACTAATCTAGTTAGCTAGTGTAGTGTAGTGTAATTGTTTTATTGCCTACGATATGCCTACGATACTTAGAATATAAAAAAAAATGCACGTGAATGTACACTAAATGAAACGAATGCACATTTTCCAAGAAATATAAAAAGTAATGCTAATAATTATATGCAAATAATTAAGGTAACATGAAAATGTACACAAATGATTAAAATAAGCATATTAATATACGCAAGTAAATAAAATAACTATATTCTCAGGGTCGGGGTATTACAACAAAACCATACACACTCATATACCAAAATTAATCAAACCCACATTATTCGATATTAGATACATGTATCCACAAACATACTTCAATCACATAGACAACATAATTAACACAGACTATTATAACATAAACTCTAACATAAATTTTTTGGCTAAACTTGAACATCACGTGCAACATCCATTAACCCATTACAAATATTAAAATTATACAACCATGATTTTTCGTATCATTCTAACAGAATAAATAGTGTAATTCCCATAATAGATACTTAATGAGAATACTAACCTGAGCCGTATAGATCTTGTCCAATTGCAATATCCTAAAATTTAAAAATATTACAATAATTAGTAAACTACCTAAATATAAAAAATGTATAACGGAAATGAAAAAAAATAAAAATCCATAATGTAAAAAAATCAAATAAAAAGTGGAAAAAAAACTAAGAATTTTTTAAAATAAAAACAAACAAACATATTACATAAAAAAATAGAAAAAAAATTGAAAATGAAAAAAAATCAAAAATTAAAATGAAAATGTCGAATAAAAATTAAAAAATAACAATTTTTTTTATAAACAAAAATCAACAAACATATGAAATAAAAAATGTAGAAAATAAAAACCGAAAACTTTGAAAAAAAAAATCTTAGAATTAAAAAAAAATGCAAATTAAAAGGTGAAAAAAAATAAAAAGTTAAAATCAAACCCAAAACATAAACAAAAAAATAAACAATAATAACAAATATATATACAATAGGCACATATATAAATATGCATATTTAATTTTATATATATACAAATACCTATACATACACATATACATATACCTTAAATGTGTATGAGAAAGAGAGGGGTAAGGGTAAAGAAGGGTATTGAGGGGTGGCGGTGGGGTATTGAAGGGTTGGGGGAATCAGGTATGAGGGTGGAGGGTAGACAAATAATGAATAAAAGAAAAATATGAGGGCAACCATATTTTTCAAGGCCCAGCCTCAAACTGGGCCGTCGAATGGAGACTATTAAGCGACGGCCCAAATTTTAAAAATCTGGGACACGCCTGTTTGAGGAGCTAGGCCAACGCCTAACCCAAAATACTAGGTCATCGCCTATTGGAGACTTCTAGGCAACAGCCCAGTATATAAAATACAGGGCCGTCGCCGAGAAGTCTCACGACGGCCCTATAAAAAAATATATTGGGTCGTTGCCTAAAAGTCTCCATTGGAGACTGTTGGGCGACGACCCTGATTTAAAAATCTGGGTCGCGCTCATTTGAGGTGTTGGGCGACAGCCCATCTCGAGACGACCAACCCCAAGGCATGGCCCAACATATTTTGCTGGGCCGTTGCCTGGAGACTTCAGGGCGACGACCTTGTAATTAATAAATAAATAAAAACTTAAAATTATTTAAATACTTAATTAATCTTAAGTATGACTTATGATTAACTTAATTAATTTATTAGTCATTAAATTAAATTAAATTAATGTTTTAATGATAATAAGATATTTTTTATTGATTAATTAATTATTTTTTATTATTAAATTAATTATTTTTTAAATTTATTACTACTAATATATAAAATTAGATAAATATTTAATTAATAGTAATTAAATGAATAAAAGTCTTAAATTAATCAAATAATTAACTAATTAGGTGTTAAATATATAATATTAATTATCATTTTATTAGTTATCAATTTAATTAATCTAATTTGTTTTTTAAATTTATTTTTTTCATGTCTAATTAGACTTTTTTAAAATATTTTTTTTAATGTTTTGCCAAATTATTATATATAGATTTTTTTTTCTTAATTTTTTTAACAAATTTTTTTTGCATGTTTAAATAGAGTTTTTTTTTATTAATTTTTTTTCGTTTTAATAAAATATGCAGCGGCCCAACAAGGGCCTTGTCCAAACCGTCTCCATTTCGTACCATGTTATCAAGTCCTGTCACTAGGGCGTTCGCAATGTGCTGTCAAACGAACCAATGGTCCGTCTAACACAACATGTATATGTCTATTGGTTCGCTACCACGTTGCGGCGGACCAATGGACTTCCAAGTCCCCCTTTTCAAGGGACCTAGGGTGGTTTGAATGCCAGGTCCATTTTGATTGGACACATCGTGGCAGCGTACCATTGGTCCATAGCTTAAAATTGAAAAACAAAATAAGTTAGTGACGGACCAACACGATCCGTCGAAATTTTTTTTTATGAGTTGGTGTCTATATAAAGAACACAGAAGTGAGTTTGAAGTAGCCCAATTCTCAGTTTTAGCTTTCATATACTTTTTTTCAACCATGAGTAAGGAAGAACAACACCATTCGCATTCACTCTGTATTGGCAAAGATAAAGACAACACAACAAGAAAAATTGATCAAGATTTGACCAAAGTCGTGAAACCAACCGAAGCTTGATTTAAATGCTCCACCAAAAGAAGACGGTTATATTTTTGAAATCCAAGGACGTCAACTTGTTGTTTCTCAAATGTTGAAAATTTATTTACCCAAATTTTTTCCCTAATATTTTTGTTCAAAACATCATCTTGGAGGTCAAGAATGTCAACTTAGTTCTTAAACTAGATGATGTTATTATGTATTTGTCATGATGTAATTTTTTCGCTCGTTATGTACTTGTGATTATGTACGTCGTTAAGTATTATGTACTTGTGATGATTGATAAATCCATATTTTTAGTAATTTTAACCCATTGAATCATGTATATTACATTATTATTTCAAGCTTAATTGTATATTTTACACAAATTTACTGCAATATAGGTTTTGAAGAAGAAATAGCAAAAATGGCTACAAAAGCCAACACTTGAACGAGAAATTCAACAAAATACTAAAGAAGGAAGGTAGAACGACCTTGACACGAGCAAATTGAGAATGAATTTGGCCAAACGGAGTGCGAAAACTAATTCAGAATGCTGAAAAACCTTGAAATAGCCTTGGTCAACTTTTTGGTCAAAGTCAAAGTCAACTTTTGGTGAATAGTAAAAGTCAAAAGGTGAATAGTAAAAGTCAACATATGAATAATAAAGTCAATGTGTGAATGGTAACTTCGATGACGTCATGCTGACACAATGGTAACCTTCGCGCTGACATCGTGCTGACACAACGCTGACTTTGGCGCTGACATCGTGCTGACACGTTGATGATATCACTGCGTGAATAGTATATATGAATAGTGTCAGATTTCTTCTATAAATACTCCCTTCCTTATTTCTTTTTACTTGTACCATTTTTCTTTTGTTAGCTCAATTTCTCATACTCTAGTATTTGTGAAGTGAGTTTTGAGTGTTTTAATTATTATTCTTAGTTGTGTGCAAAGTTTTAATCCCGATGGGAGGGTCTAGAAAGCCATCAACATATTGAAATCATATCGATCTATCGAAATTCGTTCAACACGATAAGTATTCTTTTATTTCGGTTTTTGTTATGATTTCTTGTACTTTAAAATTTATTATGCCACACTAGATCTGAGATTCGGGGTGGTACGTGTGAGGTTACTCTTATACATATGTTGTGATTCAGATTTATTAAAGTCTCGTATTTTTATTTCTAAGTATTGTTTAATTAATTATACATATATTTGTAGTTATGTTATATTTAATTGAAAGTATATATATGCTTGGCTTTGTAAACTAGTGGCAATACGAGACTACCTCGGATGGATTCTAGTTTGGTTGTACCGACACCTCCAGGTTACATAAGTGAAAGATTAATTGAGAGATTGGATATCGTTAGGTTGTACCAATACATCCAGTCTTGTTAATTAAGTAATCTTATCACTTACGTAATTAAAGGCTCATTTCAGAAGTGGAAGCTTGTAGCCCTATTTCTGAAGGACTTAACTTTTAATCTGAATCAATAACTTTGTACTTGCGTATACTAAGCTATAACCACCCTGAATCATTAACCCTTTGGATTTTCAGTGTTGAGTGTTGTGATTCTTCAATTTAGTACTTTTGATTAATCCACTTTTGGATCTAGTTAGTACCGTATCTTTGGATATTTTGTGAACATTTCTTAGACTTAATCAAACTTATCCGTGACGGGAGATAGTCAAATAATTCTAAATTAAGAACTTAACTTAACTTGATAACTCAATCTCCGTGGATCGACCTTCTACTCGCCACAGCTAGAGGTAATTCAAGGTAAGCAATATTTCTAATCATTTAACCTTACTATTTTTTAGCGCAAAACGACGCGATCAAAATTTGGTGCCGTTGCTGGGGATCGGTGTTCATCAAATAAGGTAAGTCTTTGATTTACGTATATAAGTGTTTATATGTATATATTTTAGATTTTAGTTTTTATTTTTATTTTTATTTTTACACAACTGTTTTTTTTGTTTTTTTTCATGTTTTAATTCTGTATGCATGGTTGGAGATCTTTAAAGCTACCCATCTTTGTTTTTTATACAGAAATTAAGAAAACTTTTAAATTCAGAAACAAAGCACATAAATTTCTAATCATGACTGATCAAAATCTAAATCAAAACCAAAATCAAGATCAAATTAAAGGTAGAGAAGTAGAAAATGTGAGGAGGAGTATAAAAGATATTTTTATACCACAAGATTATGTTCATCTACGATCTATCACCTTACCTGAAACTGATGATGGTTTTAAAATAAAGTCTCACATGATTTCAATACTTCCCATGTTCCACGGTCTTTCTAATGAAAACCCGTATGATCACACTAATACTTTTGTTCATACTTGCAGATCGATCAATACTAGAACTGCCTCAGAAGAAGTTGTTAAATTGAGATTATTTTCTTACTCTTTAATGGGTCAAGCACAAAATTGGCTTTACAGATTATGTTCTGGTTCTATTACTTATTGGGATCAATTGTAAAGAGAATTTCTTGAAAGATTTTACTCTTTTTCAAAAACCAATGAATGTAGGAATCAATTAAATAATTTTTCTCAATTACCTGGGGAGGCACTTCATGAGAGTTGCGACAGATTTGAAACCTTAATTTATGAATATCCACACCATAGTATTCCAGATTGGCAATTAGCTCAGAATTTCTATCAAGGGTTAAATGAGCATAATCAAAGTTTGCTCGATTCAGCTTGTAATGGTTCACTTCTTGAAAATCTCCAAAAGAAGCCACATAATTGTTCATAAAACTGAGCAACAATTTACGAAAGCGTGCATCTTCATCTAGAGAAATGAGAGAAAGTGCAGGTTCAAATTATTACAATTCTTTGACATCAAATATTGAAAATCTAACTCTTGCCTTGAAAAAAATGGTTAAAAGGAAAGAATCATTGCATGTAGTTGATTCAGGTGAAGGTGTTCTTGCATCAAATCCCAATTCAATTTCAGAGCAAGCTTGTACTACTTATATATATCCCCGTAATTATGATCCATTTTCTAACACTTATAATCCAGGTACACGAGATCATCCAAATTTTCGATGGGATCAGAATCGGGAAGATGTTCAACAACAAAGACCAAGAGGTTATCCTCCAGGATTTCATTCAATTCAACAAGGACAAATACCTACGAGCTCTAATTCAGGTTCCAATTCTTATGGGACTACTTTTGAAGAACAGGTTTTGAAAAAGTTTCACAGTTGGGAACCAACTATGCAACTGGTAAGTACACATACAAAAACAATTGCCAACTTGGAAAGACAAATTGGGCAATTAGCTAGCACAATTCAGAAAATGGAAGAAGGAGCACTCCTGCCTAACCAGATGGAAACCAAAAAGGTAAGGCCCATGTAACATCTACAAGTCAAATAGTGGAGGATCTTCAAGTTGTCACTATATTGCGAAGTGGTAAGAAAGTTGATAACAAGGTAAGTGTCGAAGCTTACGAAAATGCAAGACTTGCAAAGCAAAAAAGCTAAGTCTCAAGTTATTGTTGATCCATTAAAAGAAACTGCAAATGAACCTGAAACTTTAATTTCACATGAAAATATTCCGTTGACACTAAGTCCCAAGGCACCCTTTCCACAGGCATTAGGTAATCCACCTAATAAAGATTCAAAAAGGGAAGAAATGCTTGAAACCTTTAAGCAAGTAAAAATCAATTTACCTCTGTTAGAAATCATCAGGCAAATTCTTGCTTATGCAAAGTTTCTTAAGGATTTGTGCACTCAAAAAATAAGGAATTCAGCTTTGATATCAAACAAAGTAAGATTGACTGAAAATGTAAGCAGCATTCTTACTTCTCATGTTCCACCAAAACTGAAAGATCCAGGTGCATTTACCATTCCTTGCTATATTGGTAATCATTGTGTAGATCGTGCCCTTCTTGATTTAGGAGCTAGTATGAATCTTCTTCCTTTTAATCTTTTTGAGCAGTTAGATATAGGAGAATTGAAACCTACTCCTGTCACCCTTCAACTGGCTGATAGATCACTTAGAATTCTTAGGGGAATAATTGAAGATGTGTTGATAAAGGTTGATGAATTTTATTTTCCTGTGAATTTTGTTGTGCTAGATATGGAACCAGGAGAAATTCAAAAGTTCCAAACTCCAGTTATACTAGGGAGACCATTTTTAGCAACAGCTAATGCAAAAATTCACTGTGCAACTGGAGAATTGGAGTTTATATTTGGATATATTAAGGTAAAGCTGAATGTTGCTAATGCTGCTAGGTTTGCAGATGGAGATGATGGTCTTGAATGTTTTATTCTTAATAAGATTGATCCATTAATTAAAGAGTCTTTTCTTAGTCTTATGCAAAAAGAGTTTTTGGAGAATACTTTGAATAATGATGAAGTAGTGTTAAGTAGGTTTAAGGAGAAATCCGATGAATCTTTAGAAAACAATTTAAGATTTGATGAAAAATTTCAGATTTGTGCAATAGAACCATCCTTGACTCTTTCTAAAGAATCCATGCTTCCTTCTATACAATCTCCACCTAAGTTGGAACTGAAGCAACTTCCTAGTCATCTCAAGTATGTTTTTCTAGGGGCAGATCAAACACTTCCAGCTATTATTGCTTCTAACCTTTCTTGGGAGCAGGAAGCTAAACTTGTAGATGTGTTGTCTAAGAATAAGGAAGCGTTAGGCTGGACTGTTGCAGACCTTAAAGGAATAGATCCCCCTTTTTGCATGCATAAGATTAATTTAGAAGATGGAGCCAAGACATCTAGAGAGATGCAACGTAAGCTGAACCCGAACATGAGGGAAGTTGTAAAGAAGGAAATAGTAGAGTTGTTAGATGCAAGTATCATTTATCCTATTTCGAATAGTAAATGGATTAGTCCTATACAGGTTGTACCTAAGAAATCAGGAATCACTGTGGTGACAAATGATAAAGGTGAATTGGTACCTACCCGCACCACAACAGGATGGCGTGTGTGTATTGATTATAGGAAACTCAATGCTGCATTGATCAAATTTTGGACAGGTTGGCAAGACAAGGTTATTACTGTTTTCTTGACGGGTACTCGGGATACAATCAAATCCTTGTGGACCCTGAAGATCAGGAAAAGACAACTTTTACATGTCATTTTGGCACGTTTGCTTATAGAAGAATACCTTTTGGCCTTTGTAATGTACCAGCCACTTTCTAACGCTGCATGATGTCTATTTTCACTGATATGATGGATGAATTTGTTGAGGTCTTTATGGATGATTTTTCTATCTTTGGCTCTTCATTTGACACTTGTTTGAATAATCTTTCTTTGGTGTTAAAAAGATGTCAGGAATCTAATCTCATACTTAGCTAGGAGTAAAGTCATTTCATGGTTCAAGAAAGAATTGTTCTCGGACACATTATATCCAAGGAAGGAGTTCGGGTTGATAAAGCTAAGGTTGATATTATTTCTGATTTGCCCCCTCCAACAACTGTTAAACAGGTGAGATCATTCATTAGACATGCTGGTTTCTACCAACGATTTATAAAGGATTTTAGTAAAATTGCTAGACCTTTATTGAATTTGTTGGCATAGGATACTCCATTCCAATTTGATGAAAAATGTGTTACTGCTTTTGAAACACTGAAAAATGCACTTTCCACTGCTCAAGTGATTCAACCACGGGACTACTCTCTTCCTTTTGAAATTATGTGTGATGCTTCGGATTATGCTATAGGAGCTGTATTAGGTCAACGCAAGGATCGTGTTCCTTGTATGATCTATTACGTCAGCCGAACATTGGATGATGCTCAGAAAAACTATACCACCACAGAGAAAAAATTGCTTGTTGTAGTTTTTGCATTAGAAAAGTTTCGGTCTGATGTGTTAGGGTAAAAAATAATCATTTATTCTGACCACTCGGCATTATGATACATGTTGGAAAAAGAAATATGCTAAACCTAGGCTTATTCGATGGTTGTTATTAATTCAAGAATTTGATTTAACAATCAAAGATAAGAAAGGTCGAGAAAATATTGTTGATGATCACTTATTAAGGATTGTAACTCAGCAAACAGAAAATGAATTACCCTTGAGAGATACATTTCCTAATGAACAATTATTGTTAATTTCTGCTCCTAAACTTCTTTGGTATGCTCATATTGTGAATTATCTTGCAGTAGGTAAAATACCCAAGGAATGGAACAAGGTTGAGAGAGATCGATTTTTCTCAATAGCAAAGCATTATTTCTAGGAGGATCCTCATTTGTTCCGTATATATTCTGATCAAATTATTCGCAGATGCATTCCAGAGTCTGAACAGTTAAGCATCATGTCATTTTGTCACTTGCAGGAATGTGGAAGACATTTTGGAGGACGACTGACAGCTATCAAAATTCTGCAAAGAGGATTTTATTGGCCCACATTAATCAAGGAGACTCATGAGTTTTGCAAGACATGTGAAAGATGCCAAAAGACAGGTAACATGGGAAAAAGGGGTATGATGCCCTTAAATCTCATCATGGTTTGTGAACTTTTTGATGTTTAGGGTATTGATTTCATGGGTCCTTTCCCCATCTCTTTTGGTTTTCAATATATTTTGGTTGGTGTTGATTATGTGTCTAAATGGATTGAAGCAATTGCAACAAGGACTAATGATCATACTGTTGTGATGAAATTCATAAAAGAAAACATTTTCTGTCGGTTTGGAATTCCAAGAGCCATCATTAGTGACGGTGGAAGTCATTTCATTCACCGAACTTTTGAAAATTTGTTGAATAAATACTCAGTCATTCATAAGGTTGCAACTCCATATCACCCACAAACTAGTGGACAGGTTGAGGTTTCTAATAGGGAAATTAAATCAATCCTTGAAAAGACAGTTAGACCTGATAGGAAGGATTGGTCCACTCGATTGAATGATGCACTTTGGGCATATAGAACTGCATATAAAACTCCCATAGTAATGTCACATTTTCGTTTAGTTTTTGGAAAAACATGTCATTTACCTGTTGAGTTACAACATAAGGCTTACTGGGCAATTAGAACTGTGAATTTTGACTTGCAGAAAGCTAGTGAAAACAGGTTGTTCTATCTAAATGAACTTGAAGAGATGCATTAAGAGGCATATGAAAATGCCAAGATTTACAGTGACAGAATGAAGAGAACGTATGATAAAATGATTATTCGGAAGTCATTTATTCCTGGAGAAGATGTGTGGTTATTTAATTCTAAGTTACGATTGTTTCCAAGAAAATTGAGGTCTAGGTGGGATGGACCATTTAAGGTTGAACAAGTTTTTCCGTCTGGGGTTGTCAAGATAAAAGAGAAAACAAATGGGAAAACTATGTTTGTAAATGGACAAAGGCTAAAACCAGCAATCCGGTTAAAGAATTGGGGTGAAGAGTCAATTGAACTTAAGAATCCAATCCCTACAGAGTAACAATTTCAATGTGACTCTGTCTGGCTGAAGACATTAAACTTAGCGCTCCTAGGAGGCAACCTAGGATGTCTAGAGGTATTAGGGTTCTAAATTTTATTTTTATTTTTTTTATATTTCGTACCAAATGAGTCTTTCTCCAACTTAAAGTAGTTTGGGTCTTAACCCTGAGAAACACTCATAAAGGTATAATTGTCATGATACTAGTGGTCACTGTACGTTTTCTATGTACGGTTGTCTGACCAGTGCAACTCTGTCTAACAATACTTGCCACTCCACTAGCTTAATGTAGTTTGGGTATGTTGGGCTTTACTTGATAAGGTAGTTAGGAGTGAGAGCATTCACCAGATGGTATTGTCTGTAACGTAAAACCCCACTGTATTGTTCTTGACCCAGTGGAACTGGCTGTGGCCCCATGTGAGTACCGAAAGAAAGTATTGGATGGCGTGAACACAGAAACCTCTAGAAGAACTAGTCCCTTAATTTTAAATTCTATAAAAAAAAAATTGCCCGAAGGCGTTAAACTACGACACTTAATTGTGTGTGCATGTCTTGTTGGCTGACATTAAATGGTTTCCGTGCCCATTCTCGGTTAGAAGGAAAAACTCTGACAATTTGTGTAACGCGCTCATCCTAAATGGGTGGGAGGATGGGTACACAGTGGCAGCATTCGGTAGTGACTATCTGAGGATAAAACAAAGTGTTGTTTGCACTAGGGTGTGTGTCTCACATGAACCCAAGTGATCTCTAGGTAATCTAGGATCTCGTGGTGGTAACATTCTAAGGTTCATCCTAGATGTTGTCGCTTGGTTACGAATTAGCTTTAAATTGGCGTTAACTTCAACGTTATGAGGTCTTTTTCCACCGTTATGGAAATAGTGGCTCTCATAGTATTTGGGAGAAAGATAACTAATAACATTCTGAGGGGCATGTGAGACGTGATTCATCACCTCTGCTTCGGCCAGTTCTTACGCTATGGCGGGTAGATTTACTATCCAAATTTTGATGTCATTCATTTGGTGTTCGGATGTGATTTACTTTGATGTATAGGTATGAAACTGAAATAGGGTTGGGATACTATTTTTGCATTTCCCAGGCTTTCAGTGTTGCCTTCCAAACTGGCGGACAATTCTTCGTTAAGTTGTTGAATTCTAAATTTAGTCTAAACTCAAATATTCTTAAATTAAATTTGGATCCAACTGTTTCTTTTGGAAGCAGATTTAAGGTTCAAATCTTGATGGATGACTATCAGTCGGTGTTCATTTGTATATTCTTACACTTGGTTTTCTCATGTTGATTGAGTGGTATAAAATTCATATGTTTATTTTTTGTACTAATTTTATTTTATAATAAACTATAAAAAAATAATAATAATTTTAAAAAGAAGAGTGTGGCCTTGTAGAAAATAGGTTTGAGGAAAATTATATCTTCCCACTTTGTGAATTTGCAAAAACATTTAAGGCAGAAACGGGAAGAACCACGTTCAAACGCACCTGAAGGGTGCTCGAGCGCGGAACGACCTAACCGAAGGGTTCAAAGCCCTCTTTCTTTCTTCTTCTCCTCATTTTCCTTTCTTTCCACTGTCGCCTGCCTTCTTCTCTATCTCTAAAAAAAAATTTCTCTTCTTTGCTGCATTCAACCAACATGATGTTTGGGGCTCCCATGGCGGATCAATTTGTCATGGCTGTGTACTCGTTTGCAAGTGTATTCATTTTTTACCTTCTTTTTCTTTATCTCTTAATCAAATGGGATCAAAGGCATTTTGGGTAAAAATAAGAATGTTTTGTTTTACATTCCCGAGATTAAGAGATAATTTTATGTTGTTGTATTTCTTCCTATGTAATGTATTTATGTTTAATAAAAATAGTGTGGTTTGTTTTTACATTTTTTTGTTGTTATGGTATTTATGTTTATATTTATATGTATATCTATATTTAGTAAAAGTATAATTTTTATTTCATTTCCGTTATTCACATTTTTGTTTTATTATTATATATACTAATTAAAAAAATAATAATTTTGCAGCAGCGCGCTCGAGCGCACTATTGCAGTCGGGGCTTATAACATAAGCCCCAATTGCAACAGCTATGAAACAAAAAAAAAACATCCCTTACCCCACGGAAATCACCCCTAAAACTCACCAAAACCCTTCCCCACCCCAAATCAACTACATATCCGCAACCCGAGGTGAGTTTTCTTGCTTTTTATCTTATTTTTGCTTTTTCAGTTTATTTCAAGTTTAGATCTGTTTGTATATATTTATCTATGTATGTATATACGCATATTTAGAGGTTTTAGGATGATTTTTACTGCTTGTTTTCGGCTTATTGTTGTTCTATAGCTCCCAAACTTCGTTTTGGTATGATTTTTTTTCCAGATATGGTATGTATATGTGCATATATATGTGTATGTATATGTGTATGTATGTAGAATTTAGTTAGATTTTAGTTTTAAATTTTATGTTAGATTTCCTTTAATTTTAATCTGAAAAAAAAAACCAAAAATTGAAAACAAAATCCAAAAATTAAAACAAATTTTTAGATTAATGTACATGTATTTTCTTGTTGCCCTAAGTATAGGATTTATATATTGTGTTAATGTTGGAGATTTGAGTGGATGGTTAGTCACTATTGTGTGTCGTTAAGAGTGGTTTTATGGTTATTAAAAGGTGTTGTTTGTATAAATAGTTTCTACGTAAAAAAAAATTATTTTGTGTTTTTCATGATTTTTCTGATTTAGTTTTTTGTTTATTATTTAGATTACGACTCCAAAAAGACAGAGATTATCATTGACTGCACGACTTGAGAATGCTCAAATTGAGGCTGAAACTGATTTTTTAGATAATTTGAGGACTTCCGAAGGTGGGACACGTGCTTTTGAATATTTTGAGGGATATCTTGACTGCATTCTACACCCACCTTTTGATGATGTTCTTATTTTTTCTCATCTTATTCGACGTTTTTATGAGCATCTTTCTTATGATGATGATACATTTAGTACTTTAGTTGATGGTTTTGAATTTACATTTACTACTACTGATATCATGACTATTATGTGTGGGCATGATATATTTTATGCGACAATTGCGGACTTTCCTGCTAGAATTCCAGATTTAGAAATTGCTACAAATTTGTGTGGGGGTCCGGTTCTTGAACATGGTGTAGGTATAAAGAGATTTTCCCTTCCGAGGATATGTGGTTAACTGATATAATTATTAAAAATAACCTTTGTCCATATGGTCATGATCAAGAGAGTACGGGAGTTGTATTACAGGTCTTATATTGGTTTTATTAAGGTGACCTTTTTGATGTTGGGACTGTAATTGGAGAAAATATGATGAGTCTTATAGACCACATGAGAAGGTTTGATGCTACATCTACACTTCGTTTTCCTCGATTGATAGTTTCTTTACTTCAACGGTTTAATTTTTCTTTTTCACCTAATGAGCCATTCATGGATCTCCCTATTACTTCGTATGGTGAATCGGAGTTCACAAAGAGTCTTAAACATTTAGAGCGCGCTGTTCGAAATATGCCCTTAGCATTAAATGCTCCACGGCCTTTCACTCAACCTGCTGAAGGTGCCACGTCTTCCCAGCAACGCGGTACTCAGCCTGAAGAATCATTGATGGAAAAAATGTACAGATTGTTACAAGCGATGAATACTAACCTTACTGCAGGATTGGGTGAAATAGGTAAACTGAAAGCTGAATTTGCTAATTTTAAGCAGTCACAGAGGGAAGAGTTTGCTGCATTACGAGCTGAACTTGCTTCAATGAAAGGTTCAGGCTCAGGTCCTCAGCCGCCGCTACCATCGTAATTCAGTGGCATGCTTTCTATGTTATTTTAGTTTTTGTTTTTTTTTCATCTTTCTTTAGAAATATTTTAGTTTTTATTTAAACTCACAGCTAATGTTGGTTTTTGAGATTTTGTTTGACAATTCTTCTTTCAGAAAGTTTTTGAGGAACATTGCTTGGATTATTTATCAAGTTGTATCTTTCTTTTTACTTTGCATTACATAGTTTTCTTTCATTGAGGACAATGTAAGGCTTGGGTTTGAGGAGGAAAAAAGTTGATACCAACCTGATACCAAAAAAATTTCAAAACTTTTACTTCACTTATTCATAATAATTAAATTTGAGTGGTTAATTGTTGAAATATGATTAGATTGTGATAAAATATTTAAATTAACTGTGAATTTGGAATGGAAAAATGATTAGCCGCTAAGAGTTGAATTTGTATCTAGATTTTTTTGAAACCTTGTTAACTATTATTACATCCCAACAACGTTACATGATTCAATTAGAAATTTTTGATTAATTATCAAAAAATGAGTAGATTGAGATGTTTTCAATGTGAGATGTTGTGTTTTATTAAAATTTGACTTATTTTTCTAAGATCGGTATACTCCTTTGAAAATAAAATGTGTAGATGACTCACTCAACATCATTCAAATATCAAAAGTGTTGATTCAACAAAAAGATGTAGAAAAGAAATCCATAACAAATGCTTTCTTCTGACCATTTTTGAGCATTTTTGTTATGAAAAAGCTATTAATACAAATCTTGTCAGACAAGCCTTCTTTCACCAAATACGATTCAACCAATGAAAGGCAAAATTTCATAAATCAGTGAGTCAACCAACATCTATCATCCGAGTCATCTATATTAAAAATATATATATAATCTAAGGGAGTACTGCGCGATTTAGAAGGTAGTTGAGTTTTAACATTTCATGACTATCTATAGAAAATATTTTCGATTTTACAAATTTTGCGTGATTAATTTTATTACCTCTTAATTGAATTACAAGTGCTTAAAAAGGCTCAAATGATTTTTTTTTTGTAATTAAGTTGGTTTCTATTCTTCTAGATACAAAACGATTTCTTGGGGTGGAATTGTTTGAAAGACAAACTCACTGTTAATCATGTATTTTATAAAATATAACTGTATGAATACATTGACTGCTTAAATTTAATATTTTTGAATCTATGAAGTAATTAATGCATTTACTTGAAGACAAGCAAAGAATGGGTTTGAGGAGGTTGATAAATTCATATTTTTAGTAATTTTAACCCATTGAATCATGTATATTGCATTATTATTTCAAGCTTAATTGTATATTTTACACAAATTTAGTGCAATATAGGTTCCTAAAAAGAAATAGCAAAAATGGCCACAAAAGCCAACACTTGAACGAGAAATTCAACACAATACTAAAGAAGGAAGGTAGAACGACCTTGACACAAGCAAATCGAGATTAAATTTGGCCAAACGGAGTGCGAAAACAGATTCAGAACGCTGAAAAACCTTGAAGTAGTTTTGGTCAACTTTTTGGTCAAAGTCAAAGTTAACTTTTGGTCAAAATCAAAGTCAACAGGTGAATAGTAAATGTCAATAGGTGAATAGTAAAAGTCAACACATAAATAGTAAAGTCAACTTGTAAATAGTAACTTCGCTGACGTCATGTTGACAAAATGGTCACCTTGGCACTGACATCGTACTATTTGACTTTGGCGCTGATATCGTGCTGACACATAGATGATATCACTGCATGAATAGTATATGTGAATAGTGACATATTTCTTTTATAAATACTCATTTCCTCATTTCATTTTGCTTGTACCATTTTTTTCTTTTTAGCTCAATTTCTCCTACTCTAGTATTTGAGAAGTGAGTTTTGAGTGTTTTAATTATTATTCTTAGTTGTGTGCAAAGTTTTAATCCCGAGTAGAGGGTCTAGTAAGCCATCAACTAATCGAAATCATACCGGTCTACTGAAATCCATTCAACACAATAAGTATTCTTTTATTACGGTTTTCGTTATGATTTCTTGTACTTTAAAGTTTATTATGGCACACTAGACCCGAGATTCGGGGTGGTACGTATGAGGTTACTCTTATACATATGTTGTGATTCAGATTTATTAAAGTCTTGTATTTTTATTTCTAAGTATTCTTTGATTAATTATACGTATACTTATAGTTATGTTATATTTAATTGAAAGTACATATACGCCTGGTTTTGTAAACCAGTTGCAATACGAGACTACCTCGGATGGATTCTAGTTTGGTTGTACAGACACCTCCAGGTTACATAAGTGAAAGATTAATTGAGAGATTGGATATCGTTAGGTTGTACCAACACATCCAGTCTTGTTAATTAATTAATCTTATCACTTACGTAATTAAATGCTCATTTCAGTAGTGGAAGCTTGTAGCCCTATTTCTGAAGGACTTAACTTTTAATCTGAATCAATAACTTTGTACTTGCGTATACCAAACTATAACTACCCTGAATCATTAACCCTTTGAATTTTCAGTGTTGAGTGTTGTGATTCTTCAATTTAGTACTTTTGATTAATTTACTTTTGGATCTAGTTACTACCATATTTGGATATTTTGTGGATATTTCTTGGCCTTAATCTACCGTATGTTTATACCTTTGGACTTTTGAACTTTTGGACTTAATCAAACTTATCCGTGACGGGAGATAGTCAAACAATTCTAAATTAAGGACTTAACTTGATAACCCAATCTCCGTGGATCGACCCTCTACTCGCCACAACTAGAGGTAATTCAAGGTAAACAATATTTCTAATCATTTAACCTTACTATTTTTTAGCGCAAAACGACGCGATCAATGATATATTTTGTTAGGATCAGATGTAATCCTTAATTATCAATGGAATCTTTAGTTAATGTTTGATTTGCAATTTATTTTATAATAAAATGCTTTTATCGAAATTCCTTTATTTTATTTTTGAAAGAACTAATTGTTTATATTTTGCATTACGTTAAATATTTTATGTTCCGTGTTTTGCACCAAATAATTTTTGTTCAAAATTAATTCTTTATATATTTTTTTAATTAATCCAAAAAAAATAAAAATCAGTGTTTATTTTAATTGCTTATCTTTATTGTTTTATGTAAAGCCGAAGTTGAATATGGTGTATTTAGAGGTCAAAACGGCCCAAAGATACTAGCTATTAACTCGATGGGCGATGAATGTGTTGTAGTTAGAGGTCAAGACAATTTGCGGACTACTTATGTATGTCGTCTCCAACTAGTTACCAATTGAAGACAGTTTGGAGCGACATAGATAAGTCGTCTACAAATAGTCTCAAACTAGAGACGGTTTGGAGATGACTTTTGTATGCCGTCTCCAAGTAGTCGCCAATTGGAGACTGTTTGGAGACGACATATCTAAGTCGTCTCTAAGTAGTTGTGAATTGGAGACGGTTTATAGACGACATATCTATGTTGTCTCCAAGTAGTCACCAAGTGGTTATTTTTAGAGACAGTTTATAATGTCGTCCCCAAACCGCCGCCAATTGGAGACAGTTTAGAGACGACTTACCTATGTCGTCTCCAAACCATCTCCAAATTGTCACTATGCTTGGCATCAAAATTTGTATCGCCAATTTGATGACGAATTGGCGATGAACCGTCACAAAAAATAGTTTTTCTTGTAATGGGTCAACGACCAGATAAGTTTCTCACCTCACCATGTAGGGTATGTAACTTACTATTTATGCGAAAGGTTGTGAGCTCGAGTCTCATTGGTTACATTGTACTGCCTTAGACCTCCCCTGAATCAAAAAATAATAATAATAAAGAAAGAAAGATAGAACCGTGAAAAATAACGTTATTTTGAAATAAAACTCTAAGGTTGTTCGAATATACAGTTATTTGACATTTAAAAATTATAAGCTTTAAAATCACTATATAAGATCATAGATTATTTCATCTATCATCAATTAATTTTAGGATAGAGGTCCATCATTCTTAACCCTTGGTCCAGCGTTGTACATCCACCATGTGTGATCATCTTCCGCACGTTTTCCACGTGTGTTCATCCACCACATGTGACCCATCTTCCACTTGTGTTTATTCACGTGTGACTCATAGAATATTTTGAACTACTTTTACCTAACAGTAGTTGGTTTAGGTAAATGACCAAAATGGTCCCTTATATTTGGGCTCTGTGACATTCTCGTTCCTTATCTACCAAATGTGACAAATTAGTCTCTTATCTTTAAATCTGTGACACTGTTAGTCCTTTTAACAAATTCTATCAATTTTTTTAATACGGATTGCATGCACTTGGGATGTGACCAACTTAAATCAAATTTTGGAGGGGTAAGAGACTAATTGGTCAGGTGTCGGGCACATGCAATCTACGTTAAAAAATTGACGAAATTTGTTAAAAGTCAACAATGTTACAAATTTAAATATAAGGGGCTAATTTGTCATGTTTGGTATATAAATGACGAAAATGTCACAGAACCTAAAAATAATCGATCATTTTAGTCATTTATCCAATTGGTTTTAAAATGAAACTCCAAAGTTTTAGAAGATAAACCTTTTAGTTGGGTGTTTCTCTTACTTATCTCAACTTCCCAAGTTTTCTTAATGATTTTTTTTGTCACGGCTCAGGTTCAAAATGTACCCATAGATAAAACTCGTGTCGCAATCTTACTTGACTTCGATCAAATACCAATAAAATTTAAAATGATTAAATTAAATTATTATTTAAATATAAAATACTAATTTATAAACTATACTCATATCATATTTTTATTAAGAAACATTACACCCTTATAGTAAGATATGGACATTTCTAAGCAAAGAATCTATACTTTTCACCCCTTCATAACCGATAATAAGCCATTTAATGTATTGATTCCTCATTTTCTAAAGATGTGGTCAAGGCACAATTAGACGGCATTCCAAGCTCCATGCCGCAGTATAATAAGTATACTTTGATTATTTTCTTAAAGTGATATGTTCACGACAAAAAGAAAATAAAAAATAAATAAATTTCGTCTTTGGTTCAATATGAATGGTTTTGAACCAGGAAAATTGAGCTTAAAGAAGAGCTTTCTCGTTATTTGGTCAAAAGCTTTAGACAACATAAATTAGGTGAGTTTTCGTAACGACAACCGCTAACAAGTTTCCCACCATAATTTTTATAATAATAAGTCAAGTTAAGAACAATAATCGAATATAAAGAACTTGTCAGTGGTAAGCAATCAATTCCTTATGCAAATGTAGACGCCAACTCTTACTTCTTTCTCTTCTTAATACAATAGTAACTGTCAGTGCGTCTCAATGTACAACAACTCATATGAAATATTAACAAGGACTACACTTTTGAATTAAATGCAGAGAAACTTTGAATATGTTATAGGATAAAAAGACTGAAGGTCTATACGACCCAACTTTTAAACACTTAAAAGCAAAGTTTATGAGTTTAGAAGACGAAATTAACCTATTTGGCCTTTTTTTAAAGAGAGCTTTAGATAAAAGACAAAATTAAAAAAATTAAAAAATAAGAAGCTCCAAATCATTACTTTTTGAAAAATACTTTCATAAAACTGTTTTTATATCATGCAAAAAGCTATTTTCCTTTTGTTTTTCCTTAAATACGCCTTTATATTTTTGGAAGCTCAATATTCACCTCAAAACAACACCTCTAACCAAAAAATTACTATTAAAACTTTAAATCTCAACCATTAAAATTTTACAATTAAACCAAACAGGCCCTGTCTTTCTGTATTTTCTAATAAAAGCTGGATGGTTTTTTGAGCTTAACTAAAAATTACTGTTAAATTGGGCCCAATTTGGGGCTTTATTTTCGTCACATGAAGCTTCGAAATGGGTCTACTTTCCGTTTAGCTTAGAAGTCACTCTGAGATTACTTATGGGCCTGTTACATCGGACCAAGGAATTGGACTTCTCCACCAATATGTCTTCTACATTTTTTTTAGTTTTTTTTTTATTCTTTATTTTTATATCTAAGCGAGGTTAAAGTCGTTATAATTCAAATTCAGAACTTTTAATCACAACAGATCATTATTTAACTATTTTATTCAACTCTTGAATATTCTTTTCCAGTTTTAATAGATGGTAAAAGTTTGAGTGTAACGAAAATTGAAATTCTTAAAGGCTTTTCTTTTCCTCTAGTTTTTTCCTTTTTTGTCTGAACTTAGTACAATTTTGTAATTCCTTGTGCATTCCTTCAATTGTTGGTGAAATAGTTATTAATTCTTTCATATAATAAGGTAAAAATACCTTTAATCAACTTTTTAATGGTAAAATTAACGAATCACTATTGAAAAAGTGTGACACTCGTATATTAAAAAATGTGAGAGTTAAATTACACTTGTTAAACATATGGAATCTAAATCACACTTGTCAAAATGCAGGGGTGTCCAGCAAAATGTGAAAATTTAAAGGATAAATTATGCATATAGTCTCCATTGTTCTCATATTTTTTTAAATTAGTCTTTAATATTTCAAAAAAATTATACTAGTCCATAATATTTATAAAAGTAATTCAAAATAGTTCATATTATTAAAAATTAGTCAATTTAATCCTTATTATTTTCAAAATTTTAATTTAATTCCCAAATAGAATCACATGGAAGGAGCAAATTAATTTTTTTTAGAAAATAATAAAGACTAAATTGATTTTTTAAAAAAATAATAATGATCAAATTGATTAATATTAAATAATAAAAACTATTTTAAATTATTTTTATAAATATTAAAAATTACTATAAATCGTTTAAAATATTAAAAATGACATTAAAAAAATATTTAAACTATAGAGATTAAATGTTAAATTTTCCCAAATCTAAATGGAACTACGTCGTTGACCTTTAATATTTTTTAAACCGAAGACAAGTTCACTCTCGAAAACTCGAGAACCCTTCAGAAACGACGTCGTGGCAATGCCAATGGCACCAAATCTATTAATCGTCTTCAGATTGAGAACCAATCAAAGAGCTTCAGAACGGTTTAAAAACCGTGAAATTTTCCCTCGCAAATATTCATACGAAAAGACACAAACCTATACATACATATCAACATATCATTATATCTATATATATATATATATATATATAGCTTCGTAAATTCATCTTCAAGATGGTTGCAGAAGAAGATAAAGATTCGAGCTTGTTGAAGCTCGAGTACTTATCGTTAGTCTCAAAGGTATGTTCCGAACTCGAAAGTCATCTAGGGTTTGGAGACAAAGTGTTAGCTGAATTTATCACTGACATGGGGAGAAATTGCGAGACGGTCGAAGAATTCGACGAGAAATTGAAGGAGAATGGTGCCGAGATGCCGGATTATTTCGTGCAGACGTTGTTGACGATAATTCACGCGATATTGCCTCCGCCGAAGAAATCGAAGGAGGAGGAGTTAAAGAAGAAGAAGGATGAGAAGAAGACGGGGTTTTCGGCGTTGAGGATTGAAAATGATAAGGAAGGAGTGAAGGAATTGGAGAGGGAGATTGAAATGGTGGCGAAAAGTAGGCGAAAAACCAGAGAAGAGGAGGCGAAATATAGGGATAGGGAGAGAAGGAGGGATAGAGAAAGGGGATACAGAGATAGGAATGATAAGAGGGTGAACGAAACGGATAAAGAAAGTGAGGACGAGGACGGGAACTATAGGTATAGGGAGAGAAGAAGAGATAGGGATGATGAGTGTAGGGATAGAGGAGAAGAAAGGAGGAATAGGGGATATAATTCAGATGGGGAGCCGGAGATGTATAAGGTGTATAAGGGGAGGGTATCGCGGGTTATGGATACGGGGTGTTTTGTGCAGTTGAATGATTGGAGAGGGAGGGAAGGATTAGTGCATGTTTCACAGATAGCGAATAGGAGAATTGCGAATGCCAAGGATGTGGTGAAGAGGGATCAGGAGGTCTATGTGAAGGTGATATCAGTTAGTGGGCAAAAATTGAGTTTGTCAATGAGGGACGTGGATCAGAATACTGGGAAGGATTTGTTGCTGTTGAAGAAGAAGAAGAAGAAGAATTCGGAGGAGGATGATGATCGGAGGGTGACTTTGAATAGGATTGGGCTTTCGGGGATTAAGATAACGGAGGAGGAGGATGAGTGTGTGAAGTCAAGAAGGCCATTGAAGTGGATGAGTTCGCCAGAGAAGTGGGAGGCGAAGCAGCTCATTGCTTCTGGGGTTTTGAGTGTGAAGGAGTACCCGACATTTGATGACGAAGGTGATGGGTTGCTGCTGTATCAGGAAGAGGGTGCCGAGGAGGAGATGGAAATTGAATTAAACGAAGAGGAGCCTCCGTTTTTACAAGGGCAGAGCAGGTATTCAGTCGATATGTCTCCTGTTAAAATTTTTAAGAATCCGGAGGGTTCTTTGAGTCGTGCCGCTGCCCTGCAATCTGCACTTATTAAGGAGAGGAGAGAAGTCCGGGAACAGCAGCAGAGAGCAATGCTGGATTCGATTCCTAAGGATCTGAACCGTCCGTGGGAAGATCCTATGCCCGAGTCTGGTGAAAGGCATTTAGCGCAGGAATTGAGGGGTGTTGGTTTATCGGCCTATGACATGCCGGAGTGGAAAAAAGATGCATACGGTAAAGCTTTGAGTTTTGGGCAAAGATCAAAACTTTCAATCCAAGAACAGAGGCAAAGTCTTCCCATATACAAGCTGAAAAATGAGCTCATTCAGGCTGTTCATGATAATCAGGTTTTGGTTGTCATTGGTGAGACTGGTTCGGGGAAGACCACCCAGGTGACACAATATCTAGCTGAGGCAGGGTACACTACTAAGGGAAAAATAGGGTGTACTCAACCTCGTAGGGTGGCTGCTATGTCTGTTGCCAAGAGAGTTGCCGAAGAGTTTGGTTGTCGCTTAGGGGAGGAAGTTGGGTATGCCATCCGTTTTGAAGACTGTACTGGACCAGACACTGTCATCAAGTACATGACAGATGGTATGCTTCTGAGAGAGATTCTCATAGATGAGAATTTATCGCAGTACTCGGTTATCATGCTGGATGAGGCGCACGAGAGGACAATCCACACAGATGTCCTTTTTGGGTTGCTAAAGCAGCTTGTGAAACGAAGACCGGATCTTCGACTTATAGTCACTTCTGCTACACTGGACGCCGAGAAATTTTCAGGCTATTTCTTTAATTGTAACATCTTCACGATTCCTGGCAGGACGTTCCCGGTGGAGATACTCTACACTAAACAACCGGAGAGTGACTACCTTGATGCTGCCCTGATCACTGTTTTGCAGATTCATTTGACCGAACCTGAAGGTGATATTCTACTTTTCTTAACTGGTCAGGAGGAAATTGATTATGCTTGTCACTGTCTTTATGAGAGAATGAAAGGGCTTGGAAAAAATGTTCCAGAGCTAATTATTTTACCTGTTTACAGTGCCCTTCCTTGTGAAATGCAGTCCAGAATATTTGAGCCCGCACCTCCAGGAAAGAGGAAGGTTGTAGTTGCTACTAATATAGCTGAAGCTTCTTTAACCATTGATGGCATATTTTATGTTATTGATCCGGGGTTTGCAAAGCAAAATATATATAATCCAAAGCAGGGCCTTGACTCGTTGGTGATAACACCGATATCTCAAGCATCAGCCAAGCAACGAGCTGGACGAGCTGGACGTACTGGACCTGGGAAGTGTTACCGTCTATATACAGAGAGTGCGTTCCACAATGAGATGCCCCCCACCACAATTCCGGAGATCCAGAGGATAAATCTTGGGTTCACTACTCTTACTATGAAAGCTATGGGTATCAATGACCTTTTATCCTTCGATTTTATGGATCCACCTTCTCCTCAAGCCCTCATATCTGCCATGGAACAACTTTACGGTCTTGGAGCTCTAGATGAAGAGGGGCTTCTGACCAAGTTGGGTAGAAAAATGGCAGAATTTCCATTAGATCCTCCATTATCAAAGATGCTTCTTGCCAGTGTTGATCTTGGTTGTAGCGATGAGATTTTGACCATCATTGCAATGATTCAGACTGGAAACATTTTCTATCGACCAAGGGAGAAACAAGCTCAAGCAGATCAAAAGAGAGCCAAGTTTTTCCAACCTGAGGGAGACCATCTGACTTTACTTGCAGTTTATGAGGCCTGGAAAGCAAAAAATTTTTCTGGACCGTGGTGTTTTGAGAATTTTGTCCAGTCCCGATCATTGAGGAGGGCGCAAGATGTCAGGAAACAGCTACTATCCATCATGGACAAGTATGTCTGACCTTCCTTTCTTACATGCTTTTCTATTTTGCTACTCGTTGTTTCTTACAGTTTCTTCTTGTTATTTTTATTGCATATAATGGTCTTGAACTCGTTGATGTTCTTAAATGGCCCGTTGTCTAAGTTTCAAGATATGTCAATAACTGAATACTTCCACATGTCAATTGACATTAGTCTGTGACTTGTTGAATGAAGCTAAACTTTTGCTTTCAAATTGGTATAGGATACGGACCTGGAGGATGCTTTTGAAGGGAAACAACATTATGTGTGCATGTTTGTACAGTATTATTTCTTCTTCCCTTAGATATCTTGTTAAATCTATATATTAATGCGGTTGATTTCTTAATTGCTTAGAAAATTAGTTAAATCAAATTTAGTTTCAGTCACTTTTAGATATGAGTTGCTTTTTCAAAACATTTCTTGTAAGATTTCCTCGAGTGTTAGGCTTTTCTATGCTTTTGGCTGGAGCATTTTAATATAGCATGTTTTCAGAATCCACTTATCTCTCTTATTTGTGAGAGATAAGAGAAAATGGGACAAGGTAGAGCCTTCCATACTGCCGGGTTCTGAGAGCCCTCCAAAGCTATGATCTCTTCCTACATTAGACTAGGAGACTTTCCATTTTTCCATTACGAGTATACCTTGCCTTACCTAGATTGTCTTGTCCCTCTGTTGTTATTTTAGCCTTTGTGCTTCCTGCCTTTTTTGATGCTTCTGCTAGGGGGTTGCTTACTTTGTAAATGTAGAATATGTCTTGCCACTCAAACTACCACTTTTTTTTCTTTTGTTGAACCGCCTGCTAAGTTTCTAATTGATGATTATATCCTGACTCGGTTAATAAAGGGAGAAAAGCCCCCTAAGTGATATATTGACGTCCATAGCTGATATCAAATTTTGTAGTTTAACTACTAGAAGGTCTGGTGGAGGTTAAGCAGAAGTACTTCACATGATGCCGTCTATTATACTTGCCTGTGTTTTGCTTCTTTTCAGTGGAATTTTCTCGGATTACCTGGTACCGTCTTTTTTATAATTTTTATCTTTGGATTCAATGTTGAAAGTTGCAAGTGATGTTGGACAGAAGAATTCTTCATTGCCTGATGTCATATGTACCATGTTCCTGCTCAGTTTCTAATATGCGCTTCCTTTGTACAGGTACAAGTTAGATGTTGTTAGTGCTGGAAAAGATTTCACAAAGATAAGGAAGGCCATAACTGCAGGATTTTTCTTTCATGCAGCTAGAAAAGACCCACAAGAGGGTTACAGAACCCTGGTTGAGAACCAGCCAGTTTACATCCACCCGGGCAGTGCGCTTTTCCAACGACAACCAGATTGGGTTATATACCATGAGCTTGTCATGACTACCAAAGAATACATGCGTGAGGTCACAGTCATAGATCCCAAGTGGCTTGTTGAACTAGCGCCAAGATCTTTCAAGGTGGCAGATCCCACGAAAATGAGCAAGCGTAAGAGACAAGAACGCATTGAACCTCTTTACGACAGATACCACGAGCCCAACTCTTGGCGTTTGAGTAAAAGGCGTGCTTGATACGTGTGGCATGTGTATGGTTGCTGGTTCGTACTGAACCTTTGTGTTCTTTTCTTGATTGCTGTAAATGTAGAAGCTCGTTCTAATCTAAAGAGCCATTTCTTTCCCAGGCAAAAAAGAAAAATAAAGAGCCATTTCTTTTCTCTCTTCAAAAGCCCTGCAGTCTGGTGATGAAGCTTCTATTGTCGCCTACCTTTTGTAATTTATCTTATTTTTTAAGAGTTGGAAACTTTTGCAGCCCCAGCTTCACCCCTAATTTGTTTGAGGAAAAACTTATGAAGAGTTAGATGTAGCCACGTGTCATTAATTTGCCATCTTGTATTGTTATTATTGTCACATGTAAATGTTGTTGATAATGTTGCCGTTTTGTATAGACTTACCCATTTGTTCGTTGTGTTCTACCCTTATCTAAATAGGTTGCATGAGCCAATTCATCATTGGCCTTTTGCCCTGAATGATGTGCTATTACGATACTACAAAAGAGATTTAACAGTGGTGAGTTGTCAATGCAATAAAGATAAAATAATGTGGATAATTTACTATTAATGAATCTCTTTATAACATTATAAGAGGATCTAAGTCTGTGCTACTGTTGTATGTTTGATTAATATTATAGCTTAGCATGGATAAGAACACAATAAACTATGCACTACATACTCCGTCGTGATGTATTTGTCGAGTTTTAAGTAGTCCATTATGTGTTCAATTGATATAATTAATTACGATATAAAGACGAAAAACATTGGTCCACTGTTCTTATCATGTTTCTAGTAACTTGTTAACATCAGTTTCTATTAATAAACCTTGTTGATAACAATTGCAAACGTCTGGTTCTTGAGAAATTATAATATGAGACGAAGATGCGTTCAGGATTATTTCACCAGTGATAGCAATTAGGATGGAAGTAGAGTTGGTACGACAAAACCATCCTGCAGCCGATGAAACCAATCTCTACCTAATCACGAGTTAGCAACCAATTGCTAGGACTTGAGTATTGTAGTATTATAGTTAACGCGTTAAGTATCTCGTCTAAAAAGTATATTTTTAAGAATGAAATTTTTAAAGAATAAATTTTTTTCACAGTAGGAAGATAAAGTATTGATAAGGGAGGAATTCTGACCCGAAGTAGCACCTTCAAAATCCAACCAGACCTCACCAAACAAAGAAAGCTTTGTGCCTTCTAGGCACTGCACGGCTTGAGGCCTCGATATGGTCAGTTCGATGCTGAGGTATTTGATTCAGTGATGGCACACGTCAATTTTGTCAGTGAACTCGCTAGAATTAGGAGCGCCCTACTCAAGTTAGCATTTGATATATGGCAAAAGTAACCATCAAATCCCATCCCATCTACAACACCTTCTAATCCGGAAAGTTAGAAGGCTTGTCAGTTGTGTATAAATACCTCATTTCTTAACTAATTAGAAGTTACATATTTCTCTAAATACGCTCACACTTATATTCTCTCTTTAAAACTTTTGTCCAACTCGTATTCATCAAGTTTGGACTTATTATTATTTGATCGCCGACTTAATTCTTAAAATTTATCCCATAAATTTAAGCCCCCTTATTTCTTACAAGTCAGCTTTTCTCGTTTCCGGTCGGACATTCATACTTCTACCTTACCAAGTATTTCTTCTTCTTTTTTGGGTCATAATGCACGAGCAACACATGAAGGATATGCAAATTATTTCAACTTTGTCAGCACGAAAAGGAAGTGTATTATTTGGTGACATAATGGGCCAAATTGTTGAGTCAAGTCTTAGTCAGCCGAATATCTTAAGAGGTTCAATCAACGGCGCCAATTGCAAAGCGGGGTAGGTTAGTAATTCCATTTTTCTTTTTTACGAGGTAAGGATACCTTAGTCATTTACATCATTTAGAATATTAATGTTACACACGAAACTTGATTTCGAGACCTCTTACATCTAAAGCGAAAATCATACTATTAGATCAAATACCTGGCTAAGTTAGTAATTCTTTAATCTTTAATTACGTCATTATAATAACTGGAACTAGTATGATACAAGAGTACAAAGATTATCTTCAAGGGTTGGCTCTAAACTTCATATTTTATTCATTTTACCCAATAGATTAGAATAAATACAAAAGGAGAGAATCCAAGACCATCCAGTTTTTCTGCCTAATTTATGCCAATTATTTTTAAAATCGACCATTTTGCTTTGACTAAGATTGTTGTATTATGCAGGGCAAAATATATAAAATATTCAAGTGTTTTTCTTGATACACGTTATTTTCTTGTGGTACTGCATTAATCTAATAAGACTCTCGTGCTATAAAAAATTGTTACTTATTTTCTTCAAGATTCACTTTTATTTAAGTCCATTAATATCAATGCGTATTTAAGTACACGAAGTTTTATGTTTATATCTTAATAATGAGATTCTTTCTAATGATATGTCACTATTTTTTATACTGAAACTTTTGATTTATCACTCGGACTGATAAGATTGGTACAAAGATAATAAAATGTAATAAAACTAGAAAAATAATACTAAGTGATTACGTGACTAAGGGAATCTCTATTTAGAAACAAAAAATTTGAACTTAGCTATCAATTTCTTGGACCATAGGATTAAAAAATTCAATACACGATTGAAAATAAGTTCATTAGCCGCCCATAGGATTAAAAAATTCAATAAACAATTGAAAATAAGCCCACTTAATATTATTCAAAGTCAAGCCAATTTACTTATTTGTTTCCTTCACAAGTCACAACTATGATGTAACTTAAGATGTGATCGTACTTTGTCTTTACTTCATTTCTCCTCTAATTTAATCCATGAGTTAATGAACTGCAATTAATTAATTCCAATATTTACTCTATTGCCCCTTTGTCGTCCAACCATTGTGTTTTTTTTCTTGAATAAATCTAGATGTTACCTTATTTGTATCATGTAAATATTTTTTCTTGCATATAAGTCTAGTTGGCATGTTAATTTAAGAAACTTTTTTAATTATTCATTTCTTTTAACATGTCAACTTTGCATATACATAGGAGTTGATATTTGAGTGATAAAAATATAGGTGACCTCTAGTATTATTCTAATTTTCTTTTACAACGAAAAAGTAACATTAACTAGGATCTGTTAAAGGTAAAATCTCCAGAGCACGACCTGAGTTTGTTCTACAAAAGAAACGGATGTGGGGTGTACCCACCAGGGACAAAGCCAAGATTTTAATGTTTAGGGGGGCCAGTTAATAAGATTGAAAATATTATTTAGCAAAAATAACAAAAAAAATTATGTATAGTAAAATTTACCAATTCAATTAATATAATTGTGCTCGTCTCTCTTTTGTGAAATATTATTTATCTATTGTATCAACAAGAACATCTTTATCCAAGAAAAAACACTAAAATTTGTATTAAAAATTATAAAATTACGTAGCCAAATAAATAAATAAATAAAATATTATTAAAATTTATTCACTAAAATTATCTATCTATTATAGAAAATTGATCACTAAAATAAATCTAACAGCAAAAAATAAACCCAAAATGTATTTAGTTAATCAACAAAAATTCAAGTTTAAACTAAAAATATAAGTACAAAATCTAACCTGGAACCAAATGTCAGAAGTTGAAGAATAGAAAAGTCTTACAATTTTTTTGATAGGAGAAGTTTTGCAATTTGTTTTTGGTAGGCAGAGGTTTTTTGTTTGGTTGAGAAATGAGCAAAGAACAAAAGATGTAGAAGTTGGGAAATGAGCATTA
Source organism: Ehretia macrophylla (assembly GCA_037974665.1). Classification (NCBI taxonomy): domain Eukaryota; kingdom Viridiplantae; phylum Streptophyta; class Magnoliopsida; order Boraginales; family Ehretiaceae; genus Ehretia; species Ehretia macrophylla. The sequence continues at coordinate 11,328,486 of CM075779.1, forward strand.
GCTTTGCAAAATTTTCCAAAGTTGGTGCCTAGTGAGCAACGGTAGAAGACAAAGGAATAAAAACAAAGCAAGACCAAATGATAAAAAAAGCAAAAATTTAATAATGACATGGGTAAAAGATGAAGTAATATGTTTTTTACTTCATAAAAGAATAAGTAATTAATTTTTTTTAGTTTTTTTAATTAACTAGTGGGGTTATAAGTATTTTTTATATTAAAAAGATAATTCATTTGATAGAAGTGGGGTTGTGAGTAATAATTTTGTCAAAATTGGGGGGGTTGATGATAACTTTTTTAAAAAATACATATATATTAGAAAGAAAAATTTTAAACTTGGTGAGGCCGTGGTTCCCAGCCACCTCTAGCTCCGTCATTAGTGCACACGTAAGCATACTTAAGTCAGTATCTTTGTTTTACTTGATGAAGAAGATAAGTGTGAATAAAAAATGTATAAAGTGTATGTGTTATATTTACAATGAGTGTATGTGTACTATTTATACCTTCTTGAATGAATCTTTCTATGATTTTATAGAATTGTATCAGAATTAGTTATACTGTTATCTCAAGGTCTTTGGGATTCTCCGGTGATCCGAGCCTTATTTTACTTGACTGGATGGAGTGCACAGACCTCAGGCCTTGGTTTCCTGGGGCCTCAAGAAGGTCCTCAAATTAGACCTCAGCTAAACGAGTCTCCATAGGGGCAATTTGGTAATTATGTCTTGAGTCGGAATTTATCCCATATCAGGATCATATTAGATTTATTACAAATTATAAATCTAGTGCTGGAATAGCACAATCCAAGCGAGCTCCAAATTAATTAAAAATCAAATAATATTTGTAATAAAATGACATAAATTTAAATTTGTGATTTTTAATCATAACAAATCACTACCCGATCACTCTACACATTTGCCCACTGTTTTCTGCTATTCACATTTTCAATCACGTGGGTTTCTATTTATTTACATTTTCACCCCCATCGGCCAACCTCGTCTATAAATACACACACAACGTAACCTACCTATTACATGTTACAAATAATAATAAAAAAAACACCAAACTTCACAAACCATTTCTCTTCTTCCTATAATCTTTGTTTCTTCTACAACAACAACAAAAAGACAGAAGCAAAACGACATCGTATTACCCCATGAGTGAAGCTATGTGGGATGCATTATCAAGCTGGTTTACTCCAACGGTTCTTTTCTGTCTGCTTAACCTAGTCGTAGCCACCATTTTTATAACATCAAGCTTGAAAACAACATCGAAGAAACATGAACAAATACAAAGCCGAGCTTGTGAAGATGACATGGTTCAACTCTTCCGTGCACCGTCAGTGCTTGAACGTATCAAGTCCATCAGCTTCTCACGATATCGTGCAGAACAGCCTTACCCTTTTCCAGCAGAGACTCGATATGCAGACCCAAGTGAAGAACATGTCGAAAAGGTTAACCATGGAGTGCAGAAGCAGAACATGAAAGATGATGATGATGATGAAGAGATGGAAAGTCATGTGGAAAGAAGTAAATCGGAGACGTGTTTGGAGGATCCGGTGAAGGCCGATCCGGCGAAGATGAAGAAGTCGGAGAGTGCGAAGGAGGGTGATCATCGTCGGAGGCCGGAGACGACGAGGGAGAGTAAAGGGAAGTGGGTTAATGAAACGGTGTCGTTCGGGGAGGATGAAGCTGTTGATGCCAAAGCTGATGATTTTATTAACAGGTTTAAGCAGCAGCTGAAGTTGCAGAGGATTGAATCTATTTTAAGGTACAAGAGGAAATAATGTTGAACAGAGGGGTAATAAAGTCAAAATAGTTTTATGTTTTTCTGGGACAAGTATGCCCTTCTGGGGTTGGTATTATTATGGCAAAATGCAGGGGTGTTATTGTCATTCCAGAAAATCTATCGAGTGTGAAGCTGGTTCAAAAGTTGTACTTGTTCTAGCCTTTGTCGTGTTTTTGGAAATTACAATGTACACGAGTCTTAAGCATGCTATTACAAAATTTTATCATTTTTATATTTTGTTTTTAATAACAAGCTCCTCACTCTATGTAAGTTCTAAGTAAGGTACATTATATTTATTTTAAAATTATAAACTTTATAATATAGCGACACATTCATTGCATATTTCAAATTGGTTAAGAGTCAGGCAAGTTTTGTAGTAATTACGTGTTGATCTAATCACCACCAGTGCCAATATCACAAAAATCCTTAATTAGAATAGGATTCAAAATTGCACAATCTAATTGAAAATTTTCACCAACTATAACATCAGCTCTATGTATTAGTCGAGCAAATGGGTGAGTATAAATTTAAATTTGATGCATTTGATTTAGAATAAATCGTTACTTGATCACTCTACTTAATTCTTGGATAATTTTTTTTCGTTCCTTTGCTTTACTTCTTGGGATTGGCTTCCTTATTTTGGATACAGTGGGTATTTTGTCATGGTATTGCTCATTAATGAAAAGTTGATTAATGAAAAATTGGTTAATGGCCACATTTATTTATTTATTTATTTTTGCTACTGAGAGAGAGTCTAAGTCAGTTACATCTGAATTACGCAAGAGGAGGTGATTTCCATCCTGTCTCTTTTCAAGAGGCTGAGAATATTATCAGGCAGATTAACGAGCACAATACCCCTAATGGAATGGATCAACACAAAATTTGCTAACCAGTCGGCGCACACATTAGCTTCCCAATACATATGCCGCAGAGTATAACCATACTCTCGTTCGAGAATCTTTGCAACCTTGGATAGATGGGCCAAAGGGGCTATGCGATAGGATTGCCCCATGAATCAATTGTGTGACAAGCTGCGAGTCTAACTCAATCACCAAATCCCAATCCCCAAGTTGAGAACCAGTCATGTACCCTTAAACAAAGCCACCACCTCAGTGACATTGTTTGACATGGTGCCTAAGTTAACCATGAAGTCGGAAATCCATTGTCCGTGCTCATTTCGAATGATTCCCCCAGCAGCTGCGAGACTCGGCTTTCTTTTCGAGTACTCATCAACATTAAGCTTGATGTAGTTTTCAGGAAGTCAAATCCATCCCACCTCAATTTGTCTATGAGAGACCTGACACTTAGCATCTACCTGAACAACAAAGGCCTCCATAACTTCTCTTGCATATTGTCGCGGGAAGATTCTCCCTAGCCAATATAGCAACCCCACCCCACGAGGTTAATAAGAAGCAGCTTCTTGGAAGGTGCATAGAGAGAGTAGAGTTGTAAAGAGAATCTAAAAATATCTAATTACTTAGAAACTTGTTTGAGATTCATTCGTTAAACATTTGTTTGGGATCGGTTTGTAAAATTACTAACTAAGCTTGAAAAAAAAATTGTTTCTTAATTTGAAAAGCTCGGTTTATGCTTATTCGATAACTTATTATTCTGATAAATAATACATAAAAAAAAATATCAAATTATTAAACTAGACTTGTATTTGACTCCATTAAAGTTCGGTTGATTTTAATTTATTAATTTGTGAAGCTATGCTTGAATAAGATTCTCAAATTCAATAAATAAAAAAAAACTAAACCAATGTTGAATATCGGTAAATTGAATTTCCAAATATTTTGCTTGAGTTTTGGCGAAGATTCAAATGAAAGGTCCATTTTTGGCTCGAATTTGAGGAAAATTCAGAGAGTTGGCCCAATTCTTTTGACAACTTGTGTCCAAGACAAAAAAAGCAATAGGGACATTATCTATTCCTACCAAGTTAACACGCAAATTTTGCCACTAATATAGCAAGTGATTATGTACTTGACAATCAGACCAGAAAAAGAGACAATGTTCTTGACAAGGTTTAATGGCCTTAGCAACATCATATGTGGTCGGGAAATTTTTCGTGCACTTTAGATTGAGATTAATCTTTTATATATTAGTCGAATTCATAATGTGTGAGTTTTATTAACAATGTGAGAGACTGATGGATAGACTAATCCAAAATTTTTCCTATGTTGTCATTAGCATGGGCCATGGCTAGCAGTGTAGCAAAATGCGAGTGTTCATTAATACCTAGAACAAAATTCATTAGTTTCTTATGTCAATTCATTAACTTGCAAATTGATCCTTTATCAAAGTTGAAGATTTTTGTCACACATTGATAAATTATAAATTTTTAAGACCAGTATGGCTTATTATTTGATCCATTTGAAACCAATAACTCTCACAACATTAAAAAAAATTTCAATCATTTTCTGACCAGCCTAGTTTAACTTTTCCTTGATTTTCACAATTTCACTTGTTGCTACTTTGGTCACATATGGATTACTGATAGGGGTTGATAAACTCGGTAACGACAAGGCCAGTATTTAATAAATGAGATGATAAAAATGAGATCTCGACCTATGGGTATTCCCGACTTATGAATAAAGGGCTTCCATATAAGGAGTGTTCGGCTCAGCAAAGTAGTTTGGGAATCTCTACAATGCCCGAACTACCCATAAACCGTTTTAAGAATTATGTATGTGGCGGTATATCTAACTCGCGAGACGCATCCCAAAAAATATAATTTCCATTCTCCATACATTTTCTAAACTTTCTATCCAACCTATCAATTTGAGCGTTGAAAGGATCTCACAAACACATTTAAAGTATCTTGTTTTGCAAATTCAATGCCTTCGGAGCTGAAGATCTAGATTTCTATCTTAACAATTACGATTTTGGCAAGCTAAACTCATAGTACACAAACTCCATTGCCTACAGGCCCTACACGAAAAAAGAGAAAGACTTCTTTGCGAGAAAAGGCAAAGCAAAAAAGAGGTAACAATAACACTATGCGATAAAGGTCGGCTCGCGCATGCGATTCATAGGACACCATTTAGATTTTGCTAATTGGTTCCGCTACATGCAGTAAAATAATCAAATAATAATTTATTGTATTTAAAATTTTGAATTTGAACTATAATTTTAACATTTATTGTAACGAACAAAAAAAAAAGAAATCTGTTTGTTGAGTGCCGAATCAGAAAGACAAATCATGTAAACTTCACACCATTCGTTCAGTTGGATAGCAAAAAGAAACAAAGATAGTCACCATGGTCTGCAAAGACTGCAGTAAACTTAGGTGACATGTCACATGTTAATGACTTAGCTGATTCTGCTATTCACACTGCGACAAACAACGAAACTACGTAAAAGGATATGACTCATGACATTGTAATATTATGAGTGAGATTTGATAATAACAGATTATCTAAAATATTTCAGTATAACTATATTAATTCACTAATATATATTAGAATGATCCTTATAACGTTATAACCTATAAAGTTATTAGGGAATCAAGCCCGCGTCTTAGATGGTCTTCATATTCAGTCCATACTCCCTGGTCTAACTGTAACACCCAGCATTAGAATCTCATGACACCTCATGCTTATACTATGTGCATCCATGTTTAAATCATTTTCATGTTATTTAAATGCTATTTTATATATTTGTTAATAAGCTGAAAAAAAAAAAAAAAGGAAGAAGAACTTATCAAAACTGTCAAAACTGAAGTGGTAAGCTAGGAAGATTCGAACCTGCGACCTCTTCCTTCTTTACACATGCTTTGACCAACTGAGCTAAGGCTAGCTTGTTACCAGAACTAAACATTAGTAATATATATACATGAAAGCCTATTAGATCAGTTTAAATTCAGCAAACCAAGATAACTTTTCCCATTTCTTTTCACAACACCCCCCTACCCGTTAACATAGAAGAAGAACGCGACCTAGCTGCAAATTAAGCTAAACTACTCTTTAAACCTAGAAAACGTAAGATTCTAACGCATTGGAGGTCATAGCATGTAAGTAGATTTAATTCTATTGTGAAATTTCTGCTTATTTATGTACGTATATGTGTATATATATGTGTCAATTTTTTTTAATAATTTAAGTTGTGGCATAAATCTTTGGGATACTTGTTAGATATTAATTTAGTCAAAGTTCTACATGATTTAGAGATGGTTATTGGTTTCATGTGTGGAATGGTAAGTAAATGGGTTTAGATTAATTCTGAATTTTAGTAATTAATATGTATATATGCTTGTATGTGTGTATTATGAGTTGATTTGAGAAGTTATTGACCTATATACCTGTTGTATAACATTTGCACATTAAATAATTTGGGTGTACGTGTTTGGATGTATAGTTGTTTTGTCGTGGGTGTAGTAGAGAAAATAAAGTTGTCTGTATGCATATGTAAATGTATAAGTTCTATATTTTTGTTGATATGTGTATATAATTAAATGAGCATGATTTAGGTCTTAAGCAGTGAATTGGCTATATATTTGCTAAGAGTTAAAGTTGCGATGTTCATGAGTTCAAATTGTTAAAGACGTTACATGAGGTGATAACAGTGAGTGATGATAAGTTGTGGTGACGTATATGTATGTGTTATTGCCATATAGAAAAGGAAGTCAAGTAAGATAAAATAGATAAGATAGTAAATGAAATATAACATGCTATTATTTTATACCCTTTTTACTTGTCTTCTAGAGTTTAATGTTTTAGTAAAATTTATTATGGTGCAGTTGTGAGTCACTCTTGAATCAGTTGTCTTAGTCAGAGGGTTGAATAAGTTAAAGCCAGGTCAAGGTAAGTAGAATACCCGTTCTGTTATACACATATCTACTTTGTTTCAGTTCGAGCTATACACCTTCTTTCCTATTCAAATTGAATCACTTTTGACTCTTTGATCTTCATTCATTGAGTAAAGCACTTGTTCTTACTAAATGTACGCTGTGACACCCAGACGGCAGGGTGAAATATATAGTCGTCTTGGCTTTTAGGCCTACTCTGTTATATATATGTATCAATTGTTATCAGATGAATCAGTTGTGCATCAATTGTTAGGCATACGCATCGATGCCAGGAATGCATCAATTGTTAGACATATCTGTTAGGCAATTGTATCAGTGGCCGGCCAAACTCCGCAATTGTTAATTATATGTATCAATTGTTTATCACAGCTGTGCAGTTGTACTCAGATTCTATTCCGTATGCTTATTTCCTCCTCTTTCTAACAAATGCTTCATTGATATTTCATAAGTTTTCAGGGTATTCTACTTAATGAGCTTTGTCCGCTCATTTCATTTATTCGCTGTGCAGAGGAAAGTGGGGAGGAATACCAGGGCGTAGAGTATCAGGAAGGAGAGTACCAGGGAGAAGAGAATCAGAGAGAGGAGTATCAAGTAGACGAGGAACAGGGTGGGGACCAGACATAGTCTTTTACCCGGTTTACCTTTTGTATGTTGTTCCTTTAGTCTTCAGTTCAGCACTGTAGATAAACTTTCTAGTTAAGGTTGATGTAATTTTGCAGAAGTAGTTATGTAAATATAAACAAGGCCAGGTCTTGTGTATTTGCTTATCGTGGTATATAGATGCTCTGGTTTGGTTTGGCAGATTGACTGTTATTAATGATTATTGTATTAGATTGCCTTGCAGGCTTAGGTTGTTTGACTTAGGTCTGTGGCAGGTCACGACCCGAGTTTTAGAATTGGAATTCGGGGCGTGACAGAGTTGGTATCAGAGCAATAGGTTTGACAATCTATGGGATTTAGGTCATGGGTAGCTAGGCTTTTACTGTGTTAACTTCACATATATGATCATTATATTATGTTGTAAAATATTGGAAGTGTTTTCATGTCATTATTACAGGACATGGCATATCGTCCCACATCCAGTTCGGGGATTCCCTCATCCTCTGAGACAACAGGCCATGATGTGCAAGGAACAGCCACCAGAGAACCAGTTCCTCAGACTAGTCAAGTACCCCAGGTCGACTCAGCATCAGTTGCAAATGCTATGCTACAGCAGGTTGCCGCAACAATGGCAAGAGAGGCATCAACTCGTAGAGGAGAAGAATCAAATGAATACCAAGCACTGAAGGATTTTAAGGATATGAGGCCACCGTTATTTCGAGGAGAGAGTGACCCTAAAATAGCTTTTGAATGGCTCGATGCAGTAGAGAAAATATATGAGGTGTTACAGTACGATGATGAAAGGAAAGTTCGTTTCGGGACTCATATGTTTCGTGATAACGCAGAGACGTGGTGGAGCATCAAAAAGACTGAATTAGAGGGTCCAATTACCTGGGTGGATTTTCGTGAGCTGTTTCAGGCTGAGTTTTATCCGGAGTCTTATAAAGATATCAAGTTAGATGAGTTCATCCATTTGAAACAGAACAACATGACAGTGAATGAATACACAGACAAGTTTACTGCACTTTCTAAATTCGCACCATATCTAGTAAAACCAGAGCGAGCAAAAATTAAGAGATTTGAATCTGGTTTGCGACCATACATATTCCAGTTTGTGGCAACTCAACAACACCAGGTTTTTCGACATGCTTACGAGGCAGCGGTGATTGCTGAGAGAGGAGAAAACATGCTATTTCAATCACAATTTCAGCCACAACAACAAGTTATAGGGGATAAAAGGCGAGATAGGCCATGGGGTGAATCACAGGGTCAAAAGTTCGGAGGTAGTTCTTCAAAGAAACCTTTTAAACAACAGTCCAGTGGTCAAACTTCTCAGTACAGGCCGTATGTGCCTCGACCAGCAGGCCAAAGACCACTTTCGACAGAGGTACCTAAATGTATGCAGTGTGGTAAAGCTCATCGTACTGAGGCATGCCGTTGGTTGACTGGTGGATGTTTTTGGTGTGGATCTGTGGACCATCGTATCCGGGAATGTCCTCAGAGATTAATTGCCTTGGCAACTAGTCAGGGAGATGTTCGTGCACCTACTATTAGACCGGCTCTTCCACCGACAGTTCGACCGGTTCAGCAGACAGTTCCTAGAGGTGGTGGTCAGGGGTCTCAGCCTCGGCCTAGATTATATGCTTTGGTTTATGGAGACACCCATGCCTCGGATTCAGTGGTTACAGGTATCTTACGAATTTCTGATGCATATGCACATGTGTTATTTGATACTGGCTCGAATTATTCTTTTACTTCCTCGGCATTTGCATCCATGTTAAATATTCTACCTGAGCCATTAGAGACACCATTATGTGTGAAATCTCCTGTTGGGATTTTTGTTAATACAGACTCTGTATGTAAAAACTGCATAGTGCATGTAGAGGGCAGAGAACTATTAGCCAATTTAATTTGCTTGGATATGAAAGATTTTGATGTCATTTTGGGAATGGATTGGCTATCAACGTACCATGGTTATGTGGATTGCTTTGCCAAAAAGGTTATACTTTGCTTACCTGGTGAATCTGAGTTTGAATTTCAAGGAAGAAAAGGGGAGATGCCTTGTGTTATATCTGCGTTGAGAGCTCAAAAATTATTGAAGAAAGGTTATGATGGGTTTCTTGCCTATGTGGTGGATAATGAGCAGAAAGAGCAAAGTGTTGAAGAAGTTCCTATTGTCAGAGAATTTTCGGATGTATTTCCAGATGATATTCCAGGGTTGCCTCCAGAACGTGAAGTTGAGTTCAAGATAGAACTTTTGCCAGATACTCAACCAATATCAAAGACCCCATACAGAATGGCTCCGACAGAATTGAAAGAATTGAAGATACAATTGCAAGAGCTACTTGATAAGGGTCAGATCCGTCCTAGCGTTTCTCCTTGGGGAGCACCAGTATTATTTGTAAAAAAGAAGGATGGTAGTTTAAGGTTATGCATTGACTACCGTGAACTGAATAAAGTCACAGTGAAGAACAGATATCCCTTGCCTCGTATCGATGATCTATTTGACCAACTTCAGGGTGCTCACGTATTCTCGAAGATAGATTTGAGGTCGGGTTATCATCAATTGAGAGTTAAAGCAGAGGATGTTTCAAAGACAGCTTTCCGGACCAGATATGGACATTATGAGTTTGTGGTGATGCCATTTGGTCTGACAAATGCTCCAGCAGCTTTTATGGATTTGATGAACACGGTATTCAAGCCATACCTAGATCAATTCGTGGTGGTGTTTATAGATGACATTCTGATATACTCCAGGAGTCATGAGGACCACGAGCAACACCTTAGAACAGTGTTGCAGACCCTTCGAGAGAAACGGTTATATGCTAAACTAAAGAAATGTGAATTTTGGTTGAGTAGTGTGACTTTCTTGGGCCATGTTATATCCAAGAATGGCATATCTGTGGATCCTCAGAAAATTGAGGCAGTGAGTAATTGGCCAAGACCAACTTCTGTTACTGAAGTTCGTAGTTTTCTCGGGTTAGCTGGATATTATAGGAAATTTGTGGAGGGATTTGCACGGTTAGCTACACCTTTGACACAGTTAACTCGGAAGAGCTCCAAATTCGAGTGGACTGAGAAATGTGATCGAAGTTTTCAAGAATTGAAGAATCGTTTAATCTCGGCACCAGTATTAACTCTTTCATCTGGGACAGAGGGCTTTGCTATATACAGTGATGCTTCCAGAAGTGGTTTAGGATGTGTATTAATGCAGCATGGAAAAGTGATTGCATATGCCTCCAGGCAATTGAAGAGTTATGAACAGAATTACCCCACTCATGATCTGGAGCTAGCAGCGGTTATATTTGCTCTTAAGATCTGGCGGCATTATCTGTACGGAGCTACTTGTGATGTATATACCGATCATCAAAGTTTAAAGTACATCTTCACACAAAAAGAATTAAATCTCAGACAGAGAAGATGGCTAGAGCTTCTAAAGGACTATGATTTGCAAATTCACTACCATCCTGGAAAGGCTAATAGAGTGGCAGATGCTCTAAGTAGAAGACCGGTAGTGACTGCAGCGTCCTTATTGACATCAGAGAAAGAATTGATCAAAGAGTTTGAAAGGTTACAACTGGAAATAGTTACCCCTGGTGAGAAAAGCTTATATGCTCACTTAATCATTCATCCTACATTATTGGATCGAATCAAGGAAGCTCAGAAGAATGATCCTTTCTTGGAAATGGTTAGAAATAAATTGGAAGAAGGGAAAGAAATTGAATTTCAAAAAGATGAAAATGGCATTGTACGCTACAATAGTAGATTATGTGTGCCGGATGACCTAGCATTGAAGATAGAAATTCTGTCTGAAGCACATGACTCTCCATTTACAGTGCATCCAGGTGGAACTAAAATGTATAGGGATCTTCGAGAACATTTCTGGTGGAATAACATGAAACGTGAGGTTGCTGACTATGTAGCTAAATGTTTAACATGTCAAAAGATCAAAGCTGAACATCAAAAGCCCTCCGGACTACTCCAACCATTGAAGATTCCTGAGTGGAAATGGGATAGTATATCCATGGATTTTGTTGTGGGTTTGCCAAAGACTAGAAGTAAAAATGATGCGATTTGGGTAATCATGGATAGACTGACCAAGACAGCTCATTTTCTACCTATCCGGATTGATGAAAGTAAAGATAAATTAGCTAAACAGTACATAGATGAGGTAATATGTCTTCACGGTGTACCAAAAGAAATTGTGTCTGATCGTGATCCAAGATTTACATCAAGATTCTGGCAGGGTATGCAACGAGCATTAGGTACGCAGTTAAGGATGAGTACTGCATTTCATCCTCAAACAGATGGCCAAACAGAAAGAACTATCCAAATTTTGGAAGATATGCTCCGTGCTTGTGTTTTGAATTGGGGAGGTAATTGGGATTCCTACTTGGCTTTGGTTGAATTTGCATATAATAACAGTTACCAGTCCAGCATTCAGATGGCACCCTACGAAGCATTATATGGTCGGAAATGCAGGACTCCACTATATTGGGATTTGGATGAAAGAAAAGTAGTAAACTCTCAACTCCTTGAAGATGCAGAAGAAAAAGTTAAATTAATTCGGGCACGACTTAAAACAGCACTAGACAGACAAAAGAGCTGGGCGGATATAAGGCGGAAAGATCTAGCATTCGAGGTAGGTGAACATGTGTTTTTAAAGGTATCTCCAACCAAAGGTGTAATCAGATTTGGTAGACGAGGGAAGTTGAATGCACGATATGTAGGCCCGTTTGAAGTATTAGAACGAGTTGGAGCGGTTGCTTACAAAATAGCTCTACCTCCAGCATTGGCAGGTGTCCACAATGTATTTCACGTCTCACAGCTGCGGAAATATGTACCGGATCCCAGCCACATTCTACAGTATGATCAGATTCAAGTGAAAGATGATCTGAAGTATGTTGAGCATCCAGTGGCTATTATTGACAGAAAAGATCAAGTACTACGGCGTCGTACTATTCCATATGTGAAGGTTCGGTGGAGTAATAATCGTACAGATAGAGAAGCCACTTGGGAACTAGAGTCAGAGATGCGTGAAAAGTATCCATTTTTGTTTGAAGTGCCAGGTAAATAAGTTTCGAGGACGAAACTTTTTGAAGGAGGGAAGAGTGTAACACCCAGCATTAGAATCTCATGACACCTCATGCTTATACTATGTGCATCCATGTTTAAATCATTTTCATGTTATTTAAATGCTATTTTATATATTTGTTAATAAGCTGAAAAAAAAGAAAAAAAAGAAAGAAGAACTTATCAAAACTGTCAAAACTGAAGTAGGTAGCTAGGAAGATTCGAACCTGCGACCTTTTCCTTCTTTACACATGCTTTGACCAACTGAGCTAAGGCTAGCTTGTTACCAGAACTAAACATTAGTAATATATATACATGAAAGCCTATTAGATCAGTTTAAATTCAGCAAACCAAGATAACTTTTCCCATTTCTTTTCACAACACCCCCCTACCCGTTAACATAGAAGAAGAACGCGACCTAGCTGCAAATTAAGCAAAACTACTCTTTAAACCTACAAAACGTAAGATTCTAACGCATTTGAGGTCATACCATGTAAGTAGATTTAATTCTATTGTGAAATTTCTGCTTATTTATGTACGTATATGTGTATATATATGTGTCAATTTTTTTTAATAATTTAAGTTCTGGCATAAATCTTTGGGATACTTGTTAGATATTAATTTAGTCAACGTTCTACATGATTTAGAGATGGTTTTTGGTTTCATGTGTGGAATGGTAAGTAAATGGGTTTAGATTAATTCTGAATTTTAGTAATTAATATGTATATATGCTTGTATGTGTGTATTATGAGTTGATTTGAGAAGTTATTGACCTATATACCTGTTGTATAACATTTGCACATTAAATAATTTGGGTGTACGTGTTTGGATGTATAGTTGTTTTGTCGTAGGTGTAGTAGAGAAAATAAAGTTGTCTGTATGCATATGTAAATGTATAAGTTCTATATTTTTGTTGATATGTGTATATAATTAAATGAGCATGATTTAGGTCTTAAGCAGTGAATTGGCTATATATTTGCTAAGAGTTAAAGTTGCGATGTTCATGAGTTCAAATTGTTAAAGACGTTACATGAGGTGATAACAGTGAGTGATGATAAGTTGTGGTGACGTATATGTATGTGTTATTGCCATATAGAAAAGGAAGTCAAGTAAGATAAAATAGATAAGATAGTAAATGAAATATAACATACTATTATTTTATACCCTTTTTACTTGTCTTCTAGAGTTTAATGTTTTAGTAAAATTTATTATGGTGCAGTTGTGAGTCACTCTTGAATCAGTTGTCTTAGTCAGAGGGTTGAATAAGTTAAAGCCAGGTCAAGGTAAGTAGAATACCCGTTCTGTTATACACATATCTACTTTGTTTCAGTTCGAGCTATACACCTTCTTTCCTATTCAAATTGAATCACTTTTGACTCTTTGATCTTCATTCATTGAGTAAAGCACTTGTTCTTACTAAATGTACGCTGTGACACCCAGACGGCAGGGTGAAATATATAGTCGTCTTGGCTTTTAGGCCTACTCTGTTATATATATGTATCAATTGTTATCAGATGAATCAGTTGTGCATCAATTGTTAGGCATACGCATCGATGCCAGGAATGCATCAATTGTTAGACATATCTGTTAGGCAATTGTATCAGTGGCCGGCCAAACTCCGCAATTGTTAATTATATGTATCAATTGTTTATCACAGCTGTGCAGTTGTACTCAGATTCTATTCCGTATGCTTATTTCCTCCTCTTTCTAACAAATGCTTCATTGATATTTCATAAGTTTTCAGGGTATTCTACTTAATGAGCTTTGTCCGCTCATTTCATTTATTCGCTGTGCAGAGGAAAGTGGGGAGGAATACCAGGGCGTAGAGTATCAGGAAGGAGAGTACCAGGGAGAAGAGAATCAGAGAGAGGAGTATCAAGTAGACGAGGAACAGGGTGGGGACCAGACATAGTCTTTTACCCGGTTTACCTTTTGTATGTTGTTCCTTTAGTCTTCAGTTCAGCACTGTAGATAAACTTTCTAGTTAAGGTTGATGTAATTTTGCAGAAGTAGTTATGTAAATATAAACAAGGCCAGGTCTTGTGAATTTGCTTATCGTGGTATATAGATGCTCTGGTTTTGTTTGGCAGATTGACTGTTATTAATGATTATTGTATTAGATTGCCTTGCAGGCTTAGGTTGTTTGACTTAGGTCTGTGGCAAGTCACGACCCGAGTTTTAGAATTGGAATTCGGGGCGTGACACTAACAGATCAACTAACAATCATCTGATTACTTAGATGAATTGAATTTAGGATGACACATTTGGAAAGCGAGATCTGTGTAGTTGGTTATCACGCTAGTCTCACACACCTAGAGGTCCCCAGTTCGAACCCGGGCTCAGACATCTTTCTTCTGCAATGTTTTTACTTTTTTCAGTGGTAGAAAGAATTTGCTTTATGATTTCATTTTGCGAGTTTAAACTTCGTAAATTCAAAGGGTGAGAGGCGCAAAGATTATCGAGCTCAGACACCATAATCATTTTCTGGGTAAACATAGAGGAATTTCAATAGTTAATAATGTCAAACGAGAGCTGAAGGAAATGTTGATGTTGGTTAATTGGACATCTTCAAAGGATGAATTTTCCTTATCTGATAGAAGCCATGGATGCGAACTTTCAAGTGTAATACAACTTTTGGAGGAATTGTTAGCGTGCTGTCTTGTGTGAGTTAAATGAAAGCAAGCATCCATATACTCAGAGGGATAGTAGATGATGAGTCATCATGCGGTCGTCTAATATATATGTGGACTTCTATTATTATTTGGGATTGATTTATGTATCACGGAAGCATGATCGTTGGTTAAATTCGGATTTGACAGTATTTAATGTGACGCAGCATTATATCCCATCAAGACTTTATGTCCTATCAGGATAACTAGCGCAGAGATAAGGGTTTTCCTGAATCAGGGTGAAGTTGGATCAACATTCAGGTTGGTCATTAATTGACTGGGTTGGCCTTGGTTTGGGTTGGCCGGACTCAATTCGATACACGTATCTTACCTCAGTTCAGAGTCTACCCTCATCAGAAACATTTTTTTATTCGGAACGAAGACAGCTAAAATGCAGGATCATTGGTGGATATATCTTTTCCGATGCTTGGATACTTACATTAGCAAGATATGTTAAGCTAGTAGATTGTTAAGTTTGACTTTGATGTTAGAGATGTCCAAACTGTTTGTAATATAATTGAAATTCATCTACAACCACAAATAAATACTTCAAATAAAAAATAATGCGAAATGCTTTTCAGAAATTAAAGAATGTGAAATGAATTAATAGCCCAAAATCAAATATTGATAAGGCATGTCGTGATTAATTTTACAGATTACATTGTTGTAACTGTTTTAGTTTAATTCTCACTGTATAGGTATCATTTCATGCTTATCATGATCAGGTTGTTTTAGTATAAATAGTGTACTATTGTAAACATTCATTAAGTGAAATACAAGCACTTTCACCCTTTCATGGTATCACAGCCATAACGACATACGTCCAATTTTTATTTATTTATTTATTTTCCTGCTTTCGCATACAGTAAACCAACCGCTGAGGCCTAAATTCTCGTCTTTCTCGTGTCTCATCAAACCGCTTTATGAGACCTTTCTTCTTCTTTCTTAGCTTTTTTTATTCCCTCACAGTCCCATCATCTGATCTTTTCCCTGCATCCCATCAGCTTTTTCTCAAACTGTGTGTTTGGTTTGGGAGAAATGGGGGAAGGGGATGGTAGTAGAGGGTAGACTTTAGTCCTTTCTGCTGTTTAGTTTCAAAATTGATGGGTGGTGGAAGTAGAGAAAGGAGCAGCTTTTGGAGAAAAATGGAGATAAAAATTTTTTGGTCCCTTAAGTTTTAGGAAATAAATTTATTATTCTTTTAACTTTTGAAAAGTGACTATTCAATTCATTTTAATGTTAAGTTTTTATGATTTTTTTATTTTACTCTTGGATTATTTTTTTTCTCTTACATGACATTAAAGACATATTGGGGCTATTATCAAAAATCATCAAAAATCATCAAAAATCACCAAAATTTTTACAAAATGAGATTAAAAATACGTTTGGGATATCTCTTGCATGACCATTTTGGATTATCAAGTTCAAAAATATGAGATGTTATTGTGGGTCAAAGGTAACTGTTAGCGAACAATTATCAAGTTTAAAAATTATAACTTATTTTTGCGAATAGTTGCTTTTGACCCACAATAACATCACATATTCTTGAACTAGATAATTGTTCAGTTTATTTTTCTCTAATTGTGGTGGATGATGATGTTGAAGATATTTTTGTAGAAATTGTATTTTTTTTTTTTTTTTGGTTTGGACATGTATATTTTGTGAAATTTTTGGTTATTTTTGGTGATTTTTTCTGATTTTTGGTGATATCCCAAATGTGTCTTTAATGTCATGCAGGAGAGAGAAAATAGGTCTAAGGGTAAAATAGAAAAATCACAAAAAAGTTAACATTAAAATGGACCAAATGGTCACTTTTCAAAAGTTGAGAGACAAAAAGATTATTTTCCTAAAACCTAAGGAACCAAAAGGTTTTTATCTCGAGTAAAATGGGAGAAGAAAATGTCATTTTATAAAAAGACTATATTACCCTTCATTATTAGATAAATTACCATAAAACTAACTATATAATAATAAAACCCTATCTTTATCTCCACAAAAAAGGGTATAAAAGTTATTTATACAAAAAAAAAAATTATTCACTTCTTTTTTCTTTCTAATCCAAAAAAAAGACACTCATCATCTTTTATGATCATCTCCTTTATAAAATTATACAATCTAAACATGATTTGACTCCATCTACTCATTTCTTTTACGATATTCTCTCTTCCTCTCCTTTATTATACTTCCTCCCCCTCAATCCAAACACAATGTAAATGGCTTCCAACTCTTCTGACCGTTTCTCTCTCCCTACATATAACGTTAAAGTCTATGTTACCATCTCTCTTGATCTTAATCTCCATGCATACTCAGACTCTGACTGAGTTGGATGTCCGAATGATAGACGTAGTACCCATGGTTATTGCATTTTTTTTGGCCCAAACCTCATTTCATGGTCAGTTCGGAAACAAACTACTATTTCACGGTCTAACACAGAGGCAGAATACAGAGCCATAGCATTTGCTACCTCTGAGATTTGTTGGTTACAATCCTTGTTATCATAACTTCGTGTTTGGACTTCGTCTCCTCCTACACTATGGTGTGACAACATTGGTGCTATCTATCTGACAGTGAATCCGGTTTACCATGCAAGAACTAAACACATCGAAATTGATGTGCACTTTGTACGAGAAAAGATGGATGTCGGGGCACTTTCGGTTCGGTTCATTTCCACGCTAGATCAAGTGGCTGATATCATTTTGACCCAAAAAAAAAGTGGCTAATATCATGACTAAAAGCTTGCCCATTACGTTCTTTCGCATGCTTCGGAACAAGCTCACAATTCGTGACACTGCTTCACTTGAGGGGGTGTGATAAGGCATATCGTGATTAATTTTACAAATTACATTGTTGTAACTGTTTTAGCTTAATCCTCATTGTGTAGCTATCACTTCATGCTTATCATGATCAGGTTGTTGTAGTATAAATAGTGTACTATTGTAAACATTCATTAAGTGAAATACAAACACTTTCACCCTTTCAAATATGGAATAATTTTAGTAACACAGATCTGAAAAGGAAAAAAAAAAGCGTGATATTAGATTTGAAGTTGTTGACAACTATTAGTCATCTAGACTTATAACAATAGAATAGATTCATTTAAAAAATCTTCCATAGGTAGATAGTATGTATCTCTGCATATATGATATTGTGTATTGGTATATATCAATCTAAAGACAAGGGCTATATTCCTCTAAAATGACTTTTTTTAAGAGAAGTTATAATTGTAACACAATTTACATAAGTGGGAGAGAATTATAAATTGTAAAGTACGATAATTGATAAATAGTAATCAACCCACATGAAATGAGAACAAATATCAACATATAATTTGACATACCCACATAATTAATTTGTTGAGAGCATTTAACATAAGAACTCAAACTAACTAAATGATTAGTAGGATCACATTATTTAAAACTTTCATATGGAATAGTCATCCATGTGTGGGTAATTGAAAATTGAAAAAAAAAGGTGTGATGTTAAATTTAGATTGTCGTCAAAGAAAGTTATCTGAAGTTACTATTGTAGATAAAAAAACTATTGAAGAGTCCTCGATTTATATATAGTAGTTTTTGTATTTACACATGTGATACTTTGTTTTGGTATTAGTATATAGGGGATTTATGTTTTTCCAATTTTGGCATGATTCTCAGATTTCACAAATGAGCAATAGCAACGCATGCTTTAAAACTGATGGCCTGGGGCATTGTCCAGGACTATATGTGCAAGTTATGTGGGATTGCTGTGGAGGAGAGAGTCCATTTGTTCTTCTCATGTGGACTAAGTCGTAGAATTTGGAGACAAGGTTTGGATTCACTCATGATCAATGAGGATATGAGCAAGTGGGATGATGTAGGTGTATGGAGTTTACGGTACTGTCAAGGCAAAGAGCTAAAGACTACTCTGTCATGACTGTTGTTCTGTGGTATTGTGTATGCGGTTTGGAAGGAAAGGAATCATAAGATCTTTTGTAACAAGTTTGATATGGAGGAGAAAATTATTGTTGATATCTTTCAATCTATTAGATTAAAAAACTATATATATAAAAAAGTTTAAAAATAGTGATACAAATAGACTATTGTGTAGGAATTGGAGCCTTGAGAACATTCTCACATAGGCTTGGTTATCATCGTATGTATTTGAACAATTTTGTTACGTTTAATGAATTTACTTTTACTTTTCTAACAAAAAAAAATACGTATACTTTAAAACTTGCCTATGGAACTATTATGAAATGTGCGAGAAATTAAATATAAGAATGCTCTCACATAATGACCTTTGCAAGTTATAATCGAAAATAACATGCATACAGAAAAAGTTTCGACCTTTTGCTCGATAATTATCGGACTCAAACTGCGGTCCAAATTTATAATTATGGATAGCATACATCTGGAAAATCTTTAATTGATAGCCCGAAATGGAATATTGAGAAGTGCAATATTAGATTTAAAGCAAAATGCTTTAAAAAAAATAATGTGAAATGAATTATAGCCCAAAATCGAATATGGAATAGTCACTGGATAAGAGGAACAAAGGTTTGGAAAAAAAAGTGCAACATTAGAATTAAATTTATCATCAAATAATGGTCATCTAAAGTTATAATAGTAGGTACATTTATTTGGAAAATCTTTCGTCCATAGAAAGTATTTATCATATATCATATTGGGTATTGGTATTAATTTAAAGACAATGGTTATATTCCTCTAAATTGACTTTATTTTTACAAAAGAAGTGATAATTATAATACAACTACCCAAGTGTGAGAGAATTTTAAATTGATCAATCCAAATATTATGGGAGCACACACCAAAACATATTTTTGGCATATCCACATAACTGGTAGAGAGAATTGAACATGAGCCCTCATACTCACGAAATAATAGGTAGAATCACATTATTTAAAAGTTTTGTATATATGTAATAGTTACCGAATGCGCGAGCAATTGAAAAAAGAAAAAAGGTGCGATGTTAAATTGAAAATTACTGCTAAAGAATAGCATATATAGTAGCTTTTGTATTTACATATTTGATATTATGTTTTGACATTAATATAGATCGAGGGGATTTATATTCTTCCAAAAATGAATTGATTCTCCAGATTTTACAAATGAACAATAGGAATGCATAATTTAAAAATTGCATATAAAATCATTTGGGAATGTAATTAGAAAAATTGGGATTTGAAAAAGGATATGGGGCTAAATATAAAAAAGCTCTCGAAGAATGACCTTTGAGGGATACAATTGAAAACAACATGCACATGAAAAAGGTGAAATGTTAAAGTTAATAATTAATGTTGGCTTTATTACGATCCATATTTATATATACTTATAAATAACATACATCTAAAAGATCTTTTACTCATACATATTACATTGTATTGAATGTGTGAAACGGTACAAAGACTTCAATAAATAGAAATATATTCTGTTCATCCATAAATGACTTAATTGGTTATCTCGATCCCATAGCGCGTAGAATCACACAATCTCATCATTTGCAGTTTCTTCCAGTGTAAACCAGTCATTATTCCCCTGAAATTGTTTGTGTTATGATAAAAATTCTATAAAAGAGAGGATAATAAATTGATTATTGCCCTTCTTGTTTCTTCTAAGAAACCAAACATTATTTGATTAACATAATTAAAACAAAAACTCAATTAAATCTAATAGATATAGCCTATAAGATTTAATTCTCTCAGACCATGCCTGAGAGTTCATAATCATAGCTAGCTATATAATGCAATGAGAATCCTTACCTTGTCATGATCATGAGCATCAAATGGCTGCAACATTGATGTAGTACTGCCAAATTGTGCCATAGGCGAAGAAGCAGTTGTAGATGTTGATGATCCAACATCTTGTTGCAAACTTGGAAGACATAATAAATCTATTAGGGTTTTATCTAGCTGATCACTTTCCAGATCTTGCTTTTCTTGTTGTAATTTTGTCACTTCTCTAAAAAAGTTGAGCTTTTTATTCACCTCGTCTAGTTCTTTTTGATATGCTTCAATTTCTACCCGCAAGTTTCTTTCCACATGAAGACTACCAAGAACTGGATAGTCCCTCCTCATTTTAGCCTCCAATATTAGTGTTTCAACAGTTTTATCTCTTTCATTAATGGGAACCAAATTCAGTATTTTTAATGTATTGTTTACACCAAAAAGTCTGTAAACATTTTTGAAATCTTCAATTTTGCTTGCTGGGAAATACTGCGCTAATTGACAATTCGCATCACATCTCTTCCGTTGATGTCTACACGCAGCACAAGCTCCAGGATACATATTAATAGCATCACCTTTCATTTTGTAAGAAGTGTACTTTTGATGAATAATGAGAATATATATTGTATGGTTTTTGGAATAAGTAATTAAAATCTAGAACAAAAAATTAATTAACAAATGTAAATTATATGCAATTGAAGCATATATAACACCACAAACAAAGACTTAATATATAGTATGAAGAATATATAGAGAAGGGTATTCTAGATACAGATTAGCATAGATAAGTATGGCTTTTAATACCGGATCTGACCACATTTGTTGCAATGAAAGATTTTCAATCTGTGAATTAAATTGAGTTGGATTACATTCTCTCAATATCGTAAGTTTCTTTTTATGATTTTTACTACAATATTGCATGGTTTTAAATAATTCTTTTAAATAATTTTGTAGTTAATTTATTAAA
Organism: Ehretia macrophylla; assembly: GCA_037974665.1. NCBI lineage: Eukaryota > Viridiplantae > Streptophyta > Magnoliopsida > Boraginales > Ehretiaceae > Ehretia > Ehretia macrophylla. The sequence goes on from CM075779.1 coordinate 11,350,105, forward strand.
AGAAATGAGAATTTTGTTGAAATAAGAGTCCCACAACTCCATGTCTTTGGATTAACACTAATGGATTTCAATGAGGCTCATATTCATTATAATAGTTTGAATTATATTTATTACTTACAAATTTTAAGCACACAAAAACCTGTTAACTCTATAGTTTTATTTTATTTTCTAAATATCTATAAACAACATTAGAGTTTCAAAATCCGTCATGTTTATCACGAATCAAACATTCTCATTGAATTTGTCACATTTGAGACCGAAATCCACATTATGTTCAGTCTTCTTGAATTCTTAGCAATCGATTTCGTTTTAAATATGTGAGTACATACATGATACTGTATATACTATCCTAGCAATCGATTTCATTTAAAATCTTAAATTCAAGAAGTTTAACTCTATGTCTCTTTTTCTTTTTTTCTCTCTTTTTTTTGTCAGAAGGAGGGGTACTTTCCTCTGGGATTTATTGATTTATCAAAAGGAAAATACAAAAGTGGAGGGGGACATGAAAGCCAAAACCTCTACGGAGGATGAATGACTTACTTGTCCCATCATCCAATTCAAACTAAAAGAGACACAAGTCATCTCTTCTTACAAAAAACCTAGCAAGCAACAAAACACAATAATCTATCTTTTCTTTTTAAGGAATTTTAATGAACAAAAACAAGATGGTGGTCAATCACAATTGAAAATCAAGGGCATACTACTAATGCACCAAAAAGTAATAAATAGTACTAAGACATACAAAGGGACAAATTTCCTTTAGAGGTTCTTCATATTTTATTCTTTCTTTTAAGTTAGTCATACTACTACCAATCTATAAAATTTGAATGGAAAATTATGAAATTGTCTTATATCCTAGGAAATCATCTTTTGAATTTTTAAATTGATCTCTAATATTTACTTATATTCTCAAATTAATTAACAAAAAAAAAAACACATGAATGGTTAACCGTTCATTTTCGTTGCGTCTTAAAAAGATAAAAACAATAAATACAATTTTTTTACGATTTTGTACACTTTTGTACTGTTTTAAATACTTTTGCACCGTTATGTATGATTTTGTACATTTTTGTACACTTTTGCACCTCTTTGTGCAATTTTTTTAATTGTTTTGTATACTTTTGTACGATTTTGTGCACTTTTGTATTGTTTTGAACACTTTTATACTCTTTTGTACGGTTTTATGTGTCACGCCCCAACCCGACCTAAGGAGGCTAGACTAGGGTATGACCTAATTCATTTATACTTTTTCACATTCTTAGCCTTTTTGTTATGATTTAATGCTTAACGTTGGCCTAGAACTCCAAAAGTTTTTCCGAAAAACTGACAGCATAACGGCTGTATTTAACACCTTTGGTTTGACCTATTTTCTAAAACGGTTCAAAACCTTTAATCATTGATTCAATTCTAACTAAAATTTCCTATTTTGTTATCAATAGATATGCCTACTAATTTATCTCAATAGTCTCGTTTGATTGACAAGCCTAGCATGATAACTATGTCCCGTTTATTTGCCAGTTCCTGTCTTGCAAGTACTTATTATCCCTTAGCTTACGTATAAGCACCTAAGTAAGGTTAGATAGAGTTTCATTATATGCTTCTTCATCTAATGGTTTAAACACCTATGATAATTGTTGGGTGTATTATTGATATATTATTTCAGCACCTTTTCACTTAAATTTGTTTAGTTCATAAGTAATTTATGAGCAATTTGATTGTTTCCGTGTTTGTTTTGCAATGTAGGTGAATTATATGAGAAGACATGGATTTTGAGGCAAAGATTGAAGAGAAATTACAAAGGATTGGCTTTTATGCAACTTGTGGATAAATTGCTGAAAATTAAAGTAGCATAGTCATAGAGCAGCTGCGCAGTATCGCAGGATTTTTAAGGGTAATTTTGTAAAAATGCGCGAAAAAAAGAAACCCTATGTTAAAAGAGAAAGAAATAAACGTTTGAGAGGGGCTTTTGGGAGGCAGCCATCAAGGGGGCAGAAAAAACAACGTTTCAGAGGGAGAGAAAGAGAGGATTCGCGAGTTGAAGACTGAGGAACGATCCGGAGACGGACTTCTGCCCCAATTCTTCTCCAAATCCTAGTTTTCTCTATCTTTCTTATCATGTTTTACGTTACAATTGAGATTTTATTTAATTTCATTATGATGTTCTAAGTTATTTTTCTAGGACTATGATGTAGCCAGATTATGAATATTTGATACTTTTGATTTTGATTGATTGATGAACTATTCCATATTTGCGTTAAGTATTTTATGCTGAGTTTAATGCTTGTGGTTGCTTGATCAACAATTACATGATTCGTGATTTGGTTTGAAACTGAGAAGTGATAACTAAATTAGACCACGTATAAAATACCATTAAATCGTCATAAGCTAGAGATAGTTATGAGATCTAGTGCAACATTTGAATTTCTAGGGCTTAAAGCGTTCCATGAGTTCACAATTATCACAGAGATGTAGTTAGCTTGCTTATTGGGATAGGTTATTGATACTTGAGAAAGATTAATATCTACCTTAGCGAAATTGCTGGCAACGTAAGGAATAAGTTTCAATTGATTTAGATCAATAGTTTCAAATAGGATTAACCTTGGTAAAATTGGAACCCCTAGAGCATTTTAATCCTTGATTTATCTTCTTTATTAATTTCGTATTCGCTTTAGTTGTTAATTCCAAAAGTATTTTATTTATTAGTTTTTACTCAAAATCTCTCATATTTGATTGTCCAAATAAAGTTAAAGTTAAATTAATTTCGGTAGTTAGTAATCACAGTCCTCGTGGGAACGATCTTTATTCATTATTTTATTACTTGTTATGATACGTGCACTTGCGTTAGAATTCACATAACAAGTTTTTGGCGCCGTTGCCGGGGACTGTGTTAATTATTAATATCGATACCAAATAGCTTTGATTTTACTTTGGATTTTATTTTATTTTGTTTTGTTCTCTTATTTTCGTTACGTGTGTTTCAGGAACATATTCTTTTAGGTGTATGCGAAAGTTGGGAGATAGCAATTTGTTGCCTTTCGATCCTGAGATAGAACGAACCTGTAGGAATAACAAAAAGGAGAAAAGAACAACTACCCATCATTTGCAAGGAAATATGGATGACATTGTGGTAGCACAAGAAGGAAATAATCAGGAAAATCCGCCTAGAACACTGCGAGAGTATGCTTTGCCACCCATTGGAATTCAACCTGTGATTAGAAGGCTAGCAATTCAAGAGCATGATTTTGACTTGGAGATAGTGACGTTACAGTTGATTCAGAATATTCAGTTCCATGGATTGCCTTTTGAAGATCCTAACCAGCACATTGTGAATTTTCTAGAAGTCTGTGGAACCGTTAAGTACAATGGAGTCATTGATGAAGCTCTGCGCCTTCGCTTGTTTCTTTTCTCTTTAAGGGATCAAGCTAATGAATGGTTGAACTCGCTGCCTTCAGATTCAATCACTACTTGGGAGGATTTGGTGCACAAGTTTTTGTCAATATTTTTCCCACCTGGAAAGATAGCAAAGCTGTGTATAGAGATTAATAATTTTGCGCAACATGAAGGAGAAACTCTATGTGAAGTGTGGGAAAGGTATAAGGCATTGCTGAGGAAGTGTCCTAATCATGGTGTACCTAGGTGGATGCAAGTTCATAATTTTTACAATGGGTTAATTAGTTCCACAAGAACTTTGATTGATGCATCAGCAAGAGGAGCTTTAATGAACAAGACAGCAAATGAAGCTTATGCGTTGCTAGAGGATATTGTTTTGAACCACCAACAGTGGTCAAGCGAGAGAGTCGCACCAAAGAAGACAGCTGGGATTCATGAGATTGATGCTATAACCGCCTTGACAGCGAAAATTGACAATCTCGCGAAACAGTTGCAAAATGATCAAATGACTGCTAATGTTGTTCAGGCGACAGTAGTGTGTGAGTTTTGTTGTAGTTCACATCATAGTACAGAATGTTATGTTGGAAATCCATTTGCGCAAGGCACAAGAGAACAAGCACAGTATGTGGGGAATTTTAATGGGCAGCAGCACAATCCGTACTCTAACAGATATAATCCAGCATGGCGTAATCATCCGAATTTCTCCTGGAGAAATAATCAGAATGTGTTGCAGCCTGAGCAAAATAACCCACCACTAGAGAAGAAGGTGAATTTGGAGGATGCATTGGCTCAGTTGGCGACTTCACAGACTCAATTCATGAATGAAACAAGGACAAATTTCCAGAATCAATCTGCACAAATCAGAAACCTAAAGATGCAGTTGAGCCAAATGGCTACCATGTTTTCAGAAAGACAACAAGGGAGTTTACCTAGTACTTTAGAGGTGAATCCTAGAAAAGATAGCATGGAGCATTGCAAAGCGATAACTTTGAGAAGCGGCAAGGAGTTAGAGGAGCCAGTGAAAACTAAAAAGGGTGAAAAAAGTGAAGCAAAGAATGAGACAGAAAACAAAGAGAAAGTAGAAGCTCAACCACAACCTATGAAGGAGCCGCATGTAGTTGTGTCATTCCCTCAACGATTGAAGAAGAACAAGCTTGATAAACAATTTGCTAAATTTTTTGAAGTCTTCAAGAAACTTCACATCAATATTCCATTCGCAGATGCGCTTGAACAGATGCCTAGTTATGTGAAGTTCATGAAGGACATCCTTTCAAATAAGAGGAAGCTTGGAGATTATGAGACAGTTGCACTTACTGAAGAGTGCAGCGCAATCCTACAGAAGAAGCTACCACAAAAGCTCAAGGATCCAGGGAGTTTTACTATTCTATGTGAAATTGGCAATGTTGTCTTTGAACGAGCTTTGTGTGATCTAGGTACTAGTATTAATTTAATGCATTTGTCTATTTTCAGAAAGCTTGGATTAGGAAAGGCAAGACCTACAACTGTTACACTACAGTTAGCTGATCGTTCGCTAAAGCACCCCAGAGGAGTTATTGAGGATGTGCTCGTCAAAGTTGATAAATTCATTTTTCCTGTAGATTTTATAGTGCTAGACATGGAGGAAGACAAGGAAATTCCTATCATTCTTGGAAGACCTTTCCTTGCAACTGGAGGAGCATTTATTGATGTTCGAAAGGGTGAGCTTAGGTTACGAGTACAAGATGAAGAGGTAACCATTAATGTGTTCAAAGCGTACAAGTACCCAAAAGCTAGCGACAGTTGTTTGCGCATTGATGCCATAAAAGCTATAGGGTGTAACCATGGGGGTCAATTGGATCCCTTGGAGGTGAGCTTGTTAAAAGATAATTCTTTTGTTTCGGGGGAATTGGAGCACAAAGAATATTGGTCTATTAAACAACTAAACATGGGTGTGCAAGCAACGGGTGAGAAAGAATTGTTGCAATTGAATGAGCTGGAAGAATTAGGTGATAAAGTGAATAAGAAAGCAAGAAGTTACAAGGAGATGACAAAAGAGTGATATGACGAACCCATTTTGGGAAAAGATTTCTCTCCTGGGCAACAAATACTTCTTTATAACCCACGGATTCCAGGAAAACGTAAGTCAAGATGGTCAGGTCCTTTTGTCGTAACGAAGGTATTTCCCTATGGAGCTGTTGAAGTAAAACATTCAGAGAAAGGAACATTCAAGGTTAACGGACAACAGTTGAAGATTTATTGGGATGATGAGTTTGATAAACACAAGTCCGTTTTCCATCTCAACTCTGCCTGAGAAATTGCTTCGTTGGGCTGTCGACGTTAAAACAAGTGCTTTTCGGGAGGCAACCCGACGTTTCTGACTTTTTCTTGATTCAATAGTTAGTTGTTTTTAGTTAATTTTTAAATTATAGTTGTTGAAGTTAATTGTTGATTTTTATTGTCATGATAGGTTCAAGACTAAGTTTGGGGGAAGCCAAGTCAATGAGAGGTTCTACCAAGTTATTTAGAGGAGAAAATTGGGAGAAATTCGTGTTTGGAGTGAAGAGGTTGCGTGCATGGAAGAGGAAAACAAGAAGAAATAATGTTGTGCAGTAGCACTGTTGCGCTAAATTCTAGAGCAGCTGCATTGGCGTCCTTAAAAGTTACGTTTTTGCAATAGCGCTATTGCACTAAAAAATGGCGCTACTGCGATGGCGTCCTTTGCATTGACATTCGAAAGAAAAAAAAAAAAAAAGAACAGTAGCGCTGTTGCGCTAAAAGAAGCGCTGTTGCGCTAAAAGAAGCGCCGCTGCGCTAACGCTGTTTGAAGTTATGTTTTTGAAATAGCGTTGTTGCGCTAAAAAATGGCGCAGCTGCGCTGGCGTCTACAATAAGGTGAAAGAAAAAAAAAAAAACGAAAAAGAAAAAGAAAAAAGGAATCACCATGCCACTGAAGATGCAGTACCACCTCGGGCTCACGTCGACGACGATACTACTCAAGGAAGTCCTCTGGTTGCTTTAATTTCATGTTTTCACATTGAGGACAATGTTTCTTTCTCAGTTTGGGGGTAGTGTTTACTTGTTTGTTTGCGTACTTTTTCTTTTCATATTTGTTTTAAGTGTTTTCTTGTTTTACGTGTTTTCTTTTCATCAGTTTTATTATTATTTTTATTATTTGTTTCATTTAGTGCTAAAAAAAATTGAAAAAATTTGAAAAATTGAAAAAAAATTTGAAAGTGATGTTGGAAAGATAAGAAATAGGCCGATGATGAGTAGTGTATGAATGACATGATAGTGAAGAGGATAGTTGACTGAAGCATAGTTTTGTTTTATGAAAAATCCCCACATTTTGCGCACTTAGCCTCGCCTAGTATGTTGTCGCTTAGAGAAGGTTTATGTGAGTTTAAGTGAAGAAAAAAAAATGAAAATGAATGAGTATAGGACTTTAGAACTTGCTTGATTGTCACTCGAGGCGAAATCCTAGGTTGCATAGCATTAGAAAAATGATTTAGGCTATCTTTGGATCGTTTGAGTCTTTCAAGCCAACCATTGTAACAATTAAATATCCCTAGTCCACCAATTTGAGCCTAATTAGCTTTTTCTTTCATGTGCAACCTACAAATTCTTCATTAACTTGTCAAGTTGATTTTCCCAGATTATGACCCTCCTACCTGTAACATATGATTGTTCTAGGATGATTATATGAAGATATATATTGTATTGGATGATGAGAGGTATGATGATTGGGTGATGTGTTGTTTTGTTTCAGAAAAAAAAAATGAAATATTGAGAAAAACAAAAGAAAAAGAAAAGAATGAAAAGAAACGAGAAGAGCCATACTCCTTGTAAATAATATCAAAATGCAAGTTTGGGGGAGTGTGGGTTCTCTATGTGTTTTCAAATGTTATGAATGATTGTTGAGGAAGTGAAATGAAAGATGAAAGAAAAGAGATTTGTTGAATAGTTTTGGTGGTACGAAGTAGAGTTGGCATGTGCTCCATTGAACATCCTCGAATAGTTGTGTGTTTGCAGGTAGTTTAGCCTTATATTATATCCATTATCCTACCTTGACCCTAGCCGCACGTTATAACCAAATGTAAAGTCCTATTGATCTTTAATGTTATGATTAACCTACATTAGTGGAGAGTGGCATGAAAAGTGAGCTTATGAAGTCCTAAGTGATTGAAAATAAAAGATCCATATTGGAAATTCGCTTAGCTTGTATAAACTCATCCGGGTATAGTTGATTAGGATAGAGGCTATTCACACACACTTGGGGGATTTGAAGTAAAATGCAACTTATGTGAAGTTATTATTTCTCATGCTTGTGATTGAAAGTTACTTCTTGAATTGGGATAAAGCTACTGAGACCGTGAAAACTTACTATCTTACAGCATTGCTTTCATGAGTTAGTTTGTGTTGAGTCTTTAGTTTTTAGTTTGTTTCTTTCTATAACTACTAATCAATATAATAAAAGCAAACACCCAATAAAGAGTTCGTCCGGTTTTAATCAGTACAAGCCAAAATTAGACCCAAATTACAACGGGGTCATTTACATCAACAAAATGAACAGTTTGCAATCAAACACAACATGCATATAGCAACCACTTTCAGGCAAAGCACAAAAACACGTAGTCACTCCAAGGAATTATCAACAAACACATTCTCCTCAGGTACCTATTCCAAATCTGCTTCACCTGTGACAAAAAGAGGGTGAGTCCTTATGAATTCAGCGAGGGAGAACGAGAGATAATATTTTTAAAAACTCTTTTCCGATTAATCTTATGAAAAACCCTTTTGAAAATATGTCATATGAAATAAGCAAGTTCATAACATAACATAAATATAAATGAACACATTTACCCGTCTTTTCTCCCTGAGGTCCTCTAGGAACCAAGCGAGAGTACTTAAACACATAGTGAAAAGGATACAGTGAGCTTTCGCTCTCAAGATCAATTGGTGAGCATTTGCTCTCAAGATCATTTTCGATAACAGTTGTTGCGGCCAGCTTCAATCATCCACTTATCACTCCAAATGGGTGTGTACTCTGGATGTACCCTGAAATCCTACGACCCAACTCTTCGAGGAAGTCTAGCCCCCAAGCGAGATAGGAAATTGGACCATGGTAGTCACGGTAGCACCGGCAAGCCCGATGCCGCCCGGCGTGCGTGAAACTCTACCATGCCAAAATGAAAGGTTACAACCTTGTATGCAATGCACATGTATTCCATTTAACAATTCACACTGGGAGGTCAACAAAGTAGGTTGCCTCTGAGCAAATATATGATCACATTTTGACATATTGGCACATAAGGCATTGTAAGAACATATAATCATTTCATATATCAATTTAGAAGCAATTAAACTTTCACGGGCAGCCAAGTAATCATGTTCAAATAAGCCATTGAATATCTTTTAACAATTCACATTAGGAGGTCAACAAAGTAGGTTGCCTCCGAACAATTATAAGATCACATATCGACAAGTAAACATATGAGGCATGTTTTCACATGTAAATTTACTTTGTAAAACACTTAGAAGCATGTGAACATTTAATGGACAGCCAAGTAATCACCATATAAACAAGTCATATAGCTCATTTTAGTTCACATATCAAGTGTTGAGATCATACAAGCATGCTACGACACTTACACAAAACCGGGTGCAAGAATAGTTCACTTAGCAAGTTTTCATAGTCAATAGGGTCTCAATTCATGCTTACACGTGCGATTAAGTCACAATTTGTCACGTAATCAAACCCAAGTCATGCATCAATTATTTAAGCATCCTCAACCATCCAAAACAGCCCACACAACTTTCAATTGCCGCAATTCCAAGCATTCAATACCACAAGTAAAGTTTCAACATGATTCAAGCATTTTACCAAGCCAAAGCTCTACTGCAATGGACTGTTTTTCCACATTCATTTAGCCAAGCAAAATACCTCTAATTTCAGTGAAACAAATTTCAAATTGAATCTTAATTAGTGATTTAAATCTAGAAACAAACCTCGCATCATTTGGAGCTTGGACTTAGGAGTTATGGCCAAAATCGTGAGACTACGCAAAACTGTTCAGTTTTAAACACATTACGATTTTTTCCATTTTTGAGGGTCTTAGAGTCAGATTTAGCTTTGGCCTATTTCTGATAAAAATGTCCAAAACTGCAAAATATAAAAACATACCAATTTTCATACATTTTTATGAACATTTACTAGGTCAAAAATACTTCGTTCTACAAAGTCAGTAATCTGCCAGAAACCTATTTCATTTTTCCAATTTTTCCATATTTAGACACCTTTCGATATTTTGCCATTTTGGGGGTCTTAGAATCAAAATCGGCCTTGGCCTATTTCTACAAAAAATGTTCATAACTGACAAACCTAGTGATCTACTAATTTTCACACATTTTTATCAAGGTTTATTAAGCCAAATGCACTTCGTACTACAAGGTCAAAAAACTGCCAACAAAAGCGTTTTTTACCTATCTTCAAGTTCTAGCCATTATCATGCCATGCATGAGTAGATAAGCTCATATACACACATATACAACAATTACAGAGGTAAATATAGCCACATGAGAGCATGCATGTGAGTTTTGAAAGCTTTTAAAAGAGGTTAACCCTCACCTTAGCCCATTGATGGATGAAAATGCACAAATGCTCTTGAAATCGCGCAAAAGGTCTTCTTTCCTTGCTTTGGCCGAGTGGTATCTTGATTTTCTTTAAATCCCAGCTTAGTTAGCTTATGTTTAGTGTGTGCATGTGATTAGAACAAAAAGAAATGGAAGAAAGCTATCAAAACTTTACCTAGGCCGAAAATGAGAAGTTTGAGAGCTTGTGTGAGATTTTCTTGCGTGTTGCTTGGTTTGGCGAAGCTTGGGATAGTCTTAGAGAGTGTTTGAGAGCTTGTGAGGAGTCTTGGCTGCTAAGAGGCTGCTAGAACCGAAATGGAGAGAGAATGGGAGAGTTGAGAGGAAAAATGAGAGTTTGAAGTGTTTTTTTTTGTGTGTATGCATGTTTGTGTTGGTTTTGGTGAGTTGAGAGGGCATGTTTGTGTTGTGTTTTGTGTATAATCTGAATTTTAATTGTGTGTAGGATGGCTTGGTCGAAAATGGCCTTGTCTTGGTCAAAATGTCTTTGTTTTGTCTTGTTGTAGCTATTAGTTGAGCATGTAAGAGTTGTGTAAGCTTTGTGTCTTGCGTAGAATGTTTAGGGTTGAGGAAAAATGCTTAGGGTTTAGCATGTGTGTAAGAAAATGTTGAGAAATTAGGGAATCTAGGTAGAATAAAATATAGGAATGTTTGTTTATGAGTTTGAATTATGAATAAAATAATAGATAATAGGAAATGTATGAATAGTTTAGTGTTATTTTATTGTTAGTGGAGTTGGTAGATAATTTGAATTAGGAATATAATATTGGTTAGTGGGGTGTGTAGGATTATTTAATAGTCTAGTGCTTTGTGTAGGATTCTTTATTGATTAGCGTGCGGGCACACTTTCTTAGGTCTAGGCACGCACTACGAGACACGCACAGAAATTAATACAGGGCACGAATCACGAGGTAGATACGAACTACGAGGTAAGGCACGTACTCCAAGATAAATGCATGAATTTTAATGCAAATGCACGCAACCCTATGTAAATGCACGTAAACCAATGCAAGGCACGTAAACCAATGCAGGACACGTAAATCGAGGTACGACTCTTAAACCTAAGTTAGGGCACGCAATTCAAGGTCAATGCACACAAATTGAGGTATCTCACGTAAATCGAAGTTAGGGCACGTAAGTCGAGGATTATGACACACAATTCTAGGTTAAGGCACCAATGACGAGGCATGCACGATTACCAAGACAGGACACGTAATCCAAGGTCGATCATATAATTCTGGGTCTATAACACGTAAGTCGAAATAAAACACGTTATTCGGGATCGAGCCTCACATTATGCACTTTTGTATGGGAGAAGCATAATATAAGTTTTGAAAGAAATTAAAGATTATTATAAAAAATTCAGCTAAATATCAAAATTAAGCCAACAATAAAATCTCCCTATGATAAAACAACAAATGTTAAAAAAAAATAAAAAATAAAAAACTCAAGATATCTTCTTTCTAAAACTCTCCACATTGAAACGTCACCGTTTCACTCTCGAAACAATACAGCTAGTACAATACTGAGTGCAGCAGCACAGCAAAGCAAAGCGAAAAGTAAGCTTCAACTTTTGATTATGGCGGATGACAAACCCCAACAGGTTCGGGTCTTGTACTGCGGAGTTTGCGGGTTACCCGCAGAGTACTGTGAATTCGGACCCGATTTCGAGAAATGCAAACCCTGGTTGATCCAAAACGCACCCGACCTCTATCCGGATCTTCCCAAAGGTACTCCAAAACCCTATATATACATACATTTAATATATATACATACGTATATTTTATGTTTTTTTACAAATATCTCCTGTAATTGTTTTTATTTTATTATTTTTCAAAATTATTATTATTATTTTTGCTTATTTCAGAGGCTAATGCAAAGGATGCTGACAAAGTCGCCGATCAGCTTCAGTCGTCTTCGATTTCCGATGGTATCGTCTATTAATCTGTATATTTTATAAGATAAAAATGTGGCGTTGGGGACTAAATTTTTACGAAATTATGAATTGTCTATTAAACTTTTTATCATTTTAAATCACGCGCTAAACTTTATATTTGTTTCGGCTAATTCATTTTGTGTAATTTTGACATTAAAACCGAAAGATTGAAGACTAGTTTTGCAATTAGAAACTCAAGGGAAATGCCGTTTTTGCTTGTTGAAACTTAGTTGGAGTTCGAGATGGCTTATTTGAAACAAATATAAAGTTTAGTGGACAACTTGATTTGAAACTACGTATAAGTTTAGTGGCTAGTGGCGCAATTGTATATATGTAGTATTTGCTACTAAGACGTGTGAATTTTTTAAGTTTTAAATACGTATTCAATTATAGGTTAATTTGCTGGAACATGAATAGTTGTTTCAAATAGTATAAGTTTTGGGGAATTGTTATTGAAGCTTTTAGTGATTGGTATCACTTAGTAGTGATAAACCGACCAAAATAAACCTAGCCTTATGTACTAGGAAGGGTTGGACAATATGTATCGCTGGTAGGGGACACACCAAAGTTGATATAATAATGCGTTGAATTCATAAGAAGAATTGGACGGTCTTTAGGATGGCTTCAAATCTGCAAATGTATGTTATTGAAGCTTTTAGTGAAAAGTGTGTCCTAAACCAAATCAAACCAAGTTTTATCCTATTAGATGGGGTCAGCTAATACAACACATCACAAGTAGGGGATATCTAATGGGGATATAATAATGTCTCAAATCCATAAGAAGAATTGAATGATGTTTACACTACCTTAAAATCATAAATGTATTCTTATTGAAGCTTTTCGTAGTCAATGAAACTTAGTGATAAATGTGAGGAAATGAAGGAAATGCGGAACATGAAGAGCTTGGAGTGGGAGATAATGTCCTTGAATTATATGCGTTGTAATTGGCATGAATATAGCTTTATCATAATCATGTCATGTAGAGTTGTCACCTTAGGTCGTATTTTGTCATGCTATGCTATGATGCGACACATTTTGTTTCATGTTATATACAGTGTTAAGCGCTTCAAAGTATGTGTGCAAGTCATTCTTTCCCATGTTAACTAGTCTCATATTAGAATTAATTTTTCGGGAGTGTGATCATGTTGAGTCTGAATCAAATATTTTAGTCTTCAAATTATGATAGATAATTGTCTTGAACAAGATGCAGAAACCTTACCTCTTTGTTAAAGTTTGTCAATGTAGTCTGATTTGCATCCACCTTGTGACGCTAACTATCCACCTTAAAGTTCCTGGGTTACAGGCAAGTTATCGAATAAGCAAGATTGTTGGCACTCTTAAGTTTTAGCGGTTGACGTGTAATCCTTGTTACGCGGTATAAAGACAAACTACGAAGATCTGTTAAATAGTAGTGATTTGTGGCTGAAACACTAGTCAGATAATTTAGTCTTTATCTTCTCTTTCCACCTTGAGATTGCCAAACCTTCTAAATCCATTACCATAAAGAAAACACAAGGCGAAAGAATCTGAGAATGAAGATTGACCTTTGTGGTGGAATTACTGCTGTGGTGTGAGCTTTGATTTCATTGAAGGAAAGATTCAGTGGAAGAAGAATATTTGTTGCTTTGGCAACTCACTTAACATTATTCTTATTAAGGTTCTCAGTAGCTGCAGGCATGTCTACTATTTACAATTGATATAACCCAATGCCTTCAATTACAGCATGTCATGCTATTGGCTTTAGCTAAATATGTTTGTAGCAGCATATAAGCTGTAAGCCTGATCTCTTTCTTCTTATTGTTTTTCACCTAAAATCTATACCCCATTTGCAAGTCGTGCTATTGGTTTTAGCTAAGCATGTTTTTGGCAGCGTATATGCTGTACACCGTCTTTCTTCTTATCATTTTTCACCTAAAATCTAAACCCAATTGCATGTTTCAAGCAAAGTGATATATATATATATATTTGTTTTTTCATAATTGTTTGCAGCAGCTTCTTCAACATCTAAACAAGAAGTAAAACGTCTTCCTGGTGGAAAGATAAAAAAGAAAGTAAGTGCTTTGAGGAATTTTCTTTTGCTGAACCATGTATTAACTATCTCTTTGGCTAAGTTCAATTTCTTTATGTTAAGAACTTCTCTCTGCTTGTCTATATGATTGTTTAGAGGAGCTCTATTTTACATGGCTTAGTTTTATTAGTCTCTTTATGAAAGGAAGATTAGGTTTATGTAATTCCGGCCTCTTGTTGCTTGCTCCAAAGGGACATCGTGGATCAGTATCCTGCAGTTAGGACCGAAAATTTTACACTTGAGCATAACAAACTTTTGAAGTCAATTAAACCCCACCCACCCCCTTGCTGTTGCACACAGGTGCAATCTGTGGCATGCAAGACACACTGGCTGGGAATGAGAAATATGAAGTTGATAAAAAATAGAAGAGCATGTAGCTTCACTCAAGGTACATGCAAGATGTCACATGGAAATGCTGAAACGAAAAATATTAAATATAGGGCAGAGTCACATTGAGGGAACACAGCATATATCTACATTATTTTATGCTAAATGCGAAAATTATAACATTTGTTGAGGGTGAACCTATAGTTATGACATGCCCTTTTTCTCCCTGATTATAACTTGACTAATATTCATTCTTAAAAATTTAGCTGTCATTTCGTCCATCTTTCCATTTGTGATCTGTTACTCATGAAATTAGTGGGTTATGTAAATGTGTGGTGACTTTTATACTTGAGATCTACATGCCAGCTTCATAAAATGGATTTATGAATTATTGTCCAGACATGGCTGTGGAAATTTCTCGGAACACATTAACTATGTTGCTTCTTGCAGCATAAATTAACTCTAGATTTACATTAGTGTGAATCATCATTATGAGCTTTTGAATCCAAAATCTTCTTTTTCTTGATCAAGTTTTTAAAGATGGCTGAGACTTGATAGTGTTAATCAATAATATTTGCACTGTGCTACCCATTTGGGAGGATGGACTAGCATTTTTAAGAAAATTCAAAAGTTGTAAAATTTCCTGTGCATTTTTTAGGAGAGACAGGAGATCATCATTGAGAAGGTAACACGCAACAAAAGGAAATCTATCACCACTGTGAAGGGACTGGAACTTTTCGGTGAGAAATATGCTGCGTCTTATTCCCTGTTCCATATTTCGTGTATTTATTGACTCTGTTCTCTTCCTGTTTGTGTTTCAATCCGTTATAGTAATACTGTTTCAGGTATCAAACTAAGTGATGCTTCAAAGAAGCTTGGTAAAAAGTTTGCTACTGGAGCATCAGTTGTTAAGGTGCCTCAACATGTCAATATGATAATTATTATTTTTTTCCTGATTGGGTGTTTGTGCAAGGAGTGATAGTATTCTTTTTGACATCTTGTATCAGGGCCCAACTGAGAAGGAACAGATTGATGTTCAAGGGGACATATCTTTTGACATTGTGGACTTTATCACGGAAACGTGGCCAGATGTAATTCCTTTCCTCTGTATCTCGTACTTTAACCTTTTCTTTTTATATTTTTTGTATGCGAAATTGCTAAGTCACAGGATATGCTTAGCTAGAAACTAGAGTGAATTTGTTTGAGAAAATGGGATATATGACTGTCGGAACTGGTGATCACTCCTCTTACATCTAAAATAACACGTTTTTACCAATGGTAGCATATTGTATAATTTGGATTGGTGTCTGATCAGTCCAACTAAAAACTGAAAGATGACATCTTATAGATACACTATGTTGAATGAAAAGGAAATAACTTTAACTTTGGTATTAAGTGTCTTTGATATGCAATTGGCATCTTTATATATGCAATTGTTTTGTTTATAATAATATAATAGTAAAAGAAAAAAAAAATGCAATTGTTTCATCCAATACAGTGATACACCCATTGTTGTTTCTCTTGTAGCTTCTTCTCCTGCTTTTCTTTCTTCAAACTTTTTGGTGGCTCGCATATCTTTAAATATTAGTCAGTTCTTGCTCAGTCACTTATGGTTCCAAACTTTTGAATTTGAGATTGCATTCATGATCTTCGATACTTAGAATTGGGTCCGGGAAATATTTGAATTGTTTCTCCTTTACATGCTTAATCATTTGGCCGTGCTTGAAATTTAGATTTTGTTCGTTACTTTCTCTGTGTGATACTTTTGATAACATTCATTGGATAGGAATCTAAGGACAGTAATATAGTGTCAGAATATTCACTCCTTAAACGGGGAGACCTTTCCGTTCTTTTTGTTCATAAATTTGTACGATACAACACGAGTACGTTGATAGTTTTCTTCAAGTGACTTAACGAAGTTTTCCTCGGCTTCTTTTAGGTCCCGGAGACTGCAATTTTCTTCATTGAAGATGGGAAAAAGGTTGCAGCTGTATAAAGCTTGGGTGTAATCTTTCTTTTACAGCATGACTTTCACCAAAGGGAACTGTGATATTGACATCGAAGAGCTTCTATCTTAAGGCTTGGAATGCAATGTAATGTCCAATGAGATGATCTTTTTGTACTCATATGTTTGATTTTGCAAATGAAATTTGGGCTGGAATCGTCTGTAGAGTGGTTATTATTCTCCCTTTATTTATTTTGTGGATTTAGACAAAATGAGAGCAATTAGCCTGGAGGTAGTTTTTGCTGTTTACAACCTACCGATTAGAATTAGGAAATGCACGGGATCCAATGTTGATGAAACTGTCTAGGTCATGGAAAATTCTTGGTTGTCAGAACCTCACAGTGAGGTGGGTTCCACACACCATGGGATTGTTCAGACTCAAGTGTGGCCTTTTAATCATTTTATTATAACTGCGTCATCAATTAACGATAAAGTTCTCGTCATGGGCCTATAACCTCTCATCAGCTTTGTCCCGTGTGAAATGATTGAGTAAAATGAAAGACCTTTCCTTTGTACAATCCACCATGCGTATGCCAATGCACTTGGATTATCCCAGTTTACCTTTTTATTTTTCTATAGTGATGCGACAGATCGATGTGAGCATGCAACAAATATACAGCAACTTGGTCCAGATTCAAGCATCACTGTTATTAACTGTGCGTTGTTTGATTCCGTCAATTAAATTTTCACGTCATTCTAAAAAAGCTTTGGATTGTCTGTTTACAGCTTGAGACGGTCTTTATCAGTATGGTTTTGGTACATTCTTGTTCGACCATGGGTCACATGCTGTTTTTCTCCAGAAGAATCAGAGGAAAAGAAGTTTGAAAATCTATTGGTTCCCTTTTTTTCCTTTTTTTCTTTAGGGTAGAATATGTTAAGAAACAGATTTTATTCTAAAACAAATTGACATTAGGCAAACTAATTTAAGATCTTAGATATCTTATATGTAGAACAATTGTATTATCTAACGGTTTTTTTCACATATAATCTATGATTGATTTTTGAAGGCATAATGACACAGTAGAATAAGCTACTTTTGAACTTAGAATAGATGCATGGCATAATTGAGTGGTAGAAAAATCAGCTTTACTTTTGGAGTGGTAAAAATAGTTTTGAATTTGGAATAGTTGTGTGTTAAGAGTTATGTGATATAATACATATGGTAAAAAAAAAACATGCAGCGTGTGAAAGGGTTATACGTTAATCGACAATATTAGGTTAAGACTTTGATGGGCTGCACGTGAATAATTAAGATTGGATCAAGTTTTTGCTTGATAGCATAATAAAATACATGGATTTCTATCTTACAAAAGTTTGGATAAAAATATCACAACTACCGCCATTTAAGATTTGGATGAAGTGCATCAGACCCTCTTGTACTTTAGCGAAAGTGTACAACACTCCCTTATAGTTTAAAAACCCCCTGAGTTAGTCCTTGTAGTTTTTTAAAAGTGCACAACACCCCCTTATCGTTAAAAAATCCGTTAAATTTAACGGAGAGTGT
Source organism: Ehretia macrophylla (assembly GCA_037974665.1). Lineage (NCBI taxonomy): Eukaryota > Viridiplantae > Streptophyta > Magnoliopsida > Boraginales > Ehretiaceae > Ehretia > Ehretia macrophylla. The sequence continues at coordinate 11,367,962 of CM075779.1, forward strand.
ACTTCACACACGTTAAGTGAATTTTTTTTTGATTTTTAACAAATTTATTCATTAAATAATTATATGAATTGACCAAATTACCATTTTTTTTGCCTAAACAAAAGAGGAAATGGCAAAAGAGAGAAATGAAAAAAAAAGGGTATTTATGTCTTTTTTATAAAATCTGTTAAATATGACGGATTTTATAACTGTAGGGGGGTGTTGTGCACTTTTAAAAAATATAAGGACTAGTTCAGGGAATTTTTGAACTATAGAGGAGTATTGTGCACTTTCGCTAAAGTATAAGGGGGTCTGATTCACCTCACCCTTTAAGATTTTCACATGTAACACTTGATCAAAAGAATCTCATTTGGATATGGGAAAACGTGTTAAACATTCCTCTAGGTGTAGCGGAACAGGTCTGGAATCCAATCAATTAAGATTGCTTGCAAGGGTTTGAGATCTTGCAAATAATGGAAATAGAGCTCCTTATAATGACAGAACATTAAGAGAACATATCCTGAAAAATCTAATGAAGATTTGGGGGCTGCTATTGCTTCAAGGAGATTTAACACTACCTTTAATTTGGTGCAAAATAACTAGAATTTTGGGCTCCTAATAATATTTGACCTAGACGACACTACATGATCATCTTAACTATAAACAGTAACGACTTTACATATAGATCAATTCCCGCTTATTTTTCTCTTATATTTGAGTATTTTTAGTGAAAAAAAATTTATTATTTCTCATTGAAAAAATGTTTCTATTATGAAAATAACAGAACAACGGTAGAAAATAACAGAAAATATAGAGAAAAATATGATAGAGAGAAAGACAAATATAGTAATTCTATCGATTCTCTTGCTGTAACTTGTTACATTACAAATGTCATTAAATTTTACTTACACTTGAAATACAAGATCCAATCTATCATTATCTTTACAGGAGTTTGGATCATGAACTATATTGGAATGAATATACATCTTTGACAATTCTATAACAATTTGTATAGCTGTCAAATTACGTGTTATAATATTTCAAAAAAAAAATTCTAAATTCGTTCATACGAGTCAATATAGGTGGATCAAAGACCACAAAGCCAGCTATACATCTACCTCTGGTGCAAACTGTCCAGCACCACTGACATTCTTGACTCCTGGTGCAAACCAGCCACCCCCACCACTTTCTCTTTCACATGCTTAGACTAATCTTTTCTAGTGTGAAACTGCATTCAAGATTCTGGAACTTTAATGGTATTCCTTTTTTTTTTTTTTTTTGATTTAGAGGGAAACCAACACACTATTGTTCAATACTGGTACTAGGGTACGTCTCTCCTCTCTTGTCTTTTTCGAGTAGAAGTCACACAACTAATAATGCATGATTCATATAATTTTTTTCAAAGGACTGACTTATTTCATAATTTGTAAGCCAATATGTATATCAATTTACTTCACGATATATTTTGATCACTTTAATATAAGATTTCTCAGCAATCCTTGGATGGATTTCTTTAATGGTGGTCTATCTTCCTTTGTTTGCTTGAAGGCACTTTGTCTCGTAAAAGCTGTGCATTAAATTGAGCCTATGTGTTCGATAATCTTAACGTTTGTCTTCTGCTAGATTCTACTAGCCTGAAACATCGATGGTTTTCAGACCATGCATGTATGTGTGGATACGAACACATGGGCCATCGCGAATAAATAAAGTTATTTGTTGGTGATGTTTTTGGCTAAGAATCTTGTACATGGATTGTGTAATAACTGCGGGGTGTGATGTTTGTGGCTTTACAACGAAAAGTTTTCTCAAAGATTAAAGAACATGGGTAAGGCATGTCATGGAGTGTTCAGAATTATTGTTTAGTGGATCGAGATTAAATAATTCAGTCTTTTGATAGTAATATATATTTTTTAACGGGGTAAATTAATTTTTTTTCGCTTAAAGCACCTAAAAAAATTCACATATTTTCAGATAATGCTACTCCACTCATTTCTTTATGGTTTCACACTTAGGATAAGTGGGAGCTAATGGTGGAGTTACATTTGTTTGAGAGTGTGCACATAATCACCTTGACTTAGAAAAAAAAGTATTTTAAAACTATTTTTTTTGTCAAACGAAAAAAAATAATTTCGAAATATTAGATTTTAATTACAAGTTCCTTTTCACTGTATGAGCGTTATCGCTGACTATAGGATCCTAGTTCCTTCACTTGGAGACTATATCTCTCAATAACCCATAAATAATTCCGCTTTTGAGATTTATAAACGATTACTCGATTAAAAGCATCTAAGTTCTACAATTCATATGCTCACACACCATATATACGATCATTTTGAAGGGTTTTTTTTTTTTCTTCTAAAAGAAGAATAAGCAGCAAGATATGTAATCATTGCAGCAGGGTATGATGATCATCTCCGACATAGCGACGCAATTAAGGAATTTCTCTTAACTTTTAGGATTAACTATGACGATGTATAGAAAATTAGATTAGGCTATAATATTTTTGTGGATTAGGCGGCTGTACCTCAGCTAATGATCATTAATCCTAGCGTTTGTGCTGCTTTAGTAGACAACATGTACAACTGTCTCGCAGGAAACTTTTGGATGCTAAAAGCATACTTTTGCTGCGTAACTTTCACACTTATTACATAGGTAATTAATTACCCCGAACTTGCCCAAGTGTGGACACCGACTCGAAGTATTACGAGATGATTCAAGTCTCTCCAATTAAAGGACATTTAAGTTTTTAGCTCTTTTTTTAAAATATTTTTTAGTAAAAATTATAACACATAATTTTTCACTAGTAAATAATTTGTTTTTTTTAGTAGAGCTTAATTAATTTTCAAGATGAGTAATGTCGTAAGAATTTCTGTGTATTTTATAAAAACATTTTGGGTTCAGGAGAATTGCAACGTTCACTATCCGTTATATACATCCGCCCTTGCCGTGCGATTGCTTTTCCTTTTGGATGCTAAAGGCACATCTTTTGTTAGGTATGTTCGCCAGGCATCTTGATCTCATTTGCTCTACATAATAAAACATGCAGAGCCATGCAATACTGCAAAAACAGGACACCAGACAACATGATCACTGGTAGATTTATTATGAAAGAAGGAGGGTGTCAAAACATGAGAAATTATTCTGTCAATCCGAATTAATATAAATTCCTCACATATTTACACGTGTAAATTTTAATAATCATGTCTCGATCTTCTGTAATCCACTAAAAGCAGACATTTGCACTGTTTGAAAGATTTTCTTACAGGGATCATCAAGCTCCAGCTCAAACACGAGGATAGAACACGTGAAGGAGATTTGAAAAAGTGGTCTGAAAATGAGAAACAACAAAATTTCCACGTACATGGGGACACGTAAGGGATGGATATATAGAAATAGACAGGTGGTGAATACACAAAATGGAGGAAACAAGGGAAATATTTGGATTTGGAATAATCTTTCTAATCTTTCAAGTGGGACAGAGATGAGAGAACCCAATCATAGTACGCGTGTGTGGACTGACCGATGTGATTGATTCATTGATCTTGTGAGATCTTTGCTTAGATTGAAAGTGCCTATGATAGTCTAAAAGACATCTCATGTGTGTAATGCGTGATTTTATGTTTACACTTTTTTTTAAAAAAAATTCTTAGGACCTAAACTAAAAGATCTCCTCATACCTCACCTTGTTGCATTTTCTCTGGTAAAACCATTTTACTCCTACTTATTCTCACTCCATATTTGGATAATTTGAGACTTATAATAAAAGTTGGATTTTTTTTTTTTTTTTTTCCGAAGACGAAATCTTAATGAAATGGAGGTATCTTTTGTGAGGCATAATTTCGTCTCAAACATGTTCACAATACATTTTTTAGCATACTTTAGGGGGAGGAGAGCGATAGATGAACATAATACTTTGTGTAAATGGACTTTCACAAGTAATTTTAGATAGTCTTTTTAATGTTGAGTAGTGTTGTATGTGATCTTTTTACCTTTTTACTCATTATTTATATGATAAGAATTCGTGTATTAAATAACAAACTTTTCGTATATATGATAAAAAATTTATTATATAGGGAAGGATGAATAGTAGGGACAGATCCAAAATTTATCTTTAATAGAGGCTAAAATCACATAATTGAATACTCATATATAGATAATTTTTTTCATTGGGGGCTGAATTGATTTTTTAACTTAAAAATACCTTAAAAATATATACATTTTCAAATAAAATTTGAGTTAAATGGGGACTGTAGTCCCACACCTTTAAGAGTGACTCTGGTGAATAGATAATATATAACAATTTTCTTCAATCTTAGGAAGACATGTAGTTATTATCACAATGTAGAAAATATTTGTTATATTCCAAATTAGTCTTAAAATCTTTTTATATAGTCTAATCTTAATTATTTACTTGTAGCAAGGAAAATGGAACCTAACCTCAACTTTATCTCTAGGTTCATCGGCAACTATGATGGTTTTAGATGTAGAAATCATGAATAAAAAGGGTGCATCTACCGCATAGATTGAACTAAATTTCTATAATACTCTATCATATGCACTTCCCTTCATTTAACAATAAAGCATTATTGACCAAAAGACTTCAATAATAAAGCATTATCGAGTATCAATCAGACCACTCGCCATTTAGTATAATAGTATGATTTTTGATTTAAGTTTGAAAGGTATTGACATTAATTTTTAGAGTGTATAATATTCTTTAAAAGTTATATCAAATTATCTTAGGCCTTTTATTGAATAAAAAAAAAAAAATCAATTAGCGTTACACCTTTGGGTGATTACTTATGAGGCCGTATGAACTATAAATAACATGCTTATATTGACTAGAAAAAAGAAAAAAAAGAGAAGCTTATTTAGTACTTGAGATTTGATGGAATGTGGTTTTAGATTCTACATGGAGGGTGTGGTCGCTATTGTTGATAGATTCTGCATCATATCATCTGTATCTTATCAGTAAAGCACCTAATAAGTCGTACCTACCGTATCTACTTCCAAGCTGCAAGTTGCATTAAGGGTGTCGTCAAAATTGTCAAAACTAAATTTTCATGTTCTAACTGCATCTCCAGCTTTTGGCATCGTACAAAGATGCTATCTTGTCGGGTAGTGATTTCGTTGTGATCAAATGTAAATTTAATATTTTTAAATTATAAATATTATTTAATTTTTAATTAATTTATAGTATATGTTGAGATATAAATTTACACCATAAAATTTATAATTTTAAGACAAATCGAATATGAATACTTGTGGTTTAATATAATTGAAAAGCCACACATAAAATAATGTTATTGAAAAGCGCAAAAAAATCTTGAATCTAATTAAATTTATATATCAATCTTTTACTTAATTAATAAAACGTGTTTATAAATATGAATATTACTAATATATGAGATTGATGCAGTGAACTGACGAAAAGTTTCTCGAGAAGTACAGGATCCTGTAATACATTACTGATGTTCCTCTGGTTTTATTGTACTTTTACCTTCTTTCTCGTGCAAATATTCACGGTCGTGATTGCGTTGCATGGGCAAATCGAGCGGATCAGAAATGAGGCTACCCACAGTGGTGGTGGGGTTTCATGGACCGTGCTGTATCTTGTGGGCTATATCTTCGATCCCCATAAAGATTTTCAGGATCTTAGGATAGTCCCCCCCACGAGCGCTTGAGACAAAAGTTATTTTTGCACGGACATTTTACCCTTCATTCTCACGGTCCCCGTCCATCATAATAATGAAGGGGGTTTCCTCTCATATAGGTTGTTTATATACAGGTGCGGAGCTAGGGTCGGTCGTCCCAAAACTCTTTAAGGTTTTTTTAAATTATATAATATTGTTAAAAAAAATAATTATATATATTTTTTATTATTAATCTTTTTATTTAAATTTTGGTCCTAATAATATTAAATATTTCAGTGTTTGTTTATATGGACTTAGATCATCTCTAATAGATCTCCAAAATCTTCAAATTCTCTATATTTAAGAGAGTTATTGGTGCTAAATTACTCCATCAGTTTTCATATTCAATCTCCCATATTTTAGGAGAGTTTCAATATGAAGTTCAGCTCCCACAAATATGGGGGAATAGATTTGACTCCCATCTCATCCCCCATATCACCCAACGGTTAAATGACCCTAAAAAGATAGGGGAGCTACTCGAAAGAAACTGAAATAAGGATTTTAGGTAGTTTTAGTGTAAAGTGATTTTAGTATTTAATGGAATAATTCATGATTTAATTTGATGGTCCTAAAATTTATAAATAATCAATGTGAGAGAATCATATTTTATTATTTAACAGTTTTCTTTGAAATATCTAGCAATTTCGAATCTGAAAGAGTTGTCCATAAGATGTGACATGAAGGAACAAAATCACTGAGGCTATTTATCAGAATTGACATGAAAGAATAGAAATAGCAAGAAAATTGGTTAGTTCCAACAAGAGCTAGCATAAGTAATAAAGTTAGTGAGAAGAGCCGCATAATAGAACAAAGATGGAGGAAGAGAGTTAGCGAGAAGGCTAATCATATGTGCATGGACAAGAATGGATTAAAGATCAACTCTAATACCATGTTAAGAATCATGTACTTCCAACCAAAACCCAATTGATATTAAATGATATGACCCACGATCTTATATAGGAGTCTTAAAATTTACGATTAATCTATGTGAGAGTGATATTTTTAACATGCAATGTGGTTCTCGCATGGTTTAAATTATTCCAAATTCAAGTATAAAAACAACGAAGATTGGAAATGGGGAAAGAGAAAACACTCCCATCTCTATTTCTTGTTCTTTTCTTTTTTCATTCTTTTTCTCTTTTCAATTTTTCGACTTCCTTCGTAATAGATGAGAAGGGTGATGAAATCTGAGCCCAGAAGCTCAATCAACCTAAAAGGTCAAAGGAGCTCCCTTACAATAGATTAATCGTTCAACACCCTAAAGAAATGTATATATAATTACAATATTTCCTCCTTTTGTTGGTAATGTTTAACCAATTACCACAACCAACGAAGCATTTTCCCTCTATATATACTAAAAAAAAATCAATTTGTTTGATCAAGTGAATAAGATAAATTATAAGTTGTCAATTCTATGTATATATATATATATATATATATGTGTGTGTGTGTGTGTGTGTGTGTGGTTTGGGGGGGGGGGGGGGGGGGTGGTGCTGAACTAATATGAGGCTTTAATTTTTATTACTTAACAAAAGTAGCGGTGAATTCAAATTTTTTTATAACACTCATATATAATAAATTTTTTTCACAAACACTAATTCAATTTTTAACCTAAAAATACTTACAGCTTATTTGGATTCACAATTTTAAAGGAAAGGAAAGAATGGGGAGGGAATAAAGAATCCCTCCCTTTGTTTGGATTGCAATTTAAAACCAATTAAAGAAAATGGATTTTACAATTCTTCTAATTTGGGGTGTTTGAAAGAAAAATGAAAGGTTTGAACATAAAAAGTCTTTTTTATCTCTACATATCTCATGATTATAAAAATAAAAAAAATATTTAAATAATTTTGCATTTAAAATTATCTTTTTCATTTCCTTTCCTTCTCCAATCCAAACAAAAGATGATAAAAATCTTTCATTTATTTTCTATTATTATTATTTTTGCAATCCAAATAAGATAATTCATTTCTTTTCCTTTCCTTTATTTTTTTTCCTCCACTCTACTTTCCTTTCCATTCCTTTGTGCAATCCAAACACTATGTTAAAATGTATACATTTAAAAAAAAAAAGGGAAATAACTCCCATTCATGTGGACACAGTTGGGCCCTTGAACCAAAGTATCATTATGCCCTTACCAACCTTTAACAAACTTATAATTGTATGAGAGATAAGATTTGTCGTTTTATAGATATCTACAGAATCAAAGTGACATTCTTAAGAGTATTTTATTCCTTTACTGTATTATTGAAGACAAAAAGAAATCGCACTTCTCTAGAAACGTTTTTTGTTTTATTCTTCAAGATTTGCATTTACGAAATTTCCAATAGATGATAATTAGCGTGACCAACTTTTGGCTGCACTTTTACCATCTCTTTGTTTGGTACAAAGCCTACCATCACTGTTTAGACGAGGAAAGAGATGCTTAGTGGTTTTCATTAAATTTCCAGATTTAATTCAGTTTCTTTCACTACGAGTTTGTCGGGTAATAATTTATTATAATCAAATATTTTAAATTTTAATATGTGACTTCTCATCAATAATATTGTATAACTCTTAATTGACATGAAGCATGTGTAGAGACACATCGTTACATTATAAAATTTATAATTTTAAGATAAATTTAATGTAGTTTTATCCAATTTTAAGTTTCTTATCATAAAAAAAAAAAGAAAAAAACTCTCTGAATAAAATCGATAATATATATCGATCTCACCTAATGAGATATATAATTAATTAAGACTTGATTCGGATTAAGAACTGATGGTCTATCTTGTGTTGGTCTATTCATCACTCAACGATCATGTATAAAAAAATCACCCATTTGTTCTTATATATGCATGTAGCTGCCAAACTTTACATAATATATGAATACCTGAAAGGCATGTCTAACTTGTATTTAATTATTTTTGCACTAGAATAAGAGATGCATGACATGCATGCATGACTAAGGAGAATAATTCCTATTTGTGTGATCTTCATGGTCAAAGCGTCAAAGATAACAAGTTGAATGTCATTTTAGTTGGTGTTTTGTTTCATTATTCAAATCTTTGCTTGGGACGTGAAAAATATATATATATCTATTAATTCCACTAATTAATTGACCACCAAAATTGCACCAAATGGTCAAATTGACCTTTTTTCTAGTCATGCATGCTCAACTCACCATATGCACGAAATGCATTTTTGTTGTTTCTTACCATTTTTTTTATCTCTTTTTTTAATCCATGCAGGTATTAAGTTTGACACTAGTATATATATTAGTTGCCTTATACGCATAGATTTAGAAAGCAGAACCTGGATAATGTTTTATCTCACTACCTACGGTAAGAATTCTTATTATAAAAAGAGAAATTTGATAAATAATACGTAAAGTTTAACTATACAAATGAGAGGTGCAACATCACCCGATCGGCAAGAGAGGAGGAATAAATGGCCTAATTTATTTTTTTAGAAAAAATAAATTATGTATTTTAGCCTTAAAAAAATAAAAGTTCTATATTCGTTCCTGCACCCACCCGAGTGACATAAAACTTTAAAGCTAACAATGTTTAGTAATTAGAATTTGAGTGGGGCATCTGATCATTTTCGATTTGGAATTAATGAAATTTCGACATAAATTGGCAATGATGTCATTGCAAATACAATGAATTTTCCTGACATAGTGAAGAAGATAAGAGGGAACATCTTAATTGCATCATAGAAAGAATTGAGGGGTTCGAAGTGATTTCATGAGACAACATGGGCTAGCTAATTATAGTTACAATTTGACTTTGGTGATATTCATGTAGCCTTAAGCACCCAACAAACAAGATCTCACAATGAAGATAAAAATCTTGGTGATGTTTCCCCACCCTTTCGAGCTTTCTTCTATGATGTTAATGTTAAACTCGAATAATATCTAATAAGATTATCAGAATCCTATCAAATCCAAATGGTTAACTTCCAAGATTCTTTTTGAACCTTACCTAATTATGACCATTGTTCATACTATAATGGGAAAAGAAACAAAACTATAGAATGTATTTCACCTACAAAACGAAAAGATTAGCTCTTTAAATAACAGGTTATTAGTACTATAATTTCGAGCAACCAATGCTTGACGGAGAATAATTGTAGACATAGAATCACACGATGGCGTGGTATATCAAGTTTTAAGTGCAATTTAATAAAGCATTCTATTTGTAAGACGTGCATATTCTCATCTTTAAATTTATGCTTTTTTTTTTTTTATACGAAAAAAGAATACTTTAACGCTCACTCCTGTAGATTTAAAAACAAAGTAAAAGAAATTAAACAACTTCACTGGAGAAACAATCGTCTTTTCTCTTTATTTGTAATACACTCTTTTTATTATCTGATCGTGGATACGCTCGTATCTAGCTTGATATCTCAACAGGCCCACAAGTATATATGTAAAATAACCTGTGGGCGCTTTTGGAATCTGGGGTGAAAATGCAAGGAATAAAACGTGAAACCGGTGAAATTAATGTGGCTTCATGGGCTGTTGCATTTAGAAAGTCGTCGTGAAGTTGGAAATAAAGGCAAAGGCAAAGGCATCAACATAATAATAAGTCTTGTCTTTTCGTATCTTTGAAAATTTACACACAATTTGTCAAGATTGCTTCTCTGCTGAGCCAAGATCACAACCTTGTTGTTTCCATGCAAAACCTTTCCTCTATATATGGCCTCGCTTCTCACATATAGTATCATCATAGCCATCTTTCATTCACCAATATTATCACCACACATTGCAATATCTCTCTCTTCTGACATGGCTTTACCTCTCTATTTTTCTGCATACATCATTGTTTTATATATCTTTAGCCGTTTGATGTCAATTATAAGCAAGTTAAGGCTATGGAAGAGTACTTCAATTCCATATCAAATTCTTTCACTTGACATTGCAGCTCGGCTTCGTGTCGATCCAGACGCCATCAAAACAGCTTCTACTGATTTTGGAAAAATGGTCCAAGAAATCCCAGCTGCAGTTCTTTATCCTTCATCCATTAATGATATCATCAATCTTGCTAAGTTCTCGTATAATTGTTCAATGCCTTTTACTATTGCGGCTAGAGGGAATGGCCATTCTGCAAGAGGGCAAGCCATGGCCAAAAATGGAGTTGTAGTGGATATGAGTTCTTTGAGTATTAATGATGCCATTAATGGAGCTAGAATTAGGGTTTCTGGGAACGCTTCAGTAGGCTATTATGCTGATGTTGGAGGTGAACAGCTTTGGATTGATGTGTTGCGTACCACAGTACTTGAGCATGGTGTTGCACCTGTCTCATGGACTGATTATTTGTATCTAACTGTTGGTGGAACACTTTCTAATGCTGGAATTAGTGGACAGACATTTCGACATGGTCCTCAGATTAGCAATGTTTATGAATTGGATGTTATCACCGGTAAACACATTTCCTCATGTTTAGCTTTTCCTTTTATTTATTTCCGTTAAGAATCATGTCGTTCCGTTCTAAAATCAATTAGTCTTATATAGAATTGCATGATTTTTAACATGGTATTCATAGTCTAGCCTTGATCCTGTCTTGTTCGTTAGAGTTTAACTTAATTCGAATGTATAGTGATAATTTAGTAATTATATACATTATGTGTTACTCATATAATGTAGTTTAATTAAGTTGTCAATTTTCAAACAATTTAGTTAGGGTTGGAAGCATATTCTTTTGGGGCCTACCTTAAGAGGCTTTACATAGAAAATTTAGATACTCCCCCAGGTACTATCATTTAGGATTTTTTATGTTAATGTACAAACATATATAAACTATTCTAGCTGCCAATCCTATCTCAGGATTTATTGAATGGACAATTTTTCCCAACTGGCAAGATACTGTAGGTAGGATTCACCTAATTAATGTTTCTCAGAGAATGTAGTTGCATGTGTTAGGTATATATATATACTAATTATAGTCACGAGGCTCATGGCCAATTTGATATCTTGGAAATAATAATTTTTTTCACAGAAGTACATAATATCATGCATATATCAGCTATAGATTTTACTTTAAGATATGAGCTTTGGTTCAGTTTTTTTTTTTTTTTACAATGGAGATCGATGCCTATGATTTGACTACTTTATTATTTCACTCAACTCTGAGGTGTAATTCTAATTTTGTTTGATTCAGGAAAAGGCGAATTTGTAACATGCTCCAAGCACGAAAACCCTGATCTTTACTTTGCAGTCCTAGGAGGTTTGGGGCAGTTTGGGATAATAACAAGAGCAAGGATAGCACTAGCCAAGGCACCAACCAGGGTAAGTTTATGTCACGACTGGTTGATCCTATTCTTGGGTGTGGAACTAAGTTAAAAATATTACGTATTTTCGTGATGTGTGCACGTATGTCACATCCCAATATGTATCGTGCACCATGATGATGTGTATCACTTGGATGAATCGATCCGTTTAAAAAGATGGTATTGGAGTAGCTCGTGTAACTTCACCTAAGACATTAAAAGAAGGATGAAAAGGTTAATTAAGATGTTGACATATTGTTTGTGTATGTTAATGAAAGATGACGACATCAAATGTTGTTTCTTATACATGGTTTTTTTTTTTTTTTTTTTTAAATTTTTTTCTTTACTCCCACTTCCACTTGGCCCCACCCCATAACCCCATGAAATTCGATTAATGATCTCTCAACTATCAAGAGAATAATTTATTAATAGGCTACTCCTAAATCTCGTTTCTTACACATGCTTGCATATTTGTTTTGCAGGTGAAGTGGATTAGAATGCTTTATGATGATTTCTCCACCTTTACGAAAGATCAAGAACATCTTATCTCAATTACTGGTCTCGACTATATTGAAGGTTCTCTTATTTTGCACCATGGTTCTGCAAATAACTGGAGGTCTTCCTTCTTCACCACTTCACAGCAGTCCAATATAGGTTCATTGTTATCTAAACACGGCATCATCTACTGCTTAGAAGTGGTCAAATATTACGGCAATCAAACCCTCGACACTGTGGATGAGGTATTACTAATTATTAAGTTCTCACCCTATCTTTATTTATTATCTTCAATAGATGTGGATGAAATTCGTGTTTTTAGATTTATATGTGAATAATTTTGATATTTTTAAATAAGTGGTGATAAGTCAGTTTTAACATTTTCAATATTGAATGACAGTACTGAGATTTGAATTAATGACCTTTTAGTACTTAAATTCTTATAGCATATTAAGTTCCCACATCATTTAAAAGTTTAAACGATTGGATCAAATATTGGCTTAGTTTAAAAATAAAATAAAAAGAGTATTACCTTGCACATAAAGAAAGTATGTTAAAGATATTAAATTAATTAAGTTACGGTCTCTATCAACTTAAAATTTTAAATCAAATATTCGCTGACATATAATAACATTACTTGTCTAGGAACTTCAATGGCTGCTCGAAGGATTGAACTTCATTCCTGACATGATTTTCAAGAAAGATGTGTCGTACGTTGATTTTCTCAATAGGGTTCGAAGTGGAGAGCTAAAGCTTCAATCCAAAGGACAATGGGATGTTCCTCATCCATGGCTAAATCTTTTTGTACCAAAGTCTCGTATCATGGATTTCAATGCTGGTGTTTTCGTGGACATAATTTATAAACAAAACAAAAAAACAGGACCCATCCTTGTCTACCCAACCAGCAGAACAAGGTAATCATTACTAACAATTAGTTTTTTTTTTTTTCAATTTACCTGATGCATGTATAAGAAAGCACCGCTACACTCAGAATTTTATCAATTAATGATTAGATTTTACCGGATAATCTGGTGATTAGTTTCCGCCATCTAGATTCTCACATCATTAAAAAAAAAATAAACAATTGTTTTTTTTTTATAAAACGAAATTAATCCTAATGAGCTCGCTTAGTGATAGAATGATTGACACGTGGGCATGAAACTTGTTCGAATTCCGAGTTTAAATAATTCAGAAAGTCAATTGTTGTAGGACGTCCAATTCTAATAGGCTTTATGCCTGATTAATTTGAACAATTCATAATATGAGCAGGGTCGTGTGCTTGAGGGTGTGACATCTCTGATATGAAACGAAAAGCTTTTATAGGTTTCCTTATCATTAGAAAAAAAAAAAAAGAGAAATACAGCGAAAATAATCATTAATTATGTGAATTGATATTCTAATAATATAATATTGCAGGTGGGACGATCGAATGTCTGCAATTATACCAGACGAAGATATATTTTACTGTGTGGGACTACTGCATTCAAGTGGAGTTGATGACTGGGAGGTGTTGGATGGTCAAAATAATGAGATATTGGAGTATTGTAATAAAGCTGGCATCAAAATGAAGCAATATCTTCCACATTACAAGACCAGAGATGAGTGGATGAACCATTTTGGCTCCAAATGGAAACTTTTCCAAGAAAGGAAAGCTCAATTTGATCCAAAAATGATTTTGTCACCAGGACAAAGAATATTCAACTCTGTGTAGGACATATCTATATATATAGAGAGAGTTTATGCTCCACTTAGTTAAATATATAGGAAATTCACTAAAAGGTTCGCTATTTTTCTTTGTTAAAGTAGTAGCATCGCGCTTTACTATGAGTACAATATTTTGTTTAGTAATAAAGTTGGATTGCAATTGATCTCTTCGCGGGGAACCGGCTTTTTAGTTCTTTGTTGCCCTATGTTTGATTAGCTTTTTTTTTTTTTTGGTTACAATGAAGGTTAAACTTAATTAAATCGGAATGTGTTTAGGGGATGTTTTGCCCCTTCTATCATTCTCTATCAATAACATGAGGTCATCTAGTGGCTCTTCAACCGAATAGATTCCCAATGACTGCAACAAGCTAAAATTTTCAAGCCAATCCGCGGACTTATTGGCCTCTCAAAAAATATATCTCAACTTGTATCCTAGTTCACTGTCTAGTACCCTCTTGCACTCTTCGATATAATTAGGTGCAATTGGACTACCAGATAGGAGCCTGCCTTAAACCAGATGCGTGATGCTTAAAGAGTCCATTTCAACCTTTAAATGCGAAACATCCATGTCCTTGGCCTTGTGCAGCCTTCCATATAAGGCTTGATCTCAGCTGTATTATTTGAGTTCATTCTAAGGTTAATCACAAAAACCGCCACCTATGCACTCTCCTCATTCCGAAATATATCTCCCGATGTTGCGTGCCCCGGATTTTTCTTCGAACATCCATCTACATTGAGTTTCAAAGCTCCATGTGGTTTGGTCCAGCTAATATCTACCACCCGTCAAGACGTTCTCACATGAACTCTTCCTATCATAATTATATATCACTCAAATTGCATCATTAATATTTGACTTCCTAGTTGGTATCTTATGTAATCTTATGGGACAAAGATTATGATAGGTAGTATTGCACCTTCTTAACTTCAAAAGCTAATTCATGATGTGATATTTTTTTTCACACTAATAAATTGGCTACAAGCTCCTTCAATAATCAATACGGAATAATTCAATAATCTTCCCCTCACACATCGGGCAGTATTTTGGCTACCTAGTCTCTCCTGGATCGACGGAAGGAGATTTGTTAAAATCTCGTGCCCTGATACCATTTGATTATAGGTAGTTCTGGTCCTTTTGGACCTTCTCAATTTCAAAATGTAGCTCATGGGAGACTTTCCTTCACACTTATGACCTGACCGCTAGCCCTTTTCATAACCGACGTGAGATAACCCAACATGTTATATATAGATGATACTTCTTATTTTGAAAATAAATAAATAAGTAGTATGATATTTACCTTATAAAGGTAAAAAATAAATTAGGTGGAAAAAAGTATTATATAACATTGATCGATGAATTAGTAATTACTTTTGAAAATGAAATAGATTAATAATACTATCAGGTTTTTAGTCTAGTAGTATGTTTCTTGATGTAAGTACGAGATGTTGTAATATCGATTCTCATATAGGTTCTTGTACAATTTAGAGCACTCTTAAATTAAATAAATAATAATAAAAATAGATTAATGGTAATGATGATGATTCACACGAGGAAGGACGCCGTGTGACATGATGAGTAGCCTTTGTTCTTTGGGTTTACTTTCGTTGCTTCTCCCCATAAATATCATCCAGCACTTATAATTCACGTGCGTGATCATGGTGCCACAATAAAGCACAGCATTACTTTCGTAGGATGATTGCTAAGTATTAGCTGTTGAATTTTGGGCACTTCAGCATGGTAACTGAAGGCCAGCATCTGATCAGAATATAAAAAACATGGATTCAAGGAAGTTGTTATCTAATTACATTTTTCTAGATTTCTATATTTCCACTCAACTGAGGTAAGTTAAGCATTTGAAATGCTAATCTAAGCTAAGTATAATTACCTCGACCGAAAAAAAAAAAAAAGTAGAAGAAGAAAGCCAGGTATAATTCCCCTAATGCTTATTAAATCATCAGATTACTGTTCGATTATAATTGCATAGACTAAAAAAGTTCTTAAAAGGAAACCAAGCCTAATAAGCAATCTTAAAAGCATACTAAGAAGTAATAAAATCAGAATAATAGACCACCAAACCTTTGGTCTAATGATATGCTCCTTACTATAAGTGTGAAGGAATTTTGAGATCAATTCTTGTAGGCGTTATTCTTTGATTTATATTATACGATTTAAACCCCCCTTGAATTAAAAAAAAAAATGGAATAACAGTAACTAACTCGAACTTATATCAATTCTGTTTGAGTTTTCGATAGTTTATTTACGCTACAAAGATTAACTAGTAAAGGTTTGGATTGCCCCGTACCTCTAAATTTCTATTGTTCAACTCATTTACAATATACCCTATCATGTTAATATCGATATTTAAATTTTTTTGAACCTATATCTAACTCCATCAATTTTCTACCTTACCTTTATCTTATGTTATACGTCAATACAGTAAATAAATATTTGGATAAATTATGTCATAGGCCACTAAACTTGTTCGAAGTTTCAAATTATCTTTTAAACTTTTTCCCTTTTCAAATTCTTTACTAAATAACTTTTTTGTTTAATTTTATGCACTTTATTATTTTTCAATTAGTTTTAATGGATGTTTATATTTAATTGGGCAAAATTATCATTGCCACACCATTTATATACAAGGTAAGTTAGGCTAAGCCCGTTAAATTTGCAAAAAGTTTTAAATCCTCCACTAAGCTATTTTTTCGTTTAGAAAATACTATTGAACAAGGTTATTTGTTTTAATTTTGGCCACTCTGCTTGTTTTTTTAATTAGTTTTGATGAGTGTCTATTTTTAGATGGCAAAATTGTCATCTGCCACAACAATTTTTATTTTTATTTTTTTTGTCTAAACACACATTCAATATATTTCTAGCGATTATTTCACGATGTTTTGACTAAGAAATATTATAAGCACACAATAGGACACTTTGTTATTAAACGATACTTTATCCTTAAATTTATGGGTTCAAGCCATTATACTTACAAACTTTTCACCACAGGAAATGTTGTCATTATATATTTAGGCAAAAAAAAATTTGACGCAATTGAAATGGTATGGTAGATGATAATTTGTATAGTAAAAAATGAAATCCGTCAAAGATAATTGAAAAAACTAAAAGAGTGGGTCAAATGAATCAAAAGAATTTGTCTAGTGGGCAAGATGAAATAAAAAATAGTTTAAAGGAAGATTTGAAGCTTTTTACAAGTTTTGTGGTCTGTGGCGAAATTTATCTTGTTCTATGTTATAGCCAATTTGAAACGAAATGGAAAATCTGTTAAAACTAATAGAGTGGGTAAAATAAATAAATAAAAATTGCTCTGTGAGTAATTTTAAAGGAAAAAAAGATTTTTAGGTGATTTGGGAGTTCATGCAAGTTTAATGGTTGGAACAACTTATTTTAGATATAATAAACCCCACGCTAACAGTTTAAATTTTTAAATGAGATTTAATCTAATATGGTGGTATTAAAGATTAGGTTAGAAAACGATTTTAGATTCAAGTCTCACTATCAACTATTTAAAAAATAATAACAATAATAAAATATCTGTGTAAAGCTCAAAACAAATCCCATCATTTTAAACTTTTAAACGAAGTAAGACAAATGCTATACAATTCAATTTTTCCAAACAAATGGTCTTATTTAGTGACACTGCATATAACCACATAGTATATTAACTAAGACACGAAGTTGGATAATATGATTTGGGTTGATATGTTTACGTTAGTAACATATTATATTCAGAGCTTCCAAATTCAAATTACGATTTTAACGTCCGTCCATTTCACCAAGTCCCACTAATATATAACCCTGCAACTAAGGATATCCCCATGACCATCTGGCCCAGTTTTAAAAGACAGAACATACATATATGGCAAATGTATTATGGATATCTCTGCCAACATTCTGGCCCAGTTTGATCAAGCAGAAGAAAAAAAGCCCAAAAAACAGCATTTTAGATAATAATAATACACTGCAGCTAAACAGCAAACACAACCACCGTTAATGGCCTCTTCATCACCATTGCAATTGAACTTTATCCCATCTCCATCAACAACAACACACCCTTTTCCACAATCTATCTGCTTTCTTCTTCCTCACCCACAGAAGCACAACCATTGTTTAAGCAGAAGATTCAAAGCTCTCAAACTAACAACACTTTGTTGTTGTACTCCTCAAACCATTCAACAAATTGAAACACAAGAGCAAAGCAGCATTACCAACCAAACAACAAAGAAGAAGAGAAAGCCAAGGCCAAGCTTTATTCAACAAATTCAACATAAATGGTCCCTCAAAAACACTTCTTTGAGGCAAAATTTGCCATGGCAAGAACAAGAAGAACAAGTGATTGAATTAATTGATCAAGATGATGATGAAGGGCAAAGCTTGCAACTTTCTGAGTTGGGTGTCGAGTCTGAAGCAGAAAATGGGGGAAAATTAGCTGATATTGACCCTTTGAGTTATAGTTCAAAAAGTAAGCTTTTTTTGCCTCCTTGGGCTCATGGAAAAAAACCCAGAAAAATGTCTGGAAAATTAGAAGATAGTTTTGGTGAAAGCAAGAATCTTGATGGTTTTGTAGAAAATTGTGGAAATTATGTTTCTGATGATTGTGTCCAATTGTCGAATGACTTAGTGAAGGGAGTTGAATTTGATGATAAAAGTGAAGAATTACCAGTTATCCATGATAAGAAAAATGAGAACTTGGATATTAAGGCTGATAAAGGCCTTTTATTTCGCGAAAATTCACGGAGTACTGGTGAAGAATTTAGCAGTGCAAAGGGTTCAAAACTGAATTTGGTGAATGATAATTCTAGAAATGTATATCAGGGGTCAAAGGATTTGAAGAAGGAAGGCAATGTGGATACTAAGAGTGGAGAATTTCATGTTGTTGAAGTTAATGGCAATACGAGTAGGGTATCTAACGAAAATGAGTTGTGGGCTATTGAGGGCAATGAAAGCGTTTCCTGTAATGGAAATGCACCGAGTGTTGTTAAGGAACTCGGGAATGCAAAGGGTTCTAGTGTTGTTGCTGATTCATTGAGGTTGCCGTGGGAGAGAGGAAGCAATGAGGACTCATTTGAAAGGATGAATACGAGAAAGAGTAATACCGAATTGGCAGAGAAGTTGATACCGGAGCCTGAACTTAAAAGGCTGAGGAATGTGGCACTGAGGATGGTAGAGAGAATAAAGGTAGGGGCCGCTGGTGTAACGCAGGCATTAGTGGATGCTATCCATGAGAAGTGGAGAGATAATGAGGTGGTGAAATTGAAATTTGAAGGTCCTCCTGCTAAGAACATGAAAAGAACACATGAATTTCTTGAGGTTAGCGCTCTTCATAGTTACATCTATTTCTCGGCATAGTATAATCTTTGATCTTATTCTTCAAGCTATGTTCATGATTCATGTATATTGTTGTAACATGCTTTGACTTATGTGGCTACATATATAAGCTTCTTGCTTTTTACAAGCAAATAGTATGAATCTTAATGTCCTGTTTTTTGTTATCGTCTATTAGAGTAGTTTGTAATTCACTTTAAAGGTTTTCAGTATGTCGTTTTATAGAACAATAACTAGTGGCATCTAATGGATTGCATAATCTGCACTGTATTAGAGTAGAACAGGAGGTTTGGTGATATGGAGATCAGGCAGTTCAGTAGTTCTATACAGGGGAATGACTTACGAACTTCAATGTGTACAATCATATAGAGAAGAAAATCAAGCTAGCACAAGAACATCAGAATCTCCTGCTGATATTGTTACTGATGTCAATGAAAGCACTGGATTGAAATACTTACACAGATCTGCAGAAACAGCGACAATGAATTCTGTAAAGCATTTGAATAGTCTATCTGATGAAGAGCTCACGGACTTAAGTGAGCTCAATCATCTGTTAGATGAGCTTGGTCCCCGGTTCAAAGATTGGTCAGGTCGTGAACCAGTGCCAGTTGATGCAGACTTGCTGCCTGCTCTTATTCCAGAATATAAACCTCCATTCAGGCTTTTTCCCCATGGGATAAGACGTAGTTTACGAGACAAAGAAATGACATATTACCGTCGAATGACAAGAATAATGCCTCCACATTTTGCCCTTGGTATGACTATGATGCTACTGCTCTTTCAAACCCGCTGTTCCCAATTCCCCCATCCCCCTTCTTCAATTCCACTTTGTATAAGTAGTCAGAATTGTATTTTGACAGATTCATATTTGCTTATTTTCTCAGGAAGAAACAGGGAACTACAAGGTCTGGCTATGGCTATGGTAAAGCTATGGGAAAGAAGTGCTATTGCAAAAATAGCCATCAAACGTGGCGTTCAAAATACCTGCAACGAAAGAATGGCTGAAGAACTCAAGGTTAGGATCAGTTAAAATTGCATGAGTATTCAAAGACTATTTGTACGATATTTTCAGTCATACTTCATTATTTGAAAAACTTATTTCTTTAGACTTGTTGATCCTAGTGGAGAAAAACTTCCTATTGAAACTTGGATATAGGAAATCTTTAAATTTGCTACAATCTCTCCACATTGGCCCTTTCTTTGGCTTCTGGGTATTGCCTTCGAGTTCTCATCATCTAAAACTTCAGTATATAAATAACAGACGCTTTCATTTTGCTAACCACCAGTTCTATGAATCTTGCAGGTATTAACTGGAGGAACACTCCTCTCAAGAAACAAGGATTATATTGTCTTTTACAGGGGTAATGACTTCCTGTCACCTGGTGTTGTGGAGGCATTGGTAGAAGCAAAGAAATCAGTCATACTTCATCAGGATGAAGAAGAGCTAGCACGGCAAAAAGCAACAACCTTCATACATTCAAATGCCAACTTTCCCAAACAGCCATTGGTTGCAGGAACCCTTTCTGAAACTGTGGCTGCCACCTCTCGCTGGGGAAACCAACCTAGCACTGAAGATGTTAAGAAAATGATGAGAGATTCAGCTGTTGCTAGACATGCTTCGTTGGTCAAATTCCTCGAAAAGAACCTAGCTCTTGTAAGTTGGCATACACTTAACTGAATGATTTGTTGTGGGGCATGTATTTAGCAACTTCTATTATTTGACACTACCTGTAATTTTTATATCCGTAGGCAAAGGCAAAGATCGGAAAGGCTGAGAAGGCTTTGCTAAAGATGCAGGAAAAGCTGTCACCGGCAGAGCTACCTACTGATTTGGAAACCTTAAGTAATGAAGAAAGGTTTCTATATCGTAAGATTGGTCTGAGCATGAAACCCTATTTGGTACTAGGTAATAAAACTTGCTATTTGTGTGTCCATATTAATGCTATTCCTATGTTTGTATTGTTGAGCTTTAATGTAAAGGCTGTATATTTTTTTCTCTCTGCCTACCTAAAATCGTGGTTCTTGCTTTTAGGGAGACGAGGTGTCTTTGATGGTACTGTAGAAAATATGCACTTACACTGGAAGTACCGCGAGCTGGTAAAGATAATTGTGGAACGTAAAAACCTTGCACAAGTTAAGCATATCGCTATTTGTCTCGAGGCCGAGAGTGGTGGGGTGTTAGTATCTGTAGACAAAACAAGCAAAGGCCACACAATTATAATTTTTCGAGGAAAAAATTATCAGCGTCCTAGTGCATTTAGGCCGAAAAATCTTTTGACAAGAAGGCAGGCATTAGCCCGTTCAGTTGAACTTCAGAGACGTGAGGTAATATCGCAACTACTACTTGATGTTTTTGTGTGACGCTTATAGGCATTTCTTAAATGATAATGCATTCTATAGTTCCATTCTACTGGGAGTATTTACTGATTATGGATTGCCGTTGAAATTTTTCAGGCATTAAAGCATCATGTTTCAGAGTTGCAGGAAAAAATTGAGAAGCTTAAATCTGAACTGGTATTATGTCTCTCTTATGAACAAGATGCATAGAGCCCAATTAGTAAAAGATCAATTCTCATACATTTCTCCTGACCAAAATACAGGAAGAGCTGAAAACTATTGAAGAGATTGATGAGGCCACCTTGTACTCACATATAGATAATGCATCTGACGACGAAGAGGTTGAAGAGATTGATGGCAGCTTTGAAGAGGTTAGAAGTTATGCCTTAGATTCTATTTAGAATCAAACCAGACTCAGTTGCACACCATTGTGTGAGCTCAACCTGATTCTGATATTTCCAAGAAATTATGACCGTGTCTTCATTATGTTGATGTCAAACTTTTTCCTGTTAAACAACGCTCCATATGTTCGTGGTACTTTCCTCTTATATAGAGCCTGGTTACTTGAGGCATCTCTTTTGTTTACTTTTTTCTTTTTTGTCCCTCATCAAAGTCTTGGCAAACTTATCTGTCAGCTTTTGAATGATAGTCTTGAGTTTGATTACTCTCAGCAGTCCTTTCTACTAAAGCATAGAGCTAGGCAATGCCTTCCACACAGAGCAGCATAAGAATGCATCAAGTCCTTCTTCCTGTCAATAATTACGACTGCCTGTCATATCTAGGACTTTGCTTGCAGTTCTAATCTTCTCAACTGACTTTTGAACTTTTCGTGCAGGAGGAAAGCAGAGAGATGTATCTGGACACAGTTGATAGGGATGAAGACTGAATTGGAAGAAAAAGAATTTATCTGGTTATATCTGCCCTCTGGTTGGAGCTGTTGCAGATGCAGCGTCAGAAAAAGGAAAAAAGGATAGTTCGTGATCTTCTTTCTGGTCTTGCTGGTAATCAGAGGGAAGGAAGACCGGTGTTCCTGGCATTTTAAGGGCTTGCCTAATGCGATCTATTGGTAAGAGAAACCTACAGGAACGTTTCAATGCGCAATCTCCTTATAACTGGTCAGGGTCATGTACAACTAAAACCTTTATCTTGCAGAATGTTATTATCATCTCCAGTTGTTAGATAACAATGAGTGTGTCCATGTGTAATGGCAGCCTCCAGAGTCTATTGATGCTCAGAGGTTGTAATTTCTGTACATATTATCCATATGCATTACCCTGTTACTTTATAGTTTACCTCTCATCATTTACCACGAAATTATCATTTTGCCATATCATGTTATGCCTTATTATGATTTATATTCGACATTTTGACGATCTCAAATGTGTTGATATTATCCTAAACCTTTGGCGCTTTCAGATGTTTTGATATTAGTGCAATGATTTATATTCGACACCACGTATCTCAAATCTGAATCACAATGAGCCTTTCAAAGCATAAAGCTGAAACAGCTATTTCTATGGAATTTGCCTCCAACATGTAACTGAAGTATGCTCTTCATCAGGTTGCATATCCATCCATACCAAATTGAAACTTGAAAGTCTATGAAACCACTATTAATTAATTGTTTCTGGGCGTTAGCTGATTATTTATTTGTTTGGAGAATGTTAGAAAAAAAAATTCCTCATATTCTGCTGTTTCATATCCATATTCATTAATGCCTAGTTAGCCAAATATTCGATAACATGAAAGAAAATATGAATAGATGCGTATCTACAATAACACATATGTTTGAACAAGAAAAGAACAGAAAGGAACAAGATTTTTACATGAAAAATCCTCCAATTTGGAGGGAAAAAACCACGGGGTAAATGATGTCTCCATTAATATTAGAGTAGCTCTTAATATCTTCAGCAAACATGTTTTCTCGTTTCTTTTTTTCTTAACAAACGAACCAAATTTTTGTTGCCATTCGTGCATAGTAACCACTATTAATTCATTAATGACAAAAAAAAAAACCACTATTAATTCATCATTATTTTGCTGATTTAAGGGCTTTAGCTAAAATTCAAGCGATACAGCCAAGATCAATACAACATTGACCATCTTTGCTTATATCATATATTCAAATAACATCTATCTAAAATCTGAATCACAAGAAGCCTTTTAAAGAATAAAGCTGAAGCAACCACTATTAATTAATTGTTTCTTTGCTAATTAATCAAGGGCGTTAGCTACAAAATGTGATTATTTATTTGTTTGGAGAATGTTACCGATAAATAAGTAAAAAATTTCCTCATATTGTGCTGTTTTATATCCAATCGTTAATGCCTTAGCCAATTATTCAATGACATAAAAGAAAATCCAAACAGTTGCGTATCTACAACAACACAAAATATCATACATGCTTGAACAAGAAATGAACATAAAGGAACAAGAATTTTTACGTGGAAAACCCTCCAATTTGGAGAGGAAAAAACCACGGGGAAATTGATGTCTTCATTAATAATAATTCAGATGGAGTATACAAATCTTCATATTCACAAGAAGCTTTTTAGAAGGCGTGTTGAAAGAATTTTGCCTCGAACACATATTGAAAAGTGCTTTTAATAATGTAGCATTTCATATGTAGTCAACTGTTCAAAGTTTCAGGTCGCGCTTGTAGAGAACCTCCCACCTTTTCTTTTCTACTTCATCATAATCTTTTTCTTTATTTTTTCTTTTTTCTCTTTCTTTTTTCTTTTTCCTTATATTTTCTCTTTTTTTTCATTCAACTTCTTTTCTTTACTTTTTCATCTTTTTTCTTTTTCTTTTTCTTTTTTTTCTTCTCCTTCTCTACAAGTCACGACACATCTTCCACTGAATCAGAAAGACCACAAGAATAGCACCTTCATGTTGTGTTGTTGAGCGCACAAATCCAAAACAACTCTCACACATGAGCTTCATTCATGCCTTCGTCATCTTTGCCTTCCATATCATGTATCTTGATCATCTTTATCTTTGTTTCTTCTTCACGTAGCCTTTGTCATCATTCTTGAGACTAATCTTCTTCAAGAAGCAATGCATGGAACTTCTTGCATGCGAATTTCTACATGCATGTTTAAATTGGCTATGGCTTAGAAGAAATTTTTTTGAGTTTAAACAAGAAACTAATTATGGATTATACATGCTGAAAAGGAGAAGATAGAAACAAAGGGGTTTGCAAGAAGCACCTAAGGGTATGAAGATAACACAAAGAAAGGGTCTGCAAAAAGCAGCTTAAGGGTTTGAAAACTATGAATGAAAACACAAAGAGAGGGTTTGCAATTAGTTTGTGAAAGGGTGGTGCGTATTTATAGATAATCCATAGCATTAATAAGTCGGTTTTAATCTCCTAAGCATTATTAAGTCGGTTCTTGTTTGGAATCCGGAGAAGTCCTAATCCTACCAAACAAGGTAATTTTAATCCTATTTGCATTGAGATTCTGCAATATTCTGTCCTATCTTAGAGCTAGAATTTTATTTTATTTTTTTTTTTTTGGAGCTTTTTGACATTTAAATTTAATCTTTGTACAATTTTTATGTTGGATTTCTATGTAAACTATTTTTTTTTTAAAGCAAACAGTTATGGGTACCCATTATTTTTTGGATACTTAACGATTGTTGTCAGTAATCTTCAAACAAATCCAATTTCAATTACGATTTTGGTTATATTATTTTATGATCAAACAGTAATATTCCCACTTTTTTGGACTAACCCTCCTATTATCATCCCAAAAATTAACTACAACCTCCTACCCCATTCTTGAAGGAAAATTATAACTGCCTCGGAGTTAATCAAATCACAACATAACTTGGTAATAAATACAATGACGTATCCAATATTCGTAAATCCTTGAACTCGAAAAGACGTAAAATATAATTCTTGAATATAAACATTTGAATCGATTGTGAAAAAAATATGTCAAATTTTATGGTAGCTGCTTGAACAACCAAGGTTGGTAACAATGTGACGCTGACAAGAAAATGACCCAAAGTACAGGGAAAAAAAATACAAAATTAAAATAATGGGTATTATAATATAAAGAAGAACAACTTATATCAAACTAAAACAAACAGTATAAACATTCGACCGAAAAAAGAATGAAATAATACGAGTAAAGAAACAACAATTTTATATATTCATCAATTACATGATGAAGGCTTACGAACTAATTTCCGCACCAAACTATTTTCCTATTATAAGAAAAACATTATCAAAAACTAATCTGTTAACATGTAGTAGATACAGAAAATTAAAGATCTAAATCAGCTTCCAAGGAAGAGCAATGTTCGACATCATGCAACATCGTAGTATATTTTGCAGTCTCGGGAGGCAATGATGGAGCCATTGTGGGTGCATAGGGGTCACGTCCACAATATTGGTAAATTTTAGGATTATAGAGAACAAAATGTATATTGGGATATCTCTCGGGGCAATTTTGAGGGAATTTGAGAATAGGAAAACAACAATCATGATTGGTAAACGCGGGTGTCTATGTCCTCCATGCAAAAGTATAAGATGTTGTTGATAGTCCCCCAACAGTAACTTTCAGGGTCATATGGTATGTATATTCATAGTTAACCTCGAATTCACTAGCCACGCCATACGGTATCGCCGCCGTGGATATGCACGAAAGAAGAACTAGAACAACAACAAAGAAAGTTGTTTTCATCATGCCTAAAAACCTCTATGATATGGTTTCACTGCTTTGTTCTATTATGAGTAAGTAATGAGAAAATTAGTTTAGGTGAGTTGCAATTTATAGATTATTTCGGTGGAGAAGTTTATATGGTGTTAAGGTGTAAATTTGGTGTGGCTAAATATGGAAGGTTGACTCGAGTTGACCTCCTTTAGCCTGCAAAACGAAAACGGAGTTGCAAGGGAATGCCCTGCATTAACACTCTGAAACTTAAGTTAGTTGGGTGCTAGAAGAAGGAAAGTGTAGATAATTTCAGAAAAATAAATTAGTTACCTTCCCTGAAGAGTGCATGAGTGCATTTTATACCCTTTAGATGAGAATCTGATACATTTTCAAGCTCAAAGAATTGCCAATGTCTAGAGATATAGAATATAGGAAGCAAGTTCAATTACTACGCCAAACAGAGCTAAATCAGCATGCTACATCTGCAAATGGAGGCAAACCCCACTCCTCTGCCCTGAAATCCATTAGAGAACTCAGAACTTGATCGGCTGTTGAATGAAAAGTGAGCCATCCAGCCGTGGATCTGGAACCATAACCACAGACCTGCCATCAAATGCTTTCAAATCAGCCAGCAAGAACCATATAGATATTACCAATGAGCTACTATTTGGACTGCAGTGAGAATATATGTTAACTAAAAGTGAAGTAATACAGCCCTAAGTTCGTGACAATTTTCCAGACACATTTTGCATGAGAATATTCAGACTGCTACTTAAATCATGTCGAATAAATAAAATTAAAACATCAACAGTGAGTACGATACTTGCACTTTCAAAGTGTACTTTCATTTATTTAGATATAATTTAAAGATTATTAGATATAATCAGTGGCCGATCCAGACACTCACACTCAGAGTTTGCACTCGTACAGTGAGAGAGTTCAGCATGTGCACAAAGCATCAAATATAATATATAGTTTTTCTATAAAAAAAATACCAAAAAATAAAGTTTTTTTTTTTTTTTTTTCCAAGGTGAGGATGTGCACGTGCACATCCTCACCATAAGCTCAATCCGCCACTGGATATAATTTAGAAGTAAACGTTGTTACATGTGTTAAGAATACATGTTGCAAATCATGTTAGTAATTCGTTTATCTAAGATGCTAGTAGATGTTACTTGGATAAATACCAATTATTTTTATACCCTTTAATGAGGCGCTTAGTTCATCTTTTTTTAACAAATGTTGTTGATTCATCTGTCAATTTAATTGGAATTGGTGGCGAATCTCAAAAAATAATAATAAAGAAAAAGACATTCAAAGGATAGTTGGATTTGGGGGGCTATTTATACCGGAATTTTAGAGCTTCTTTTCTACATAATCTGAATCATGATGAAAATCAAAAGCCGAAATTTTTTTTAAAAAATTATTAGCTTGCATTATGATGAAAAACACAGGCCTGCATATCTTTTTGTTTTAATCTTATAGCTCTAAAAATTATTTGCCTGCATCATGATGAAAATTGTAAGTCTAAGAAACTATTAAAATGTTTTTTCTTGAATTGTGATGAAAATTGCAGGCTAAAATTTTTTTAATATTTTTTCCTTGAATCATGTAGCTGTTAAAATTTGTATAATTAGCTTGCAATGAGATTAAAATTGCAGGCCTAAAAAGTTGTTAAGAGTTGTTTGCTTGGTTTAAAATGATTATTATATCCCTCAACTGTTAAAAATCACTAATCGAATAACAATGTTAAGGTGTCTCTTCTTTTTTTATTAATAACGTTATCTCTACTTTATTAATAGCATTATCTTTAGTTTATACTGGTAAAACGTTTCTGCAGGTTTTTCTATTCAAGAATTTTGTGCTACTACACCAGACTTCGAAACAGAGGTCGTTTTTCATCAGTAATTTTGTGTATCAAGGTACTCGTGTTTTCAGAGTAGCATTATCTATACATGGATTTATTTAGTGTTTATACAGTATTAAGCGTTTCAAACATTGATGTTTATATATGTATATATATAGTTGAAGCTATAGCAAATTTTTCATAATTTTTTAGGTGAAGTACTCGAGAAAGCCAAAGAACCCTATTAAAGGTAGGCTATTTTTTTTTCGTTTTTGTTTATTTTATGCCAAAAATCTTTTAAAAGTTAAAGAAGTGATACAACATATACATGTATTCAACTGTCAAGTAGATAAACACATAAAGGATATTGTGGGTTCTGGACATCAGGTATGAACCATAGTACATAAAAGAACGAAAGGGGAAGCATATAGGAAAGAGGGAGTTAATTCATTAACCTGTAGAAACAGTTGTCCTGAATTTCTCCAATGCACTACATAGAATATATATCGATACTTTATAAACATGAAAAAGTTACTTTATCTAAAAAGTTATATAGTACCTGAAGATGAAAGTTATGTAGTTATAAAATTTTGCTTGTGCTAGCGATCATGTTCTTAGGTAAAAGATCAAGAAACATGTTACTTCACTTATATGATGTCTTGAATTTTAGATTGCGCAGAAATATTTTTTCTTTTGAACATATTTATATTTTGATATAAACGAAGTTGGTCTATATTTGATATTTGTATTGGACTCTCATGTTGATCCAAATAAATCTCATAGAAGTAAACATTTACTCTCTGGGTAAGAGATATTTATATTACTATAGAATTCGTAACTAAAATAGTTAATGGTGGGGTTAGGTATTTTGGCCTGAGTAACTTATTCTAAATAAATATAAAGTTTAGCTAGACAACTAAACTTTTTTGTTATGGACAATTCAAAACTTAGTGTATGATAATTTATATGCAACTGCATAAGTGAACTTATCATCTCTTCTACGCTTTTATGTTGTTTTTTTCATGAGTTAAGATCATAGGAAATCAGAAGTTAATTTATTCGGCGATTTATTATTAATTGCTCTTAATGAGTGCTAAGTATGAATTTACTGCGTACAATATGCAATTGGATCATACTCTCCGCATTAGGCAATGCTGGGTGAGCATTTTAATTATTGTGCGATGGGATTATCTGTGTTCATGTCTTATCACTTTTATAAAAAGATGCTGCTATTATTAGATACATGATGGAGTTATATTAGAAAGATGACTTTTTTTTTGGGCATGTAAAAAGAGAGGTTTGTTTGGTATCTGATTGCTTATCACAATATATTATGTTAAAAAAATTTCGCATTGGTGTAAGCCTTATAATTTGATTATATATACGCAGTCCACTTGCAGTAATATATTTATGCATGTGAACTGCACTAATAAGTACAATGTTAGCATACAAGTAAACCATTGAGTCTAAGCAGTTAAAAACTATAGTCACTGTTTTTATAATACCTACGAAAGCGTTCTTCTTTCCTACAATATTTGTAGGGCAAATTTCACAAATAGTCCCTATTGTTACTCTTTTGTCTCAATTTAGTCCCTAT
Source organism: Ehretia macrophylla (assembly GCA_037974665.1). Lineage (NCBI taxonomy): Eukaryota > Viridiplantae > Streptophyta > Magnoliopsida > Boraginales > Ehretiaceae > Ehretia > Ehretia macrophylla. The sequence goes on from CM075779.1 coordinate 11,397,867, forward strand.
TGTTCCATTTGTCTCAATTTAGTCCCTATTATTTACAAAAAAATCTTAATTTGGTCACTTCCGTCAAATAAGGGTTAAATCTAACAGAAAGTTGTGCACGTGACCACGGTCTCAGGGGCAATTTTGGAATATAACAATAAAAGTTCAATTTAGTCCTCAATATTTTGAAAAAGTTTCATTTGAGTCCTCAATGTTTTAAAAAAATTTCTAATAAGTCCTCAATGTTTTAAAAATATTTCAAATAAGTCATCAATGTTTTAAAAATATTTCAAATAGGTCCTCAATGTTTTAAAAATATTTCAAATAGGTCCTCAATGTTTTAAAAATATTTCAAATAGGTCCTCAATATTTTAAAAATGTTTCAAATAAGTCCTCAATATTTTAAAAATATTTCAAATAAGTCCTCAATATTTTGAAAAGATTTCAATTAAGTCCTTACTATTCTATAAAGTTGGAAATAAACGCTTAAGGTCCCCCATCTCTTAAACACACAAGGTTTGGGTGGTTAACAAGGAGGAAATAGACTTGTCTTAATGGATGTAGCTCAAAAAATTTAGTCGTGTTAGCTTTTAACTAATAAGTGATAGATAACTAAGATAGCGTCCGCGAAACCAAATTCGAATTTGTCAAAACCAAAATTAAGGAAGTCACAATACATAAACAAAAAGGTAGAATAAGAACACAATATACGTTACCAACTACAGACCTTTAGCATTTTTTATTTGAATACCTGTTATGAAAATAATCATAAACACCTCAATATTAGAAAAAATGATGTTTCTTCATCCTTAATCCAAAAAAAACATAACAATAATATCATCAAAGCATCAGTCATAAAAGCCTGTCATAATCCCATAACCTGTCATAAAAAAAAGTCATTAAATATGGTTAAAGTCATTACATTTAGTTGTCATAGTCCCATCCATATACAAAAATCATCTTCACATATCCTGTCATAATCCCATCTATCAGTCATGTCATAACCTATTTGTAACTCATCCACAAAAACCATTGGGTTGACTAACTTTGTTCATAGCATGTTCATTCATCAATATGAACAAAGTTACAAAAAATATCCATCAGTCCTGTCATAACCTATTTGTAACTCATCCACAAAAACCACTGGGTTGACTAACTTTGTTCATACCATGTTCATTCATCAATATGAACAAAGTAAGGACTTAATTGAAATCTTTTCAAAACATTGAGGACTTATTTGAAACATTTTTAAAACATTGAGGACTTATTTGAAATATTTTTAAAACATTGAGGACCTATTTGAAATATTTTTAAAACATTGAGGACTTATTTGAAATATTTTTAAAACATTGAGGACTTATTTGAATTTTTTTTTAAACATTGAGGACTCAAATGAAACTTTTTCAAAACATTGAGGACTAAATTGAACTTTTATTGTTATATTCCAAAATTGCCCCTGAGACCGTGGTCACGTGCGGTGCACGTGACCAACTTTCTGTTAGATTTAACCCTTATTTGACGGAAGGGACCAAATTGAGATTTTTTTACAAATAATAGGGACTAAATTGAGACAAATGGAATAATATGGACTAAACTAAAACAAAAGGGTAACAATAGGGACTATTTGTGAAATTTGCCCATATTTGTACATTACTTTGTACACTTTGATTAATAGGTTTAGTAATCGACTGCTGAAGTAGTCATCAAATCCTTTTGGTATTGGTCCCAAAATTTCCTGAAAAAAGCAGCAAACATAAAATCAAAATCAACTTTAATCATAAGATAGGGATTAAGTTACGACGAAATTGACCAATGTATAAGAGAACAACCATTTTACCACATGTAAGCAAAAGAGAATCCCTCCAAATTAAAAACGCAATTATGCCACTTGTAAATTAAATTAAATAATATCAAAAATTAAAATTTTATGATAAATTAAATTAAAATAAATTATAAACGCCTCCTGATTTACTAAGTTAGATTGTATCTTAAATTTGTATCCTATGTATATCAGAACTCTATCTTATCTTTATTTAAATAAATTACAAGAGTTTGCTCAGGTTCATTAGTTGTAATTTATTTAAACTTCTGATCGATATTTGTTAGGATTGTACATGTTTTATCTAATAAATTTTATCAAATTATTTTCTTTATGTATCAAATTGTTAGTGAGTCAGCTGATCTTACCTTCACATATAGAGCATGAAAAATAAAAAACATCAAATTATATTCTAGACGTATATAACTATGCACGGTATGTTTTGTGCCATATTTCATGTTACACTAATAGCCACGTGTGTTCATTTTATGCCTTGCTTGTTTCGGGACTATGATGAAAGTGTTATAGAAACATGAAAGTCATCAATTATTTTATATTATGTTCTAATTTTTATCGATTATGCCACATGTAAGTAAATGAACATCCCTTATGAATAATCATCATGCCACGTGTACACAAATAATTAATCTTCCTAAAAAAATATTATCCCTTAATAAGTTATGTGAAAAAATAAATTATTTTTACTATCTTAAATATATCTAAGAGAACCTAATCCATATTGATAACTAACTAGCTGATTTATTAAACCAAATTGTATATTTAGTTTGTATCCTATAACATTAATGTGTATATATATGATTTGTAATTCTTTTTATTTTGTATTTGTAAAATAGGTGATTTAGCGGTTCATAAAATAAATTTTACGGTCTTTTTGTTCAATGACTTCAAGTTATTTTTATTAATTTTTAATTTATGTATTTCTCACTCATTTTGTTTTTATTTTTTGTTAAATTATTTGATGTTTTGGATCAAGTTATGCATATTGCAGACAAGATGAATGTTGATATCACAACAATGGAATCGGTTTCATATCCCATTAATTATTACTAATATTGATTTTGTTTGCTTATTATTTTTACTTATCGTTGTTAATTTTCTAATGTGGCAGGAAATTGGTGCAGTATCTCAGTGCTTTTAATATGTAATGAAAGGGTTCAAGTTTGTACATCACACTTTCGAAAAGGGTTTTTCATAAGTAATAGATAAAAAGAATGCTAAAGTTGGGTCTAACATGTATCCTACTAAAACGAGGAAGATGATTAAGGAAAAGAAGTATTAGTAGTCAAGAGTCATTTGTTGATTTTGTTCAATCTTTGTTGTTTGATGGTTTATATATATGGTGTTGTATTTTGTGATATGCTACGAAGTTGTTTTGGTAATTTCTTTTGATATTTTTTAAATAATATTATGTATTATGTGTTGTCTCTACCAATCTTTCTGGTGAATGTCTTGTAAATAAACTTTCCATGAGTCCAAAAGAGAAAAAAAGAATTGCAATTACTTTTTATATATGTAATCATTTCAAAGGGGATAGTCTATTGATTGATGGATTAAATGCACTAATCTTGATTAGTTATAATTATTCAATCATGGATATTAATATTAGTAACTTTAGACATCCGATAATAGAATTTATATATTTTTTCATGTTTAGCAAATATTGTTCATATTGATAATTGTAACTTTAACGATACATGTAAGGATAAATTTGCGAGATGCTATTAAATAGGATGAATAATTGTAATCTTAATATGCAATATAGCCCAGAAAAATTGGACAACTCTTTCTAAAATATATTTTAAATCCTGAAAATATTCCTCCAAATATGATAAATAACCACAATGAAATTGCTTTGACTTGTGTCATCAATTTAATTGTGTTAATTTATTTATCTAATTATACATCACACATTTTCTAATACCCAATGTTGAAACAATGTACTGAGTTCAAAAATTATTATTTGTAGTCCAACAGTCAATTGAAAGTTCATATAGTCCCTTGCTTGAATGAAATAGCCAAACTTATAATTTTATCCATCCACATAGAGGCATAGAATAGTAGATCAATTGAGAGTTAGTCAATATTTTACGCATAGTTTGGGACAAATAATGCAATCTTCCCAATTTAATCAAACTTATCTCATTCGGTAATATTTCTAAAATTCATGAATTGATATGTGAGTATATTTCTTGTATTTCAAAATGGAGTGAAAAAATTAATATGGTGAGTTTTTTTGAAATACAACTTATTTGGTGTTTATAATTCCACTGCAATGAGATTCCTTCAAAATTCTCATCGTTATTATCCTATCTTTTGGATAATATGATTTCACTATTTTATATTTCACTTTTAATTATAGATAACTGACAAATAAGGACCAATAGAGTATGATGAATGCACAAATGACAAGAAAAAATCTATAATGCTAAAAGCACTTGTGAAGAGGAATAATAATCCAATCTAATTTATCTTAATTTTCAATGTCTTGAAATATTATTTTCTTCGTTAGTCTATATAACTAACGACATGACAAATGTTAGAACTCCATGAAAGAAATATCAATTGTGAATATATCAAACCATTCATGAACACTTTGATTTGTTTTATCTTTTATAAATAATTATATATTTATGATGCTATGCAGTAGAGAAATTAATTTAACTTATCGATTAAATAATTATTTATTTTATTTTATTTTAAATATTCTATTTTTCACAACATTTATTTTTTTTATTTTTTTATTTTTAAATCATATATAACAATTATTTTATGTGTTATATTTAATTTTATTATTGTATCGCAAGAAATGTAATATGCACATAAGTATTTTTTTAGTCTAGTAACCAAATATGAGAATATCATATTCTAAGATTTTACATTCCAAAAAATCTTGTAAGATTCTGCGAACCAAAGTCCCTTAGAATAAGTATATATTATAGTTTTTCAATAGTGTGAATAGAAAGTTGAATGAATTGATTTTATATTACATATTTATAAAATATTTACATGAGTGACCTGTCCACCGCACGAGTACAACGCTAGTTTTATTATAAGACTAGTACCAACGAGCATTAGACTTGTTTCCTTATTAGACTTTGATTAATTCTTTGTAACTAAGTCTCGAGACTTATAAATGGGGTTCTTTATTCATGTTCACAATCCTAAAATTTTGATATGCAGTTATTATCTCTTTATTTCTTCTAAAGCTAACATTAGTAGTAGCTCCTAATATCTTCAGTAAACATGTTTTCTCTTTTTTTTTTTCCTAACAAACGAACCAAATTTTTGTTGTCATTCGTGCATAGTAACCACTATTAATTCATTAATGACAAAAAAAAAAAAAACCACTATTAATTCAACATTATTTTGTTGATTTAAGGGCTTTAGCAGCCAAGATCAATACAACATTGACTATCTTTTCTTATAACATCTATCTAAAATATGAATCACAAGAAGTCTTTTAAAGAATAAAGCTGAAACAACCACTATTAATTAATTGTTTCTTTGCTAATTAATCAAGGGTGTTCGCTACAAAATGTGATTATTTATTTGTTTAGAGAATGTTACCAATAAATAAGTAAAAAATTTCCTCATATTGTGTCGTTTTATATCCAATGGTTAATGCCTAAGCCAATTATTCAATGACATGAAAGAAAATCCAAACAGTTGTGTATCTACAATAACACAAAATACCATACAAGCTTGAACAAGAAATGAACATAAAGAAACAAGAATTTTTACGTGGAAAACCCTCTAATTTGGAGGGAAAAAAACCACGGGGAAATTGATGTCTTCATTAATAATAATTCAGATGGTACAACAGTATACAAATCTTCATATTCACAAGAAGCTTTTTAGAAGGCATGTTGAAGGAATTTTGCCTCGAACACGTATTGAAAAGTGCTTTTAATAATGTAGCATTACATATGTAGTCAACTATTCAAAGTTTCAGGTCGCGCTTGTAAAGAACCTCCCACCTTTTCTTTTCTACTTCATCATAATCTTTTTCTTTATTTTTGCTTTTTTCTTTTTCTTTTTCTTTTTCCCTATATTTTCTCTTTTTTTTCATTCAACTTCTTTTCTTTACTTTTTTCATCTTTTTTCTTTTTCTTTTTCTTTTTTTCTCCTCCTTCTCTACAAGTCACGACACATCTTCCACTGAATCAGAAAGACCACAAGAATAACACCTTCATGTTGTGTTGTTGAGCGCACAAATCCAAAACAACTCTCACACATGAGCTTCATTCATGCCTTCATCATCGATCTCTGTCTTGCAAATCATGTATCTTGATCATCTTTATCTTTGTTTCTTCTTGACGTAGGCCATGTCATCATTCTTGAGACCAAACTTCTTCAAGAAGCAATGCATGGAACTTCTTGCGAATTTCTTAACCATGCTATGGCTGAGAAGAAACTTTTCTGGGTTTAAACAAGAAAAACAACTATGAATTATACATGCTGAGGAGATAGAAACAAAGGGGCTTGCAAGAAGTAGCTAAGGGTATGAAGATACAACAAAGAAAGGGTCTGCAAATAAATGCAGCTTAAGGGTTTGAAAACTATGAAAGTGAAAACACAATGAGAGGGTTTGCAAATAGTTTGTGAAAGGGTGATGCGTATTTATAGATAATCCATGGCGGTTAATCTCCTAAACATTATGTCGGTTCTTGTTTGAAATCCTAATCCTAACACAAAGAGGAGAAGTCCTAAACCTACCCAAACAAGGGAATTCTAATCCTATTTCTATTAAGATTCTGCAATATTCTGTGTTATCTCACAGCTTGAATTTTTTAATATTATAGTTTTCGTGTTTGCAATTGGAGATGATTTGGCTCGTCACAATCCATATCCGATCCCATTTTTTTATTTATTATGTTTGTTTCTCAACAATTCATCAATGTATCTGCACAAATTTGTAGATCTTGAAAGTATATATTTCAATATTAAAAATTCAATTTAACCCTCATTGAAAAAATAGTTATTTATATATGAATATTGAGTGATTTTAACCTCTACTAAATAAAACTTCTGAATCCATCTCTGATTAAGATGGTGTATTTGAATGCTTGCGCCCCGGGGCCGACCAAGTACGGTGTAGCTAGTAATGGATTGTGGCGCATGCATGCTACCTTCATGGTCTTGTTATCATTGCGCTACACGTTTAATGAGTAAATATGTAATAGAGAATATTTTTTTTTTTAAACTTTTTTTCACATTAAATTCATCTTAAAGACTATAAATCTCGTGGTACCACCGTTTGACTCAACACATATTTCAATTCAATCAAGAAATATAATATTTATAATGAGAAAAGTACGATACAAACTCGAGATCTTTAGTCAAAATAAATTGCTACTATTTGACCATTCAACATAACCCTTATGAGTAAGGAAAGGGCAATGTTTGTCATCATGCAACATCGTAGTATATTATGCAATCCCAGGAGGTAATGATGGAGCCATTGTGGGTGCATAGGGGTTGAGTTCACAATATTGGTAAATTTTAGAATTATAGAGAGCATAAGGTATACTGGGATATCTCTCGGACCAATTTTGAGGAAATTTGAGAATAGGGAAACAACAATCATCATTGGTAAACAGTTGATCATTCTTCAGTAGATTATCTATGTCCTCCATGCAAGAGCGTAAAATATTGTTGACAGTCACCTAACAGTAACTTTCAAGTTCATATGGTATACTTTTATAGTTTACTAGCAAGTTCACCAACCAGGTCATGCGGTATCGCCGTGAATATGCATGGAAGAAGCACTAGAGCAACAACAAAGAAAGCTCTTTTCATCATGCCTAAAAACCTCTATGATTTCCCTGCTTTGTTCCATATGAGCAAGTAGTGAAAAAAATTGTTTAGGTGAGTTGAAGTTTATATGGACATGGATTTAAATTTGACTCCAAATAGGATTTGAACTAGACTTCCGTAATCGACTACTTATTTTATAGTGTCATTTCTTGTTTCACTTTCTTTTTTCTTTTCTTTCTTCCGCTTCTTCAATTTGTGCAAAATCTGCTTGTTTATTTGTCTGGAAAATGCAATTTGATTTCTTCAGTTAATAAATTTGTATTACTCATACATTGGAATAGTGTTTGTATATTGATCGTTGCAGCTTGAGTTCTAAAATGGGAAATGACATAGGGATATTTATTTTTTTGTCTTGCATCAAACACGTCCGCGAATTTTCTTTTTTTTCTTTTTTCCTCCCAAGCCCATTATGTTAGATGAATCTAACGCAAAATGCTTTGCTTCACTAAAATTCATATTTATTATTTTGTCCTTAATGAGGCGCTAATGTGGCTTAGTTTAACTTTATTTTTTAAAATAAATGTTTGTGATTCATCTGTCAAATCAATTGGAATTAGCGGGCAAATCTAAAAACATAATAATAAAGAGAAAAAAAAACCTCATAGGATAGTTGAATTTGGGGTGCTATTTATACCTGAATTTTAGAGCTTCTTTTCTACACAATTTGAATCATGATGAAAATCACAGCCTAGATAGCAATTAATTTTTCTTTTTCTTTCCCTATCTTATAGCTCTAAAAATTATTGACCTACATCATGATGAAAAGTTGTAAGTCTAAAAAACAATTAAAATGTTTTTGCTTGCATCACGATGAAAATTGCAGGCATTTGAATCATATAGCTGATAAAAATTATTAACTTGCATTGTGATGAAAATTACTGGCCTAAAAAGTTGTTAAGAATTATTTGCTCGGTTTGAGTTTTTTTACTCTTGTTTTAGTTAGTTAAAATGTTTATTATAACCCTAAACTGTTAAAAATCACCAATGGAATAACGATGTTAAATTTGGAAGAGTTGGCATCTCTTTATAACTGGATCCTACTTCGTATAACCTTTATCCTGTAGCATATTAATACTTCCAATTATGAGATAATATATGAAATAGGCACAAATGTGTAATGGCAGCTAGCTAGCGTCCAGAGTCAATTCCAAATACATTACCTTGTTAATTTGTAGTTCATATATATCCAAACTCATTAATGCCTAAATTATCCAATTATTATGACATGAAAGAAAATCCAAACATAAGCGTATGCACAATAACACAAATAACACACATATGCTCGAACAAGAAAGAACATAAAGGAACAAAGATTTTTACGTGAAAAACACTCCAATTTGGAGGGAAAAAAACCACGGTAAATTGATGTCTTTATTAATATATTTAGATGGTACAACGATGTATAGATCTCCATATTCACAATAAGCTTCTTCAAAGGCTTGTTGAAGGAATTTTGCCTCGAACACGTATTGAAAAGTACTTTTAATAAGGTAACATTACCAATGTGGTCCAACTGTTCAAAGTTTCAGGTTGCGCTTGTAGAAAACCTCCCTTCATCCTCATCAACTTTTCTTTTCTTCTCTTTTTTTTTCTTATTCTTTTGTTTTCTTTTTTCTTTTTTTCTTCCTTTTTTCTCTTTTCTTGTTTCTTTTTTTTTTTTTTTTCTGTTTCTCCTTTTTAATTCTTTTTTCTCTTTTTCTCTTTTTCTCTTTTTCTCTTTTCTTATTTTTTCTCTTCTTACTCTTTTTTTCTTCTCCCTTCTTTCATTCATCTTTTTTCTTTTTCTTTTTTTTCTTCTCCTTCTCTACAAGTCACGACACATCTTCCACTGAATCAGAAAGACCACAAGAATAGCACCTTCATGTTGTGTTGTTGAGCGCAGAAATCTGAAACAACTCGCACACATAAGCTTCACGCCTTCATCATCGATCTTTGTCTTCCATATCATGATGTATCTTGGTCGTAGGAGTAAATTATCCTTCTTTCTTGCTTCTTGACGTAGCCTTTCTCATTATTTTGAGATCTTCTTCAGAAACTAATAACTAATCGATTCTTCAAAAACAAATCGAACTTCTTGAGAATTGCGGATGGCTATGGCTTGGAGGAATATTTTATGAGCTTAAAAAATTGAAGAAAACTTGTGAAAGGGTTGTGATGTGAAAGGGTTGTGATGTGAAAGGGCTGATGCGTGCATATTTATAGGCAGTCAGCGTTAGTCGGCTTCGTATTTAACGAAATCTTAATCCTACACAAACAGTATTACATATCTGATCTGAGTTTCCTAAAAACCTGTGATAGTCCATCTATATCTACTAACTGGCCTCTCACACACGCCCAAAACAAACATAAACTATCTTAAAACCTTTTTTTTTTTTTTTTTTAAATTCAAGAGAGCGTACAACACATATTACAGGATGTTGCTCACGAAAATTAATCACACAATCACTCGCACTTACCGCCTTGAGATTGTGAACCACGGGCAACAAAAGAAAGCTAGGAGTGTTTGTTGGTGGAATCTTACAAGATTCTCAGGAATGTGATATTTTCATGTTAGGTTCGCAAAATAAAAAATATTTCGGGGATGTCTGGAAATACAATATTCGCATATTTTGCTCAATTTTTATTCCATGTAATGGAGTGGGAATCTAACTTTTTCAAATTGTGGGAATGTTTTGAAGAAAATAAAAGACACAAATGTCAACATTAAAAAGAATTAAAAAAAACTAAAATCTATAAAAAAAAAAATTTATAAAACAAAATAATATAAAAATAAAAATCAATAAAGTAAAATGGATAGAAAATCATTTATAAATTTTTAGGTTAAACTAATTTTTTATAATTTTAATTTATATTTATAATAAAAATTTTAAAAAATAAACTTTATAGTTTATTTTTTAAAATTAAATTTTAAATAGAAAACAATATATGTATATATAAATTATTTCAAACTTTAAAATTTAAAAATTAAAAGACAAAAAATTGAAATAAAATATAAAAGTAAAATAATAATATAAATAATAAAAATAATTTTTAATTGTTATTAAGTTATTAAAATTTTCAATTAAATTATTAAGTTAAAAAGATATTAAATTTTTAAGTTAAATTGAAATTTTAAATTTAAATTCATATTTAAAATAACTTTTTAATGATAAAATTTAATTTTTAAACTTTTAAATTAAATTTAAAATTTAAAATAAAAAGTAAAAATAAATAAATAACTCTTTAATTTAATATTTTTTAATTTTTTACAAATAAACATTAATTTTAAATTTTGAAATTTTAAAATTATTAAAAAATAAAATAAATTTAGACTTTTGTTGCTCGCGTATTGGCAAAAGTTGATAAAGCATATCATGACTTGTATATCTTTTTATTACATTTTTATTTTTTTGAGATGGACATTGTTAGAAAATTATTCAAGATTAGTAGGAATATTGACTTTAAATCAAACACAACAATATAATATTCGTAGGAATAGTTTTAAAGTGTCAAAAAGTTTTAATTACAATTTTGAAAATCAGATTTCCAAAAATATGATTCTTGAAAAGAAAAAATCAATACCCTAAGTGCACACATAACAACTTTTACATGAAAAAAGGAAAAACTACTTCTCCAAGTTGGTCCACATTGTTGACCAAGAAAAAGATAAAAGAGCTGGTCCACATTGCATAGTAATCTTCTAAAAACAATCTTGAAACACATGCCGTTTGTTGACAAGCTTAGGTTTAAAGATACATGCAGTTCTTGGCACTCAGCAGCAAAATCTCATATCAAGTCTTTCTTGATCGAGTTACAGATCCTGAAGACAACAACAATAACAACAACAACTGTTTATTTAATATTGTGAACAACTGTTTATTTAATATAATTAATACTTTTGCAAGATAAAGTGAATTTAATCATCTATAATCCACTTTTGGATGTCAAAGTACACCTTCCTTCTATTGATTCTTTTCCGAGCTTTGATTACAACCCCATGAATTTAACAGAACATTTGATTAGTAAGGCTATTCAGAGAGCTTGCTTTTGCCAAGCATGGAGATAGTAGTAGATGGACTCTGTTCGAAAACTCACGCATATGACTACTGCGACATGTCATGCCTATCCAACAAATTAAAGTAATGGATTTCGAGGTACCTTTTCCAGGAAACATAGCAGAATCTTTTTGATTCAGGTGATAACTAGGCTATTGACGATATCAGGCCGTTAGTTATCACAACAACCAGCCGTCTTTTATCTTGACACGCCATGTACATTAGATTAGATCAATTTGAATTGATTGTATCTTAGCTTAACAGATTTGTTGTAATCTTCTTTAGGTGTAGTGTCAACGTTTGTACAACTATATATTTCGAAATACTCATCAATGCAAGGTGTGTCTTTTGTGCCAATTCCTTTGTTTACAATCAGCTCTCCCGATTGACGTGAGCTCTCCATATTATCTCCAACCCTCAGATCACCCTGGCCTTGTTTTTGTTGTCACACCTTTGGAAGAAAATGGGGCAAACTATTTCCCCTGGAGGCGAAATATGATAAATGCCTTGGATTCCAAAGCAAAAACGGGACTCATCGATGGGACCATTGAGAAGCCAGACGCTCAATCACCGAGTTTATCAGCCTGGATCAAATGTAATGCCATGGTGAGATCATGGCTCATAAATTCTATAACCAAAGACTTGCAAAATAGTGTTACCTATGCCGCAACTGCCAGAGAAATATGGCAAGACTTAGAAGAGCGGTTCTCTCAAGGCAATGCAGCGAGAATTTATGAATTGAGACGTAGCATAGCACTTCTGCAACAGGAGAAGGTCCCTGTGATGACTTATTACGGCAAACTTCGAGGATTATGGGATGAATTGCAAGCAGCAAATCCACTTCCGGGGTGTTCATGTGGCTGTAAGTGTGGCGCGTCGAAGAAAGTCCAAAACATGCGAGAAACAGAGAAGGTCCACGATTTTTTGATGGGACTCGATCATGAATTCAACACAATAAGGTCTCACATCCTAAGTATGGACCCTTTGCCGAGTCTTGGACGCGCATATGCCATGGCAGTCCAAGAGGAAAAACAGCAAATGGTAGTGGCGACACGACAAACTACGGTAGACACGGCTGCATTTGTAGCAAAGCAATCCGCGTTTGTCACCAACATCAAATCAGTATCCAACTTAGAGAGACCCACTTGTGAGCATTGCAAGAAGACTGGGCATTCCAAAGACCGCTGCTACGAGATTATAGGCTACCCCTCACACTGGTGAAAGAAGAATACCAAATTTAATACTAAGAGTGTCACGGCTGGGAATCATTCTATAGGACTTGGTGCAGCAAATCTTTCACAGGTTGAACCATTTCAACCAAATATATCACATGATTCTGGACACCAAATGGTTGTACCTTATTTCACCGAAACGCAGTACCAACAACTTCTCAGCTTATTAAATGCCAACACTCAATCAGGTCCTTCAGCAATATGGCCCAATTTTCAGGTTTCATAAGTAACTCGCACAATCTTTCTCGCATTGGTGGTAATGCTTGGATTATTGACTCTAGAGCCACGCATCATTTTACACATATTCCAAGTTTGCTCGTAAATAAAACATGTGGTGCGACTGTTCCACCAGTTCGCATACCTGACGGCTGAACTCTCCCAGTGTGTGCAATTGGCGACGTATTGCTTAACAAAGACTGTGTGTTGAAGGATGTGATGAATGTTCAAGGATTTGACTGTAATCTTTTGTCTGTGCATAAATTAACTAAAGACTGGAACTGTGCTCTTACTTTTTTTTCGGACTTTTGTATATTGCAGGACTTACATTCGAGGACGCCGATTGGGCTGGGTAAAGCGAGGAACGGGCTGTATTTTTTCGAACCGATGCAGGGGGGCATGGCACTCAAGGCAGCGAGTCAACCAGATATTATCTTATTGCACCAGCGTTTGGGTCATTTGTCGCTGCAAAGTTTAGAGCACGTTGATCCCTGTATAAGAAATGTTAAATCTTGTGATTTTAGTTGTGATGCTTGCCAACGTGCAAAGCACAAACGTTTGTCTTTACCAAATAGTATCAATAAAGTAGCTAGTTCTTTCGATCTAATACATTGTGATATATGGGGTCCCTATCAGACACCTTCACATTCCGGTGCCAGGTACTTTCTAAGTATTGTTGATGACTATAGTCGCTCTACATGGGTTTATTTGATGAAAACCAAATCAGAAACCAGCTCCAATCTTATTTATTTTTGCAATTGGGTGCACACACAATTTAATTTGCAAATAAAAGTGATTCGTACAGATAATGGCAGCGAGTTTTCACATGGCAAGTTAATTGATTATTTTCATGCGCATGGCATCCATCATCAAACGACTTGTACCTACACACCACAACAAAATGGAAGGGTTGAACGCAAGCATAGACATCTATTAGAGGTTGCTCGAGCTCTCCTCTTTCACGCAAATCTTCCAGTGAATTTTTGGGGTATCCAACAAATTAAAGTAATGGATTTCGAGGTACCTTTTCCAGGAAACATAGCAGAATCTTTTTGATTCAGGGGATAACTAGGCTGTATAACAAATATTAAAATATGTCATCTATGAAAATTGATCTTGCAAACTCTCTTACTCGCAACGAGAGCATACCACTAAACCAAAGCCCTATTGGTAAACATAGCAGAATTTAAGCATCCTAGAAGCGATCTATACACTACCCAAACTTACCTAATCGAGTCAAAAGGTGATCTTCTAGTTGTGGTTGGGCGCATTGGAGAATTTGTGAACCTGTTCATGAGGAAGATTTATGGGAAGGGGATAACAAGAATTATTGTTGTCCATACATGACAAAGAACTTTTATGTCTACAAGCTGGATTTCAACCACAGACTATGGATTGAGTTGCAGAATTTGGGTGATCAGATCCCTTGATCAATTTAGACTTTAATGGAAACTATGTCGGTTCAGATGCTCTGTTTTGTGAGTTTGCATGATGGTTTTATCAATATATATCAAAAACTGGAAAAGAATTGTGACTGAGAAGTGGAAAAGACAGGGATATTTGTGATTCATCTGTCAATTCAATTAGAATTGGCCGACGAATCTCAAGAAATAATAATAAAGAAAAAGAAATTTCATAGGATAGTTGGATTTGGGGGTTATTTATACCTGAATTTTAGAGCTTCTTTTCTACACAATTTGAATTATGATAAAAATCAAAAGCCGAAAAAGTTGTTAAAAATTATTTGCTTGCATCATGATGAAAGTCACAGCCTAAATATATAGCAATTAGTTTTTCTTTTTTCGTCTTATAGCTATAAAAATTATTGGCTTATATCATGATGAAACTCATAAGTCTAAAAAACTTTTAAAATATTTTTGCTTGCATCGTGATTAAAATTGCAAGCTAAAAAGTTTGTAAAAAAAAAATTTGTTTGAATCATATAGCTGTTAAAAATTATTAACTTGCATTGTGATGAAAATTACAGGCCTAAAAAGTTGTTAAGAATTATTTGCTCGGTTAGAAGAGGGGCCTAGGAGGAAAAAAAAGAAAAATTATAGAGCATGTCTAGTATAAAGGGGGGAAAAAAAGACCTATATGTTTTTTACAATTTTTTTAATTAGTTAAAATGATTATTATATCCATAAACTGTTAAAAATCACTAATGGAATAACAATGTTAAATTTGAAAGAGTTGGCAGGAAAAAAAAAAAAAAAATGGGAGATCTAGCTAGTTGTCCTAATGTGAAAGCTTGAATGCACAGATCCCTGGTGGGGAGATCTATCCAAGACCACTATTAATTTTTTCTTTTTCTTATTAAATGGAGGTTGAATAGCATACAAATAATGTTGCATCTATCGAGAATCGATTTTAAAACTTCTCTCACACAAGACAATAACCATACCAATAGATACAACCAAGATCAATACAACATATACTATATATCTTTTCTTTTTATTATACTTCAATGGAATTTGCCTCAAAAATGTAAACATGTAACTGAAAGTACGCTCTTCATCAGGTTTTATTTGGAGAATGCTATCGATTTCAATATATAAGTAAAAAAAAATTCCTCATATTCCGCTGTTTTATATATATCCGAACTCATTAATGCCAAAATTATCCAATTATTATGACTTGAAAGAAAATCCAAACAGATCCGCGTATGCACAAAAACACAAATAACACACATATGCTTGAACAAGAAAGAACATAATGGAACATAGATTTTTACGTGGAAAACCCTCCAATTTGGAGGAAAAAAAACCACGGGAAAATTGATATCTTTATTAAAATAGTTAGATGGTACAACGATGTATAGATCTCCATATTCACAAAAAGCATCTTAAAAGGCTTGTTGAAGGAATTTTGCCTCGAACACGTATTGAAAAGTGCTTTTAATAGGGAAAAACATTACCAATGCGGTCTAACTGTTCAAAGTTTCAGGTCGCGCTTGTAGAGAGAACCTCCCACCTTTTCTTTTTCTTTTTCTTTTTTTCAACTTCAACATAATCTTTTTCTTTGCTTTTGCTTTTTTCTCTTTCTTTTTCTTTTTTTTTCTTTTTTTCTTTTCTCTCTTTTTTTTCTTCTTTTTTCTTTTTTTTCATTCAACTTCTATTCTTTTTCTTTTTTCATCTTTTTTCTCTTTTTTTTCCCTCCTCCTTCTCTAGCAAGTCACGACACATCTTCCACTGAATCAGAAAGACCACAAGAATAGCACCTTCATGTTGTGTTGTTGAGAGCAGAAATCCAAAACAACTCGCACACATGAGCTTCATTCATGCCTTCATCATCTTTGCCTTCCATATCATGTATCTTGATCATCTTTATCTTTGTTTCTTCTTCACGTAGCCTTTGTCATCATTCTTGAGACTAATCTTCTTCAAGAAGCAATGCATGGAACTTCTTGCATGCGAATTTCTACATGCATGTTGAAATTGGCTATGGCTTAGAAGAAATTTTTTTTGAGTTTAAACAAGAAACTAATTATGGATTATACATGATGAGAAGATAGAAACAAAGGGGTTTGCAAGAAGCACCTAAGGGTATGAAGATAACACAAAGAAAGGGTCTGCAAAAAGCAGCTTAAGGGTTTGAAAACTATGAATGAAAACACAAAGAGAGGGTTTGCAATTAGTTTGTGAAAGGGTGGTGCGTATTTATAGATAATCCATAGCATTAATAAGTCGGTTTTAATCTCCTAAGCATTATTAAGTCGGTTCTTGTTTGGAATCCGAAGAAGTCCTAATCCTACCAAACAAGGTAATTTTAATCCTATTTGCATTGAGATTCTGCAATATTCTGTCCTATCTTAGAGCTAGAATTTTATTTTTTTTTTTTTTTTTTGCGCTTTTTTGACATTTAATTTTAATTTTTGTACAATTTTTATGTTGTATTTCTATGTAAACTATTTTTTTTTTTAAAGCAAACAGTTATGGGTACCCATTATTTTTTGGATACTTAACGATTGTTGTCAGTAATCTTCAAACAAATCCAATTTCAATTACGATTTTGGTTATATTATTTTATGATCAAACAGTAATATTCCCACTTTTTTGGACTAACCCTCCTATTATCACCCCAAAAAATAACTACAACCTCCTACCCCATTCTTGAAGGCAAATTATAACTGCCTCGGAGTTAATCAAATCACAACATAACTTGGTAATAAATACAATGACGTATCCAATATTCGTAAATCCTTGAACTAGAAAAGACGTAAAATATAATTCTTGAATATAAACATTTGAATCGATTGTGAAAAAAATATGTCAAATTTTATGGTAGCTGCTTGAACAACCAAGGTTGGTAACTATGTGACGCTGACAAGAAAATGACCCAAAGAACAGGGAAAAAAACACAAAATTAAAATAATGGGTATTGTAATATAAAGAAGAACAACTTATATCAAACTAAAACAAACAGTATAAACATTCGACCGAAAAAAGAATGAAATAATACGAGTAAAGAAACAACAATTTTATATATTCATCAATTACATGATGAAGGCTTACGAACTAATTTCCGCACCAAACTATTTTCCTATTATAAGAAAAACATTATCAAAAACTAATCTGTTAACATGTAGTAGATACAGAAAATTAAAGATCTAAATCAGCTTCCAAGGAAGAGCAATGTTCAACATCATGCAACATCGTAATATATTTTGCAGTGTCGGGAGGCAATGATGGAGCCATTGTGGGTGCATAGGGGTCAAGTCTACAATATTGGTAAATTTTAGGATTATAGAGAACAAAAGGTATATTGGGATATCTCTCGGGGTAATTTTGTGGGAATTTGAAAAGAGGAAAACAACAATCATGATTGGTAAATGCGGGTGTCTATGTCCTCCATGCAAGAGTATAAGATGTTGTTGACAGTCCCCCAACAGTAACTTTCAGGGTCATATGGTATGTATATTCATAGTTAACCTCGAATTCACCAGTCACGCCATAAGATATCGCCGCCGTGGATATGCACGGAAGAAGAACTAGAACAACAACAAAGAAAGTTGTTTTCATCATGTCTAAAAACCTCTATGATATGGTTTCACTGCTTTGTTCTATTATGAGTAAGTAATGAGAAAATTAGTTTAGGTGAGTTGCAATTTATAGATTATTTCGGTGGAGAAGTTTATATGGTGTTAAGGTGTAAATTTGGTGTGGCTAAATATGGAAGGTTGACTCGAGTTGACCTCCTTTAGCCTGCAAAACGAAAACGGAGCTGCAAGGGAATGCCCTGCATTAACACTCTGAAACTTAAGTTAGTTGGGTGCTAGAAGAAGGAAAGTGTAGATAATTTCAGAAAAATAAATTAGTTATCTCTCCTGAAGAGTGCATGGATGCATTTTATACCCTGTAGATGAAAAAGAATCCGACATACTCTGACACATTTTCAAGCTCAAAGAAATGCCAATGTCTAGAGATATAGAATATAGGAAGCAAGTTCGATTACTACGCCAAACAGAGCTAAATCAGCATGCTACATCTGCAAATGGAGGCAAACCCCACTCCTCTGCCCTGAAATCCATTAGAGAACTCAGAACTTGATCGGCTGTTGAATGAAAAATGAGCCATCCAGCCGTGGATCTGGAACCATAACCACAGACCTGCCATCAAATGCTTTCAAATCAGCCAGCAAGAACCATATAGATATTGCCAATGAGCTACTATTTGGACTGCAGTGAGAATATATGTTAACTAAAAGTGAAGTAATACAGCCCTAAGTTCGTGACAATTTTCGAGACACATTTTGCATGAGAATATTCAGACTGCTACTTAAATCATGTCGAATAAATAAAATTAAAACATCAACAGTGAGTACGATACTTGCACTTTCAAAGTATACTTTCATTTATTTAGATATAATTTAAAGCTTATTAGATATAATTTAGAAGTAAACGTTGTTACATGTGTTAAGAATACATGTTGCAAATCATGTTAGTAATTCGTTTATCTAAGATGCTAGTAGATGTTACTTGGATAAATACCACTAAGCACTCGAATGATAACATTCCTAGTTCGTAAAAAGTGTTAAAGTATATTTGGAATTTTAAGATAATTTTTTATTTTGTCACACTCCACAAAGTTATTAAAATAGTATTATATTTTTATTATAAGACTAGTATTCTAGTCCCAACGAGCATTAGACTTGTTTCCTTATTAGACTTTGATTCCCTATTAGATTGGTTTTCAATTCTTTGTCACTAAGTCTCGAGACTTATAAATGGGGTTCTTTATTCATGTTCACAATCCTAAAATTTTGATATGCAGTTATTATCTCTTTATTTCTTCTAAAGCTAACATTAGTAATAGCTCCTAATATCTTCAGTAAACATGTTTTCTCTTTTCTTTTTTTCATAACAAACGAACCAAATTTTTGTTGTCATTCGTGCATACTAACCACAATTAATTCATTAATAACAAAAAAAAAAACCACTATTAATTCAACATTATTTTGCTGATTTAAGGGCTTTAGCTAAAATTCAAGTGCTACAGCCAAGATCATTACAGCATTGACTATCATTTCTTATAACATCTATCTAAAATCTGAATCACAAGAAGCCTTTTAAAGAATAAAGCTGAAACAACCACTATTAATTAATTGTTTCTTTGCTAATTAATCAAGGGCGTTAGCTACAAAATGTGATTATTTATTTGTTTGGAGAATGTTACCGATAAATAAGTAAAAAATTTCCTCATATTGTGCTGTTTTATATCCAATCGTTAATGCCTAAGCCAATTATTCAATGACATGAAAGAAAATCGTCATTGAAAGAAAATCCAAACAGTTGCGTATCTACAACAACACAAAATACCATACATGCTTGAACAAGAAATGAACATAAAGGAACAAGAATTTTTACGTGGAAAACCCTCCAATTTGGAGGGGAAAAAACCATGGGGAAATTGATGTCTTCATTAATAATAATTTAGATGGTACAATAGTATACAAATCTTCATATTCACAAGAAGATTTTTAGAAGGAGTGTTGAATGAATTTTGCCTCGAACACATATTGAAAAGTGCTTTTAATAATGTAGCATTACATATGTAGTCAACAGTTCAAAGTTTCAGGTCGTGCTTGTAGAGAACCTCCCACCTTTTCTTTTCTACTTCATCATAATCTTTTTCTTTATTTTTGCTTTTTTCTCTTTTTTTCTCTTTTTCTTTTTTTTCCTCTATATTTTCTCTTTTTTTTCCATTCAACTTCTTTTCTTTACTTTTTTCATCTTTTTTTCTTTTTCTTTTTCTTTTTTTCTCCTCCTTCTCTACAAATCACGACACATCTTCCACTGAATCAGAAAGACCACAAGAATAGCACCTTCATGTTGTGTTGTTGAGCGCACAAATCCAAAACAACTCGCACACATGAGCTTCATTCATGCCTTCATCATCGATCTCTGTCTTGCCAATGGGAAAAGACATAGGGATATTTATTTTTTGTCTTGCATCAAACACGTCCTCGAATTTTCGTTTTTTATTTTTTCCTCCCAAGTCCATTATGTTAGATGAATCTAACGCAAAATGCTTTTCTTCATTGAAATTCATATTTATTATTTTGCCCTTAATGAGGCGCTGATGTGGCTTAGTTTAACTTTATTTTTTAAAATAAATGTTTGTGATTCATCTGCCAATTCAATTGGAATTAGCGGGCGAATCTAAAAACATAATAATAAAGAAAAAAAAGAAAAACTCATAGGATAGTTGAATTTGGGGTGCTATTTATACCTGAATTTTAGAGCTTCTTTTCTACACAATTTGAATCATGATGAAAATCACAGACTAGATAGCAATTAATTTTTTTTTTTCCCTATCTTATAGCTCTAAAAATTATTGGCCTACATCATGATGAAAAGTCGTAAGTCTAAAAAACAATTAAAATGTTTTTGCTTGCATCACGATGAAAATTGCAGGCATTTGAATCATATAGCTGATAAAAATTATTAACTTGCATTGTGATAAAAATTACTGGCCTAAAAAGTTGTTAAGAATTATTTTCTCGGTTTGAGTTTTTTTACTCTTGTTTTAGTTAGTTAAAATGTTTATTATAACCCTAAACTGTTAAAAATCACTAATGGAATAACGATGTTAAATTTGGAAGAGTTGGCATCTCTTTATAACTGGATCGTACTTCGTATAACCTTTATCCTGCGGAATATTAATACTTCCAATTATGAGATAATATATGAAATATGCACAAATGTGTAATGGCGGCTAGCTAGCGTCCAGAGTCAATTCCAAATACATTACCTTGTTAATTTGTAGTTCATATATATCCAAACTCATGAATGCCTAAATTATCCAATTATTCGATGACATGAAAGAAAATCCAAACAGAAGTGCATGTACAATAACACAAATAATACACATATGCCTGAACAAGAAAGAACATAAAGGAACAAAGATTTTTACGTGGAAAACCCTCCAATTTGAAGGGAAAAAAACCCCGGGAAATTAATGTCTTTATTAATATATTTAGATGGTACAGCAATGTATAGATCTCCATATTCACAAGAAGCTTCTTCAAAGGCTTGTTGAAAGAATTTTGCCTATTGAAAAGTGCTTTCAATAAGGTAACATTACCAATGCGGTCCAACTGTTCAAAGTTTCAGGTTGCGCTTGTAGAGAGCCTCCCTTCATCTTCATCATCTTTTCTTTTCTTTTCTTTTTCTTTTTTTCTCTTCTTTTTTCTTATTCTTTTTTTCTTCCTTTTTTCTCTTTTCTTGTTTCTTTTTTTTTTTTCTGTTTCTCCTTTTTCCTTCTTTTTTCTCTTTTTCTCTTTTCTTATTTTTTCTCTTCTTACTCTTTTTTCTTCTCCCTTCTTTCATTCATCTTCTTTTCTTTTTCTTTTTTCTCTTTTTTCCCCCTCCTTCTCTAACAAGTCACAACATATCTTGCATTGAATCAGAAAGACCGCAAGAATAGCACCTTCATGTTTTGTTGTTGAGCGCAGAAATCTGAAACAACTCGCACACATGAGCTTCACGCCTTCATCATCGATCTTTGTCTTCCATATCATGATGTATCTTAATCGTAGGAGTAAATTATCCTTCTTTCTTGCTTCTTGACGTAGCCTTTCTCATTATTTTGAGATCTTCTTCTTCAGAAACTAACTAATCGATTCTTCAAACACAAATCGAACTTCTTGAGAATTGCGGATGGCTATGGCTTGGAGGAATATTTTATGAGCTTAAAAAATTGAAGAAAACTTGTGAAAGGGTTGTGATGTGAAAGGGCTGATGCGTGCATATTTATAGGCAGTCAGCGTTAGTCGGCTTCGTATTTAACGAAATCTTAATCCTACACAAACAAACAGTATTACATATCTGATCTGAGTTTCCTAAAAACCTGTGATAGTCCATCTATATCTACCAACAGGCCTCTCACACACGCCCAAAACAAACATAAACTATCTTAAAACCTTTTTTTTTTTTTTTTTTAAATTCAAGAGAGCGTACAACACATATTACAGGATGTTGCTCACGAAAATTAATCACACAATCACTCGCACTTACCGCCTTGAGATTGTGAACCATGGGCAACAAAAGAAAGCTAGGAGTGTTTGTTGGTGGAATTTTACAAGATTCTTAGGAATGTGAAATTTGGAATGTGATATTTTCATGTTAGGTTCGCAGAATAAAAAAATATTTCGGGGATGTCTGGAAATACAATATTCGCATATTTTGCTCTATTTTTATTCCTTGTGATGGAGTGGGAATCTAACTTTTTCAAATTGTGGGAATATTTTGAAGAAAATAAAAGACACAAATGTCAACATTAAAAAGAATTAAAAAAAAAAACTAAAATCCATAAAAAAAAATTATAAAACAAAATAATAAAAAAATAAAAATCAATAAAGTAAAATGGATAGAAAATCATTTATAAATTTTTAGGTTAAACTAATTTTTATAATTATAATTTATATTTATAATAAAATTTTAAAAAATAAACTTTATAGTTCATATTTTAAAATTAAATTTTAAATAGAAAACAATATATGTATATATAAATTATTTCAAACTTTAAAATTTAAAAATTAAAAGACAAAAAATTGAAATAAAATATAAAAGTAAAATAATAATAAAAATAATTTTAATTGTTATTAAGTTATTAAATTGTTCAATTAAATTATTAAGTTAAAAAGTTATTAAATTTTTAATTTAAATTGAAATTTTAAATTTAAATTCATATTTAAAATAACTTTTTAATGATAAAATTAAATTTAAAATAAAAAGTAAAAATAAATAAATATTTTTTAAATTTAATATTTTTAATTTTTTACAAATAAATATTAATTTTAAATTTTGAAATTTTAAATTTATTAAAAAATAAAATAAATTTAGAATTTTGTTGCTCGCGTATTGGCAAAAGTTGATAAAGCATATCATGACTTGTATATCTTTTTATTTTTTTGAGATGGGCATTGTTGAAAAAATTTCAAGATTAGTAGAAATATTGAGTTTAAATCAAACACAATAATATAATAATCGTAAGAATATTTTTAATGTACTAAATAATTTAAATTATATTTTTAAAAATCACATTCCCAAAAATATGATTGTTGAGAATGAAAAATCAATACAGTGCACACATAACGACTTTTACATGAAAAAAGGAAAAACTACTTCTCCAAGTTGGTCCACATTGTTGACCAAGAAAAAGAAAAAAGAGCTGGTCCACATTGCATAGTGATCTTCTAAAAACAATCTTGAAACACATGCCTTCTGTTGACAAGCTTAGGTTTAAAGATACATGCAGTTCTTGGCACTCAGCAGCAAAATCTCATATCAAGTCTTTCTTGATCGAGTTACAGATCCTGAAGACAACAACAATAACAACAACAACTGTTTATTTAATATTGTGAACAACTGTTTATTTAATATAATTAATACTTTTGCAAGATAAAGTGAATTTAATCATCTATAATCCATTTTTGGATGTCAAAGTACACCTTCCTTCTATTGATTCTTTTCCGAGCTTTGATTACAACCCCATGAATTTAACAGAACATTGGATTAGTAAGGCTATTCAGAGAGCTTGCTTTTGCCAAGCATGGAGATAGTAGTAGATGGACTCTGTTCGAAAACTCACGCATATGACGACTGCGACATGTCAGATGTTTTGGTGTAGTAATTGTGCCTATCCAACAAATTAAAGTAATGGATTTCGAGGTACCTTTTCCAGGAAACATAGCAGAATCTTTTTGATTTAAGGGATAACTAGGCTGTATAACAAATATTAAAATATGTCATCTATGAAAATTAATCTTGCAAACTCTCTTACTCGCAACGAGGGCATACCACTAAACCAAAGCCCTATTGGTAAACATAGCAGAATTTAAGCATCCTAGAAGCGATCTATACACTACCCAAAGTTACCTAATCGAGTCAAAATGTGATCTTCTAGTTGTGGTTGATCAATGGTCCGTATGATAGCTTGTGACGAATAATATTATTAACGGGACTTCACAACATTTATGAAAGTTTTAAAAATTGTGATGACAAACACGTTAATTATTAGAAAGAAGAATAAAATATTGTTTTCCTTGGAGACATAAATGTACATATGTCAATATGTGAAATCATTATCCACATGCATTGTGCACGCTAACACAATGCATGCAACACAGGTGTTTTGCCATTTCTATTCCAAAAGAGGCCCCTAGCATTTCATTATATTATGCCTCGTGGTTCATGGGCACGTGGACACGACCCATTGATCTTCCATCGGTGAAATAATTTGTGACATGGCGTGCTTGGTATTTTGGAGATAGTTGGTGAAGTTCCTCAAGCCAGCTCCCTTGGAAGACGTGTCCCTGCAAGTTTGTTTATGTAATTTTTGTCGCGTATAACATATTTTCATGGTACGTTTCCTTTCTCGTGAACTAAAAAGTCATGGTGATGGGACTTGGCGGCATTGATATTTACAATTTCAACATATTATATTTATTTACAATTACGTTATTTAATTAACTGTTTAATTGAATACTTTTACTACTTTAAAAACTATTTAAATTATTGTGTTTGTATAATTAATTACATAATATTTATGGATTATTAAAATTATCCTAACTTGTATAACTTTCACATTATATATATATATATATATATATATATATATATATATATATATATATATCTCATCCTACTTCAGAACTAATTCATAAATATAATTGGTTTATTAATATTTAATAATTTAAGAAGTAATAAAAAACTATTTTTGTAGACAGCCTATGGTGTGTCAGGTTTTTGGAGACGGAATTGGTCATCTCAAAAATGAAAGTGAAGTTAACCTTCGCTCAAAAAAAAAAATTAGTATGGAAAAAAAATGCCAAAAAAAAAATATTATCTAAACAAAAAGAAAAAATAGGAAAAAACAAACTACTACTTAATTAATATAATTATTTTGATGCAAATATGAAAAAAAATTAATTAAACAAGTAAAAATTTTAAAGTTAATAAACAAAACAAAGTTAATAAAACAAAATAATAGCTAATTAATATACTATGTTTGTTATTAATTAGTTAAAATAAATTAATATGTAAAAAAAAAAGTGAAGAAAATAAATAAAAAAATATAGTGAAAAAAACAAAACAAAATAATATTTAATTAATATTACATTCATTATAAAAAAAATATAAAACAAATTAACTATCAAAATTATTAGGTAAATATAATAATAAAAAACATTCAAAAATAATAATAATAATGAAACGGACTATCTAGCGACTTAGTGAATTAACACATGTTTGTCTTCTATTAACAGACAAGAATTGAGTCAAGAGTTAGCATTTGATTTAATTTTGAAATGCTATTTGAAAAAATGTTACACCTAATGCTAGATTAATTTTCACAAGATAAACTAGTTGTAAACTTTCGTAAAAATTTATTCATAATAGTTCAATTTGAACTTTTACATTATTTTCTTTCCCAGAAACAAATAAAAATCTCTCTCAACTCACACAGGTCACACACGCACGCTTAAATCAAATTCAAACACTCACCTCACCATTCACTCCACCCGTCGATCAAACACACAAAATAAAAAGGGAAGGAACAGAGGTAGCTTCGGCGAGAAGAGAAGAAGAAGAAGAAAAAAAGTAAATGGAAGAAGATCAGTCACGCGACGGGAGAAGCAGGAGGGAGGAGAGAAGAAATAGGAAGAAAATTAACTTTGTTCAAGCCCTAGTTCATGTGTGCATTTTGTAACCAAGTTGAGGTGAGGGGAAATTCATATTATGTGCAAATTTCTTGTGTTTTGTTAGTGTTATTTATTATGTAAAAGCTGAAATTATATGATTATGCCATGGTTAACTTGCCTATATCGGAACCTTGATTGTTGGTGTGTAATAGGTGTTAGTTGAATGCAAAAATGTGAAATGTGGCTGAAGTGTTTGTTAGATTGCCAAAGAAAGAATTTATTAGTTGAATATTGCATTTCATTTTTTTTCCAAATAGATGAATGCATGAACAATTGATAAGTTGAGTTTGTTGTGCACATCAGCAGGTGCGTGTGTGTGCGTATTCGAGTTGACTGCCCAGCGCCGGGCAGTCCGCTGGCGCTGGACAGTCAGCTGCCGGCGTGAGGCTACTGTCGGCATTAGCCTGGGCAGTCACCTCAACCTCTCCCCTCTTCCTTTTATGCTTCTAATGTGTAATGAATATTGGTTTGCTTGTAGTTAATTTAGCTTGAATTGCTTTACAAATTTCAAACTGTAATATGGTTATCTTGTAAGTTGTTTTGAATGAATGTTGGATATAGTATTTAACTAGTTATTATGCATGTTGTGACCTTGGAAATAAAAGGAACTTATGAGCTAAGAACATAATTAAGTGTTAGCTTGTTAAAGTTAATTCTTTTTAACTTGTAAAGGCTTGATATAAGTGATTTATTTTGTGTATTTGTGATCTTGAACTAATATTTTAGTATCATTTAGAAGTTGGAAAACAACTCATTTCAGTTGTTCGTTTCGTCATCCAATATACTTGATGCATTGATGAATGTTGGATATGATGATGACATTGAATCCACGGAGCCACTTCACTTGTTAGGGGAAGCACAATGCCGGTGCATAGCTTGTTCAAGTATGTACATGTCTGCACTCACAAACGCACACACACATATATAGGCACATATGTATTATT
The DNA here is from genome assembly GCA_037974665.1 of Ehretia macrophylla. Lineage (NCBI taxonomy): Eukaryota > Viridiplantae > Streptophyta > Magnoliopsida > Boraginales > Ehretiaceae > Ehretia > Ehretia macrophylla. Next base: position 11,425,132 of record CM075779.1, read on the forward strand.
TGAATGTCAAAGGAGCTTAATCTATATTAGTTAGAAATCCTTAAGAGGAGATGACTGATGTGAGAGGATAGTTAGCTATTTCCAAAGATGTCTTGATGCACAAGAAGTTATGCCATTACGGAATATCACTGATTAAGGGTAATATATATTCCAAGGTACCTAGATGAGATTAATGGAATTTAGTATCATACTTGCCGCAAATTTAATACTTAAGTTGACGGATTATGCCCGGTTTATTGAAGACTTATTCATTATTACCATAGAAGATGATTGCACTGAGAGCACTGTGTATGTGGAGAAAGCAAAATATGGAAAGTTGAAAGTCTTTTACCTTAGTCATGTATGGATTACAATCACAAATTTAGCAAATGACTTACAAAATCTGAAATCCCTGCTTGAAAGTTTTCAATTCTATTTGTTCATCTTATATGCAAATCTAAGCTCCAGAGTGCAATTTCTACAGTTTGACTTCAATGATTGAGAAACAAATCTGTCAAATCTAATACTTTGGTCAAAGTCAATCTGAAAAGTCTATTACCTATCAAAAACTAGAAAAATGTATGTTCGAGCTTATTGTTTGTGTCTTAAATAAGAATACCCATCGTAACAGCCTTTTTCTGGCAGATGACAACAACAATTTCTATTGAAGATGTTCGCAGAGAAGTGAAAATACTGAAAGCTCTGTCAGGTCATAAGCATCTTGTCAAGTTTTATGATGCCTGTGAGGATGCCAATAACGTTTACGTAGTAATGGAGTACGTATTCTTTAGGAAAAATTTTAAGTTAGAAATTTAATCTTTTCTCCTTTTTCATATTTCTTATGCTTAAACATTTTTCTTGCTCAGTTGGAATGGCCTTTACTATTATGGATCCTCTAATCTGATTGAAATCCTTGTTGCCTATACAATTCTTGTGTCCAGTGAATTTCAAAAGTTTACAAATCATTTTGTCGCATGGACATCTATAATTCTGTCTTATCCTCTAATCATTGATGCAAATCACCTCTCATGCCAGTTTATTGTTAATTCTCCATTATAGCTTCTACTACTTCCTTTTCTTTGCCTTTCTTTTTGTGGCCAAAGTAAATTATTCCTTCATATCAATATTGTTCAAATTCGTAGTGTGTAGTGCTTATTGAAACAGTGGCATTTTGAGTATCTTATTTCCATTGCCGGATAAAGCTTTTCCGAAAGCTTGTGTGCATGCTTAGATATTCAACTGACGGCATGTTTCTTTGCTAGAACTTAATCTACCCCTATGCCCCTATGTTTAACAATGTATATGCACTCAGACATATTTGCGAAACTAGAATGAATCCAACAACTGGAAGAGATTTGTGCAAGACATGATTAGTTCACCAGTAGAATATGAAAACCATTGGGTAATGCTTGTTTTTTTAAGGTAGTGGACCTTATTGTCTTTTGATGATAAAATAAGTGGTATTGAACTAACCTCTTGGGTAGGTTATTACCTAATGTTAAGTGAAGAAGATTATGAACAATGTATGATATTGTGTAAGTTTGGGTTAACAATGCTTTAGCTTAATTGCACTTAATTCTAGTATATCAGCTGAGATAACCCCGACCTGAGTGGTTAAGCTATCTTCGGTATTTAATTCTAAATCTTTTAATGGGAAACTTCCGACTATAGGTAAATAGCTATATTAAGTAAAGCTAATAATGTGCTTGTTAACTACGATCATGTCTAGTTGCTTAGTTGTAATCTTTCCATTGAACTACTTCTAACTTGATCATTTCTAGTTTCTTAGAGTCATAGCAATGCCTTGATTAGTTACTTTATCTAACTGGGAAAGTTAAAGGACTAGAAAATGAAAGGGAAAATAAATTAAATTCACTATTCATTTTTTTTGCATTATTTATGTTTTGTTGTATAATCTCATTTTATTTGATCTTCATTCAGAAAATTATTGTTTTATACAGGATGTTCCGTTTCGGAGAAGATTCATCAATGACGAGTTTCTAGAGATTCAAAGTTCGTGAATAGTTTCGGAGAAGATTCAAATACGTAGGGGTTAAGTTAGAGTTGAAGGATAGCTATTTTGTAATTATATATATAATTAAAATATTTGGTAATATTAATTTTAAATTGAATTTTGATTGTCAAATTTTAATTAATTTAATTTTTATATGAAATTCATATTTATAAATTTACCATTTAAATTTTGTACTTTAATTATAAAGAGTTTCTAAAAATAATTATTTAAATTTTACGAGGACTTGGTGAGGGCTCAGAGATGGAGGATTTTGCGAGGGCACGGCGAGGGACGCATTCGGCGAGGGCACGACGAGGGACGCATTCGGCAAGGGCTCGGAGAGGGACAAAAACGGTGAGGGCACGAAGAGGGACGAAAACGGCGAGGTACGGAGAGGGATGAAAAAGGCGACGGCACGGAGAAGGACGAAAACGGCGAGGGCATGGAGAGGGACGAAAACGGCGAGGGCTTGTTGCCTTCGCATAGTCATCGCCGAAATGGTCACTCACCGAGTCGTCGCCAAATGGCGTGGGGTCGGCAAGGGACCGCAATTCATCGACGAAGGTTTCGGCAAGGGACGATTCCCCTCGCCGAGACTCTTTTGGCGTCGACCCGGCGAGGGGAATCGTCCCTCGCCGAAACCAATTTTTGTTGTAGTGTCTGTTCGAAAACTCACACATATGACTACTGCGACATGTCAGATGTTTTGGTGTAGTAATTGTGCCTATGCAACAAATTAAAGTAATGGATTTCGAGGTACCTTTTCTAGGAACCATAGCAAAATCTTTTTGATTTAGGGGACGACTAGGCCGTACAATAATATTAAAAGATGTCATTTATTATAATTGATCTTGCAAACTCTCTTACTAGCAACAAGGACATACCACTAAACTAAAGCCCTGTTGGTAAACATAGCAGAATTTAAGCATCCTAGAAGCGATCTATACACTACCCAAAGTTACTTAATCGAGTCAAAAGGCGATCTTCTATTTGTGGTTGGGTGCATACATGACAAAGAACTTTTATGTTTACAAGCTGGATTTCAACCACAGACTATGGATTGAGTTGCAGAATTTGGGTGATCAGATGTTCTTTGTGGGTGATAATCAATCTATGTCTTTGTTAGCCAAGGATTATGCAAGATTATTGGCTTCGCGTGGACGAAGATCACATGTATGGAGGTTATGACATGGGAATATTTGACTTTGAAGATCGAAGTATTAAGGAGATATATGAATGTAACTTGAATAAGATGACACCTGTATTTTGGATACTTCCAAGTTAATCAATGGTTGATATTCGAAAGGGATTAGTAAAAGTTACCACATGAAAAAGCAAAATAATGTTTTATATTTGCATTGGTGAAACTTTGAAAAAGCAAAATACTAGTCGTGCGGATCATAAATATCAAACATTTTGTTTCATATATTTTAGCTTCCATTCTTGATTTCTGCAAATTGGTGAAACTTGACCCAAAAATTCTCCAGCTATGTCATATAATGTTGCTTTATGTAACTGTACTGTGCCTTAACTTTAAAACTCATCTCACATGTATGGCTACTATGCAAATAAATAACTTCCTCAATAGTAACCTCTCTCTACTATTCCAAGAAAGAAAGAAAAAATTAGTATGCCATAGATGAATAGCAGCAGCACATGTATATGTAGAACCTGGAGAAAACATTGAGGCAAATATCGTACGTCCTTATAATGTTGATAAATCCCCTTGATCGATTTAGACTTTAATGGAAACTATGTCGGTTCAGATGCTCTGTTTTGTGAGTTTTCATGATGGTTTTATCAATATATATCAAAAACTGGAAAAGAATTGTGACTGAGAAGTGGAAAAGACAGGGATATTTGTGATTCATCTGTCAATTCAATTAGAATTGGCCGACGAATCTCAAGAAATAATAATAAAGAAAAAGAAATTTCATAGGATAGTTGGATTTGGGGGTTATTTATACCTGAATTTTAGAGCTTCTTTTCTACACAATTTGAATTATGATAAAAATCAAAAGCCGAAAAAGTTGTTAAAAATTATTTGCTTGCATCATGATGAAAGTCACAGCCTAAATATATCGCAATTAGTTTTTCTTTTTTCATCTTATAGCTATAAAAATTATTGGCTTATATCATGATGAAACTCGTAAGTCTAAAAAACTTTTAAAATGTTTTTGCTTGCATCGTGATTAAAATTGCAAGCTAAAAAGTTTGTAAAAAAAAATTTGTTTGAATCATATAGCTGTTAAAAATTATTAACTTGCATTGTGATGAAAATTACAGGTCTAAAAAGTTGTTAAGAATTATTTGCTCAGTTAGAAGAGGGGCCTAGGAGGAAAAAAAAGAAAAAATTGAGAGCATGTCTAGTATCAAGGGGGAAAAAAAGACCTATATGTTTTTTTACTATTTTTTTAATTAGCTAAAATGATTATTATATCCATAAACTGTTAAAAATCACTAATGGAATAACAATGTTAAATTTGAAAGAGTTGGCAGGAAAAAAAAAAAAAAAGGGAGATCTAGCTAGTTGTCCTAATGTGAAAGATTGAATGCACAGATCCCTGGTGGGGAGATCTATCCAAGACCACTATTAATTTTTTCTTTTTCTTATTTAAATGGAGGTTGCATAGCATACAAAGAATGTTGGATCTATCGAGAATCGATTTTAAAACTTCTCCCACACAAGACAACAACCATACCAACGGATACAACCAAGATCAATACAACATATACTATATATCTTTTCTTTTTATTATACTTCAAAGGAATTTGCCTAAAAAATGTAAACATGTAACTGAAAGTACGCTCTTCATCAGGTTTATTTGGAGAATGCTATCAATTTCAATATATAAGTAAAAAAAAATTCCTCATATTCTGCTGTTTTATATATATCCGAACTCATTAATGCCTAAATTATCCAATTATTATGACATGAAAGAAAATCCAAACAGAAGCGTATGCACAAAAACACAAATAACACACATATGCTTGAACAAGAAAGAACATAATGGAACAAAGATTTTTACGTGGAAAACCCTCCAATTTGGAGGGAAAAAAACCACGGGAAAATTGATGTCTTTATTAATATATTTAGATGGTACAAGGATGTATAGATCTCCATATTCACAAGAAGCTTCTTCAAAGGCTTGTTGAAGGAATTTTGCCTCGAACACGTATTGAAAAGTGCTTTTAATAAGGAAAAACATTACCAATACGGTCCAACTGTTCAAAGTTTCAGGTCGCGCTTGTAGAGAGAACCTCCCACATTTTTTTTTTATTTTTTTTTTCAACTTCAACATAATCTTTTTCTTTGCTTTTGCTTTTTTCTCTTTCTTTTTCTTTTTTCTTTTCTCTCTTTTTTTCTTCTTTTTTTTTTTTTCATTCAACTTCTATTCTTTTTCTTTTTTCATCTTTTTTCTCTTTTTTTCCCTCCTCCTCTAGCAAGTCACGACACATCTTCCACTGAATCAGAGAGACCACAAGAATAGCACCTTCATGTTGTGTTGTTGAGAGCAGAAATCCAAAACAACTCGCACACATGAGCTTCATTCATGCCTTCATCATCTTTGCCTTCCATATCATGTATCTTGATCATCTTTATCTTTTTTTCTTCTTCACGTAGCCTTTGTCATCATTCTTGAGACTAATCTTCTTCAAGAAGCAATGCATGGAACTTCTTGCATGCGAATTTCTACATGCATGTTGAAATTGGATATGGCTTAGAAGAAATTTTTTTGAGTTTAAACAAGAAACTAATTATGGATTATACATGCTGAAAAGGAGAAGATAGAAACAAAGGGGTTTGCAAGAAGCACCTAAGGGTATGAAGATAACACAAAGAAAGGGTCTGCAAAAAGCAGCTTAAGGGTTTGAAAACTATGAATGAAAACACAAAGAGAGGGTTTGCAATTAGTTTGTGAAAGGGTGGTGCGTATTTATAGATAATCCATAGCATTAATAAGTCGGTTTTAATCTCCTAAGCATTATTAAGTCGGTTCTTGTCTGGAATCCGAAGAAGTCCTAATCCTACCAAACAAGGTAATTTTAATCCTTCTGCATTGAGATTCTGCAATATTCTGTCCTATCTTAGAGATAGAATTTTATTTTATTTTATTTTTTTTGGAGCTTTTTGACATTTACATTTAATCTTTGTACAATTTTCTGCAATATTCTGTCCTATCTTAGAGCTAGAATTTTATTTTATTTTATTTTTTTTGGAGCTTTTTGACATTTAAATTTAATCTTTGTACAATTTTTATGTTGGATTTCTATGTAAACTATTTTTTTAAAAGCAAACAGTTACGGTTACTCATTATTTTTTGGATACTTAACGATTGTTGTCAGTAATCTTCAAACAAATCCAATTTCAATTACGATTTTGGTTATATTATTTTATGATCAAACAGTAATATTCCCACTTTTTTGGACTAACCCTCCTATTATCATCCCAAAAATTAACTACAACCTCCTACCCCATTCTTGAAGGCAAATTATAACTGCCTCCGAGTTAATCAAATCACAACATAACTTAGTAATAAATACAATGACGTATCCAATATTCCTAAATGCTTGAAATAGAAAAGACGTAAAATATAATTCTTGAATATAAACATTTGAATCGATTGTGAAAAAAATATGTCAAATTTTATGGTAGCTGCTTGAACAACCAAGGTTGGTAACTATGTGACGCTGACAAGAAAATGACCCAAAGAACAGGGAAAAAAACACAAAATTAAAATAATGGGTATTGTAATATAAAGAAGAACAACTTATATCAAACTAAAACAACCAGTACAAACATTCGAGCGAAAAAAGAATGAAATAATACGAGTAAAGAAACAACAATTTTATATTTTCATCAATTACATGATGAAGGCTTACGAACTAATTTCCGCACCAAACTATTTTCCTATTATAAGAACAACATTATCAAAAACTAATCTGTTAACATGTAGTAGATACAGAAAATTAAAGATCTAAATCAGCTTCCAAGGAAGAGCAATGTTCGACATCATGCAACATCGTAGTATATTTTGCAGTCTCGGGAGGCAATGATGGAGCCATTGTGGGTACATAGGGGTCAAGTCTACAATATTGGTAAATTTTAGGATTATAGAGAACAAAAGGTATATTGGGATATCTTTCGGGGCAATTTTGAGGGAGTTCGAGAATAGGAAAACAACAATCATGATTGGTAAATGCGGGTGTCTATGTCCTCTATGCAAGAGTATAAGATGTTGTTGACAGTCCCCCAACAGTAACTTTCAGGGTCATATGGTATGTATATTCATAGTTAACCTCAAATTCACTAGCCACGCCATACGGTATCGCCGACGTGGATATGCACGGAAGAAGAACTAGAACAACAACAAAGAAAGTTGTTTTCATCATGCCTAAAAACCTCTATGATATGGTTTCACTGCTTTGTTCTATTATGAGTAAATAATGACAAAATTGGTTTAGGTGAGTTGCAATTTATAGATTATTTCGGTGGAGAAGTTTATATGGTGTTAAGGTGTAAATTTGGTGTGGCTAAATATGGAAGGTTGACTCGAGTTGACCTCCTTTAGCCTGCAAAACAGAAACGGAGCTGCAAGGGGATGCTTTGCATTAACATTCTGAAACTTAAGTTAGTTGGGTGCTAGAAGAAGGAAAGTGTAGATAATTTCAGAAAAATAAATTAGTTATCTCTCCTGAAGAGTGCATGGATGCATTTTATACCCTGTAGATGAAAAAGAATCCGACATACTCTGACACATTTTCAAGCTCAAAGAAATGCCAATGTCTAGAGATACAGAATATAGGAAGCAAGTTCAATTACTACGCCAAACAATGCTAAATCAGCATGCTACATCTGCAAATGGAGGCAAACCCCACTCCTCTGCCCTGAAATCCATTAGAGAACTCAGAACTTGATCGGCTGTTGAATGAAAAATGAGCCATCCAGCCGTGGATCTGGAACCATAACCACAGACCTGCCATCAAATGCTTTCAAATCAGCCAGCAAGAACCATATAGATATTACCAATGAGCTACTATTTGGACTGCAGTGAGAATATATGTTAACTAAAAGTGAAGCAATACAGCCCTAAGTTCGTGACAATTTTCCAGACACATTCTGCATAAGAATATTCAGACTGCTACTTAAATCATGTCGAATAAATAAAATTAAAACATCAACAGTGAGTACGATACTTGCACTTTCAAAGTGTACTTTCATTTATTTAGATATAATTTAAAGCTTATTAGATATAATTTAGATGTAAACGTTGTTACATGTGTTAAGAATACATGTTGCAAATCATGTTAGTAATTCGTTTATCTAAGATGCTAGTAGATGTTACTTGGATAAATACCAATTATTTTTATACCCTTTAATGAGGCGCTTAGTTCATCTTTTTTTAACAAATGTTGATTCATCTGTCAATTTAATTGGAATTGGCGGCGAATCTCAAAAAATAATAATAAAGAAAAAGACAATTCAAAGGATAGTTGGATTTGGGGGGCTATTTATACCTGAATTTTAGAGCTTCTTTTCTACACAATCTGGATCATGATGAAAATCAAAAGCCGAAATTTTTTTAAAAAAATTATTAGCTTGCATTATGATGAAAAACACAGGCCTACATATCTTTTTTTTTTTAATCTTATAGCTCTAAAAATTATTTGCCTGCATCAAGATGAAAATTGTAAGTCTAAGAAACTATTAAAATGTTTTTTTCTTGAATTGTGATGAAAATTGCAGGCTAAAAAATTTATAGTATTTTTTGCTTGAATCATGTAGCTGTTAAAACTTATTATAATTAGATTGCAATGAGATGAAAATTGCAGGCCTAAAAAGTTGTTAAGAGTTGTTTGCTTGGTTTAAAATGATTATTATATCCCTCAACTGTTAAAAATCACTAATAGAATAACGATGTTAAGGTGTCTCTTCTATTTGAGCAATTTTTTTTATATATTTGTTTTCTTCTGTCTTTTTATTTTCGTGAAAGGCATAATTTATTAGCAGCTGAATAAAACGATGGAACCTCATCTAAGCACTCGAATGATAACATTCCTAGTTCGTAAAAAGTGTTAAAGTATATTTGGAATTTTAAGATAATTTTTTATTTTGTCACACTCCACAAAGTTATTAAAATAGTATTATATTTTTATTATATATTCTAAGAGAACAACCATCTTGTCATGTGTCACTTTAAGAACATTTCAACATTTTTTATAAAAATTTAAATAATCATATTATTAGATACAGATATACTACATAATTAATTATGGAATTTGAAAAATATTTTTCCAGATTTTAATATAACCGATAATTTAAGTTTAAAACTTATATTTAGATAAGATTTTCCTATTTATTGTAGGACTCTATCATATATTAATTTAAAGTTTAACTTAAGTTAATCTCTATCAGTAGAAATCTTTTTTTATTAATAACGTTATCTCTACTTTATTAATAGCATTATCTTTAGTTTGTACTGGTAAAACGTTTCTGCAGGTTGTCCTATTCAAGAATTTTGTACTACTACACCAGACTTCGAAACAGAGGTCGTTTTTTATCAGTAATTTTGTGTATCAAGGTACTTATGTTTTCAGAATAGCATTATCTATACATGGATTTATATAGTGTTTATACAGTATTAAGCATTTCAAACATTGATGTTTATATATGTATATATATAGTTGAAGCAATAGCAAATTTTTCATAATTTTTTAGGTGAAGTACTCAAGAAAGCCAAAGAACCCTATTAAAGGTAGGTATTTTTTTTCATTTAAACTGTCAAGTAGATAAACACATAGAGGATATTGTGGGCTCTGGACACCAGGTATGAACCATAGAACATAAAAGAACGAAAGGGGAAGCATATAGGAAAAAGGGAGTTAATTCATTCACCTGTAGAAACAGTTGTCCTGAATTTCTCCAATGCATTACATAGAATATATATCGATACTTTATAAACATGAAAAAGTTACTTTATCTAAAAAGTTATATAGTACCTGAAGCTGAAAGTTATGTAGTAATAAAATTTTGCTTGTGCTAGCGATCATGTTCTTAGGTAAAAGATCAAGAAACATGTTACTTCACTTATATGATCTCTTGAATTTTAGATTGCGTAGAAATATTTTTTCTTTTAAACATATTTATATTTTGATATAAATGAAGTTGGTCTATATTTGATATTTGTATTGGACTCTCATGTTAATCCAAATAAATCTCATAGAAGTAAATCTTTACTCTCTGGGTAAGAGATATTTATATTACTATAGAATTCGTAACTAAAATAGTTAATGGTGGGGTTAGGTATTTTGGCCTAAGTAACTTATTCTAAATAAATATAAAGTTTAGCTAGACAACTGAACTTTTTTTCATGGACAATTCAAAACTTAGTGTATGATAATTTATATGCAACTGCATAAGTGAACTTATCATCTCTTCTACGCTTTTATGTTGTTTTTTTTCATGAGTTAAGATCATAGGAAATCATAAGTTAATTTATTCGGCGATTTATTATTAATTGCTCTTAATGAGTGCTAAGTATGAACTTACCGCGTACAATATGCAATTGGATCATACTCTTCGCATTAGGCAATGCTGGGTGAGCAATTTAATTATTGTGCGATGGGATTATCTGTGTTCATGTCTCATCACTTTTATAAAAAGATGCTGCTATTATTAGATACATGATGGAGTTATATTAGAAAAATCACTTTTTTTTTGGGCATGTAAAAAGATAGGTTTGTTTGGTATCTGATTGCTTATCACAATATATTATGTTAAAAAATTTTTGCATTGGTGTAAGTCTTGTAATTTGATTATATATATGCAGTCCACTTGCAGTAATATATTTATGCACGTGAACTGCACTAATAAGTACAATGTTAGCATACAAGTAAACCATTGAGTCTAAGCAGTTAAAAACTATAGTCACTGTTTTTATAATACCTACGAAAGCATTCTTCTTTCCTACAATATTTGTACATTACGTTGTACACTTTGATTAATAGGTTTAGTAATCGACTGCTGAAGTAGTCATCAAATCCTTTTGGTATTGGTCCCAAAATTTCCTGAAAAAGCAGCAAACATAAAATCAAAATCAACCTTAATCATAAGATAGGGATTAAGTTACGACAAAATTGACCAATGTATAAGAGAACAACCATTTTACCACATGTAAGCAAAAGAGAATTCCTCCAAATTAAAAACGCAATTATGCCACTTGTAAATTAAATTAAATAATATCAAAAATTAAAATTTTATAATAAATTAAATTAAAATAAATTATAAACGCCTCTTGATTTATTAAGTTAGATTATATCATAAATGTGTATCCTATGTACATCAGAACTCTATCTTATCTTCATTTAAATAAATTACAAGAGTTTGCTCAGGTTCATTAGTTGTAATTTATTTAAACTTCTGATCGATATTTGTTAGGATTCCACATGCTTTATCTAATAAATTTTATCAAATTATCTTATTTATGTATCAAATTGTTAATGAGTCTGTTGATCTTATCTTCACATATAGAGCATGAAAAAAAAACATCAAATTATATTCTAGACGTATATAACTATGCACGGTATGTTTTGTGCCATATTTCATGTTACACTAATAGCCACGTGTGTTCATTTTATGCCTTGCATGTTTCGGGACTATGATGAAAGTGTTATAGAAACACGAAAGTCATCAATTATTTTATATTATGTTCTAATTTTCGATCGATTATGCCACGTGTAAGTAAATGAACATCCCTTATGAATAATCATCATGCCACGTGTACGCAAATAATTAATCTTCCTAAAAAAATATTATCCCTTAATAAGTTATGTGAAAAAATATATATTTTTTTACTATCTTAAATATATCTAAGAGAACCTAATCCATATTGATAACTAACTAGCTGATTTATTAAACCAAATTGTATATTTAGTTTGTATCCTATAACCCTAATGTGTATATATATGATTTGTAATTTTTTTCTTCTGTATTTGTAAACTAGGTGATTTAGTTGCTCATAACATAAATTTTACGGTCTTTTTGTTCAATGACTTCAAGTTATTTTTATTTAATTTTTAATTTATGTATTTCTCACTCATTTTGTTTTTATTTTTTGTCAAATTATTTGATGTTTTGGATCAAGTTATGCATATTGCCGACAATACGAATGTTGATATCACAACAATGAAATCGGTTTCATATCCCATTAATTATTACTAATATTGATTTTGTTTGCTTATTATTTTTACTTATCGCTGTTAATTTTCTAATGTGGCAGGAAATTGGTGTAGTATCTCAGTGCTTTTAATATGTAATGAAAGGGTTCAAGTTTGTACATCACACTTTCGAAAAGGGTTTTTCATAAGTAATAGATAAAAAGAATGCTAAAGTTGGGTCTAATATGTATCCTACTAAAACGAGGAAGATGATTAAGGAAAAGAAGTATTAGTAGTCAAGAGTCATTTGTTGATTTTGTTCGATCTTTGTTGTTTGATGGTTTATATATATCGTGTTGTATTTTGTGATATGCTACGAAGTTGTTTTGGTAATTTATTTTGATATATTTTAAATAATATTATGTATTATGTATTTTGTGTTGTCTCTACCAATCTTTCTGGTGAATGTCTTGGAAATAAACTTTCCATGAGTCCAAAAGAGAAAAAAAGAATTGCAATTACTTTTTATATATGTAATCATTTCAAAGGGGATAGTCTATTGAATGATGGATTAAATGCACTAATCTTGATTAGTTATAATTATTCAATCATGGATATTAATATTAGTAACTTTAGACATCCGATAATAGAATTTATATTTTTTTCATGTTTAGCAAATATTGTTCATATTGATAATTGTAACTTTAACGATACATATAAGGATAAATTTGCGAGATGCTATTAAATAGGATGAATAATTGTAATCTTAATATGCAATATAGCCCAGAAAAATTGGACAACTCTTTTTAAAATATATTTTAAATGCTGAAAATATTCCTCCAAATATGATAAATAACCACAATGAAATTGCTTTGACTTGTGTCATCAATTTAATTGTGTTAATTTATTTATCTAATTATACATCACACATTTTCTAATACCCAATGTTGAAACAATGTACTGAGTTCAAAAATTACTATTTGTAGTCCAACAGTCAATTGAAAGTTCATATAGTCCATTGCTTGAATGAAATAGCCAGACTTCTAATTTTATCCATCCACATAGAGGCATAGAATAGTAGATCAATTGAGAGTTAGTCAATATTTTGCGCATAGTTTGGGACAAATAATGCAATCTTCCCAATTTAATCAAACTTCTCTCATTCAGTAATATTTTCTAAAATTCATGAATTGATATATGAGTATATTTCTATCTTATAATTTTTATTTGTTGTATTTCAAAATGGAGTGAAAAAAATTCATATGGTGAGTTTTCTTGAAATACAACTTATTTGGTGTTTATAATTCCACTGCAATGAGAAACCTTCAGAATTCTCATCGTTGTTATCCTATCTTTTGGATAATATGATTTCACTTTTAATTATAGATAACTGAAAAATAGATACCAATAGAGTACGATGAATGCACATATGACAAGAAAAAATCTATAATGCTAAAAGCACTTGTGAAGGGGAATGATAATCCAATCTAATTTATCTTAATTTTCAATGTCTTGAAATATTATTTTCTTCGTTAGTCTATCTAACTAACGACATGACAAATGTTAGAACTCCATGAAAGAAATATCAATTGTGAATATATCAAACCATTTATGAACACTTTGATTTGTTTTATCTTTTATAAATAATTATATATTTATGATGCTATGCAGTAGAAAAATTAATTTAACTTAAAAATTAAATAATTATTTATTTTATTTTATTTTTAATATTCTAATTTTCACAATATTTCTTTTTTATTTTTATTTTTATTTTAAAATTATATATAACAATTATTTTATGTTTTATATTTAATTTTATTATTGTATTCCAAGAAATGTAATATGCACAGAAATATTTTTTTAGTCTACTAACCAAATATGAGAATATCATATTCTAAGATTTTACATTCCCAAAAATCTTGTAAGATTCTTGGAACCAAAGTTCCTTAGAGTAATTATATATTATAGTTTTTCAATAGTGTGAATTGAAAGTTGAATGAATTGATTTTATATTACATATTTATAAAATATTTACATGAGTGAGCCGTGCACCGCACGAGTACAATGCTAGTTTTATTATAAGACTAGTACCAACGAGCATTAGACTTGTTTCCTTATTAGACTTTGATTCCCTATTAGATTGGTTTTCAATTCTTTGTCACTAAGTCTCGAGACTTATAAATGGGGTTCTTTATTCATGTTCACAATACTAAAATTTCGATATGTAGTTATTATCTCTTTATTTCTTCTAAAGCTAACATTATAGTAGTAGCTCCTAATATCTTCAGTAAACATGTTTTCTCTTTTCTTTTTTTCTTAACAAACGAACTAAATTTTTGTTGTCATTCGTGCATAGTAACCACTATTAATTCATTAATGACAAAAAAAAAATACCACTATTAATTCAACATTATTTTGCTGATTTAAGGGCTTTAGCTAAAATTCAAGTGCTACAGCCAAGATCAATACAACATTGACTATCTTTTCTTATAACATCTATCTAAAATATGAATCACAAGAAGTCTTTTAAAGAATAAAGCTGAAACAACCACTATTACTTAATTGTTTCTTTGCTAATTAATCACGGCCGTTCACTACAAAGTGTGATTATTTTTTTGTTTGGAGAATGTTACCAATAAATAAGTAAAAAATTTCCTCATATTGTGTTGTTTTATATCCAATTGTTAATGCCTAAGCCAATTATTCAATGACATGAAAGCAAATCCAAACAGCTTAAGGGTATGAAGATCACACAAAGAAAGGGTCTGCAATTAAATGCAGCTTAAGGGTTTGAAAACTATAAAAGTGAAAACACAGAGAGGGTTTGCAAATAGTTTGTGAAAGGGTGATGCGTATTTATAGATAATCCATGGCGGTTAATCTCCTAAACATTATGTCGGTTCTTGTTTGAAATCCTAATCCTAACACAAAGAGGAGAAGTCCTAATCCTACCCAAACAAGGGAATTCTAATCCTATTTCTATTAAGATTCTGCAATATTCTGTGTTATCTCACAGCTTGAATTTTTTAATATTATAGTTTTCGTGTTTGCAATTGGAGATGATTTGGCTCGTCACAATCCATATCCGATCCCATTTTTATTTTTTTTATTATGTTTGTTTCTCATTAATTCATCAATGAATCTGCACAAATTTGTATATCTTGAAAGTATTTTTATGTTAAAAATTCAATTTAACCCTCATTGAAAAAATAGTTATTTATATATGAATATTGAGTGATTTTAACCTCTACTAAATAAAACTTCTGAATCCATCTCTGATTAAGATGGTGTATTTGAATGCTTGCGCCCCGGGGCCGACCAAGTACGGTGTAGCTAGTAATGGATTGTGGCGCATGCATGCTACCTTCATGGTCTTGTTATCATTGCGCTACGCGTTTAATGAGTAAATTTGTAATAGAGGATACTTTTTTTTTACTTTATCTCTAGTGTTGATCTTGGTTGAACAATCAATTTATCATTATTTTGTGAATTACTTGCTTACCTAATAAAAAATCGTTATTTTGAGAATCACTTGCTTATCTAATAAAAAGAAAATGATAGTAGTTGAATTAAAAGTGTAAAATAGAAAGGAAGCAAAGCATAAAGTTTTTGATTGACGAGGAACTCATCTTAAGCAAGTTCACATTAAATTCATCCTATAGACTATAAATCTCGTGGTACCACCGTTTGACTCAACACATATTTCAATTCAATCAAGAAATATAATATTTGTAATGAGAAAAGTACGATACAAACTTGAGATCTTTAATCACAATAAATTGCTACTATTTGACCATTCCACGTAACCCTTATGAGTAAGGAAAGGGCAATGTTTGTCATCATGCAACATCGTAGTATATTATGCAATCCCAGGAGGTAATGATGGAGCCATTGTGGGTGCATAGGGGTTGAGTTCACAATATTGGTAAATTTTAGAATTATAGAGAGCATAAGGTATACTGGGATATCTCTCAGACCAATTTTGAGGGAATTTGAGAATAGGGAAACAACAATCATCATTGGTAAACGATTGATCATTCTTCAGTAGATTGTCTATGTCCTCCATGCAAGAGCGTAAGATATTGTTGACAGTCACCCAACAATAACTTTCAGGTTCATATGGTATACTTTTATAGTTTACTAGCAAGTTCACCAACCAGGTCATGCGGTATCGCCGTGAATATGCATGGAAGAAGCACTAGAACAACAACAAAGAAAGCTCTTTTCATCATGCCTAAAAACCTCTATGATTTCCCTGCTTTGTTCCATATGAGCAAGTAGTGAAAAAAATTGTTTAGGTGAGTTGAAGTTTATATGGACATGGATTTTAATTTGACTCCAAATCGGATTTGGACTAGACTTTCGTAATTGATTGCTTATTTTATAGTGTCCTTTCTTGTTTCACTTTCTTTTTTCTTTTCTTTCTTCCGCTTCTTCAATATGTGCAAAATCTGCTCGTTTATTTGTCTGGAAAATGCAATTTGATTTCTTCAGTTAATAAATTTGTATTACTCATACATTGGAATAGTTTTTGTATATTGATCGTTGCAGCTTGAGTTCTAAAATGGGAAAAGGCATAGGGATATTTATTTTTTTGTCTTGCATCAAACACGTCCGCGAATTTTCTTTTTTTATTTTT
The DNA here is from genome assembly GCA_037974665.1 of Ehretia macrophylla. Taxonomy (NCBI): domain Eukaryota; kingdom Viridiplantae; phylum Streptophyta; class Magnoliopsida; order Boraginales; family Ehretiaceae; genus Ehretia; species Ehretia macrophylla. The sequence goes on from CM075779.1 coordinate 11,441,922, forward strand.
TCCTCCCAAGTCCATTATGTTAGATGAATCTAACGCAAAATGCTTTGCTTCATTGAAATTCATATTTATTATTTTGCCCTTAATGAGGCGCTGATGTGGCTTAGTTTAACTTTATTTTTAAAATAAATGTTTGTGATTTATCTGTCAATTCAATTGGAATTAGCGGGCAAATCTAAAAACATAATAATAAAGAGAAAAAAAAACCTCATAGGATAGTTGAATTTGGGGTGCTATTTATACCTGAATTTTAGAGCTTCTTTTCTACACAATTTGAAACATGATGAAAATCACAACCTAGATAGCAATTAATTTTTCTTTTTTTTCCCTATCTTATAGCTCTAAAAATTATTGGCCTACATCATGATGAAAAGTTGTAAGTCTAAAAAACAATTAAAATGTTTTTGCTTGCATCACGATGAAAATTGCAGGCATTTGAATCATATAGCTGATAAAAATTATTAACTTGCATTGTGATGAAAATTACTGGCCTAAAAAGTTGTTAAGAATTATTTGCTCGGTTTGAGTTTTTTTACTCTTGTTTTAGCTAGTTAAAATGTTTATTATAACCCTAAACTATTAAAAATCACTAATGGAATAACGATGTTAAATTTGAAAGAGTTTAACCTAAACTGGATCGTACTTCGTATAACCTTTATCCTGCAGAATATTAATACTCCCAATTCTGAGATAATATATGAAATATGCACAAATGTGTAATGGCAGCTAGCTAGCATCCAAAGTCAATTCCAAATACATTACCTTGTTAATTTTTAGTACATATATATCCAAACTCATTAATGCCTAAATTATCCTTATGACATGAAAGAAAATCCAAACAGAAGCGTATGCACAATAACCCAAATAACACACATATGCTTGAACAAGAAAGAACATAAAGGAACAAAAATTTTTACGTGGAAAACCCTCGAATTTGGAGGGAAAAAACCACAGTAAATTGATGTCTTTATTAATATATTTAGATGGTACAACGATTTATAGATCTCCATATTAATTCACAAGAAGCTTCTTCAAAGGATTGTTGAAGGAATTTTGCCACGAACACGTATAGAAAAGTACTTTTAATAAGGTAACATTACCAATGTGGTCCAACTGTTCAAAGTTTCAGGTTGCGCTTGTAGAGAGCCTCCCTTCATCCTCATCATCTTTTCTTTTCTTCTCTTTTTTTTTCTCATTCTTTCGTTTTCTTTTTTCTTTTTTTCTTCCTTTTTTCTCTTTTATTGTTTCTTTTTTTTTCTGTTTCTCCTTTTTAATTCTTTTTTCTCTTTTTCTCTTTTCTTATTTTTTCTCTTCTTACTCTTTTTTTCTTCTCCCTTCTTTCATTCATCTTCTTTTCTGTTTCTTTTTTCTCTTTTTTTTCCCCTTCTCCTTCTCTAACAAGTCACAACATATCTTCCATTGAATCAGAAAGACTGCAAGAATAGCACCTTCATGTTTTGTTGTTGAGCGCATAAATCTGAAACAACTCGCACACATGAGCTTCACGCCTTCATCATCGATCTTTGTCTTCCATATCATGATGTATCTTGATCGTAGGAGTAAATTATCCTTCTTTCTTGCTTCTTGACGTAGCCTTTCTCATTATTTTGAGATCTTCTTCAGAAACTAATAACTAAGATTCTTCAAAAACAAATCGAAAACAATATATGTATATATAAATTATTTCAAACTTTAAAATTTAAAAATTAAAAGACAAAAAATTGAAATAAAATATAAAAGTAAAATAATAATATAAATAATAAAAATAATTTTTAATTGTTAATAAGTTATTAAAATTTTCAATTAAATTATTAAATTATTAAGTTATTAAATTTTTAACTTAAATTTAAATTCATATTTGAAATAAATTTTTAATGATAAAATTTAATTTTTAAACTTTTAAATTAAATTTAAAATTTAAAATAAAAATTAAAAATAAATAAATAACTCTTTAATTTAATTTTTTTTAATTTTTTACAAATAAACATTAATTTTTAATTCTGAAAATTTAAATTTATTAAAAAATAAAATAAATTTAGACTTTTGTTGCTCGCGTATTGGAAAAAGTTGATAAAGCATATCATGAATTGTATATCTTTTTATTACATTTTTATTTTTTTGAGATGGACATTGTTAGAAAATTGTTCAAGATTAGTAGAAATATTGAGTTTAAATCAAACACAACAATATAATATTCGTAGGAATATTTTTAAAGTGTCAAATAGTTTTAATTACATTCTTGAAAATCATATTCCCTAAAATATGAAAATCATAACAACTTGTACATGAAAAAAGGAAAAACTACTTCTCCAAGTTGGTCCACATTGTTGACCAAGAAAAAGAAAAAAGAGCTGGTCCACATTGCATAGTAATCTTTTAAAAACAATCTTGAAACACATGGCTTTTGTTGACAAGCTTAGGTTTAAAGATACATGCAGTTCTTGGCACTCAGCAGCAAAATCCCATATCAAGTCTTTCTTGATCGAGTTACAGATCCTGAAGACAACAACAATAACAATAAGGCCATCCTTAGCAAAGGATGTAAACTGCAATGATAACACTTTATAGAGACTCTAATGTATAAAAATCTAACCACAGCAGTAAATTTAAAGACCCAAAAAGAATTTTTTTTTTTTAGAGACCCAAATAATAAAAGTTGATAAGTCTGCAAAAAAAGTAACAAATTTGGAGACTCACTGTAGCGAGTCTCCAAATGTCTGTCAAATGACAAACATTTTCAAAAAAAAAAAAAAAAAAACAAAAAATTGAAAGCCACAAATTTTATAGCGGTTGAAGGTGAACGTTGGCACCGTTCACCTTCAACGTATGTATATATCCATATACATATTCTGATTGTTGTTTCAAGTTCAAAGCAAAAAAAAAAAAAAAAAACGGAATGATCACAACTCCAATCGAAAGAAAAAATGTATGCTTGGTTTTCTGTCATGGGGGTGGCGTGGGTCATGTAGGGGTGGTGATGCCGTGGGTAGGGGAAGGGGCGGCAATGGTAGCGAAGGGAGTGGGGGTTGGTGATGGTGGCGATAGTGTGATGGTGGCGATGGTGGCGGTGGTTTTGATAGTGTGACGGTGGCGATGGTGGCGATGGTGAGGATGGCGATGGTGACGGTGATGATGGCGATGGTGAGGGTGGCGATGATGGCGATGGTGAGGGTGGCGATGATGGCGATGGTGACGGTGGCAACGGAGTGAGGTTGGCGATGGGGTGAGGCAGCGGGCAGTGAAGGAGAGGGAAATGAAATAGGGAGGGGGGTAGGGTTTGATATATATATATATATACTTATTTATATATATATATATTTTTTTACTGATTTTTTTGTTGTTTTTTTTATTTAAAAAATTATGTTATTTAATTTATTTCTTTTATTTCTTAAAGAAAGTTTTTTTTTTAATTTTATTCATTTAAGTTTATTTTTTTCAATATTTTATCTTTATATTATTTAAATTTATATTTTTTGTAATTTTATTCAATTATTGTTTTTTGAGTTTGATATAATTTTATTCAATTTTTTTTGTTGAATTTTTGTTCTTCATATTATTTAAATTTATATTAACTGTATAATTTTTATTCAATTAATTTTTTTTAATTTTGTTGAATTTTTTTCTAAATATTTTCTTCATATTATTTAAATTTATATTTTTTATAATTTTTATCATTTTTTTTGTTGAATTTTTTTTCTTCATGTTATTTAAATTTTTATTAATTGTCTAATTTTAATTCAATTAATTTTTTTAATTTTGTTGAATTTTTTTCTTCATATTATTTAAATTTATATTTTTTATAATTTTATTCAATTTTTTTTTTGTTGAATTTTTTTTCTTCATATTATTTAAATTTATATTAATTGTATAATTTTTATTCAATTAATTTTTTTAATTTTGTTGAATGTTTTTCTAAATTTTTTCTTCATATTATTTAAATTTATATTTTTTTATAATTTTTATCAATTTTTTTTTTTGAATTTTTTTTCTTCATATTATTTAAATTTATATTAATTGTCTAATTTTTATTCAATTAATTTTTTTAATTTTGTTGAATATTTTTTCTTCATATTATTTAAATGTACATATATATATTTTTTTGCTTGAAGTTGTAATTTTTTCATTAATTTTTTTTTTCTTCAGCTATGGATTCCGGCGAAGGAGTTAGAGGCCGCAACTTCACTATTGAAGAAGATATCGCGTTATGCCGTGCATACCTTGCAATTAGTGAAGACCCAATTACAGGCCGAAACCAAACATCAGCAACAATGTGGACACGAATCTTTATGAAATTCGAAGAATTTCACCCTCCAACGACTCTGTTGCAAAAGAGAACTTTAAAATCTCTAAAATCACCATGGACCCCGATAAACAAAAAAAGCACGAAATTTGCGGAGTATCTTGCTCAATCTCAAATGAGACCGCGGAGTGGAGCAAATGCAACAGATATTGTGTGTTTTATGCAGCAAAATATGTTGATTTAGTTTTATTTTTTAAAAAAATACTCATGGTGATCTACTTTTTTGTTTTTTTCAGTTTGATGATGCCAAACGACTTTACGCTAATGTTACAGGAGAGAATTTCAACCTTAATCATTGTTGGTCGATATTACAACATGGTTAAAAGTGGAGAAAGATTACCGAGTTCCACCAAGGTCAAAATGCACCTCAAGAGGGCACACCGCTTTCTTTTGAAGATGACTCTCCATATGAGTCGGTGCCCGAAACCCAATCTAAACTGTCATCCTCGAGGCCAATTGGAAGAGAAAAGGCAAAAAAATTTAAAAAGGGCAAAGATGTTGCGACAGAGATCGTTCACCAAGGAAGAGCAATGCAAAAACTTATGAAAGAGTACAAAGAGAGTTCTGACTGGGCAACAGAGTATAGTATAATGTCGACGAAGACTTCGGCCATCGAGACTCTAGCCAGAAGAGCATGGATGATTGACCAACAAAACAAAATCATCGCCAAGAGGTCATCTCGTTCAATCAACTTTGACGATGATGGTTATTGTCCTTAAATGCCTTGAATTGTTGTACTGTTATATTGTTGTTGTTTCTACGTGTGTTGTACTATTAGTTTGTCTACATATGTTGTACTGTTGTAATCTAATTGAATATGTATTTGGTTTGAGAAATTTGTGTACAATTAATTTTTTTTAAAAGGAACACAAACAGTTAATTTATTAAACCAGGACTTAAAGGACGAGAATAGTACAACTATTGATGTCACACATTGAGATCTCGTGTACAAAACTCGTTCCAAACATGCTCAACTAGATCACTTCGGAGTATATAGTAAGCCGCTTCGTTTGTCACCTGACGGCGATTGTTCAAATACTCAATAATTGTTATGGGATTTCGTGCATGTTCCACAAGGGCCTCTTCTACATGGTAAAGTGATGGATCATCGTTGAAATCATCTCATTCTTCCTCGCGATTATCTTCTACAATCATATTATGCAGAATGATACAAGTCTTCATAATTTCTCCAATATCACGTTCATGCCAGAAACGACATGGACCTTTTATAATCTCGAATCTACTCTAAAGGATACCAAATGCCCGCTCGACATCCTTACGATAGGCTTGTTACAACCTATTGAAAAGCATCTTATCACGCTTACGTGCATCTGGAAATGCTTGGACAATTGTGGACCAGCGATGATATACATCGTCAGCCAAATAATATCCTTGACTATAATTTCTGCCGTTAATGGTATATCCTATATGCGGTACTCGACCTTCAAGGATATCGGAAAAAATCGGTAAACTATATAACACATTCAGGTCATTTATTCCACCAGGTGTTCCGAAAAATGAATGCCATATCCATGTGTCATAAGTCGCAACAGCTTCTAGTATTATAGTAGGACGACCATGGTGTCCAGCATATGTTCCGGCCTACACAGTAGGGCAATTTTTCCATTCCCAGTGCATGCAGTCCAAGCTACCTAGCATTCCCGGGAACCCACGTTGTTGTGCCTTTCGAAGAAGCCTATACAAGTCCGCATTATTCGGAGGACGTAAATATTCATTGTCGTATAATGCATTGACGGCCTGACAAAATTGCTTCATAGACTCCAAACATGTAGTCTCTGCAATCTTCAAATAGTCATCATTTGCATCTGCAGGGTTTCGGTATGCAAGCATACGAAGCGCCACTGTCATCTTCACATAGGGAGATAAGCCTTGCTTTCCTGTAGCATTTGATTTTTGTTTGAAATAATCGTCATAGTTGATGATATCGCCCATTATTTTCAGAAATAGTTCGCAACGCATGCGAAAACGTAACGTGAACTCAGTAGGAGGATACAAAGGTTGATCAACAAAATAATTTGCCATGAGTCTTTCATGGGCACCAAAGTGGTCTCTGTTTTTGGATCGTCGGCGTAATTGACGTGACGAGCTACTACTCTCTTCCTCCATAGCAAGCTGATATGTAATTTGCATCATTGATTGGTGTTGATTGAACATGGTCATCATCATTGCATGACCATGACGACGGTTATTTTGATGGATCCGGACATTTTCATCAAATGGAAGGGAATTGGGCTCGCCTCCTTGGTTGGATATTTTAGAATGTAGGATGTAGAATTTAGAGTGAGTGGTGAGAGTTGTGGTGTTTGATTATAGTGATTGTGAAAGTGTTGGATATGTATTATATATAATTGCATGAGTGGCTAAAGGATAGAAAATGGACGTACGAGATCTGCCATGGAGAATCCAATCCAATGGTCTTTGTGGGAATGAGAGATTTCTTTAGATAAGATTGAAATGGACGGACGGGATTTAAGTTGAAAATCCAATTGAAAGGACTTTATTTTGAATAAGAGATTTCATTGATGATAAAGAATGGACGACCGTGATAGTTTAGTTGGAAATCCAATCCAAATGTCTTTATTTTGGATGAGAGATTTCATTGATGATAATGAATGGACGACTGAGATCTTTTAGTTGGAAATCCAATCCAAAGGCCTTTATTTTGGATGAGAGATTTTATTGATGATAATGAATGGACGACCCAGATCGTTTAAAGAAAACCCAATCCAAAGGCCTTCATTTGGATAAGATATTTTGTTCAATGATAACAAATCAATGGATGAGATCATCGAGGAAACATCATATCCAATGGCCGCTATTCTGGTTTGTCGAAAATTAGTGTTGTTGTAATCGAGTATAGTTAACGATATAATATTTGGCAAAATATAATCGTTGTTGGAATTAATTAATTTTTAGGTTGAAATGTTCGTAAAAAAAAATTATGAATTTATAAGTATATAAAAAAATCAAGTACTAAAATTCACGAAAAAATAACACAAAATTAGATTATGTTGAAAACTTAATAGATTCTCTAAAATAGAGATCCAAACACTAATGTGGTTGGAAAATTTTTAAAGATCCAAAAAGTAACTAAACTTTTAGGTAGGGTCTCTATTTTGTTAAAAGTCTCTAAAATAATTTTCAGAGACTCATGATTTAGAGACTCTGGTAAGGATAGCCTAACAACAATAACTGTTTATTTAATATTGTGAACAACTGTTTATTTAATATAATTAACACTTTTGCAAGATAAAGTGAATTTTCTATAATCCACTTTTGGATGTCAAAGTACACATTCCTTCTATTGATTCTTTTCCGAGCTTTGATTACAAGCCCATGAATTTAACAGAACATTGGATTAGTAAGGCTATTCAGAGAGCTTGCTTTTGCCAAGCATGGAGATAGTAGTAGATGGACTCTGTTCGAAAACTCACGCATATGACGACTGCGACATGTCAGATGTTTTGGTGTAGTAATTGTGCCTATCCAACAAATTAAAGTAATGGATTTCGTGGTACCTTTTCCAGGAAACATAGCAAAATCTTTTTGATTCAGGGGATAACTAGGCCGTATAACATATATTAAAATATGTCATTTATAAGAATTGATCTTGCAAACTCTCTTACTCGCAACGAGGGCATACCACTAAACCAAAGCCCTATTGGTAAACATAGCAGAATTTAAGCATCCTAGAAGCGATCTATACACTACCCAAACTTACCTAATCGAGTCAAAAGGTGATCTTCTAGTTGTGGTTGGGCGCATTGGAGAATTTGTGAACCTGTTCATGAGGAAGATTTATGGGAAGGGGATAACAAGAATTATTGTTGTCCATACATGACAAAAAACTTTTATGTTTACAAGCTGGATTTCAACCACAGACAATGGATTGAGTTGCATAATTTGGGTGATCAGATGTTATTTATGGGTGGTAATCAATCTATGTCTTTGTTAGCCAAGGATTATGCAAGATTATTGGCTTCGCGTGGACGAAGATTACATGTATGGAGGTTGTGACATGGAAATATTTGACTTTGAAGATCGAAGTATTAAGGAGATATATGAATGTAACTTGAATAAGATGACACCTGCATTTTGGGTACTTCCAAGTTAATCCATGGTTGATATTCGAAAGGGATTAGTAAAAGTTACCACATGAAAAAGCAAAATAATGTTTTATAAATGCATTGGTGAAACTTTGAAAAAGCAAAATACTAGTCGTGCGGATCATAAATAGCAAACATTTTGTTTCATATATTTTAGCTTCCATTCTTGATTTCTGCAAATTGGTGAAACTTGACCCAAAAATTCTCCAGCTATGTCATATAATGTTGCTTTTTGTAACTGTACTGTGCCTTAACTTTAAAACTCATCTCACATGTATGGCTGCTATGCAAATAAATAACTTCCTCAATAGTAACCTCTCTCTACTATTCCAAGAAAGAAAGAAAAAATGAGTATGCCATATATGAATAGCAGCAGCACATGTATATGTAGAACATGGAGAAAACATTGAGGCAAATATCGTACGTCCTTATAATGTTGATAAATCCCCTTGATCGATTTAGACTTTAATGGAAACTATGTCGGTTCAGATGCTCTGTTTTGTGAGTTTGCATGATGGTTTTATCAATATATATCAAAAACTGGAAAAGAATTGTGACTGAGAAGTGGAAAAGACAGGGATATTTGTGATTCATCTGTCAATTCAATTGGAATTCGCCGACGAATCTCAAGAAATAATAATAAAGAAAAAGAAAATTCATAGTATAGTTGGATTTGGGGGTTATTTATACCTGAATTTTAGAGCTTCTTTTCTACACAATTTGAATTATGATAAAAATCAAAAGCCGAAAAAGTTGTTAAAAATTATTTGCTTACATCATGATGAAAGTCACAGCCTAAATATATAGCAATTAGTTTTTCTTTTTTCGTCTTATAGCTATAAAAATTATTGGCTTATATCATGATGAAACTCGTAAGTCTAAAAAACTTTTAAAATGTTTTTGCTTGCATCGTGATTAAAATTGCAAGCTAAAAAGTTTGTAAAAAAAAATTTGTTTGAATCATATAGCTGTTAAAAATTATTAACTTGCATTGTGATGAAAATTACAGGTCTAAAAAGTTGTTAAGAATTATTTGCTCAGTTAGAAGAGGGGCCTAGGAGGAAAAAAAAAGAAAAAATTGTGAGGATGTCTAGTATAAAGGGGAAAAAAAAAGACCTATATGTTTTTTACTATTTTTTTAATTAGTTAAAATGATTATTATATCCATAAACTGTTAAAAATCACTAATGGAATAACAATGTTAAATTTGAAAGAGTGGCAGGAAAAAAAAAAAAAATGGGAGATCTAGCTAGTTGTCCTAATGTGAAAGCTGCCATCAAATGCTTTCAAATCAGCCAGCAAGAACCATATAGATATTACCAATGAGCTACTATTTGAACTGCAGTGAGAATATATGTTAACTAAAAGTGAAGTAATACAGCCCTAAGTTCGTGACAATTTTCCAGACACATTTTGCATGAGAATATTCAGACTGCTTCTTAAATCATGTCGAATAAATAAAATTAAAACATCAACCGTGAGTACGATACTTGCACTTTCAAAGTGTACTTTCATTTATTTAGATATAATTTAAAGCTTATTAGATATAATTTAGAAGTAAACGTTGTTACATGTGTTAAGAATACATGTTGCAAATCATGTTAGTAATTCGTTTATCTAAGATGCTAGTAGATGTTACTTGGATAAATACCAATTATTTTTATACCCTTTAATGAGGCGCTTAGTTCATCTTTTTTTAACAAATGTTGTTGATTCATCTGTCAATTTAATTGGAATTGGCGGCGAATCTCAAAAAATAATAATAAAGAAAAAGACAATTCAAAGGATAGTTGGATTTGGGGGGCTATTTATACCTGAATTTTAGAGCTTCTTTTCTACACAATCTGAATCATCATGAAAATCAAAAGCCGAAATTTTTTTTTAAAAATTATTAGCTTGCATTATGATGAAAAACACAGGATTCTTTTTTTTTTGTTTTAATCTTATAGCTCTAAAAATTATTTGCCTGCATCAAGATGAAAATTGTAAGTCTAAGAAACTATTAAAATGTTTTTTCTTGAATTGTGATTAAAATTGCAGGCCAAAAAATTTATAATATTTTTTGCTTGAATCATGTAGCTGTTAAAAATTTGTATAATTAGCTTGCAATGAGATTAAAATTGCAGGCCTAAAAAGTTGTTAAGAGTTGTTTGCTTGGTTTAAAATGATTATTATATCCCTCAACTGTTAAAAATCACTAATCGAATAACGATGTTAAGGTGTCTCTTCTATTTGAGCAATTTTTATATATATATTTGTTTTCTTCTGTCTTTTTATTTTCGTGAAAGGCATAATTTATTAGCAGCTGAATAAAACGATGGAACCTCATCTAAGCACTCGAATGATAACATTCCTAATTCGTAAAAAGTGTTAAAGTATATTTGGAATTTTAAGATAATTTTTTATTTTGTCACACTCCACAAAGTTATTAAAATAGTATTATATTTTTATTATAAGACTAGTACCAACGAGCATTAGACTTGTTTCCTTATTAGACTTTGATTCCCTATTAGATTGGTTTTCAATTCTTTGTCACTAAGTCTCGAGACTTATAAATGGGGTTCTTTAGTTCACAATCCTAAAATTTCGATATGCAGTTATTATCTCTTTATTTCTTTTAAAGCTAACATTAGTAGTAGCTCCTAATATCTGCAGTAAACATGTTTTCTCTTTTGTTTTTTTCTTAACAAACGAACCAAATTTTTGTTGTCATTCGTGCATGGTAACCACTATTAATTCATTAATGACAAAAAAAAAAAAAAACCACTATTAATTCAACATTGTTTTGCTGATTTAAGGGCTTTAGCTAAAATTCAACTGCTACAGCCAAGATCAATACAACATTGACTATCTTTTCTTATAACATCTATCTAAAATATGAATCACAAGAAGCCTTTTAAAGAATAAAGCTGAAGCAACCACTATTAATTAATTGTTTCTTTGCTAATTAATCAAGGGCGTTTGCTACAAAATGTGATTATTTATTTGTTTGGAGAATGTTACCAATAAATAAGAAAAAAATTTCCTCATATTGTGCTGTTTTATATCCAATCGTTAATGCCTAAGCCAATTATTCAATGACATTAAAGAAAATCCAAACAGTTGCGTATTTACAACAACACAAAATACCATACATGCTTGAACAAGAAATGAACATAAAGGAACAAGAATTTTTACGTAGAAAACCCTCCAATTTGGAGGGAAAAAACCCACGGGGAAATTGATGTCTTCATTAATAATAATTCAGATGGTACAATAGTATACAAATCTTCATATTCACAAGAAGCTTTTTAGAAGGCGTGTTGAAGGAATTTTGCCTCGAACACGTGTCAAAAAGTGCTTTTAATAATGTAGCATTCCATATGTAGTCAACTGTTTAAAGTTTCAGGTCGCGCTTGTAGAGAACCTCCCACCTTTTCTTTTCTACTTCTTCATAATCTTTTTCTTTATTTTTTCTTTTTTCCCTCTTTCTTTTTTCTCTTTTTTTTTCTTTTTCTTTATATTTTCTCTTTTTTTTCATTCAACTTCTTTTCTTTACTTTTTTCATCTTTTTTCTTTTTTTCTTCTCCTTCTCTACAAGTCACGACACATCTTCCACTGAATCAGAAAGACCACAAGAATAGCACCTTCATGTTGTGTTGTTGAGCGCACAAATCCAAAACAACTCTCACACATGAGCTTCATTCATGCCTTCATCATCGATCTCTGTCTTGCAAATCATGTATCTTGATCATCTTTATCTTTGTTTCTTCTTGACGTAGGCCATGTCATCATTCTTGAGACCAAACTTCTTCAAGAAGCAATGCATGGAACTTCTTGCGAATTTCTTAACCATGCTATGGCTTATATAGAGAAAATAATAGGATGAGCAAGAGCAAAAAAGTTATCTATTAATGTATGCAGTACATCATTTTATACAGATGAGTATGAGCAGATAAGAGTAAGCAGTTACAAGCATAAGCTACAACACTCTTTGAGATAGCTACAATACGATGACTAATCATTATCTGATGGAGAAGAGTCCTTTGTAGAAGAGGTCTCTTTCCTAATATGCCCCCGCAAGAGGGTGTTGCCGTTGACAACACCCATCTTGACACGAAGATCTTGAAAACGTGCTTTCGGAAGAGCCTTGGTGAGACCGTCCGCTAGCTGATGGAGAGTAGAGACATGCGCAACTTGTAAGGAGCCATCAGCCACTTTATCACGAACAAAGTGATAATCTAATGCAAGGTGCTTCATCCGAGAGTGGAAAATTGGGTTGGCGCAGAGGTATGTGGCGCCAATATTATCACATAGGAGACGCGGAGGATGAGGCAATGGGAAATGCATTTCTTGCAAGAGATTGGTAAGCCAACACAACTCAGCAGTTGCAGAGGCGACGGACCTGTACTCTGCTTCAGTGGAGGATCGAGCAACAGTTCGTTGTTTCTTGGAGCACCATGAGATAGGAGTATTCCCAAGGAATATAACGTATGCCGAGATAGACGTGTAGTCATCGCGATTTCCTGCCCAGTCAGCGTCAGAGTAGGCAGTGAGAGATTGAAGCGGTGACTTGTTAATCAACAGACCATAATGAACAGTATGTTTCAAGTAGCGAAGTAGGCGCTTCGCCGCAATCCAATGGGGCTGCATTGGAGCATGCATGAACTGGGCGAGCTTGTTCACTGTATAAGCAATGTCAGGCCTCGTTAAAGAGAGATATTGCAACCCTCCAATGAGGCTGCGAAATTCAGATGCATTAGACAATTGAGGTCCAGCATCCTTGGTGAGCAAAGTAGATGAACTGATAGGTGTAGACATTTCCTTTGCTTCATCCATTCGAAACTTGGCTAACAAATCTCGTATATATTTGTGTTGTGTCAGTAGAAGTCCCTCTGAACAAGATGTAGCCTCTACCCCAAGAAAATATGCAAGGTGGCCAAGATCTTTTAACAAAAATTTCTGAGAAAGTGCAGTGATAATGTCCCGAACAAATGAGCTTGAACTTCCTGTAATCAACAAATCATCGACATATACTAAAATATACGCCGTGATTGAGTTAGTACCATAAACAAATAAGGAGGAATCAGACCGCGTGGAATTAAAACCAAGAGAGAGAATAAAATTTTTGAGTATTGTATACCAAGCGCGAGGGGCCTGCTTTAGCCCATAGAGGGATTTCGAGAGATGACACATGTGATTAGGGCGAGAGGGATCAAGAAATCCGGGAGGCTGAGACATGTATATAGGCTCGTGAAGCTGTCCATGGAGGAAGGCGTTATTTACATCTATTTGATGAATGGGCCAACTATTAGAGACAGCAATAGTTAGGACGACTCGAATGGTGGAAGGCTTGCACACAGGACTAAAGGTTTCATGGAAGTCAAGATCGAGTCGTTGGTGAAATCCTTTGGCGACTAAACGAGCTTTGTATCGAGCAATGGAGACATCCGGGTTGCGCTTAATCCGAAAGACCCATTTACACCCGACAACATTTTGTGAAGACTTACATGGCATAAGAGACCAAGTTTTATTTTTCTCAAGGGCATGTATATCATCAAGCATAGCCTGCCTCCACTCAGGATATTTTAGAGCTTGACGAGGAGAGATAGGCTCAATGGGTATGACAAAGGGGTGTTTAGTAGCTGCAAGCGTTAGCTTTTGTATAGGGCGAAAGATATTACTCTTGGAACGTGTTTGCATATGGTGAGAGGGCTGAATATGTGCAACTGGAAGAGATGGTGAGTGAGAGTCTTGAGGAGCAGAGTCGCTAGCCACTAAGAGAGGTACCTGAGGTGATGAGGTCGAATCAGGTTGAGCGTATGAGGGCATCATTTGAGGTTCAGGCAAGCAAGGCGAACCTGGTGGCATGTCAGAAGCAGCACCTCTAGAGCTCCATGGCACATCAGACACATTAGAAGCATTTTTAAGAGATGAAGTAGGGATGTGTGACTTAGAGGAGTAGGGAGAAAAAATAGTAACAGGAGAAGAGTCCGTGTGATTTTCTTCTGAACAGGATAGATGGGGAACAGACTGAGAGATTGTGGGCAGAGCACACCATTGAGACACAACTCGAGCATTGATTACATCTGGTGAAACGCTAGACGCGAAAGAGGGGAAGACATTTTCGACAAAGCGAACATGTCTAGAATTATAAAATTTATACGATACGGGATCAAAGCAAATAAATGCATCATGAGTGTTATTGTAGCCTAGAAAAATGCACGGGGTACCTTGGTTCTAATTTGTGACGTGTGTAGGGACGGAGCCACGGATAACATTGACAACCAAAAATTCGTAATTTAGAGTAATTCGGTTGTTTCTTAAAAAACATAGTAAATGGAGTTTGTCCTTTAAGAAGTGGTGTAGGAAGTCTATTTATTAAAAATGTAGCACATTGAAAAGCAAAAGACCAAAATGAAACAGGCAGTGAAGAACGATGTAGTAAAGCTAGGCCGCATTCAACAATGTGCCTGTGACGGCGCTCAGCTGGAGCCACATGTTCTGGAGTATATGGGGGTGAAATAAGATGTTGGATACCGTGAGTTGCAAAAACATTTTTAAGAGTTTGATACTCTGTTCCGCCATCCGAGTAAATAGTCGCAATTGAGGCATTAAGTTGGTTTTCCACCATAGTTTTGAACTTGCAAAAAATATCGAATACATCCGACTTAAAAGCTAATGGGAAAATCCATGAGAATTTGGTGAAATGATCCACAAACAGAACATAATAAGAAAAACCATCAATTGAGCGCACAGGAGATGGTCCCCAAACATCTGTAAAAATTATTTCTAACGGACGACTGCTAGATAGACTTGATTTGCCAAATGGCAATTTATGAATTTTGCTACAGTGACAAGACTCACAAGAAGACAATTGGGATGAAGGAGAAGGAGAGACACTTTTACTAAGACACAACTGATGAAGAATCTGTGAAGAAGGATGTGCCAAGCGATCATGCCAGGTGCGAAGTGATGCTCGCATGCCTACACAAGTTTGCTTGGGCTGATTTGTTGGACTGCTAATGGGCCACTCATATACGCTGTTCCTGCTCCGTCCCACCGCGAGAGGTGCCCCCGTGGAGAGATCCTTCACACAAAAGAAATTTGGATTAAACTCAATTGAAGCATTATTACTACGACAAAACTGATTCACATATATTAAATTTTTGCTTATTTGGGGAACACACAAAACATTAGACAAGCAAAAAGATTGGGAAGAAGAAGGCAACTCAGCATGACCCGTGTGAGAAATAGGAAGGCCAATACCATCAGCAATTACAATGTCATCAGGTCCATCATAAGGCTGGCTAAGAGTCAGATTATTGAGACTCGATGTAACATGGTATGACGCCCCAGAATCAAGGAGCCAGGAAGAGTTTGGGGAAGAAGTAATAGTGTTGGCAGTGGGCACAAAGGTGGAGAGGATAATTTTCTTAGCGGAATAGCATTGTCTCGCAGTGTAGCCGCGTTTGTCACAAAACTGACACACAATTGGTTGTTTTGTGGATGCAGCTGATGTAGTATTAGAAGAGGAGGACGAGTTGCGAGATGCACTAACGCCTTTGGAATTGCTATTGTTCTTTTTCCCATAATTGTTATGGCCTGTAGAGTTATGGCGCACGACATTAGCAGTAGGAGAACCCAAAATACCAAGGCCACCAGATGCACGTAATTCCTCTCGTTTCAAAAATGCTTCATACTCAATCAGCTTATCTTGAAGCTCGTCAAAGCTGATTACAGTATCGCGAGCCCGAACCGCAGCTGCTAGCTCCTTGAAGGCTGGACCGACACCATTCAACGTATGTGTGATAAGATATTGAGGTGGCACCGGGGCGCCAACAAGGGCAAGTTCATCGGCTATGTCACGAATCTGGGCGAGATAATCTGCCATGGGCTGATTTCCACGAGATATGAGAGTAAGCTGTTCGGCAAGGCCCATGATCCGAGAGGAAGAAGGATTGGCGTAATTCTTTGCAAGACGACGCCAGGCTTCAGCGGACGTGTCACAAGAGCGAATTACAGGAACGACACTAGGACTCAACGAACCAATAATTCCGAGGAGCAGAAGCTTGTCCTGCCGCATCCAAAAGGAATATGCAGGATTCGCAGTAGTCTTGCCATCAACAACCTGTGTAGCCGGCGGACAAGGAAGAGTGCCGTCGACATACCTCGAGAGATTGTACCCGTAGAGAAGAGCATCAAACTGACTCTTCCATGAGTAATAGTTCGTAGGTGTGAGTTTTAAAGGTAGCTGATTAGTCACATTGATAGCAACAAGAGTTGAAGTGGAAGACACAATAGTGGAGGGAGTGGTTGTGGAAGATGAGGGAGACGAGGTTGTTGATGTTTCAGTAGCCATACGAGCAGTAAAGCAGCGAAAGACACAGAGGATCGAAAGACTCGTTGGAGTTTGATTATACTGATACCATATAGAGAAAATAATAGGATGAGCAAGAGCAAAAGTTATTTATTAATGTATGCAGTCCATCATTTTATACAGATGAGTATGAGCAGATAAGAGTAAGCAGTTACAAGCATAAGCTACAACACTCTTTGAGATAGCTACAATACGATGACTAATCATTATCTGATGGAGAAGAGTCCTTTGTAGAAGAGGTCTCTTTCCTAATAGCTTAGAAGAAACTTTTCTGGGTTTAAACAAGAAAAACAACTATGAATTATACATGCTAAGGAGATAGAAACAAAGGGATTTGCAAGAAGTAGCTAAGGGTATGAAGATACAACAAAGAAAGGGTCTGCAAATAGTTTGTGAAAGGGTGATGCGTATTTATAGATAATCCATGTCGGTTAATCTCCTAAACATTATGTCGGTTCTTGTTTGAAATCCTAATCCTAACACAAAGAGGAAAAGTCCTAATCCTACCCAAACAAGGGAATTCTAATCCTATTTGTATTAAGATTCGGCAATATTCTGTGTTATCTCACAGCTTGAATTTTTTAATATTATAGTTTTCGTGTTTGCAATTGGAGATGATTTGGCTCGTCACAATCCATATCCGATCCCTTTTTTTTTATTATTATCTTTGTTTCTCATTAATTCATCAATGTATCTGCACAAATTTGTAGATCTTGAAAGTATTTTTATGTTAAAAATTCAATTTAACCTTCATTGAAAAAATAGTTATTTATATATGAATACTGAGTGATTTTAGACTCTACTAAATAAAACTTCTGAATCCATCTCTGATTAAGATGGTGTATTTGAATGCTTATGCCCTGGGGCTGACCAAGTATGGTGTAGCTAGTAATGGATTGTGGCGCATGCATGCTACCTTCATGGTCATGTTATCATTGCGCCACGCGTTTAATGAGTAAATTTGTAATCGAGAATATATTTTTTTTTTTACTTTTTTTCACATTAAATTCATCTTAAAGACTATAAATCTCGTGGTACCACCGTTTAACTCAACACATATTTCAATTCAATCAAGAAAGATAATATTTGTAATGAGAAAAGTACGATACAAACTCGAGATCTTTAGTCACAATAAATTGCTACTATTTGACCATTCAAGGTAACCCTTATGAGTAAGGAAAGGGCAATGTTTGTCATCATGCAACATCGTAGTATATTATGCAATCCCAGGAGGCAATGATGGAGCCATTGTGGGTGCATAGGGGTCGAGTTCACAATATTGGTAAATTTTAGAATTATAGAGAGCGTAAGGTATACTGGGATATCTTTCGGACCAATTTTGAGGGAATTTAGAATAGGGAAACAACAATCATCATTGGTAAACGGTTGATCATTCTTCAGTAGATTATCTATGTCCTCCATGCAATAGCGTAAAATATTGTTGACAGTCACCTAACAGTAACTTTCAAGTTCATATGGTATACTTTTATAGTTTACTAGCAAGTTCACCAACCAGGTCATGCGGTATCGCCGTGAATATGCATGGAAGAAGCACTAGAGCAACAACAAAGAAAGCTCTTTTCATCATGCCTAAAAACCTCTATGATTTCCCTGCTTTGTTCCATATGAGCAAGTAGTGAAAAAAATTGTTTAGGTGAGTTGAAGTTTATATGGACATGGATTTAAATTTGACTCCAAATAGGATTTGAACTAGACTTCCGTAATCGACTACTTATTTTATAGTGTCATTTCTTGTTTCACTTTCTTTTTTCTTTTCTTTCTTCCGCTTCTTCAATTTGTGCAAAATCTGCTTGTTTATTTGTCTGGAAAATGCAATTTGATTTCTTCAGTTAATAAATTTGTATTACTCATACATTGGAATAGTTTTTGTATATTGATCGTTGCAGCTTGAGTTCTAAAATGGGAAAAGGCATAGGGATATTTATTTTTTTGTCTTGCATCAAACACGTCCGCGAATTTTGTTTTTTTATTTTTTCCTCCCAAGTCCATTATGTTAGATGAATCTAACGCAAAATGCTTTGCTTCATTGAAATTCATATTTATTATTTTGCCCTTAATGAGGCGCTGATGTGGCTTAGTTTAACTTTATTTTTAAAATAAATGTTTGTGATTTATCTGTCAATTCAATTAGAATTAGCGGGAAAATCTAAAAACATAATAATAAAGAAAAAAAAGAAAAACTCATAGGATAGTGGAATTTGGGGTGCTATTTATACCTGAATTTTAGAGCTTCTTTTCTACACAATTTGAATCATGATGAAAATCACAGCCTAGATAGCAATTAATTTTTCTTTTTTTTTTTCCCTATCTTATAGCTCTAAAAATTATTGGCCTACATCATGATGAAAAGTCATAAGTCTAAAAAACAATTAAAATGTTTTTGCTTGCATCACGATGATAATTGCAGGCATTTGAATCATATAGCTGATAAAAATTATTAACTTGCATTGTGATAAAAATTACTGGCCTAAAAAGTTGTTAAGAATTATTTTCTCGGTTTGAGTTTTTTTACTCTTGTTTTAGTTAGTTAAAATGTTTATTATAACCCTAAACTGTTAAAACTCACTAATGGAATAACGATGTTAAATTTGGAAGAGTTGGCATCTCTTTATAACTGGATCGTACTTCGTATAACTTTTATCCTATAGAATATTAATACTTCCAATTATGAGATAATATATGAAATATGCACAAATGTGTAATGGCAGCTAGCTAGCGTCCAGAGTCAATTCCAAATACATTACCTTGTTAATTTGTAGTTCATATATATCCAAACTCATTAATGCCTAAATTATCCAATTATTATGACATGAAAGAAAATCCAAACAGAAGCGTATGCACAATAACACAAATAACACACATATGCTCGAACAAGAAATAACATAAAGGAACAAATAATTTTACGTGGAAAACCCTCCAATTTGGAGGGAAAAAACCACGGTAAATTGATGTCTTTATTAATATATTTAGATGGTACAACGATGTATAGATCTCCATATTCACAATAAGCTTCTTCAAAGGCTTGTTGAAGGAATTTTGCCACGAACACGTATTGAAAAGTACTTTTAATAAGGTAACATTACCAATGTGGTCCAACTGTTCAAAGTTTCAGGTTGAGCTTGTAGAAAGCCTCCCTTCATCCTCATCATCTTTTCTTTTCTTCTCTTTTTTTTTTCTCATTCTTTCGTTTTCTTTTTTCTTTTTTTCTTCCTTTTTTCTCTTTTCTTGTTTCTTTTTTTTTCTGTTTCTCCTTTTTAATTCTTTTTTCTCTTTTTCTCTTTTCTTATTTTTTCTCTTCTTACTCTTTTTTTCTTCTCCCTTCTTTCATTCATCTTCTTTTCTTTTTCTTTTTTCTCTTTTTTTTCCCCTCCTCCTTCTCTAACAAGTCACAACACATCTTCCACTGAATCAGAAAGACCGCAAGAATAGCACCTTCATGTTGTGTTGTTGAGCGCAGAAATCTGAAACAACTCGCACACATAAGCTTCACGCCTTCATCATCGATCTTTGTCTTCCATATCATGATGTATCTTGGTCGTAGGAGTAAATTATCCTTCTTTCTTGCTTCTTGACGTAGCCTTTCTCATTATTTTGAGATCTTCTTCAGAAACTAATAACTAATCGATTCTTCAAAAACAAATCGAACTTCTTGAGAATTGCGGATGGCTATGGCTTGGAGGAATATTTTATGAGCTTAAAAAATTGAAGAAAACTTGTGAAAGGGTTGTGATGTGAAAGGGCTGATGCGTGCATATTTATAGGCAGTCAGCGTTAGTCGGCTTCGTATTTAACGAAATCTTAATCCTACACAAACAGTATTACATATCTGATCTGAGTTTCCTAAAAACCTGTGATAGTCCATCTATATCTACTAACAGGCCTCTCACACACGCCCAAAACAAACATAAACTATCTTAAAACCTTTTTTTTTTTTTTTAAATTCAAGAGAGCGTACAACACATATTACAGGATGTTGCTCACGAAAATTAATCACACAATCACTCGCACTTACCGCCTTGAGACTGTGAACCACGGGCAACAAAAGAAAGCTAGGAGTGTTTGTTGGTGGAATCTTACAAGATTCTCAGGAATGTGAAATTTGGAATGTGATATTTTCATGTTAGGTTCGCAAAATAAAAAATATTTCAGGGATGTCTGGAAATACAATATTCGCATATTTTGCTCAATTTTTATTCCATGTAATGGAGTGGGAATCTAACTTTTTCAAATTGTGGAATGTTTTGAAGAAAATAAAAGACACAAATGTCAACATTAAAAAGAATTAAAAAAAAACTAAAATCTATAAAAAAAAAAAATTATAAAACAAAATAATATAAAAATAAAAATCAATAAAGTAAAATGGATAGAAAATCATTTATAATTTTTTAGGTTAAATTAATTTTTTATAATTTTAATTTATATTTATAAAAAAAATTTTAAAAAATAAACTTTATAGTTTATTTTTTAAAATTAAATTTTAAATAGAAAACAATATATGTATATATAAATTATTTCAAACTTTAAAATTTAAAAATTAAAAGACAAAAAATTGAAATAAAATATAAAAGTAAAATAATAATATAAATAATATAAATAATTTTTAATTGTTATTAAGTTATTAAAATTTTCAATTAAATTATTA
This sequence comes from Ehretia macrophylla, assembly GCA_037974665.1. Lineage (NCBI taxonomy): Eukaryota > Viridiplantae > Streptophyta > Magnoliopsida > Boraginales > Ehretiaceae > Ehretia > Ehretia macrophylla. The sequence goes on from CM075779.1 coordinate 11,463,368, forward strand.
AATTATGAAGTTAAAAAGATATTAAAATTTTAAGTTAAATTTAAATTTTAAATTTAAATTCCTATTTAAAATAACTTTTTAATGATAAAATTTAATTTTTAAACTTTTAAATTAAATTTAAAATTTAAAATAAAAAGTAAAAATAAATAAATAACTCTTTAATTTAATATTTTTTAATTTTTTGCAAATAAACATTAATTTTAAATTTTGAAATTTTAAATTTATTAAAAAATAAAATAAATTTAGACTTTTGTTGCTCGCGTATTGGCAAAAGTTGATAAAGCATATCATGAATTGTATATCTTTTTATTACATTTTTATTTTTTTGAGATGGGCATTGTTGAAAAAATTTCAAGATTAGTAGAAATATTGAGTTTAAATCAAACACAATAATATAATAATCGTAAGAATATTTTTAATGTACTAAATAATTTAAATTATATTTTTAAAAATCACATTCCCAAAAATATGATTGTTGAGAATGAAAAATCAATACAGTGCACACATAACGACTTTTACATGAAAAAAGGAAAAACTACTTCTCCAAGTTGGTCCACATTGTTGACCAAGAAAAAGAAAAAAGAGCTGGTCCACATTGCATAGTAATCTTCTAAAAACAATCTTGAAACACATGCCGTTTGTTGACAAGCTTAGGTTTAAAGATACATGCAGTTCTTGGCACTCAGCAGCAAAATCTCATATCAAGTCTTTCTCGATCGAGTTACAGATCCTGAAGACAACAACAATAACAACAACAACTGTTTATTTAATATTGTGAACAACTGTTTATTTAATATAATTAATACTTTTGCAAGATAAAGTGAATTTAATCATCTATAATCCACTTTTGGATGTCAAAGTACACCTTCCTTCTATTGATTCTTTTCCGAGCTTTGATTACAACCCCATGAATTTAACAGAACATTGGATTAGTAAGGCTATTCAGAGAGCTTGCTTTTGCCAAGCATGGAGGTAGTAGTAGATGGACTCTGTTCGAAAACTCACGCATATGACTACTGCGACATGTCATGCCTATCCAACAAATTAAAGTAATGGATTTCGAGGTACCTTTTCCAGGAAACATAGCAGAATCTTTTTGATTCAGGGGATAACTAGGCTGTATAACAGATATTAAAATATGTCATCTATGAAAATTGATCTTGCAAACTCTCTTACTCGCAACGAGGGCATACCACTAAACCAAAGCCCTATTGGTAAACATAGCAGAATTTAAGCATCCTAGAAGCGATCTATACACCACCCAAACTTACCTAATCGAGTCAAAAGGTGATCTTCTAGTTGTGGTTGGGCGCATTGGAGAATTTGTGAACCTGTTCATGAGGAAGATTTATGGGAAGGGGATAACAAGAATTATTGTTGTCCATACATGACAAAAAACTTTTATGTCTACAAGCTGGATTTCAACCACAGACTATGGATTGAGTTGCAGAATTTGGGTGATCAGATCCCTTGATCAATTTAGACTTTAATGGAAACTATGTCGGTTCAGATGCTCTGTTTTGTGAGTTTGCATGATGGTTTTATCAATATATATCAAAAACTGGAAAAGAATTGTGACTGAGAAGTGGAAAAGACAGGGATATTTGTGATTCATCTGTCAATTCAATTAGAATTGGCCGACGAATCTCAAGAAATAATAATAAAGAAAAAGAAATTTCATAGGATAGTTGGATTTGGGGGTTATTTATACCTGAATTTTAGAGCTTCTTTTCTACACAATTTGAATTATGATAAAAATCAAAAGCCGAAAAAGTTGTTAAAAATTATTTGCTTGCATCATGATGAAAGTCACAGCCTAAATATATCGCAATTAGTTTTTCTTTTTTCATCTTATAGCTATAAAAATTATTGGCTTATATCATGATGAAACTCGTAAGTCTAAAAAACTTTTAAAATGTTTTTGCTTGCATCGTGATTAAAATTGCAAGCTAAAAAGTTCGTAAAAAAAAATTTGTTTGAATCATATAGCTGTTAAAAATTATTAACTTGCATTGTGATGAAAATTACAGGTGTAAAAAGTTGTTAAGAATTATTTGCTCGGTTAGAAGAGGGACCTAGGAGGAAAAAAAAAGAAAAATTTGAGAGCATGTCTAGTATAAAGGGGAAAAAAAAGACCTATATGTTTTTTACTATTTTTTTAATTAGTTAAAATGATTATTATATCCATAAACTGTTAAAAATCACTAATGGAATAACAATGTTAAATTTGAAAGAGTTGGCAGGAAAAAAAAAAAAAAAATTGTGAGATCTAGCTAGTTGTCCTAATGTAAAAGCTTGAGTGCAGAGACCCCTGGTGGGGAGATCTATCCAAGACCACTATTAATTTTTTCGTTTTCTTATTAAATGGAGGTTGAATAGCATACAAATAATGTTGCATCTATCGAGAATCGATTTTAAAACTTCTCCCACACAAGACAACAACCATACCAATAGATACAACCAAGATCAATACAACATATACTATATATCTTTTCTTTTTATTATACTTCAATGGAATTTGCCTCAAAAATGTAAACATGTAACTGAAAGTACGCTCTTCATCAGGTTTTATTTGGAGAATGCTATCGATTTCAATATATAAGTAAAAAAAAATTCCTCATATTCTGCTGTTTTATATATATCCGAACTCATTAATGCCAAAATTATCCAATTACTATGACTTGAAAGGAAATCCAAACAGCTCCACGCATGCCCTAAAACCCACACAACACACATATCCTTGAACATAATGGAACATAGATTTTTACGTGGAAAACCCTCCAATTTGGAGGAAAAAAAACCACGGGAAAATTGATATCTTTATTAAAATAGTTAGATGGTACAACGATGTATAGATCTCCATATTCACAAAAAGCATCTTAAAAGGCTTGTTGAAGGAATTTTGCCTCGAACACGTATTGAAAAGTGCTTTTAATAGGGAAAAACATTACCAATGCGGTCTAACTGTTCAAAGTTTCAGGTCGCGCTTGTAGAGAGAACCTCCCACCTTTTCTTTTTTTTTTTCTTTTTTTTTTCAACTTCAACATAATCTTTTTCTTTGCCTTTGCTTTTTTCTCTTTCTTTTTCTTTTTTATTCTTTTTTTTCTTTTCTCTCTTTTTTTTCTTCTTTTTTCTTTTTTTTTCATTCAACTTCTATTCTTTTTATTTTCTCATCTTTTTTCTCTTTTTTTTCCCTCCTCCTTCTCTAGCAAGTCACGACACATCTTCCACTGAATCAGAAAGACCACAAGAATAGCACCTTCATGTTGTGTTGTTGAGAGCAGAAATCCAAAACAACTCGCACACATGAGCTTCATTCATGCCTTCGTCATCTTTGCCTTCCATATCATGTATCTTGATCATCTTTATCTTTGTTTCTTCTTCACGTAGCCTTTGTCATCATTCTTGAGACTAATCTTCTTCAAGAAGCAATGCATGGAACTTCTTGCATGCGAATTTCTACATGCATGTTGAAATTGGCTATGGCTTAGAAGAAATTTTTTTTGAGTTTAAACAAGAAACTAATTATGGATTATACATGATGAGAAGATAGAAACAAAGGGGTTTGCAAGAAGCACCTAAGGGTATGAAGATAACACAAAGAAAGGGTCTGCAAAAAGCAGCTTAAGGGTTTGAAAACTATGAATGAAAACACAAAGAGAGGGCTTGCAATTAGTTTGTGAAAGGGTGGTGCGTATTTATAGACAATCCATAGCATTAATAAGTCGGTTTTAATCTCCTAAGCATTATTAAGTCGGTTCCTGTTTGGAATCCGGAGAAGTCCTAATCCTACCAAACAAGGTAATTTTAATCCTATTTGCATTGAGATTCTGCAATATTCTGTCCTATCTTAGAGCTAGAATTTTATTTTATTTTATTTTTTTTGGAGCTTTTTGACATTTAAATTTAATCTTTGTACAATTTTCTGCAATATTCTGTCCTATTTTAGAGCTAGAATTTTATTTTATTTTATTTTTTTTGGAGCTTTTTGACATTTAAATTTAATCTTTGTACAATTTTTATGTTGGATTTCTATGTAAACTATTTTTTTTAAAAAGCAAACAGTTACGGGTACCCATTATTTTTTGAATACTTTACGATTGTTGTTAGTAATCTTCAAACAAATCCAATTTCAATTACGATTTTGGTTATATTATTTTATGATCAAACAGTAATATTCCCACTTTTTTGGACTAACCCTCCTATTATCATCCCCAAAATTAACTACAACTTCCTACCCCATTCTTGAAGGCAAATTATAACTGCCTCAGAGTTAATCAAATCACAACATAACTTGGTAATAAATACAATGACGTATCCAATATTCCAAAATCCTTGAACTAGAAAAGACGTAAAATATAATTCTTGAATATAAATATTTGAATCGATTGTGAAAAAAATATGTCAAATTTTATGGTAGCTGCTTGAACAACCAAGGTTGGTAACAATGTGACGCTGACAAGAAAATGACCCAAAGAACAGGGAAAAAACACAAAATTAAAATAATGGGTATTGTAATATAAAGAAGAACAACTTATATCAAACTAAAACAAACAGTATAAACATTCGACCGAAAAAAGAATGAAATCATACGAGTAAAGAAACAACAATTTTATATATTCGTCAATTACATGATGAAGGCTTACGAACTAATTTCCGTACCAAACTATTTTCCTATTATAAGAACAACATTATCAAAAACTAATCTGTTAACATGTAGTAGATACAGAAAATTAAAGATCTAAATCAGCTTCCAAGGAAGAGCAATGTTCGACATCATGCAACATCGTAGTATATTTTGCAGTCTCGGGAGGCAATGATGGAGCCATTGTGGGTGCATAGGGGTCACGTCCACAATATTGGTAAATTTTAGGATTATTGAGAACAAAAGGTATATTGGGATATTTCTCGAGGAAATTTTGAGGGAATTTGAGAATAGGAAAACAACAATCATGATTGGTAAATGCGGGTGTCTATGTCCTCTATGCAAGAGTATAAGATGTTGTTGACAGTCCCTCAACAGTAACTTTCAGGGTCATATGGTATGTATATTCATAGTTAACCTCAAATTCACTAGCCACGCCATACGGTATCGCCGACGTGGATATGCACGGAAGAAGAACTAGAACAACAACAAAGAAAGTTGTTTTCATCATGCCTAAAAACCTCTATGATATGGTTTCACTGCTTTGTTCTATTATGAGTAAGTAATGAGAAAATTAGTTTAGGTGAGTTGCAATTTATAGATTATTTCGGTGGAGAAGTTTATATGGTGTTAAGGTGTAAATTTGGTGTGGTTAAATATGGAAGGTTGACTCGAGTTGACCTCCTTTAGCCTGCAAAACAGAAACGGAGCTGCAAGGAGATGCCTTGCATTAACATTTTGAAACTTAAGTTAGTTGGATGCTAGAAGAAGGAAAGTGTAGATAATTTCAGAAAAATAAATTAGTTAACTCCCCTGAAGAGTGCATGAGTGCATTTTATACCCTATAGATGAGAAAGAATCCGACATACTCTGACACATTTTCAAGCTCAAAGAAATGCCAATGTCTAGCGATATAGAATATAGGAAGCAAGTTCAATTACTACGCCAAACAGAGCTAAATCAGCATGCTACATCTGCAAATGGAGGCAAACCCCACTCCTCTGGCCTGAAATCCATTAGAGAACTCAGAACTTGATCGGCTGTTGAATGAAAAATGAGCCATCCAGCCGTGGATCTGGAACCATAACCACAGACCTGCCATCAAATGCTTTCAAATCAGCCAGCAAGAACCATATAGATATTACCAATGAGCTACTATTTGGACTGCAGTGAGAATATATGTTAACTAAAAGTGAAGCAATACAGCCCTAAGTTCGTGACAATTTTCCAGACACATTCTGCATAAGAATATTCAGACTGCTACTTAAATCATGTCGAATAAATAAAATTAAAACATCAACAGTGAGTACGATACTTGCACTTTCAAAGTGTACTTTCATTTATTTAGATATAATTTAAAGCTTATTAGATATAATTTAGATGTAAACGTTGTTACATGTGTTAAGAATACATGTTGCAAATCATGTTAGTAATTCGTTTATCTAAGATGCTAGTAGATGTTACTTGGATAAATACCAATTATTTTTATACCCTTTAATGAGGCGCTTAGTTCATCTTTTTTTAACAAATGTTGTTGATTCATCTGTCAATTTAATTGGAATTGGCGGCGAATCTCAAAAAATAATAATAAAGAAAAAGACAATTCAAAGGATAGTTGGATTTGGGGGGCTATTTATACCGGAATTTTAGAGCTTCTTTTCTACACAATCTGAATCATGATGAAAATCTAAAGCCGAAATTTTTTTAAAAAAATTATTAGCTTGCATTATGATGAAAAACACAGGCCTACATATATATATATATATATATTTTAATCTTATAGCTCTAAAAATTATTTGCCTGTATCATGATGAAAATTGTAAGTCTAAGAAACTATTAAAATGTTTTTTTCTTGAATTGTGATGAAAATTGCAGGCTAAAAAATTTATAGTATTTTTTGCTTGAATCATGTAGCTGTTAAAACTTATTATAATTAGATTGCAATGAGATGAAAATTGCAGGCCTAAAAAGTTGTTAAGAGTTGTTTGCTTGGTTTAAAATGATTATTATATCCCTCAACTGTTAAAAATCACTAATAGAATAACGATGTTAAGGTGTCTCTTCTATTTGAGCAATTTTTTTTATATATTTGTTTTCTTCTGTCTTTTTATTTTCGTGAAAGGCATAATTTATTAGCAGCTGAATAAAACGATGGAACCTCATCTAAGCACTCGAATGATAACATTCCTAGTTCGTAAAAAGTGTTAAAGTATATTTGGAATTTTAAGATAATTTTTTATTTTGTCACACTCCACAAAGTTATTAAAATAGTATTATATTTTTATTATATATTCTAAGAGAACAACCATCTTGCCATGTGTCACTTTATGAACATTTCAACATTTTTTATAAAAATTTAAATAATCATATTATTAGATACAGATATACTACATAATTAATTTTGAAATTTAAAAAATATTTTTACAGATTATAATATAACCGATAATTTAAGTTTAAAACTTATATTTAGATAAGATTTTCCTATTTATTGTAGGACTCTATCATATATTAATTTAAAGTTTAACTTAAGTTAATCTCTATCAGTATAAATCTTTTTTTATTAATAACGTTATCTCTACTTTATTAATAGCATTATCTTTAGTTTGTACTGGTAAAACGTTTCTGCAGGTTGTCCTATTCAAGAATTTTGTACTACTACACCAGACTTCGAAACAGAGGTCGTTTTTCATCAGTAATTTTGTGTATAAAGGTACTTATGTTTTCAGAGTAGCATTATCTATACATGAATTTATATAGTGTTTATACAGTATTAAGCATTTCAAACATTGATGTTTATATATGTATATATATAGTTGAAGCAATAGCAAATTTTTCATAATTTTTTAGGTGAAGTACTCAAGAAAGCCAAAGAACCCTATTAAAGGTAGGTATTTTTTTTCGTTTAAACTGTCAAGTAGATAAACACATAGAGGATATTGTGGGCTCTGGACACCAGGTATGAACCATAGTACATAAAAGAACGAAAGGGGAAGCATATAGGAAAGAGGGAGTTAATTCATTCACCTGTAGAAACAGTTGTCCTGAATTTCTCCAATGCATTACATAGAATATATATCGATACTTTATAAACATGAAAAAGTTACTTTATCTAAAAAGTTATATAGTACCTGAAGCTGAAAGTTATGTAGTAATAAAATTTTGCTTGTGCTAGTGATCGTGTTCTTAGGTAAAAGATCAAGAAGAATGTTACTTCACTTATATGATCTGTTGAATTTTAGATTGCGCATAAATATTTTTTCCTTTGAACATATTTATATTTTGATATAAACGAAGTTGGTCTATATTTGATATTTGTATTGGACTCTCATGTTGATCCAAATAAATCTCATAGAAGTAAATCTTTTCTCTCTGGGTAAGAGATATTTCTATTACTATAGAATTCGTAAAATAGTTAATGGCGGGGTTAGGTATTTTGACCTGAGTAACTTATTCTAAATAAATATAAAGTTTAGCTAGACAACTGAACTTTTTTTTTTATGGACAATTCAAAACTTAATGTATGATAATTTATATGCAACTTAACTTATCATCTCTTCTACGCTTTTATGTTATTTTTTTCATGAGTTAAGATCATAGGAAATCATAAGTTAATTTCTTCGGTGATTTATTATTAATTGCTCTTAATGAGTGCTAAGTATGAACTTACTGCGTACAATATGCAATTGGATCATACTCTCCGCATTAGGCAATGCTGGTTGAGCAATTTAATTATTGTGCGATGGGATTATTTGTGTTCATGTCTCATCACATTTATAAAAAGATGTTGCTATTATTAGATACATTATGGAGTTATATTAGAAAGATGACTTTTTTTTTGGTCATGTAAAAAGAGAGGTTTTTTTGGTATTTGATTGCTTATCACAATATATTATGTTAAAAAAATTTCCCATTGGTGTAAGCCTTATAATTTGATTATTTATACGCAGTCCACTTGCAGTAATATATTTATGCATGTGAACTGCACTAATAAGTACAATGTTAGCATACAAGTAAACCATTGAGTCTAAGCAGTTAAAAACTATAGTCACTGTTTTTATAAAAACTACGAAAGCGTTATTATTTCCTACAATATTTGTACATTACTCTGTACACTTTGATTAATAGTTTTAGTAATCGACTGCTGAAGTAGTCATCAAATCCTTTTGGTATTGGTCCCAAAATTTCTTGAAAAAGCAGCAAACATAAAATCAAAATCAACCTTAATCATAAGATAGGGATTAAGTTTCGACGAAATTGACCAATGTAATAGAGAACAACCATTTTACCACATGTAAGCAAAAGAGAATCCCTCCAAATTAAAAATGCAATTATGCCACTTGTAAATTAAATTAAATAATATCAAAAATTAAAATTTTATGATAAATTAAATTAAAATAAATTATAAACGCTTCTTGATTTATTAAGTTAGATTATATCATAAATTTGTATCATGTGTACATCAGAACTCTATCTTATCTTCATTTAAATAAATTACAAGAGTTTGCTCAGGTTCATTAGTTGTAATTTATTTAAACTTCTAATCGATATTTGTTAGGATTCCGCATGCTTTATCTACTAAATTTTATCAAATTATTTTCTTTATGTATCAAATTGTTAATGAGTCTGTTGATCTTATCTTCACATATAGAGCATGAAAAAAAAAAAAACATCAAATTATTTTCTAGACATATATAACTATGCACGGTATGTTTTGTGCCATATTTCATGCTACACTAATAGCCACGTGTGTTCATTTTATGCCTTGCTTGTTTCGGGACTATGATGAAAGTGTTATAGAAACATGAAAGTCATCAATTATTTTATATCATGTTATAATTTTCGATCGATTATGCCACGTGTAAGTAAATGAACATCCCTTATGAATAATCATCATGCCACGTGTACGCAAATAATTAATCTTCCTAAAAAAATATTATCCCTTAATAAGTTATGTGAAAAATAAATTATTTTTACTATCTTAAATATATCTAAGAGAACCTAATCCATATTGATAACTAACTAGCTGATTTATTAAACCAAATTGTATATTTAGTTTGTATCCTATAACATTAATGTGTATATATATGATTTGTAATTCTTTTTATTTTGTATTTGTAAAATAGGTGATTTAGCGGTTCATAAAATAAATTTTACGGTCTTTTTGTTCAATGACTTCAAGTTATTTTTATGTACTTTTTAATTTTTGTATTCTCTACTCTTTTTGTTTTTATTTGTAGTCAAATTATTTGATGTTTTGGATCAAGTTATGCGTATTGGCGACAATACGAATGTTGATATCACAACAATGAAATCGGTTTCATATCCCATTAATTATTACTAATATTGATTTTGTTTGCTTATTATTTTTACTTATCGCTGTTAATTTTCTAATGTGGCAGGAAATTGGTGTAGTATCTCAGTATTTTTAATATGTAATGAAGGGGTTCAAGTTTGTGCATCACACTTTCGAAAAGGGTTTTTGATAAGTAATAGATAAAAAGAATGCTAAAGTTGGGTCTAATATGTATCCTACTAAAGCGAGGAAGATGATTAAGGAAGAGAATGATTAGTAGTCAAGAGTCATTTGTTGATTTTGTTCAATCTTTGTTGTTTGATGGTTTATATATATCGTGTTGTATTTTGTGATATGCTACGAAGTTGTTTTGGTAATTTATTTTGATATTTTTTAAATAATATTATGTATTATGTATTTTGTGTTGTCTCTACCAATCTTTCTGGTGAATGTCTTGGAAATAAACTTTCCATGAGTCCAAAAGAGAAAAAAAGAATTGCAATTACTTTTTATATATGTAATCATTTCAAAGGGGATAGTCTATTGAATGACGGATTAAATGCACTAATCTTGATTAGTTATAATTATTCAATCATGGATATTAATATTAGTAACTTTAGACATCCGATAATAGAATTTATATTTTTTTCATGTTTAGCAAATATTGTTCATATTGATAATTGTAACTTTAACGATACATGTAAGGATAAATTTGCGAGATGCTATTAAATTGGATGAATAATTGTAATCTTAATATGCAATATAGCCCAGAAAAAATGGACAACTCTTTCTAAAATATATTTTAAATGCTGAAAATATTCCTCCAAATATGATAAATAACCACAATGAAATTGCTTTGACTTGTGTCATCAATTTAATTGTGTTAATTTATTTATCTAATTATACATCACACATTTTCTAATACCCAATGTTGAAACAATGTACTGAGTTCAAAAATTATTATTTGTAGTCCAACAGTCAATTGAAGTTCATATAGTCCCTTGCTTGAATGAAATAACCAGACTTCTAATTTTATCCATCCACATAGAGGCAAAGAATAGTAGATCAATTGAGAGTTAGTCAATATTTTGCGCATAGTTTGGGACAAATAATGCAATCTTTCCAATTTAATCAAACTTCTCTCATTCGGTAATATTTTCTAAAATTAATGAATTGATATATGAGTATATTTCTATCTTATAATTTTTATTTGTTGTATTTCAAAATGGAGTGAAAAAAATTCATATGGTGAGTTTTCTTGAAATACAACTTATTTGGTGTTTATAATTCCATTGCAATGAGATTCCTTCAGAATTCTCATCGTTGTTATCCTATCTTTTGGATAATATGATTTCACTATTTTATATTTCACTTTTAATTATAGATAACTGAAAAATAGAGACCAATAGAGTACGATGAATGCACATATGACAAGAAAAAATCTATAATGCTAAAAGCACTTGTGAAGGGGAATGATAATCCAATCTAATTTATCTTAATTTTCAATGTCTTGAAATATTATTTTCTTCGTTAGTCTATCTAACTAACGACATGACAAATGTTAGAACTCCATGAAAGAAATATCAATTGTCAATATATCAAACCATTTATGAACACTTTGATTTGTTTTATCTTTTATAAATAATTATATATTTATGATGCTATGCAGTAGAAAAATTAATTTAACTTAACAATTAAATAATTATTTATTTTATTTTATTTTTAATATTCTATTTTTCACAGCATTTCTTTTTTATTTTTATTTTTATTTTAAAATTATATATAACAATTATTTTATGTTTTATATTTAATTTTATTATTGTATTCCAAGAAATGTAATATGCACAGAAATATTTTTTTAAGTCTACTAACCAAATATGAGAATATCATATTCTAAGATTTTACATTCCCAAAAATCTTGTAAGATTCTGCGAACCCAAGTCCCTTAGAGTAAGTATATATTATAGTTTTTCAATAGTGTGAATAGAAAGTTGAATGAATTGATTTTATATTACATATTTATAAAATATTTACATGAGTGACCTGTCCACCGCACGAGTACAACGCTAGTTTTATTATAAGACTAGTACCAACGAGCATTAGACTTGTTTCCTTATTAGACTTTGATTCCCTATTAGATTGGTTTTCAATTCTTTGTCACCAAGTCTCGAGACTTATAAATGGGGTTCTTTATTCATGTTCACAATCCTAAAATTTTGATATGCAGTTATTATCTCTTTATTTCTTCTAAAGCTAACATTAGTAGTAGCTCCTAATATCTTCAGTAAACATGTTTTCTCTTTTCTTTTTTTTCTTAACAAACGAACCAAATTTTTGTTGTCATTCGTGCATAGTAACCACAATTAATTCATTAATGAAAAAAAAAACCACTATTAATTCAACATTATTTTGCTGATTTAAGGGCTTTAGCTAAAATTCAAGTGCTACAGCCAAGATCAATACAACATTGACTATCTTTTCTTATAACATCTATCTAAAATATGAATAATCACAAGAAGTCTTTTAAAGAATAAAGCTGAAACAACCACTATTAATTAATTGTTTCTTTGCTAATTAATCAAGGGCGTTTGCTACAAAATGTGATTATTTATTTGTTTGGAGAATGTTACCAATAAATAAGTAAAAAATTTCCTCATATTGTGTTGTTTTATATCCAATTGTTAATGCCTAAGCCAATTATTCAATGACATGAAAGCAAATCCAAATAACACAAAATACCATACAAGCTTGAACAAGAAATTAACATAAAGGAACAAGAATTTTTACGTGGAAAACCCTCCAATTTGGAGGGAAAAAAACCACGGGGAAATTGATGTCTTCATTAATAATAATTCAGATGGTACAACAGTATACAAATCTTCATATTCACAAGAAGCTTTTTAGAAGGCATGTTGAAGGAATTTTGCCTCGAACACGTATTGAAAAGTGCTTTTAATAATGTAGCATTACATATGTAGTCAACTATTCAAAGTTTCAGGTCGCGCTTGTAAAGAACCTCCCACCTTTTCTTTTCTACTTCATCATAATCTTTTTCTTTATTTTTTCTTTTTTCTCTATTTCTTTTTTCTCTTTTTTTTTCTTTTCCTTTTTCTTTTTCCCCGTATTTTCTCTTTTTTTTCATTCAACTTCTTCTCTTTACTTTTTTCATCTTTTTTCTTTTTCTTTTTCTTTTTTTCTCCTCCTTCTCTACAAGTCACGACACATCTTCCACTGAATCAGAAAGACCACAAGAATAGCACCTTCATGTTGTGTTGTTGAGCGCACAAATCCAAAACAACTCGCACACATGAGCTTCATTCATGCCTTCATCATCGATCTCTGTCTTGCAAATCATGTATCTTGATCATCTTTATCTTTGTTTCTTCTTGACGTAGGCCATGTCATCATTCTTGAGACCAAACTTCTTCAAGAAGCAATGCATGGAACTTCTTGCGAATTTCTTAACCATGCTATGGCTTAGAAGAAACTTTTCTGGGTTTAAACAAGAAAAACAACTATGAATTATACATGCTGAGGAGATAGAAACAAAGGGGTTTGCAAGAAGTAGCTAAGGGTATGAAGATCACACAAAGAAAGGGTCTGCAATTAAATGCGGCTTAAGGGTTTGAAAACTATGAAAGTGAAAACACAAAGAGAGGGTTTGCAAATAGATAATCCATGGCGGTTAATCTCCTAAACATTATGTCGGTTCTTGTTTGAAATCCTAATCCTAACACAAAGAGGAGAAGTCCTAATCCTACCCAAACAAGGGAATTCTAATCCTATTTGTATTAAGATTCTGCAATATTCTGTGTTATCTCACAGCTTGAATTTTTTAATATTATAGTTTTCGTGTTTGCAATTGGAGATGATTTGGCTCCTCACAATCCATATCCGAACCCATTTTTATTTTTTTTATTATGTTTGTCTCTCAACAATTCATCAATGTATCTGCACAAATTTGTAGATCTTGAAAGTATTTTTATGTTAAAAATTCAATTTAACCCTCATTAAAAAAATAGTTATTTATATATGAATACTGAGTGATTTTAACCTCTACTAAATAAAACTTCTGAATCCATCTCTGATTAAGATGGTGTATTTGAATGCTTGCGCCCCGGGGCCGACCAAGTACAGTGTAGCTAGTAATGGATTGTGGCGCATGCATGCTACCTTCATGGTCTTGTTATCATTGCGCTACACGTTTAATGAGTAAATATGTAATAGAGGATACTTTTTTTTTACTTTATCTCTAGTGTTGATCTTGGTTGAACAATCAATTTATCATTATTTTGTGAATTACTTGCTTACCTAATAAAAAATCGTTATTTTGAGAATCACTTGCTTATCTAATAAAAAGAAAATGATAGTAGTTGAATTAAAAGTGTAAAATAGAAAGGAAGCAAAGCATAAAGTTTTTGATTGACGAGGAACTCATCTTAAGCAAGTTCACATTAAATTCATCCTATAGACTATAAATCTCGTGGTACCACCGTTTGACTCAACACATATTTCAATTCAATCAAGAAATATAATATTTGTAATGAGAAAAGTACGATACAAACTTGAGATCTTTAATCACAATAAATTGCTACTATTTGACCATTCCACGTAACCCTTATGAGTAAGGAAAGGGCAATGTTTGTCATCATGCAACATCGTAGTATATTATGCAATCCCGGGAGGCAATGATGGAGCCATTGTGGGTGCATAGGGGTTGAGTTCACAATATTGGTAAATTTTAGAATTATAGAGAGCAGAAGGTATATTGGGATATCTCTCAGACCAATTTTGAGGGAATTTGAGAATAGGGAAACAACAATCATCATTGGTAAACGATTGATCATTCTTCAGTAGATTGTCTATGTCCTCCATGCAAGAGCGTAAGATATTGTTGACAGTCACCCAACAATAACTTTCAGGTTCATATGGTATACTTTTATAGTTTACTAGCAAGTTCACCAACCAGGTCATGCGGTATCGCCGTGAATATGCATGGAAGAAGCACTAGAACAACAACAAAGAAAGCTCTTTTCATCATGCCTAAAAACCTCTATGATTTCCCTGCTTTGTTCCATATGAGCAAGTAGTGAAAAAAATTGTTTAGGTGAGTTGAAGTTTATATGGACATGGATTTTAATTTGACTCCAAATAGGATTTGGAGTAGACTTTCGTAATTGATTGCTTATTTTATAGTGTCCTTTCTTGTTTCACTTTCTTTTTTCTTTTCTTTCTTCCGCTTCTTCAATATGTGCAAAATCTGCTCGTTTATTTGTCTGGAAAATGCAATTTGATTTCTTCAGTTAATAAATTTGTATTACTCATACATTGGAATAGTTTTTGTATATTGATCGTTGCAGCTTGAGTTCTAAAATGGGAAAAGGCATAGGGATATTTATTTTTTTGTCTTGCATCAAACACGTCCGCGAATTTTCTTTTTTTATTTTTTCCTCCCAAGTCCATTATGTTAGATGAATCTAACGCAAAATGCTTTTCTTCATTGAAATTCATATTTATTATTTTGTCCTTAATGAGGCGCTAATGTGGCTTAGTTTAACTTTATTTTTTAAAATAAATGTTTGTGATTCATCTGTCAAATCAATTGGAATTAGCGGGCAAATCTAAAAACATAATAATAAAGAAAAAAAAAAAAGAAAAACTCATAGGATAGTTGAATTTGGGCTGCTATTTATACCTGAATTTTAGAGCTTCTTTTCTACACAATTTGAATCATGATGAAAATCACAGACTAGATAGCAATTAATTTTTCTTTTTTTTCCCTATCTTATAGCTCTAAAAATTATTGACCTACATCATGATGAAAAGTTGTAAGTCTAAAAAACAATTAAAATGTTTTTGCTTGCATCATGATGAAAATTGCAGGCATTTGAATCATATAGCTGATAAAAATTATTAACTTGCATTGTGATGAAAATTACTGGCCTAAAAAGTTGTTAAGAATTATTTGCTCGGTTTGAGTTTTTTTACTCTTGTTTTAGCTAGTTAAAATGTTTATTATAACCCTAAACTATTAAAAATCACTAATGGAATAACGATGTTAAATTTGAAAGAGTTTAACCTAAACTGGATCGTACTTCGTATAACCTTTATCCTGCAGAATATTAATACTCCCAATTCTGAGATAATATATGAAATATGCACAAATGTGTAATGGCAGCTAGCTAGCATCCAAAGTCAATTCCAAATACATTACCTTGTTAATTTTTAGTACATATATATCCAAACTCATTAATGCCTAAATTATCCTTATGACATGAAAGAAAATCCAAACAGAAGCGTATGCACAGTAGCCCAAATAACACACATATGCTTGAACAAGAAAGAACATAAAGGAACAAAGATTTTTACGTGGAAAACCCTCCAATTTGGAGGGAAAAAACCACAGTAAATTGATGTCTTTATTAATATATTTAGATGGTACAACGATGTATAGATCTCCATATTCACAACAAGCTTCTTCAAAGGCTTGTTGAAGGAATTTTGCCACAACACGTATTGAAAAGTACTTTTAATAAGGTAACATTACCAATGTGGTCCAACTGTTCAAAGTTTCATGTTGTGTTTGTAGAGAGCCTCCCTTCATCCTCATCATCTTTTCTTTTCTTCTCTTTTTTTTTCTCATTCTTTCGTTTTCTTTTTTCTTTTTTTCTTCCTTTTTTCTCTTTTCTGGTTTCTTTTTTTTCTGTTTCTCCTTTTTAATTCTTTTTTCTCTTTTTCTCTTTTTCTCTTTTCTTATTTTTTCTCTTCTTACTCTTTTTTTCTTCTCCCTTCTTTCATTCATCTTCTTTTCTTTTTCTTTTTTCTCTTTTTTTTCCCCTTCTCCTTCTCTAACAAGTCACAACACATCTTCCATTGAATCAGAAAGACTGCAAGAATAGCACCTTCATGTTTTGTTGTTGAGCGCAGAAATCTTAAACAACTCGCACAAATGAGCTTCACGCCTTCATCATCGATCTTTGTCTTCCATATCATGATGTATCTTGATCGTAGGTGTAAATTATCCTTCTTTCTTGCATCTCGACGTAGCCTTTCTCATTATTTTGAGATCTTCTTCAAAAACTAATAACTAATCGATTCTTCAAAAACAAATCGAAAACAATATATGTATATATAAATTATTTCAAACTTTAAAATTTAAAAATTAAAAGACAAAAAATTGAAATAAAATATAAAAGTAAAATAATAATATAAATAATAAAAATAATTTTTAATTGTTAATAAGTTATTAAAATTTTCAATTAAATTATTAAATTATTAAGTTATTAAATTTTTAACTTAAATTGAAATTTTAAATTTAAATTCATATTTAAAATAAATTTTTAATGATAAAATTTAATTTTTAAACTTTTAAATTAAATTTAAAATTTAAAATAAAAATTAAAAATAAATAAATAACTCTTTAATTTAATATTTTTTAATTTTTTACAAATAAACATTAATTTTTAATTTTGAAATTTTAAATTTATTAAAAAATAAAATAAATTTAGACTTTTGTTGCTCGCGTATTGGCAAAAGTTGATAAAGCATATCATGACTTGTATATCTTTTTATTACATTTTTATTTTTTTGAGATGGACATTGTTAGAAAATTGTTCAAGATTAGTCGGAATATTGAGTTTAAATCAAACACAACAATATAATATTCGTAGGAATATTTTTAAAGTGTCAAATAGTTTTAATTACATTCTTGAAAATCATATTCCCTAAAATATGATTCTTGGGAATAAAAAATCAATACCCTGAGTGCACACATAACAACTTGTACATGAAAAAAGGAAAAACTACTTCTCCAAGTTGGTCCACATTGTTGACCAAGAAAAAGAAAAAAGAGCTGGTCCACATTGCATAGTAATCTTTTAAAAACAATCTTGAAACACATGGCTTTTGTTGACAAGCTTAGGTTTAAAGATACATGCAGTTCTTGGCACTCAGCAGCAAAATCCCATATCAAGTCTTTCTTGATCGAGTTACAGATCCTGAAGACAACAACAATAACAATAAGGCCATCCTTAGCAAAGGATGTAAACTGCAATGATAACACTTTATAGAGACTCTAATGTATAAAAATTTAACCACAGCAGTAAATTTAAAGACCCAAAAAGAATTTTTTTTTTTTTTAGAGGCCCAAATAATAAAAGTTGATAAGTCTGCAAAAAAAGTAACAAATTTGGAGACTCCCTGTAGTGAGTCTCCAAATGTCTGTCAAATGACAAACATTTAAAAAAAAAAACAGAAAATTGAAAGCCATAAATTTTATAGATGTTGAAGGTGAACGTTGGCAACGTTCACCTTCAACGTATGTATATATACATATACATATTCTGATTTTGTTTCAAGTTCAAAGGAAAAAAAAAAAAAAAACGGAAAGATCACAACTCCAATCGAAAGAAAAAAGGTATGCTTGGTTTTCTGTCATGTGGTGGTTTTCTGTCATGGGGGTGCGTGGGTCATGTGGGGGTGGTGATGGTGGCGATAGTGTGATGGTGGGGATGGTAGAGGTGGTGGCGGTGGTTTTGATGGTGTAACGATGGCGATGGTGGCGATGATAGTAATGGTGAGGGTGGCGATGGTGACGGTGATGATGGCAATGATGACGGTGGCGATGATGGTGATGGTGAGGGTGGCGATGATAGCGATGGTGACGGTGGCAACGAAGTGAGGTTGGCAATGGGGTGAGGCAGCGGGCAGTGAAGGAGAGGGAAATGAAATGGGGAGGGGGGGTAGGGTTTGATATATATATATATATATATATATATATATATATATATATATATACTTATTTATATATATTTTTTTATCTGATTTTTTTGTTTTTTTTTATTTAAAAAATTATGTTATTTAATTTACTTTTAAATATTTATATACTTATTTATATATTTTTTAATTTTATTCATTTAAGTTTATTTTTTTCAATATTTTATCTTAATATTATTTAAATTTATATTTTTTGTAATTTTATTCAATTATTGTTTTTTGAGTTTGATATAATTTTATTCAATTTTTTTTGTTGAATTTTTGTTCTTCATATTATTTAAATTTATATTAATTGTATAATTTTTATTCAATTAATTTTTTAAATTTTTTTGAATTTTTTTCTAAATATTTTCTTGATATTATTTAAATTTATATTTTTTATAATTTTTATCAATTTTTTTTGTTGAATTTCTTTTCTTCATATTATTTAAATTTATATTAATTGTCTAATTTTTATTCAATTAATTTTTTTTAATTTTGTTGAATATTTTTCTTCATATTATTTAAATTTATATTTTTTATAATTTTATTCAATTTTTTTTGTTGAATTTTTTTTCTTCATATTATTTAAATTTATATTAATTGTATAATTTTTATTCAATTAATTTTTTTAATTTTTTTGAATGTTTTTCTAAATATTTTCTTCATATTATTTAAATTTATATTATTTATAATTTTTAACAAATTTTTTTGTTGAATTTTTTCTTCATATTATTTAAATTTATATTAATTGTCTAATTTTTATTCAATTAATTTTTTAATTTTGTTGAATTTTTTTTCTTCATATTATTTAAATGTACATATATATATATTTTTTGCTTGAAGTTGTATTTTTTTCATTAAATTTTTTTTTCTTCAGCTATGGATTCCGGTGAAGGAATTAGGGGCCGCAACTTCACTATTGAAGAAGATATCGCGTTATGCCGCGTATACCTTGCAATTAGTGAAGACCCAATTACAGGCCGAAACCAAACATCAGCAACAATGTGGATGCGAATCTTTATAAAATTCGAAAAATTTCACCCTCCAACGACTCTATTGCAAAAGAGAACTTTAAAATCTCTAAAATCATGATGGACCCCGATAAACAAAAAAAGCACGAAATTTGCGGAGTATCTTGCTCAATCTCAAATGAGACCGCGGAGTAGAGCAAATGCAACAGATATTGTGTGTTTTATGCAGCAAAATATGTTGATTTAGTTTTTTTTTTTTTTAAATACTCATGGTGATCTACTTTTTTGTTTTTTTCAGTTTGATGATGCCAAACGACTTTACGCTAATGTTACAGGAGAGAATTTCAACCTTAATCATTGTTGGTCGATATTACAACATGGTTAAAAGTGGAGAAAGATTACCGAGTTCCACCAAGGTCAAAATGCACCTCAAGAGGGCACACCGCTTTCTTTTGAAGATGACTCTCCATATGAGTCGGTGCCCGAAACCCAATCTAAACTGTCATCCTCGAGGCCAATTGGAAGAGAAAAGGCAAAAAAATTTAAAAAGGGCAAAGATGTTGCGACAGAGATCGTTCACCAAGGAAGAGCAATGCAAAAACTTATGAAAGAGTACAAAGAGAGTTCTGACTGGGCAACATAGTATAGTATAATGTCGACGAAGACTTCGACCATCGAGACTCCGGCCAGAAGAGCGTGGATGATTGACCAACAAAACAAAATCATCGCCAAGAGGTCATCTCGTTCTATCAACTTTGACGATGATGGTTATCGTCCTCAAATGCCTTGAATTGTTGTACTGTTATATTGTTGTTGTTTCTACTTGTGTTGTACTGTTAGTTTGTCTACATATGTTGTACTGTTGTAATCTAATTAAATCTGTATTTGGTTTGAGAAATTTGTGTACAATTAATTTTTACACCGTTATTAATTTTTTTTTAAAAAGGAACACAAACAGTTAATTTATTAAACCAGGACTTAAAGGACGAGAACAGTACAACTATTGATGTCACACATTGAGATCTCGTGTACGAAACTCGTTCCAAACATGCTCAACTAGATCACTTTGGAGTATATAGTAAGCCGCTTCGTTTGTCACCTGACGGCGATTGTTCAAATACTCAATAATTGTTATGGGATTTCGTGCATGTTCCACAAGGGCCTCTTCTACATGGTAAAGTGATGGATCATCGTTGAAATCATCTCATTCTTCCTCGCGATTATCTTCTACAATCATATTATGCAAAATGATACAAGTATTCATAATTTCTCCAATATCACGTTCATGCCAGAAACGACATGGACCTTTTATAATCTCGAATCTACTCTAAAGGATACCAAATGCCCGCTCGACATCCTTACGATAGGCTTGTTACAACCTATTGAAAAGCATCTTATCACGCTTACGTGCATCTGGAAATGCTTGGACAATTGTGGACCAGCGATGATATACATCGTCAGCCAAATAATATCCTTGACTATAATTTCTGCCGTTAATGGTATATCCTATATGCGGTACTCGACCTTCAAGGATATCGGAAAAAATCGGTAAACTATATAACACATTCAGGTCATTTATTCCACCAGGTGTTCCGAAAAATGAATGCCATATCCATGTGTCATAAGTCGCAACGACTTCTAGTATTATAGTAGGACGACCATGGTGTCCAGCATATGTTCCGGCCCACGCAGTAGGGCAATTTTTCCATTCTCATTGCATGCAGTCCAAGCTACCCAGCATTCCCGGGAACCCACGTTGTTGTGCCTTTCGAAGAAGCCTATACAAGTCCGCATTATTCGGAGGACATAAATATTCATTGTCGTATAATGCATTGACGGCCCGACAAAATCGCTTCATGGACTCCAAACATGTAGTCTCTGCAATCTTCAAATAGTCATCATTTGTATCTGCAGGGTTTCGGTATGCAAACATACGAAGCGCCGTTGTCATCTTCACATAAGGAGATAAGCCTTGCTTTCCTGCAACATTTGGTTTTTGTTTGAAATAATCGTCATAGTTGATGATATTGCCCATTATTTTCAGAAATAGTTCGCGACGCATGCGAAAACGTAACGTGAACTCAGTAGGAGGATACAAAGGTTGATCAACAAAATAATATGCCATGAGTCTTTCATGGGCACCAAAGTGGTCTCTGTTTTTGGATTGTCGGCGTAATTGACGTGACGAACTACTACTCTCTTCCTCCATAACAAGCTGATATGCAATTTGCATCATCGATTGGTGTTGATTGAACATGGTCATCATCATTGCGTGACCACGACGACGGTTATTTTGATAAATCCGAACATTTTCATCAAATGGAAGAGAATCGGGCTCGCCTCCTTGGTTGGATATTTTAGAATGTGGGATGTAGAATTTAGAGTGAGTGTTGAGAGTTGTGGTGTTTGATTATAGTGATTGTAAAAGTGTTGGATATGTACTATATATAATTGCATGAGTGGCTAAAGGATAGAAAATGGACGTACGAGATCGGCCATGGAGAATCCAATCCAATGGTCTTTGTGGGGATGAGAGCTTTCTTTAGATAAGATTGAAATAGACGGACGAGATTTAAGTTGAAAATCCAATCGAAAGGCCTTTATTTTGGATAAGAGATTTCATTGATGATAAAGAATGGACGACCGAGATCGTTTAGTTGGAAATCCAATCCAAAGGTCTTTATTTTGGATGAGAGATTTCATTGATGATAATGAATGGACGACTGAGATCTTTTAGTTGGAAATCCAATCCAAAGGCCTTTATTTTGGATGAGAGATTTCATTGATGATAATGAATGGACGACCCAGATCGTTTAAAGAAAACTCAATCCAAAGGCCTTCATTTGGATAAGATATTTTGTTTCATGATAACAAATTAATGGATGAGATCATCGAGGAAACATCATATCCAATGGCCGCTATTCTGGTTTCTCGAAAATTAGTGTTGTTGTAATCGAGTATAGTTAACGATATAGTATTTGGCAAAATATAATCGTTGTCGGAATTAATTAATTTTTAGGTTGAAATGTTCGTAAAAAAAATTATGAATTTATAAGTATATGAAAAAATCAAGTACTAAAATTCACGAAAAAGTAGCACAAAATTAGATTATGTTGAAAACTTAATAGATTCTCTAAAATAGAGATCCAAACACTAATGTGGTTGGAAAATTTTTAAAGATCCAAAAAGTAACTAAACTTTTAGGTAGGGTCTCTATTTTGTTAAAAGTCTCTAAAATAGTTTTTAAAAACTCTGGTAAGGATAGCCTAACAACAATAACTGTTTATTTAATATTGTGAACAACTGTTTATTTAATATAATTAACACTTTTGCAAGATAAAGTGAATTTTCTATAATCCACTTTTGGATGTCAAAGTACCCCTTCTTTCTATTGTTTTTTTTCCAAGCTTTAATTACAACCCCATGAATTTAACAGAACATTGGATTAGTAAGGCTATTCAGAGAGCTTGCTTTTGCCAAGCATGGAGATAGTAGTAGATGGACTCTGTTCGAAAACTCACGCATATGACGACTGCGACATGTCAGATGTTTTGGTGTAGTAATTGTGCCTATCCAACAAATTAAAGTAATGGATTTCGAGGTACCTTTTCCAGGAAACATAGCAGAATCTTTTTGATTTAAGGGATAACTAGGCTGTATAACAAATATTAAAATATGTCATCTATGAAAATTAATCTTGCAAACTCTCTTACTCGCAACGAGGGCATACCACTAAACCAAAGCCCTATTGGTAAACATAGCAGAATTTAAGCATCCTAGAAGTGATCTATACACTACCCAAACTTACCTAATCGAGTCAAAAGGTGATCTTCTAGTTGTGGTTGGGCGCATTGGAGAATTTGTGAACCTGTTCATGAGGAAGATTTATGGGAAGGGGATAACAAGAATTATTGTTATCCATACATTACAAAGAACTTTTATGTTTACAAGCTGGATTTCAACCACAGACAATGGATTGAGTTGCAGAATTTGGGTGATCAGATGTTATTTATGGGTGGTAATCAATCTATGTCTTTGTTAGCCAAGGATTATGCAAGATTATTGGCTTCGCGTGGACGAGGATTACATGTATGGAGGTTATGACATGGAAATATTTGACTTTGAAGATCGAAGTATTAAGGAGATATATGAATGTAACTTGAATAAGATGACACCTGCATTTTGGGTACTTCCAAGTTAATCCATGGTTGATATTCGAAAGGGATTAGTAAAAGTTACCACATGAAAAAGCAAAATAATGTTTTATAAATGCATTGGTGAAACTTTGAAAAAGCAAAATACTAGTCGTGCGGATCATAAATAGCAAACATTTTGTTTCATATATTTTAGCTTCCATTCTTGATTTCTGCAAATTGGTGAAACTTGACCCAAAAATTCTCCAGCTATGTCATATAATGTTGCTTTTTGTAACTGTACTGTGCCTTAACTTTAAAACTCATCTCACATGTATGGCTGCTATGCAAATAAATAACTTCCTCAATAGTAACCTCTCTCTACTATTCCAAGAAAGAAAGAAAAAATGAGTATGCCATATATGAATAGCAGCAGCACATGTATATGTAGAACATGGAGAAAACATTGAGGCAAATATCGTACGTCCTTATAATGTTGATAAATCCCCTTGATCGATTTAGACTTTAATGGAAACTATGTCGGTTCAGATGCTCTGTTTTGTGAGTTTGCATGATGGTTTTATCAATATATATCAAAAACTGGAAAAGAATTGTGACTGAGAAGTGGAAAAGACAGGGATATTTGTGATTCATCTGTCAATTCAATTGGAATTGGCCGACGAATCTCAAGAAATAATAATAAAGAAAAAGAAAATTCATAGGATAGTTGGATTTGGGGGTTATTTATACACAATTTGAATTATGATAAAAATCAAAAGCCGAAAAAGTTGTTAAAAATTATTTGCTTGCATCATGATGAAAGTCACAGCCTAAATATATAGCAATTAGTTTTTCTTTTTTCGTCTTATAGCTATAAAAATTATTGGCTTATATCATGATGAAACTCGTAAGTCTAAAAAACTTTAAAAATGTTTTTGCTTGCATCGTGATTAAAATTGCAAGCTAAAAAGTTTGTAAAAAAATTTTGTTTGAATCATATAGCTGTTAAAAATTATTAACTTGCATTGTGATGAAAATTACAGGCCTAAAAAGTCGTTAAGAATTATTTGCTCGGTTAGAAGAGGGGCCTAGGAGGAAAAAAAAAAGAAAAATTTGAGAGCATGTCTAGTATAAAGGGGAAAAAAAAAGACCTATATGTTTTTTACTATTTTTTTAATTAGTTAAAATGATTATTATATCCATAAACTGTTAAAAATCACTAATGGAATAACAATGTTAAATTTGAAAGAGTTGGCAGGCAAAAAAAAAAAATGGGAGATCTAGCTAGTTGTCCTAATGTGAAAGCTTGAATGCAGAGACCCCTGGTGGGGAGATCTATCCAAGACCACTATTAATTTTTTCTTTTTTCTTATTTAAATGGAGGTTGCATCGCATACAAAGAATGTTGCATCTATTGAGAATCGATTTTAAAATTTCTCCCAAACAAGACAACAACCCTACCAATAGATACAACCAAGATCAATACAACATATACTATATATCTTTTCTTTTTATTATACTTCAATGGAATTTGCCTAAAAAATGTAAACATGTAACTGAAAGTACGCTCTTCATCAGGTTTATTTGGAGAATGCTATCGATTTCAATATATAAGTAAAAAAAAATTCCTCATATTCTGCTGTTTTATATATATCCGAACTCATTAATGCCAAAATTATCCAATTATTATGACTTGAAAGAAAATCCAAACAGATCCGCGTATGCACAAAAACACAAATAACACACATATGCTTGAACAAGAAAGAACATAATGGAACAAAGATTTTTACGTGGAAAACCCTCCAATTTGGAGGGAAAAAAACCACGGGAAAATTGATGTCTTTATTAATATATTTAGATGGTACAAGGATGTATAGATCTCCATATTCACAAGAAGCATCTTAAAAGGCTTGTTGAAGGAATTTTGCCTCGAACACGTATTGAAAAATGCTTTTAATAAGGAAAAACATTACCAATGCGGTCCAACTGTTCAAAGTTTCAGGTCGCGCTTGTGGAGAGAACCTCCCACCTTTTCTTTTTATTTTTTTTTTCAACTTCAACATAATCTTTGCCTTTGCCTTTGCTTTTTTCTCTTTCTTTTTCTTTTTTATTCTTTTTTTTCTTTTCTCTCTTTTTTTTCTTCTTTTTTCTTCTTTTTACATTCAACTTCTATTCTTTTTCTTTTTTCATCTTTTTCTCTTTTTTTTCCCTCCTCCTTCTCTAGCAAGTCACGACACATCTTCCACTGAATCAGAAAGACCACAAGAATAGCACCTTCATGTTGTGTTGTTGAGAGCAGAAATCCAAAACAACTCGCACACATGAGCTTCATTCATGCCTTCGTCATCTTTGCCTTCCATATCATGTATCTTGATCATCTTTATCTTTGTTTCTTCTTCACGTAGCCTTTGTCATCATTCTTGAGACTAATCTTCTTCAAGAAGCAATGCATGGAACTTCTTGCATGCGAATTTCTACATGCATGTTGAAATTGGCTATGGCTTAGAAGAAATTTTTTTTGAGTTTAAACAAGAAACTAATTATGGATTATACATGCTGAGAAGATAGAAACAAAGGGGTTTGCAAGAAGCACCTAAGGGTATGAAGATAACACAAAGAAAGGGTCTGCAAAAAGCAGCTTAAGGGTTTGAAAACTATGAATGAAAACACAAAGGCAAAAAGCAGCTTAAGGGTGGTGCGTATTTATAGATAATCCATAGCATTAATAAGTCGGTTTTAATCTCCTAAGCATTATTAAGTCGGTTCTTGTTTGGAATCCGAAGAAGTCCTAATCCTACCAAACAAGGTAATTTTAATCCTATTTGCATTGAGATTCTGCAATATTCTGTCCTATCTTAGAGCTAGAATTTTATTTTATTTTATTTTTTTTGGAGCTTTTTGACATTTAAATTTAATCTTTGTACAATTTTTATGTTGGATTTCTATGTAAACTATTTTTTTTTTTAAAGCAAACAGTTATGGGTACCCATTATTTTTTGGATACTTAACGATTGTTGTCAGTAATCTTCAAACAAATCCAATTTCAATTACGATTTTGGTTATATTATTTTATGATCAAACAGTAATATTCCCACTTTTTTGGACTAACCCTCCTATTATCATCCCAAAAATTAACTACAACCTCCTACCCCATTCTTGAAGGCAAATTATAACTGCCTCGGAGTTAATCAAATCACAACATAACTTGGTAATAAATACAATGACGTATCCAATATTCCTAAATCCTTGAACTAGAAAAGACGTAAAATAGAATTCTTGAATATAAACATTTGAATTGATTGTGAAAAATATATGTCAAATTTTATGGTAGCTGCTTGAACAACCATGGTTGGTAACAATGTGACGCTGACAAGAAAACGACCCAAAGAACAGGGAAAAAAACACAAAATTAAAATAATGGGTATTATAATATAAAGAAGAACAACTTATATCAAACTAAAACAACCAGTACAAACATTCGACCGAAAAAAGAATGAAATAATACTAGTAAAGAAACAACAATTTTATAAATTCATCAATTACATGATGAAGGCTTACGAACTAATTTCCGCACCAAACTATTTTCCTATTATAAGAACAACATTATCAAAAACTAATCTGTTAACATGTAGTAGATACAGAAAATTGAAGGTCTAAATCAGCTTCCAAGGAAGAGCAATGTTCGACATCATGCAACATCGTAGTATATTTTGCAGTCTCGGGAGGCAATGATGGAGCCATTGTGGGTGCATAGGGGTCAAGTCCACAATATTGGTAAATTTTAGGATTATAGAGAACAAAAGGTATATTGAGATATCTCTCGGGGCAATTTTGAGGGAATTTGAGAACAAGAAAACAACAATCATGATTGGTAAACGCGGGTGTCTATGTCCTCCATGCAAGAGTATAAGATGTTGTTGACAGTCCCCCAACAGTAACTTTCAGGGTCATATGGTATGTATATTCATAGTTAACCTCGAATTCACCAGCCACGCCATACGGTATCGCCGCCGTGGATATGCACGAAAGAAGAACTAGAACAACAACAAAGAAAGTTGTTTTCATCATGCCTAAAAACCTCTATGATATGGTTTCACTGCTTTGTTCTATTATGAGTAAGTAATGAGAAAATTAGTTTAGGTGAGTTGCAATTTATAGATTATTTCGGTGGAGAAGTTTATATGGTGTTAAGGTGTAAATTTGGTGTGGCTAAATATGGAAGGTTGACTCGAGTTGACCTCCTTTAGCCTGCAAAACAGAAACGGAGCTGCAAGGGGATGCTTTGCATTAACATTCTGAAACTTAAGTTAGTTGGGTGCTAAAAGAAGAAAAGTGTAGATAATTTCAGAAAAATAAATTAGTTATCTCTCCTGAAGAGTGCATGGATGCATTTTATACCCTGTAGATGAAAAAGAATCCGACATACTCTGACACATTTTCAAGCTCAAAGAAATGCCAATGTCTAGAGATATAGAATATAGGAAGCAAGTTCGATTACTACGCCAAACAGAGCTAAATCAGCATGCTACATCTGCAAATGGAGGCAAACCCCACTCCTCTGCCCTGAAATCCATTAGAGAACTCAGAACTTGATCGGCTGTTGAATGAAAAATGAGCCATCCAGCCGTGGATCTGGAACCATAACCACAGACCTGCCATCAAATGCTTTCAAATCAGCCAGCAAGAACCATATAGATATTACCAATGAGCTACTATTTGGACTGCAGTGAGAATATATGTTAACTAAAAGTGAAGTAATACAGCCCTATGTTCGTGACAATTTTCCAGACACATTTTGCATGAGAATATTCAGACCGCTTCTTAAATCATGTCGAATAAATAAAATTAAAACATCAACCGTGAGTACGATACTTGCACTTTCAAAGTGTACTTTCATTTATTTAGATATAATTTAAAGCTTATTAGATATAATTTAGAAGTAAACGTTGTTACATGTGTTAAGAATACATGTTGCAAATCATGTTAGTAATTCGTTTATCTAAGATGCTAGTAGATGTTACTTGGATAAATACCAATTATTTTTATACGCTTTAATGAGGCGCTTAGTTCATCTTTTTTTAACAAATGTTGTTGATTCATCTGTCAATTTAATTGGAATTGGTGGCGAATCTCAAAAAATAATAATAAAGAAAAAGACATTCAAAGGATAGTTGGATTTGGGGGGCTATTTATACCGGAATTTTAGAGCTTCTTTTCTACATTATCTGAATCATGATGAAAATCAAAAGCCGAAATTTTTTTTTTAGCTTGCATTATGATGAAAAACACAGGCCTGCATATCTTTTTGTTTTAATCTTATAGCTCTAAAAATTATTTGCCTGCATCATGATGAAAATTGTAAGTCTAAGAAACTATTAAAATGTTTTTTCTTGAATTGTGATGAAAATTGCAGGCTAAAATTTTTTTAATATTTTTTCCTTGAATCATGTAGCTGTTAAAATTTGTATAATTAGCTTGCAATGAGATTAAAATTGCAGGCCTAAAAAGTTGTTAAGAGTTGTTTGCTTGGTTTAAAATGATTATTATATCCCTCAACTCTTAAAAATCACTAATCGAATAACGATGTTAGGGTGTCTCTTCTTTTTTTATTAATAACGTTATCTCTACTTTATTTATAGTATTCTCTTTAGCTTATACTGGTAATAGGTTTCTGCAGGTTTTTCTATTCAAGAATTTTGTGCTACTACACCAGACTTCGAAACAGAGGTCGTTTTTCATCAGTAATTTTGTGTATCAAGGTACTCGTGTTTTCAAAGTAGCATTATCTATACATGGATTTATTTAGTGTTTATACAGTATTAAGCGTTTCAAACATTGATGTTTATATATGTATATATATAGTTGATGCTATAGCAAATTTTTCATAATTTTTTAGTTGAAGTACTCGAGAAAGTCAAAGAACCCTATTAAAGGTAGGTATTTTTTCTTTTCGTTTTTGTTTATTTTATGCCAAAAATCTTTTAAAAGTTAAAGAAGTGATACAACATATACATGTATTCAACTGTCAAGTAGATAAACACATAAAGGATATTGTGGGTTCTGGACATCAGGTATGAACCATAGTACATAAAAGAACGAAAGGGGAAGCATATAGGAAAGAGGGAGTTAATTCATTAACCTGTAGAAACAGTTGTCCTGAATTTCTCCAATGCACTACATAGAATATATATCGATACTTTATAAACATGAAAAAGTTACTTTATCTAAAAAGTTATATAGTACCTGAAGATTAAAGTTATGTAGTAATAAAATTTTGCTTGTGCTAGCGATCATGTTCTTAGGTAAAAGATCAAGAAACATGTTACTTCACTTATATGATCTCTTGAATTTTAGATTGCGCATAAATATTTTTTCTTTTGAACATATTTATATTTTGATATAAACGAAGTTGGTCTATATTTGATATTTGTATTGGACTCTCATGTTGATCCAAATAAATCTCATAGAAGTAAACATTTACTCTCTGGGTAAGAGATATTTATATTACTATAGAATTCGTAACTAAAATAGTTAATGGTGGGGTTAGGTATTTTGGCCTGAGTAACTTATTCTAAATAAATATAAAGTTTAGCTAGACACCTAACCTTTTTTGTTATGGACAATTCAAAACTTAGTCTATGATAATTTCTATGCAACTGCATAAGTGAACTTATCATCTCTTCTACGCTTTTATGTTGTTTTTTTCATGAGTTAAGATCATAGGAAATCAGAAGTTAATTTATTCGGCGATTTATTATTAATTGCTCTTAATGAGTGCTAAGTATGAACTTACTGCAGACAATATGCAATTGGATCATACTCTCCGCATTAGGCAATGCTAGGTGAGCAATTTAATTATTGTGCGATGGGATTATCTGTGTTCATGTCTCATCACTTTTATAAAAAGATGCTGCTATTATTAGATACATGATAGAGTTATATTAGAAAGATGACTTTTTTTTTGGTCATGTAAAAAGAGAGGTTTGTTTGGTATTTGATTGCTTATCACAATATATTATGTTAAAAAAATTTCGCATTGGTGTAAGCCTTATAATTTGATTATATATACGCAGTCCACTTGCAGTAATATATTTATGCATGTGAACTGCACTAATAAGTACAATGTTAGCATACAAGTAAACCATTGAGTCTAAGCAGTTAAAAACTATAGTCACTGTTTTTATAATACCTACGAAAGCGTTCTTCTTTCCTACAATATTTGTAGGGAAAATTTCACAAATAGTCCCTATTGTTACTGTTTTGTCTCAATTTAGTCCCTATTGTTCCATTTGTCTCAATTTAGTCCCTATTATTTACAAAAAAATCTTAATTTGGTCACTTCCGTCAAATAAGGGTTAAATCTAACAGAAAGTTGTGCACGTGACCACGGTCTCAGGGGCAATTTTGGAATATAACAATAAAAGTTCAATTTAGTCCTCAATGTTTTGAAAAAATTTCATTTGAGTCCTCAATATTTTAAAAAAATTTCTAATAAGTCCTCAATGTTTTAAAAATATTTCAAATAAGTCATCAATGTTTTAAAATGGTTTCAAATAGGTCCTCAATGTTTTAAAAATATTTCAAATAGGACCTCAATATTTTAAAAATGTTTCAAATAAGTCCTCAATATTTTAAAAATATTTCAAATAAGTCCTCAATATTTTGAAAAGATTTCAGTTAAGTCCTTACTGTTTTATAAAGTTGGAAATAAACCCTTAAGGTCCCCCATCTCTTAAACACACAAGGTTTGGGTGGTTAACAATGAGGAAATAGACTTGTCTTGATGGATGTAGCTCAAAAAATTTAGTCAAGTTAGCTTTTAACTAATAAGTGA